>CM060973.1:16953292-18153292 GCA_030765045.1 Tenodera sinensis | reverse complement strand
TCGGAATCCAGTAGGACATTTCCAGCAAGCATAACACTTGAATTGTCCAATCTGAAAGCATATACTAGAAAATCACCAAACTTGGCAAACATGAATTTGAAAGCGTTCCTGGAGCAGGTGGTACGGCCGGATTTGCACGGAAGAGATCGAATTCTTCTTTTGGTTGATTCGTGGACAGCAAATAAAGATGACACTATATAATGAGACAATTCCAGAAGATGTTGAACTTCACAAAACGCTGATCCCTGCAAAACGTACTGGATTGGTACAATCAGCGAACGTTTATTTTTCTCTACATTCAGAAGTATGGCAAGGTTCATCACAGATACGACAGTCTTATCGTCCAAAGTTAAAGTGTGGCAAAGAGAACAATTTCTTCGCATTTAATCGTTTGTGGGCTTCCAATTTTCGGCAAATATATTCAAACAATTGATCAGATTCGCTTTCTTCAAATCTGGTTACACCGATGAACATCCAGAATCATTTCAGACACCTTCTGAACACTGTTTCGAGAGTGGTTTAGAAGAAATATGTTTCAAAAATGACTGTGTTCAGTTTGTCTTCATTCGATGTGTTCACTGTGAAAGATGTTTATGTCCAGACCATGGATTACTAATTGACCTTCGTGTCTACTGCACTTGAACTGCCGTGGTGTGTAATGTGTTTTATTTCCATTATTTAAAGGTTATTGAATGCATTGGGTCAACCATCTGCAGTATCCAACCTCGTTTGGAGTAATCTGCACGAGGATTCTTGTCCTTGGGTGTACAGATACCCAAACTTTGGATGCTTGTATTTCGTATGTTTCTTGTCCATAGCGGCTGTAATTTGCATGGTATGCTTATTTCTATATTGGCTATTCAGCGCACTATATGGATTCAAAATGTACGCGACAACATTTGGGTATCCTCTGTTGTTAGCCCTAAATTTAATGTTGCTTCAGGTGTGTTGTAACTTGAAAATAGCAGCAAAATATGTCTAAACTGTGCAAGCGTTGTTCTAAAAACATTTTTTGTAGTTTTTGTCACCGTTATACCAAAAATCAAGCATTTGTCTTTCTTAGGCGCAGTACTCATTTAAGATTTCATAAAATAGTTTTACTGTTCATAATTCCACTTTGATTTTTCATAATATTTCATGCTTATCCCTTAACTTGTGGATCTTCGGGTGTTTTAAGAGATTTGGTGGCTCTTGACTGTCAGTCTAAGCGTAGTTTAATTAATTTCTATTCCCCATATAAGAGGCTATTCAGCATGCCATGGTTCCACTGTCCAATCATTAGGGACTGGACTTATTGCCTCTAGATATTGTTACTAACTCCCGGTAATAGGAGCAGTGTAAGTGACGAGTATTGAGTTATATTTGTGGAAATCTGGGTGTGTTTTTTGTTGCTTACTTCATATAAACGGGTCACTGCAGGAACTGCATATATACCAAAGTGCAAAAAAATATTCAGCGGCATTGAAATGTCCAACAATAGTCTTTCACTGCCAGCCGTCTTTAATATTGAAATAGGCATTATGGGTTTTCGTCAGACAATTATTGTGTCTTGACCCCTAGCGCTATCAGGTTATGTGACTGACCAGCCCCAAGTCCCAGATCTACATCCAATCTCAGGAAGCTGTATGTTCTTATTCTTCTCATTTGTCGTTGGTGAAGTTAAATATTCCAAAATTTACCTCAGGTTAACCAGATAAAGGAGTAGAAAGGTCTAATGTTAGTCGCGGAAGAAAACTTACTTGAGCGATTTGGGAGAATTCACGAGGTTCTGGCATGTAACCGTGTAGTCTAGAAGAAATGCCTGCCTCTTAACTCTATTCTGCTCATTTTTAGAAAGTAGAATCAGACTGAAAATTCAAAGCCATAGCCGGGATTTAAACCAAGGATCTTCCTATCTCTGTTCGGTTACTTTACCCAACAGAGCTACCAGGATAACATGCCGGTGCGACATTAAGTCTCGCAGCTGACACGAAATTTGCTCGGTGAACCACAAGCAAATCGCATACCCCAGTGGTGTATTACAATGCTGTAAATGCTTAAAGTCCGGGCTTTATAGTTAACCACTATAGGGTCAAACAATGATAATTATGGCTGATACAACATTTAATGGAGGGTGGCAGGAGGAGCTGGTCAACAGAAAATCCAATCAAAGACTTGCGGTGTTGTATATTTAAACACGCTGTGAAATCGCGAAATTTATTTGCGCAACAGGAAAGAGAATAGCTGTGGGCAGGTATCAACTGCCGTTAACTTTTGTGTCTGCCATAATTGAAAAGGCAAGGTGAGAAAGGAAAATCAATTGAAGAGATCTTGTGGTTTACCGGAAAAAATGCGAGTCACTTGCGGAGTTTAATCGTGCCGGAATATTGCCATGGTAACTCATGGTTAGAGCAACCGAGCCAGTTCGGAAAATCAACAACCACTACCGCCGCCACCACCACCACCACCACCACCGCCGCCACCACCACCACCACCACCGCCACCACCACCACCACCACCACCACCACCGCCGCCGCCACCACCACCACCACCACCACCACCACCACCGCCACCGCCACCGCCGCCGCCTTTTGGGCCTTCACTTCCCTCAATTTTTGCCTCCATTCTTTTTCTTCTGCTTTCCGCCTCCAAATTCGGGTTCCCAGTACCGCAGGGCATCCCTTCTTATAACATCCTCCCATCAATAGGACTTGTGTTGTAGAATTTCGGAAGTAGAAAGTATTGTGTTGTAGAAAGTTCGGAAGATGTTTGGTTCAAATCCCGACGCTGCATTTTTCAGTCTGATTCTACCTTTCCAGTTTTGTCCTACACATGACTTGTGTAAAGAATAATTAATTATAAATAACTTTTGTTTAAGAGCGATGGCAGTCATAAACTATGTTGGGTGTCGGCATTTAGCAAATTTCGGCATCCCTGAAGGAAGGACGTTGCATTATGAGCGGCTAATCCGACCTTGTGTGACGAATGAGTCCCGTGTTCTTGCATCTCGTGAGCCGCTCTAATATTAGTTCTGTCTGTGAACTCTTGGCTTCAACTATTAGCACTCTCAGTGCATCCAAGTTTAACCTTTACTTACTGCCCTTGATAGCTCCCGTTCAGCAAGTGAGCAATTAACTATCAATAAGTTGTATTAAAACCGTGTGTTCAAGGCTGCAATAATAGCTCGTGTCTAAATTCCATCTTCTTGATAGCGCCTTAAGTTTTTCCTATTAGGAACAATGGACCATCCCCACGGTGCAAGGGTATCACGCCTGCCTCCGGTGGCGGGGACCCGGGTTCGATCCCAGTCCTCCGTGGTCTTGGCTGCGGTTGGAGGACGCAGCAGCCGGGCGATAAGAGTACCTTTTGTACAGGGGATACGTCCTAGTGATTATTATTAGTAGAAACAGTGACTACAAAATGTTACTACTCGTACTGTCATTAACTCAGGAAAATGTTTTTGTCCTTGAACCCGCAATCGCACTGTGGAGTGGGGAGCTTCGAGGTACGATGTAAACAGAGTAACATCAGCAGTTCAAATTATTTTCTATAAATACAATGCAGTTGGTATGTAGGCAATGCCAGTGTTGCTACATTATATCGTGTGGTTTCTTGAGTCTCCAATAAACATAATTCATTAGTGATATTCAAAATATGGTCACAATTGCTTTGTTTTGTGCGGTTGTATAATGTATTAGTGATGGTCTTTCGCGTAATATTTGTTGCTTCGTTGAAAGAAAGTATAAGTTGCTTTTGAAGGGGTGTAAACCGTCAGCGAGAGAGGAAAAGACAATAGAGCGCTATCTCAACTTCACTTGCGGTCATAGTTAATCTCCTGAGTCAAATACAGTATGTACTTCAATTACAGTACAGCTTTCGTGTTAATATTTACTAGCAGAATTCTCGCGTTATTGCATTTTCTACAGAGATACTTGTGTTCTGCTATCTCTGGCATCCTTGTTACTTTTCTCTCCATGTGTTACCGTCATATTCTCACCCTCAGTCGTTCTGCTCCTTTCTCCTTCTTCTGTAATGTTTCTTACTTTCTTTATTACGTACCAGAGGAAATATTGTATTCCAAAAGTGAGATAGCGAGATTTCGGTGCCTTCTAAGCTGAAACATTTTATCTCAGAAAGGAAATGCTCGTTTAAAAAGTCGAAAGTCTATAACCAATCAAAAGCAATTTGCATGGACTACCAAAAGAAAACTAGTTTGCTTATCAAACAAATCTACTAAATGTCCATTACAAAATGCAGTTGTGTATTTACTTTTATTCATCTGCTTTCAAATTCAACTTCAATGCTCGACATTTACACCTAAGATATTGGAAGAAAAGGTGCCAATGAAGTTGTATATATTATAAATAAATTCTTTTGTGCTAGAATTATTGGACAGCTTGATATTTGTAGAAATGGTTTCACCACATATTTTCTTATGGGTACAATGGGAATAGGGAACCTAGTAGACTTAGGTGATATTCAAATCTTTTAAGAACTGGTTGCTATGTGATGACTTTGAAATTACATTCTCTTAGCAAGGCCAGGAGGAAACAAAAACAAAAACAAAAAAAACAAAAAAAAAAAAAAAAAAGACGAATGACTTCCTATTTGAGAAAAACGTAACTACTTGGAAATTCAAACCAATAACAAAGAATATTTAAAAAAAAGTTTATCTCCATAGAAAAAAAAAATATTTCACAAATTTTGTGGTTTAACATCTACATATTTGTGTAGTACGACTATGTTTATCTATTACAGTTTACCATTGATGCATAGGTCGTCCATAGAAGAGGATCTCAGAGGCTTCTCCCCGAAAATTCAAGATATACATTTCATTAATACCTTTAGCTGGTTATACTTTGTATGGTCACAAAAGAAATTAAGAAGTAGGAGAACTACATGTCACATCCTTTACAGAAATCAACAACTGCAGAAATGACTGGTATTAACACACATATTGCGAATGTCGAAAGACAGACTACCCCAAAGGCTCTACAACTACAGATCAAGAGGGGAAAAAACCTTGGTCGACCAAACAAACGCTGAAGATACCAACTTCCTATCTGAAGCGGAACAGGCAAAATTCTCGAAATTTATTGATGATGATATTTCATTGTCGTGAAAATAACATATGGTGTATTCATCAAAATCGTTAGAGCCTGGGCCCAAATGAACTTGTTGTCGCTGGACCCTTAAACCCCACACACTCTCACTCAGTCCTTAGATACGGTGCCGCGGTTCGTCGCGAAAATTGGGTTTGCGAAACAAGTTTAATCTTGTGTTTTAGTTTTGCGTTTTTATTTTATGGTTTGGGACAATGACTTGCCTTTTTATTGTTTAACCGTATGTTTTTGCACTTTAAATGTTTACTCTTTTAATATTCACTTTTTAACCTTTTCAGGTTTTAAATGTTTTTTTAACTTTTGTTTTTTAACGTTTTGCCTGTTTTGGCTTTCACCTTTACTCCTTTTAGTTTGTGTTTTGAACTTCAAAATATGACTTGGGGCCCAAATGACCTAGCTGTCGACGGACCCTCAAACTCCACAGACACACTCGTTAGAGCCTTTTTGGAAAAATGCAAATTTTCGACATTTTTTCCATTTAAAGAATACGTAATTTAGTGTGGGGGATTTTCTTGAAAATCTCTGTATTACATCCTTGAAGAATCTTATATATTTAAACGAGCAATTCTTGTATATAAATATATTCCGCACAACTTTGAAACGACTCTAACGATTTCGATCAAATTTTGTATTTAGATAGGGTTTTGCTTATGAAGTTTATCTATATATGTGTCATTCCTTACGCGTAACAGTTACAGTTACTCTAAACCTTATTTTGGCCATAATATCTCTGTTAATGAGCCAATTTCAACAAACTAGCCAGGAAATTAAAGGTATCGTCAAGAGCTTACAGAAAACCTAAACAAAGTTTACTTAGCTATGTTAGTCTACGCGTAACAGTCACAATTAGTCGAAACCATATTTTGGTCATAATTTCTCTGTTAATGGGCCAATTTCAACCAACAAGCCAGAATATTAAAGGTCTTGTCAAATTTATATTTAACATTTTGCTTTTCAAGTTTATCTAAATAAGTATCTCTCCCCCCCCCCAAAAAAAAAAAAAAAACGATTAAAAGAAAAGAAAAGCCGAGCGAAGCTCGGTCGCCCAGGTACTATGAACTTAAATACCAAATTTGATTTTTAACCGAGTTTTCGCTTTTGAGTTGTGTTCACGGGCACAAACATCAACACACACACGCATACACGGACTTTTTATAAACATTATTTTTTTTTTTTAAGATTCAGGGGTCCAAAGCGATGTACTTCCGGTGAAATCTCGATATTGAATTTCTGATAGAATACTGTACTTTCCCTACTTACTATATGTATTAGAGAAAGTAAAACGGAGCAAGTTTTTATTTTGAAGCTGTTGTTTACAGAATGGAGCCGTGCAAAAGGTACCATGTTAATTGCACATGCGACATATACAAAGGAAAACACAGATGTGTAATGTTTAGTGCATCTGAATCCCAAGCATGGCTATAGCAGACCATGGGCTGGGACGTGGCGTGGCACCATGTCAAGTGTAGAGATGAATGTCTGATGATGACTGTACAAACGTTTTCTTGTTAGCTGTTGACAGGAGCTGCTCATCTCACTAAACGTTTCTATGACGTCATTCCTTTGCTGCGCGGTCAACTAAACGTGTTCGTAATTGATTCGTTCGTAGAGCTGCGTGCAAAGCATTCATTGACATTTCGCGTGCGTCCTGCGTTCTTATGACGCAGCATCGTGCAAAATATAAGTTATAGAACTAATGTACTTGATACTCGGAGCAAAACTAGTGAGATAATTTACAGCAGGATTTAAACATTTCCTGTGCACTTAAATATCAAGGTATGTCCACATTCTGTGTTGGTTAAACAGTCAGTAGGAGAATTGGAGCCACATATATTATTTGCTATTTTTGGCTCCTACAATTGAACCTGATTTACACTATATGAAGGGAAAGAGAGAATATTACTTAACTCAAAATTACTTACAACTGAGAGTTTGATAATGCATCATTTTTTTTAAAGGAATACAATAGGCCTGCAATTCTTGCAGAAATCAGTTAATTTGGTTTGTTTCACTTTTCTTACATTAAGGGCATACGCCTCATTTTGTTACTCATGAGTACTATGCGTAGCGTGGAGTAAGCAGTTCCTAAGTCTGAGCAATTTTGGTTTTGTGTGGATTAAGTTCCACTTCTCGTATGAATTTTACTTTCTGATCTGGGGTGTACCATTTCCCTTTTCTGTTCTCCATGGCTCATTAAAAGCAACTGAGAACTGAAAGACAAAACCGCTGTCCAACAGTAAACACTAGATACCGAAAATGCCTGTTTACCTCTCGTTTGTTGTTACATTGTCGCCCCGGAAGCCGCCCGCTCAGGTTGAGTCTTCGTCAACAGAGATAAGGAAAATACGCCTCGAGTTTCTTTTAATATAACGTATGTAGTATGCTCAGTTTAGTTATGTAAAACTCAGTTGTATTTCACTGAAATTTAATACGTATAACTGTGAATAAGGTTTTATCAACATGTTTCTAAATTACATTTTGCTGAGACGTACAAACATTTACGTATAATTGCGAATTATTTAGAACTGGGTTACATATAAAGCAGATTCAGCTATATTTACAATATTTCATGAATACTCTGCGCGTACATATACAGGTGGAAGTGAAATGATCCGCCAGACGTTAACAGCGAATTTCTCATGTTGTGAATAACAAGAAAGTCTAGTACCAAAATGTTGAAAAGTTTATAGTTTTCAAGAAAAAAAAAATTATCATCACCTGGCTGAATTATTATTGATTGAAGGTTCTTGATTTATGGCTATATTCATAGAGAATTGAACAAATGACAACTTTTTTCTTTAACGTATTTCAATAGATTCAATGGTTTTTGTGTAAATTAAATTTAGAAAACCCACAATTTATTGCAACAAAAAATATCTTTTTTACTTTCTCTACTGGTAAGTAGGGGAAGTATTGTATTCCACCCAAAAATTCGATGTCGAGATTTCACCGAAAATATATGTTTTGAGACCCACTGAATCCAAAAAAAGCATTTTTAGAAAAAGGTCCGCGCGCGCGCGCGTGCGTGTGCCAGTCTGTGAACAGCATAATTCAAAAACGAAAAGTCGGTTACAAACCGAAGTTGGTATTTAAGTTTAATGTCTTTCAAGGATGCGACACGAAGATTTTGAAGAAAATAGCCCCATCTAAACTACCCTTTACATGGAAAATTTTTCGAAAATTTTGATTTTCTTGAAAATGGCTCTAACAATTTTGATTAATTTGTCATATGTTCGAGATATTTTTATGGCAAATGAAATGTATATTTTGAGTTTTCTGACTATAGCCACTGTAGTCATATTTACTCTGGACGACTTTTGCGTAACTGGTAAACCGTTAGAGATAGACCAAATCATACTGCACAAAAAATGTAGATCTTTCTAAAATACACAATTTATGTCGAAATAAATTTTCTTGTAGGATGAACCATTTCGGAGATATTCCTTGTTATGTGTGTGAGTTTCGGAAAACTTGAAACTTTCGTGAAATGGAACATCGTTGTTCATTTTTTTTTATGTTAAATGTGCAAAGAGAACAGAATCTCAAGAGTTTGTAAGAATGGTTAGTACAAGAGTAGAGAAAGTCATGTGAGTGCAACACATCAGATTTTTCTTTCCAGTGATTTTAGTGGTTTATCTGAGGTTTCTGTGTTCTGTAGAGGTAACAAGGTTCTGAGGTCCTTAATAAGGAATGTTTCTCTTGCGAGGAGGTAGACGAGTCTGGATCTGGTGGTTTTTGATACTCCGATAGCTCTTATGATATAAAGAGCTTTTACTGTTTCAAGTACAGATCGATTCTTCTCGCTAAGTTGTGACCATATGACTTCTATCCCGTATATTAGGTTTAGCATGATTTTTGTTGCTGTCTCTAAGTTGAGGATCTAATGTAGCTGATTTCGTGCATCGCCCTTATTGCCCTGCTTTCTCTGTCACATGCTTTGTAAAACATTTGGTACTTGTTTGTAATGCGATTACCAGGCATTTCAACTCTTTTGCGATGGTTGTCTTCTTTCCTTTGATAAAGATTTCTGCCGAAGCAGGAGGTCTCCCTCCTTGTTTAAAAACCTCATTTCCGTCTTTGATGTGCTTATTTCAAATTTGTGTTTGTGGCACCACTGTTCCATATCGTTTATTACGTTTTGAAGTTTTTTGATGTCTTTTGAACCGACAGCTATATCGTCGGCATACCTGTATGCCACTATGTCACTCTTTTGAGTTATTCTCATAATTTCTTCTGCTGCCAGGATGAAAACTATAGGACTTAGTGGATCACCTTGTTATATTCCGTTACTCTTTCATTCCGCTCCAAAAGTCGGTATGTTTACGTAAACAGCATAACTCAAAATTGGAAAATTAAGCGCGTTCCAAGCATGCGACACGAAGATTTTCATGAAAACCCTCCACTCCAAATTATCATTTACATGAAAAAATTTTCATCATTTTTTATTTTCTCAAAAATAATTACGATTTTTATTAAAATGCCTACTATATGTTTAAGATAGTAGCAAGAAATAAAATATATCTTAAATTATGTGTCAACAAACTCGACCCGTGAAGACGGAGGATCGTTACCCTGATGATGCCAAGCGCAGTACTTGGCGAAACGTTGGTATCTACCATGCCTTCTAGACCATGGCCTACAAGCCCGGAAGAACTAAACATTTCGAATATATGTCAACAGTTTGTAAAGTCTTGTTCATTCTGAATGACTTGCATAATTAGTTAATTATAAGAGAGAATGTAAATCACACAATGTCATTTTTTTTTGTGGTGTACAATTTCCGAGCTATTCTTTGTTATTGGTTTGAATGTTTAAATACTTTTTCAAGTGGTAAGTCGCTATTCGTTTTTTCTCGTAGTCATGCAAGGAGTATTGAATTTCAAAGCTACAAATAGTGATCCCCTTTTGAAAATCTGACTCCCTTTAGCCTTTATTCTTCTTATACCTACAAAATTAACAAATCCCGCAGCGCAACAGCCCTAAGACCTACCGCCTGGCCGCTGCGTCCCTCACCTTTGCCCACCACAGGCTTCATGGATGGGGCGCAGTTTCTTATACATACAAGAGTGTCTAAATGTATAATCAATGTTTACCTCGATTTATAATCATAAGCTTTGGTTAGAAGAATGAGTGAATGTGAATGCAACATCAGATTTTTTGCTCGGAGAAAACGCGTATAAGTCTAAAATTCTCTTAGTGATGGCAATAAAGCATTAAACCCCTTTAGGGATTATTAAGAGCTTCCTTCTGGAAGTAATAGGATGATGATGAACGGGGAAATATGTGTATCTAAGTGGCAAGTGAAACAGACATACAGGACTTAATCCTCTGTAAAGCTGCTTTCCCCTGCCAGAAGTCTGTGCTAAAGCAATCAAATTGAGTGTGGTGACCCTGGTAAAAAGCATAGCTCCATAGCGTAGTGACTGGCACGGTAGCTCAGTCGGTAGTTCCCTGCCGGCTAGTGGAGTCCCGGCTGATGGGTGGGAATGTTCCTCTGGCCAAAATTCCCCTATTCTCTGAGTCTGGAATTCTGAATGTGTTAGTGATATGTATAAAACCTAAAGAAATTGAATCACAACTATACATGAGGTAACAAAATATGTTTTAAAAATCTGATGTGTTGCACCCACATGACTTTCTCTACTCTTGTACTAATTATTCTTACAAACTCTCATTCCTGTATCTTCGTGTTAGTTGAGATAAACATTTGCAGAAATTATCTTATTGCTTATTTCCTTGTAGGTACAAGGGGAATATTAGAATACAGTAGGCTTTGTGCGATAGTCAAATCTTTTAAAGCTTTCAAATTCCGTTCTGTTTGCAAGGTTTACATATAAAAAATGGAATAATGATGTTCCGTTTGACAGAAGTATAAGTTCTCCAAAACTCACACAAATAACGAGGCATATCTTCGAAATAGTTCACTCAACAAGTTTATTTACACATAAATTGTGTATTTTAGCAAAATCTACATTTTTGTATAGTAAGATTTGGTCTATCTCTTACGGTTTAGCAGCTATGCAAACGTTATCCATAGTAAACACGACTACAGGGGCTATAGCCAGAAAATTCAAGATATACATTTCATTTGTCATACAAATATCTCAAACTATACTATTTTAATCAAAACCGTTAGAGCCGTTTTCAAGAAAATAAAACATTTTCGAAAACTTCCATGTAAAGGGTAGTTTAGAGTGGAGTAATTTTCTTCAAACTCTTCGTGTCGCATCCTTAAAATACATTAAACTTAAGTAACAACTTCGTTTTTTAACCGACTTTTCGTTTTTGAGTTATGCTGTCCACAGACTGACACAGACACACGCGTGCGACCTTTTTCTAAAAAAGTTTCTATGCATTCAGGGGCCTCAAAACATATATTTCCGGTGAAATTTCGACATCGAATTTTTGGGTGGAATACAATCTTTACTATACGTAGCAGAGAAAATAAAAAGCGATCAGAGTACTGGTTCTTGAGTATGACTGGTTTGGTTTTAAGCAATCCAAGAATGTGAAAAGGCCGGTGTAGCACGTGCTTGACATTACATTTGATTGTTATGATCATATAATTCATTGTCTGTTTCGCTGAAAGTGATTGAGCTCTTACGATGGACCTGGGTGAAGGAAAGCTCAATAAACGTGGCTTAATGATATTTTGAGAGTATCGGAGCATCAATGTGGAGCACCTGATGTTACTTAGAGGTGAAAAAGGTAAGGGTTTCAGTGCGCTTCTGCCGGCACCATTTCCCCGGCGACTCGGAGGAAAGAGCTTGGAGTGCTTTACCATATATTTTAATGATCCTATGTTAGGGAACGCATTTCGTTCGTCTGAATATTATATTTATCAAACTCAACCCGGCATATTCCCAACTTTCCAAATTACATACATTGATGAACTTCCCTTAGAAGCAATATCGTCATCTTACTCTATACTTACGTCTCTCCCAAAGGTTTCCCCGGGTTGTTAGGAGAATGATGGGAAGGATAATTACATTCCCCGAATTTTATATCCTTCCATTTCACTTTGCAAGATTCACCGATGGCGTTAGGTGCAACTTGGCAGGGATGATGTGCGCACAAGAAGGCCTTCCTTCCCTTGCTGTCCGTGGGATATGGGTAGAGGGACGGCATCTGGGGGCGTTGGACCCCACCGGGGTCCCCATAGAAGGCCCCGAAAGACCTAAAGGCCTCGAGGTGTTGATAAACTTGGTAAACCTTAGAGACCTCTTGTCAGTGTCTGTATCTGGTTGCACGGTGTCTCCTGCACCTCGTCCTTCCTTCTGGGGGTGCCGCCTTGGGGGCATAGGTACAATAAGCATAGCTTCAGTGCCGAATCCTCTTCGTAACTCCTATTCCTGTTGTTATTCCCCCCCCCCCCGGTTGGAGCGCCAGCACTCCAATTTGCCACTAGACGAAATACTCCGTATTGGAGGTGGCACGCCGTGGTTTATCCGCAACACGCCAGGTCGAGAACATGGCGTCAGCAGTCTTAACGGAGACGCCTCCGGAGCGATATTCTTTTCACTCAGTCGGCTTTCCAGCCAGTCAACCAGGATTCGTAGCGTCTGTCTCAAGACCATCTGTCACCGGGTGCATCTTTTGAAGATCAAGTTCTCTCTAAACCCACACCTCCGTCTTTTAGAGTTAATTCTTGTTGTGTTCCTGAAGGACCTGATTGAGGTTGACCTCCTTATTGTTTTTTGTTATTCTACTATGTTTATGTTTGTTACTCACTACTTGTATAGTTTTTGTTTCGCACTTAGTGTTATTATAATTCTGTATAATGTTATAAGGTGAACGACTTAATAAAATAAAATAAATGTACACAATGTGTGGTATTCCTACTTAGGAGTGCTAACATTAGCTTGTATTTTCGGAGCGTGTTGCTTGTACAGGTGGCAACTGGTTGACGCAAGAAGCATGGTTATGAGTTGTTCGACATTTATTGATGGTGTTAAGGCTGGCTCACAACCATCCGACAACTGTAACAATGATTCTAAAAACGGCAATCAAGGCAGCACTTAATACTTTCCTGCGATCTAATCTTAAGATGGGAAAGGCGAAAATGCAATCTGTACTCAAAACAGAGAGAATCACCTGTTTCAGTTCACCTCTCACCGAGTGACTGACGGCCAGAACCCTGGTAGGGATTAGCGCGTAGAATTCGCGCACAGCCCACGTGTGGACCAATCCCTGCCTACAATCCCTCCCGTTCCCATAAAAACCCCTGTTCCAATAAATTTTTCCCAGTGATAAACACCCCTGTAGTGACACCATCAAAACCATCGCGCAGGTTAAGCCGTATGACGGCTAGGTACTGCGGTAAAGACACTCGAGCGGGGGAACAATCACCTCACCTCCGTTCGACTCGAACTCCGTCTGGCGTCTGACTTAATACTTGGTTCATAACAGCCCGGGAACGAGAACGTTAAGGTACCACAAAGTGGAACGGATATTGCACATTGGGAATTCATTAGTTTCTAACTGGCCAGTGATGTTTTTTCTAGCTTGCTACTAGAGAGAACTCTAATGGCTGTTTCATGGCTTGGTTAATTTCTACGCCATAATACGCACAATAAGGATCTAACATGCCGTGCCCGGTAACGGGAACCAATAACTTTAAATCTTGGCCAAGATTTCATTGCCGTTCGCGGGGCCCGGGAAAGCTTCCCATTGGTTGTGAACATTCACATTTGAATACATGTATTTCAAGTTTATCGTTCTGATTATCGATAACATTGTCGGTGGTTGTGAACTAGCCTTAAATCTTAAGAAATTAACAAACTGAACACATCTTTGTTGTAAATCATAATGTAGTATTGAAGGAGTGCTAGAATGGATGTTACAAGAAGTGGTTAATGTACAGAGCAATAACTTAATTTTAGCCCAGTGTATATAAACCAAGAAAGGCTGGCAAACCTAGGACTTCGTTGTATGTATACTTCTGTCAACTGCAAGCTTTTTCTTAAGAAAACTCAAATTCCTTTTAAGATGAAGCCTATGTATAACTTCCATTCTACACATCTTTCAAAATTTTCGTGATGTTTCCTCGTCTTTTCTGAATGCAGAGACAAGTACATTTTTTTCTGAAGCCCCATTATCTACTGTACCCATGTTAATTTACTGAACTAGCTCATTTACGATTTTAGAGGCAATCACTCTACACTGATACCGCTATCGTCTGTGGCAGACACAAAATTTAATGACGGCTGATACCTGACGATTACGATTTTCCTTCCTGTTGTACAAATAAATTATGTTGGCGCAAATAATATTTATATGACCGGCTTTACAGCGTGATTTTACAGTGTGTTTATCTGTACAACAGAGCAAGGCGTGGCAAGAACGTGATTGGATGTGGTGTTGAGCCACCCGCCATTAAATTTTGTGTCACCCATAGTTTATTTTCTCTTAAATTTAATAGAGAATGTTTCTCTTTTTAACAGTGGGCCCGAAGCTTTAAATTTATTAACGACTTTCGAGGCATTCATTCCACAATGACACAGATTTGCTCCATGCCAGACAACATTTAATGGCGGCTGATATCTGACCATTACCATTATCTTTCCTAGTGTGCAAATAAATTTTGTGGGCGCAAGTGAAATGTATATCACCAGCTTTACAATGTATTTAACTACGCAACACCGCAAGGCATAGCAAGACTGTGATTGGATGTTATGTTGAGTCACCCACCATCATGAGCGTCGGCAGACTTTTTCAGGGAGGGGCCGCATGTTGGAAGTTTGCAATTAATTCATTATTCTATAGCCAAAACTGTAAAAATTGAGTTATAGTATTTGTTACGGATAAGCATATTAATTTATGCTAAATAAGAAGTGCACTTTACCTCAAAATTAAAGCAATAGTCTGGCAGTAATTGATTGCACATTACATTTGTTATTTTCCAAGGGGGGCCGCGGCCCCCCCCCTTGCACCCCCTTCGCGACGCCCATGCCCACCATTAAATTTTGTGTCAGCAATAATTTATTTTCTGATCTAGAATGT
This sequence comes from Tenodera sinensis, assembly GCA_030765045.1. NCBI lineage: Eukaryota > Metazoa > Arthropoda > Insecta > Mantodea > Mantidae > Tenodera > Tenodera sinensis. The sequence continues at coordinate 18,138,188 of CM060973.1, read as the reverse complement.
TTCGTGTCTTAACAGCGAACCCGAAGCTTCAAATTTATTCAAAATCGTGTGAAATCTCTCAATATGACCTAAAAATTGCTATGTAATGTGAGTCCAGTGCTAGAAAAATAGTAGGACCCATTTTGTTTAACGAAACAATTGCTGAGTGTTTTAATGCGCCTCTGCCGGCACCATTTCCCCGGAGATTTAGGTTCCCTTGCGCAGTGGAGAGTACCCGAGTTTGGGTTACATGTGTTTTAATGATCCTTTAGATTCATAGTTCGAAATAGATCCTTAATAATCCAAGAATCAGCATGATCAAAGCACCAAAAAGGGGGTCTTGATGCTATGAAAAGCTATTGAAAGAGCATCACTAAATATGTAATAATGTTTGGAGTGTTAATGCTTCTTATCCTAATGGAATAGTCCCATACACGTCCCATATAAAGAGATGGCGCCGTTCTGTAAACCGTATGAGGAAAACAGCAATGCCAAGCAGTGTTATGCAGTTTACTCCGTGACGCTTATGCAATAAGTCGTTCACGCCTCAGTATGGAAACGCTGAGCAAACAAAACAGTGCAGAATGCGCTGACCTTATTATTCACGTAGGAGGTAATGTGTACACGGAAGTAAGATTTAGCGGAAGGCGGTGTGTCAGCCCTCACTAGAGTCTTCCTTTATCATACATAACACATGTATTGGAAAAGCTGCTCTGCTACCTCTTTAATTCACTTCATTCAAAGGCGCAAACTGATGAGCTTTTGTTTTGTTTTCCAGATCTGACAGTGCAGTTATCTTCAACAGGTGAGAAATTATACATTCATTCATGCTTTTACTTTCAATTGAGTCTGCAGTGCTTCGGGAATTGGTGAATGGTGTTTCTTTTCTTTACAAGTGTTCTTGATTGCGTCTTTTGGTAATGGCAAAAAATATTTTATATGTTTCCATGTTTAATTTCAGTGATATCTTGACCATCCAAGATTCTTAAATTGAAAACAAAGATCGTTTCAGTATACATTACTGTAAAGTAATGCACACTTTATCTTGAGCTCTGGGAATCAGTGTTGTGAACGGTCCGAGTCGAGAAGTCCTGTGCTTTGTTTAAGTAACAACTGAGCATCGTTGCCCATACTTGGGCACTTCATTGTGTCCCGTTACCTTTGTTACTATTCTCATGCCGGTTGTGTTATCGGTATCGGTTTACTTTTGTGTTTTACTCGTTGATTTTAAGTACTAAATGCCTGAAAGAGATGCAGCGTCGACAGCGTAAACTCCTTAAGTGGTAAAAGAAGGAACCATGCGCGTAGGTTTTACTAGTTGCCTAACGTGGGAAAAAACAATTGCGGAAACTACAATTTACTGCTTTTGATATAATGTAAAGTATGTAAAAGACATTTATGGGAGATAGTACTATTTCATGGCATTTCCGGTTATGTTGACATTGCACCAACTTAACCCACCATCCTATATTACGTACTTTTAAGGCCTAGACCGCTAGCATTTTCACACCCTTAAACTTAACAACATTTTGATTAATACAGATATAAAATATAATAAAATCTACTTGTTTATTTGTACCACCTCAGTAATTGTGCTCATACTTATTTATATTATATACATTTTAATTTAAAAGAATAAAGCACTGGAATCAGTCCAACTTTCGTTGTAATGACGATCCAAGATATGCAGCCACTGAATCTTAATACACGTCCCGCGAGATAAACAGAGTAGGCCGTGCTCAAATCATTTATTAGCCATAGTAATCATGGCGACTAACTTGAACGAGTGTGTTGATTCTGAAATGGAAGAAAATTGGAAAATCGGCTATACTTCTCTCATACCTGAAAAATCTAAATAGATATACGAAAGATGCTATAGTTAATATGTGCTAATAACTTCAACCATCAAGACACCATGGAAAGATGAATTATCTTTCAATGTTAGTGTTTCACATTTCATTCATACACCATATTTATCTCCCAAAAATGCATGCAATACACATGTGTTAAGTGTTTTATTAATATTCCGAAATTGAAAAGACTCGACTGCTTCTCGTCTTGTCAAACTTTACCTTGGTCCGGTAAAAATCGCTTACTATCCGTATATCGCAATACACTATAAAAGTCTTGGTGCCATCTGAGAGCTCAAGAAAAAAAGTGCCAGTTAGTAACTACAGACAGTGGAGTCACACGTGGAATTAGCATTTTTTTAATTGCAACCAAAGTAAAATTTATTACATGTAGAAAACTTCTCTTGCACAATATTTTCAGAAGATAATAGTATTATGTGCCAGTTGTGCTAACATTTGCACATCTGAATTATAACTGGTATGTTTTACACATGAACTGCAATTTTCAGCTGTTTAATATGGCAGTACCTGGGGGACCGAGCTTCACTCGGATTTTTTTTTTTTTTTTTTTTTAATTTTTTAAATTTTTTGAGAAGATACTTATTTAGATAAACTTGAAAAATAAAATGTTAATTAAATATAAATTTTTATCCTTACTGTTGGAGCGGTAACATGCGATGCAGGTTAGTTGGACATGGAGAGTGAATGACGTAACCGGTATCGCGCAGTCGTCGTATATACACACGCATCACCAGACGACTGCACCTGTGTACAGGAACGAGTAGCAACATCAGAACTAGTATGCATTAAACTTGTGGTTTATGGCACAATCTTCCAAAACTAATTCCCACTATATTAATTAGATTAATAATCCTAAACAATACACGATATTCTTTTAAACCACCCACAAATGTCTGTCCACTTGAGAGCTACACCTTACACCTTGGCTGCCTCCAAGCAATTGTTAAAATCAGGCGCAGAACGTTACCGTGTGCATGGGGCTGTTTCGTTCAGTGCTGATGGCTGGCCTCTCGGTCTGGGCGAACACACTCACGGTATAACTGGCACTCCTACACACGATGCGGTACTAAAAATTGTGTCTTTAGTAATTATACAGTATTATTGGTACATATTCCCTCCAGTATTATTGGGTACATATTCCCTCCAGTATTATTGGTACATATTCCCTCCAGTATTATTGGGTACATATTCCCTCCAGTATTATTGGGTACATATTCCCTCCAGTATTATTGGGTACATATTCCCTCCAGTATTATTGGGTACATATTCCCTCCAGTATTATTGGGTACATATTCCCTCCTGTATTATTGGGTACATATTCCCTCCAGTATTATTGGGTACATATTCCCTCCAGTATTATTGGGTACATATTCCCTCCAGTACTATTGGTACATATTCCCTCCAGTATTATTGGGTACATATTCCCTCCAGTATTATTGGATACATATTCCCTCCAGTATTATTGGGTACATATTCCCTCCAGTATTATTGGGTACATATTCCCTCCAGTATTATTGGGTACATATTCCCTCCAGTATTATTGGGTACGTATTCCCTCACAAGGGGCACGATATGCATTGGCAAAGGTGTACGATGAAACTTGCAAGATTAAATATTTCGAAAACAAGTTTGTTCACGATTAAGTGCTCGTTAGAAGGCGTGAACCATGGTGGTCCAGCCAAAAGCACGTAGGCTAAGTCGATTTTTCGTGGAACAAAACCCGGCGGTAGTGTTGACTTATGAGAGTTTCTCAGTGGCGTACACGTGGTTCCTGCGAAGGAAATACTAGCGTGGTTTCTTTATTGTGTGGCTTATGCTCTTATTTCAGTGACAGTGATTTATAATCGGATCCATAAATTTTTGTACCAACGGAGAAGAAGCGTTGTGTTCGCGCATTAATACTTAATGACCGTTATGTGAGGCACTAATTATTAATGTCACTTAATAATGAGCAGGCTTTTGTCATTTATCCTCAAGGGATGCATACAAATTATGCTTGAATTATTACGTAAGATCAAAGAAGTAAACAAGATAAACATAAATATGCATTAAATTACCTTTTCATTTATGAATAGGATGCCCTGGAAATATTCATCTTGACATGCAGTGCGGGACCAGCGCGTTGCTTAAGCGTCTCATTTAATGTATTTTATGTTACAACGTTTGTAAATTTCCAAAATATAAATGTTACTTTTACATTAAAAATAACCGATTAAGGTGGCGCCGCAGCAGCGTGTGCGACTCATATTCGGGAGGTCTGCGGTTTGATTCCCGGCGAGTGCGCACTCTGACTTGGTTTTTCCTGGTTGTAAGTGGCGCATTCACTTTCGTCTCCTGTGTAACATCAGTGGGGAGCCTTTTTAGGAAACAAAGGTATCGTCCTAATGGAAACACGAGCCATTATACTTCTAGACTCTTGGGTGGAGAAAAATTCCTACCCCCCTGACGGGAATCGAACCCTGGACCCCTTGCACAGCAGGCAGGTGCTCTACCAACTGCGCTACGGGGCCAGCAAGTGTGAGAACATACACATAAAATCGTCTTGTAATTCTAGAGATTAGTGCGTTCACACCGCATGTAGAAAAGCAACTTCCTGCTTCTTTGTTTATAGGATTTAACACAGAGTTAAGTAAAAGACTGTATTAACATATCATTTAAAACACTTTACATTGCTGAAATTAGCTAATTTAAACGCTCCACTTTGTAAATATTACATTTACGCAACCCCCATCAATAAATAAATAAATGTAAATATATATTCAAATTAGACTTCAAATGACAGCTGTGTTTTCCTTAAACTAATACATTAAACCCTACTTAGAAAAGTTTCAAGCTGTAACCTCCGTAGAACTGGCTATTAAGTTCCTCAGACAGCGAGCAACATTTTAAATAATTTTTGTACATCTATTAACAATTTATGAAGAATCTCTTTGAGGGTTATAGATACAGTCCACCATTCCATGAAAAACCGCGGTAGAATGTGCACTTTCGCATATGTCGGTTTTTCATGACCTGTCGTGGATCCTTGCGAAATGATGGGCTTCAGCAAAAACTTAGAAAAATAGATGTTCTTCAGTTCCTACATTGTTATACATACTACATTTTTATAGCTGCTTGTGTCAAACTTTTAAATTTCTTAGAAAAAAGGGGTTGTTTGTTTTAAGAAAACGATTTTAAAGGTGAATAATATGAACTAGCAGTAACCACACGTTTTTATAATGTTTATAGAGAGTAAAAGATCAAATTACACAGATATTATTTGTTAGAAGAATAAATTTTGGTAAAATGATTTTCAAACACGTATTGAGTGCTTTAATCAGCATTATATAGGAGCAAAATGGACGTAATTTGCAGGACATCAACATATTGCGTGAAATAACATAAACTGTGACCAGCAAACAGTAGCTACGAGGTCACGTTGTCTCTAGTAATTTTATTTTTGTACTTTCTGTTTCCTGTCAGTGTCTTGTATAGGAAGATAAATCAGATTTGTAATTTTTCAGTACTACGCCAGGGATTCCAACTGAATGCTTCAAATTTAACTTGCACATGACCTTCTTAAAGAACAGTCAATGAGCAGACATTTTTTCACAATATTTATTGCATACTATCTACAGAGTTTATTTCACGTACAGTCATTACGATTCGGTATCAGTTTCCGCGCTTAAGACTATGTTTGTGACGTCACAGGGGAACTGGACTGGCGTGTGCTGGTCTCTATTGTTTAGCCTTGTTCTATCAAGTAATCACAGGCAGCACTTCCAAAATAGCGGACATCAGTGTTTCGTTTCGACATCGAACAGCTGCTGTCGTTGAATTTCTTATTAAAGAGTACAACTCTACTGCTGAAAACCATCTCAAGACTTCATCTTCGCTTATAGAGATGACTGCAGCCAGTAGTGTTTGAAAGTGGGTGCAAATTTTCAATGCGTATCCTTGTAGTGGTCACCCTCGAACTGCTTCCATGGAACGCAAGCAGGAAGAAGTTGATTAGCTCGTTAGGGAAGACAGGTGTGTTACTGTGGATGAAATCGCTACAAAACTTGCAGGTTATTGAAAAGTTTGTACTCTCAAGGTCAATATTTGTTGACCGAAAACCACAGGCTTCAGAGAAGAAGCATCTAGGTGGGAAATTCTTCCACATCCTTCCCACAGTCCCAAGTTGGCACTCTCCGACTATCATATTTTCGGTTCTGTTAAGGATATGCGAGGCCAACGCTCGACACGGAGGATATTGGAAAGCAGTGCTTCAGTGTCTTTGGGCAGCCGTGTGGTTGTTATTTTCCAACTTGCAGAATGATGGGGAAAACATGTGCAAAGAAATGGAGATTGTGTTCAAAAATTACCAAAGAAAAAGTATGTAGAATAAGATGATGTACTTGATTTGCCTAAAAAAATAAAGATTAATTTTTTTTAATTGTTGCTCACGAGTTTCAGCAAGACTCCGGATTATTAAATAACTACCGGACCAAAGGATAACATTTGATGTGATTATCTCAAACAGTACTCATCATTCTGATACTTGTTTCGCAGCCGAAAGATTCTAAGACTATTGATGGCTCTCGAGGGGAACTTAAGAAAAGTATAACTGCATCCGCCGATTTTGCATATTCACTTCCGTGAATATCACAGGATTTCTCAACCGCTAGGAGTATGATGGGCTTTATAGAATTAGAATTATAAGGGATATAGGGGAGGATTCAACATACAAATCCTCTAGATTACACCTGGGGAGCCTGCGGTCATCGGAGCCCAACTTTGCCACCCCTTTACATGTACATAACGAATAACATCACAAATCAATGTCTCAAACTCTTCGAAAAAGTGTGAAAAGGGTATAGTGTATCTGAGATCTGGGTGAGAAAAGTAAGTTTTAATTTATCCAGAGCATCTTAATTCCAGAGCGCTATAAATCACTGCAAATCAGAATAAAGAGGATAAATTGAGATTAAGTATTGTTACTGTATATTAGATAATAATAGCTTTCCCACAGCCAACGCCTGCAGATATGAGTTTTCTGCAAGTATTTACTCATAACCGGGAACAACCAGCAGCTGAAGGATAACGAACTGAGATTTTGCCTGAGAAATAAAGATAAGAAAAAGAAGCAACATACGACAGATATACTAGATTATTACACCATCAAACAACATACAACGAACATACAAAAGAAACTAAGAAGCCATACATTTTTAGAATAACATACGAGAATTCTACATACAAATTTCTCATAGAACGGGAAGCGTTCAAAATGGCAAAAAGGCTGAATGTTTACTGTGTTCTCAACAGTTGTGCTACGTTAGCCCTATTGCCGTTACAACTAAAACTAGTTACATTACAGAACGGTACTCCTTAAAACATCAAGGAAACAACTTCACCAAAATGCTGCCAGCCGATACATACGTCAAATTAAGAGGTTTTGCAGTGAGTGAGTGAAGTTTAAGGGCCCGTCCACAACTAGGTAATTTGGTGTTGCAATGTTTGGTTTCTCATATACACGTGAGCAATTCCTTTCTAAGTTGAACTACACAAGTTCTAGTTTAAATGACTATTCTACTCAAACGTGACTTGGTTCAAATAAATCATATGCATAACAATTTCAAATTTCAACCAATGACACCCTTCATTCGCGAAAAAATTATCACAGTTAATTATCACCTCTGAATTTTAGCAATCGCCTCCTCTGCTTTTCTTATGTTATGATCAGCTTAGGGAATTTAGCTGCACCGTCCTACAGATGCGCAACAGCTGACGCAATTTGGCGCAATAGAGCCGCCATTCAAATGTCAAAATGGCTGACTCGCTTCGGAGAAACATTAATGCTGAAATAGATGAAATAATTAGAAGACGGAAACCTTGGAACACAGAATACAACAGAAAATATGTTGGAATTAGTTTGAAAAATTCTGTATTGAACGAAATTATAAATTAACAGCAGATACTCCAACATTGGCAACATCTTAAATACTGAAACATCAATATACTAATTTTGCAGGCCGTGCCAATGGACGCTGATGTACATCCCTGATTCATATTTATTTTAAGAGACTAGTAACTACAATACAACATTTAAATAACATTTCATAGGCTGTATCATCCTTTAATTCGTGAAATAGTCTTAATAAATGCAATTCGTGATGGTCAATTCTCTAGAGAAATTTGACAATCACTCTGGCATTACTTATGATAATACCCTTCTATCAATACTGCGTTTCAGTGTGTGTACAATTAAGCCTCTTAAGTGTCGAGAAGATGTTAACTTCTGATAAAAAGTCTGTAAAGCCTCATGAAGAGGGCAGACTACAAGACATATTTTGGTATTCGATCCGCCGTTCAAATTGACTAATTCCGCCACTGCTGTACTTTACATCCCCAGCTGGAATGGGGAGACATAACACTTCCCCTCCCCAGGAATAATCTAGAACAGTGTAGAATAATTTGTGAAATATAGCGAATACAGTGAAAAGAAATTCTATTTGATTAAATCTTCACTCGACCATGCAATTTCGAGTATGCCAGCAAATAATACCGCTAAAGTTAACACAGAAAGCCTGACATACCTAGTGTCAACTGATCTACTTCGGAAACTGCCGTGTTTGCCGATATGATGCAATGAATTACATCAGTTTAGTTCATGCTTTGATCAAAGGGTTATATTGCTGGGCAAAAGCAGTCATTTTAATCATACAGAGCTTTTACGCAGGTCCGTTAAACCCCAAAAGCTATTTATTCCATATGACCCAAAATCCAGAAACAAATATTAAATATCCTACTGGAACTCAGTTCAAAGGCATGCTATGGATGCATAAAGGTGCCGGTATCGATGTCATCGACGACAGCAATGTTGTACGAAAGTAAACAGCGCTCCCAGTATTCTGCACTAAACTTCTATTGGAACACATATCGGCATAACAGGAAAACAAATTGGTATACTGAGGGGAGAACAAAAAGCTTACGAACCAGCTGCGCGGTGTTTAGCTGTCCGCATCCTCGGCGCTCACTTCCGTCTAAAGCAGGCATGTCAAACAGCACTCGCCAAGTGTGAAAAAATTCCCCTATTTTCCCTCCCTTCAAATCGGTAAACGAGAAAAACAAAGCGAAAACCGGTTCTACTAGCGCGTGCTACTGCAGTTAAGGAGGGGTGGACTCCTCTCTTCACACCCTCGGAGTGATGTTTGACATGCCTGGTCTAAAGCAATCATAGAAAGGCTCGGATGAAACCATTCATTTTTACTTTCTCTATTGATAAGTAGAAGGAAGTATTCGATGTCGAGATTTCACAGAAAGTATATGTTTTCAGGCCCCCTAAGTCCAAAAAAAAAAAAAAAAAGCATCTTTAGAAGAAGGCCCGTGTGTGTGTCTGTGTGTCAGTCTGTGGACAGCTTAACTCAAAAACGAAAAGTCGGTTAAAAACCAAAGTTGGTATTTAAGTTTAATGTCTTTCAAGGATGCGACACGAAGATTTTGAAGAAAATAGCCCCACCCTAAACTACCCTTTATATGGAACATTTTTCGAAAATTTTCATTTTCTTGAAAATGGCTCTAACGATTTTGATTAAAATGTCATACGTTTGAAATATTTTTATGATAAATGAAATGTATATCTTGAATTTTCTGGCTATAGCCCCTGTAGTATTTACTCTGAACGACTTTTGCATAACTGGTAAACCGTTAGAGATAGACCAAATCATACTATACAAAACATGTAGATCTTGCTAAAATACACAATTTATGTCTAAATAAATTTTCTTGTAGGTTGAATGATTTCGGAGATATTCCTTGTTATGTGTGTGCGTTTCGGAAAACTTAGAACTTTCGTGAAATGGATCATCGTTGTTCATTTTTTTATATGTTAAGTGTGCAAAGACAACAGAATCTCAAAGCTTTAAAACATTTGACTATCGCTCAAAGCCTACTGTATTCTAACATTCCCCTTGCATCTACAAGGAAATAAGCAATAAGATAATTTGTACAAATGTTTATCTCAACTAACACGAAGAAGATATAGGAATAAGAGTTTGTAAGAATGGTTAGTACAAGAGTAGAGAAAGTCATGTGAGTGCAACACATCAGATTTTTAAAGCTACTTTTAAAGGCATTACTTACCAACTTCATAAAAGATGCTGAAACTGGCCACCGTCGTTGTCCATACATTTTTGGCACCTCTTGAGCAAACTATCCATCACTCGCCGTAGTTCACGTTGAGAAATGCTGGCAATTTCCATGCGGATATTTTAATTCTTCCAGAGTGTGTGCGTTTGTCTGGCACACCCCAAGTTTTAAGTTACCCCAGAGATAGACATAGCAGGGGGTTGGGTCGGGGACCACAAATCTCTACTGAGAATTCTGTCCTGAAACACACTTTCAATTGTTCTCATTGAAAGATTGGCCATATGAGCTGTTGCAGTACCTCTTCATGACGAAAAAACTTGGTGTATAGTGCGCCAGTAGCGGAGAAAGGTTTCTCAGAGCTCCAATAAGCGAGAGCCTGTGGAACTTCTGGAAACCGACCTCAGCGCGTAAGTGCATTTCGTCCTCAAAGTAATGGGATATAAACAAGAGGAAGAAGACCAATAGGACGACCTAGGAAATGCTGGATCGGTGTGAGACTGGACGGGCAATAGCCTAACCTATGATTGTAGAAGACAACAAATGTAGATCTCGTTAAAGGGCACACATGTTTTTATGATAACCATTTCTACATGGTATGTTTTGGATTTGAATTTTAAAATACTTGTACTTTTCTGAAATAGGGAATCGCTATTGTTTTTTAAACAGAGCAGAATTTTAAATCCATCACATAGTGACCAGCTCTTAAAAAGCCTGACTATCGCTTAATCTAGTTTGTTTCGTTATTCCCTTCATACCTGCAACGGAGTATGCAGCAAGACAATTTCTGCAAATGTTTACATGGATTAATATGAGGTAGATAAAAGAACACATTTTTGTAACAATAATTTGTACTAGAGTAAGTAGAGAAAGCCATGTGAGTGCAATACTTCGGATTTTTCTGGTTCTATTTATATGGCGCCTATAATGGACACTGGGAGTGAAATTTGAAAGTTCAAAATTTTTTAATAGATTTTCTGAAAATTTTACTGTGTTTGTATTTATATGAGAACAGGAGGTACACCAAATTCCAAATTTCATTAAAATTGGTTAATTCGTTTAGGTTATATAAATTATTTTATGAATTTAATAGGCACATTTTCAAAATAGAGCTCGCGTCTATTGACTTGTCAAAATTCATTTATATTGGCAGAACTGGTACTCTAAAACATGGGTAACAATTGTATGCAGAGGTATTTCAAATACGTTTGCTGATTATGCTGTACATATCTTTTTAATAACAAAGAAAATTTAATCTTAAAAATTATTGATTTTTTTCATACAAAAAAAAAAAGTTTTTGGAATTCATGTTAATGATAACATCAATATTGAAGCATAGTTTTGTTTAGCTGCTATTTATGGATACTTTTGGAAATTTTCATTGAATTTGAAGCAAAACTCAGGCGTGACCTTCTTTTAGAATGTGCAGAAATGTAGTTTTGAGAAAAACAGGCTTTTATATAGGAGCATCCTGTGTACGTTAAGGGAAGAGCACTATTTGAAAGGGCCGTAATGAACACATGGAGTGGGGGATATGAAAAATGTTAGCTGATCCAAATGCACCGGTGTTCCAGGGACATTTTAAGGTTAAAAAAAATTGACTTTTTGACAATTTTGATCGAAATTTCACTCCCAGTGTCCCTTAATATGTAAGATAACATTGGCAGCTTTGCCTTCGAAAGAACTGTTCATTGGCAATGATGTTCGCTTGTTTACTATGGTGCGTCTAAGTTCGATTTTCTTTCGAAATACTAAATTCACTCATACATTTACACACTCGCTTATACTTCCAGACTCTAGATCAGGGCTGGTGGTGCTCACTGAGCACTGAGGAATGAAGGTCTCTCAAGATGTCCAATGAGTAGCCCAGAGCTGCTCTAGGTCAACTTGGGGAAATTGCATTCAAATGTTTATTCGTGGTATCAAGCACTTGTGATGGGTAGAAAGGAAAGGGGGAAAGGAAGGAAGACTACCAAACTTTGAAGTACCAAGATTGTTAGATGACGCTAGGAAAAGTCTAAACTTGCAGTTTGGGATGTTTCGAAGTCATTAAAGCCACAAAAACATTTATGAGGCAGCCCACATTGTGCGGGGTAGCGTGTAATCAGCAAAGGGTACCAAAGTCCTTGGAGGGGGAGGTAAGGGGGGGGAGGCGACTGTAGTTAGCCATGTAAACACCAGTTGCGTACAAAATATCACAAAGTACATTTCTTCACAAATTAATTACACCATATATCTACATCAATACTTAAACTCTGAAAATAAATACATGAATACGGTACACTACAAATCATCGTGCCGAATTTACAAGATGTATTCGCAAAGTATCAAAAGGGAACCACCTCGTACTTCATTTAAAATAAGTCTTAATCTAGAGAAGCTTTGTTTTGCCTCACATAGATGCATAACTGAAGAATGTGATGTCAGACGAATCAAAGATTCGGGTTCACTGCTACAATAAAATCTCGTGGGACTTTTTAAATCAGACAATAACAGATTTTGAGTGTGATTCAGTCAGTGTTTGCAGTAGTTGAATTATGAACTGAAGAGCCCTAGGGGCTTTTATATCTGTTGCAGGTGCGACGTTGTTTTAGAGAAATTGTCAAAACAATTTAATGAATAGAAAAACTCCAGTATTAGTGATTTTTACAATAGTTACTGCACTACATTCATCTGAAACAAATGTATGTATTATGTCTATGACTTATACAGCAACAATATCAATGACGACAATGACCTTTGCTACCAAAGAACCTGTATTGTTGTCTCACCCCATAGGCTCAACCAGTGCGTTCCCAACGACTCGCGCGATACCTTGAGCGACCTTCAGCTTTTTACCTGCTAAACATACATTCGCTGAAGGTTGTGAGCAATCTGCGCTCTCTGAGCACCGATTGCCTAGACCTGCCCTAAACGGAGGCCTGGTAATCAGACAGAAAGATGTATTTTAATAAGCTTCACATTTTTCCTGTGGTAAGGTTTTGTCTGTTAAGATTTCCTTGTCATATAAAGTACATAATTCATTTAAATAAAGGAAAGTTCACTGGAATATTTTCAGAAATTTCAGTATATACAAATTATTTTTCCAGCTTATTTATTAAACATAACTGCGTACTATGGGACGGGGGAATCTTCTTGTTTTTCTTTTCTTTATTTTTATTTATTTATTTTCGAAATAAGTGCCATGTTTGGCATTTAACTGATTTTTCGTTTTTACCTGTACTGTTCACAGGGGATAAGAAAGAAAAAAGAAAGAAAGAAAGAAAAAGATCGCACACGATGCTGCTTCTTAAAATCTTTTTTGGTGAAGGGGATTTCAGAGATCCCAAAACGTGCATTTCCAGTGAAATCTCAATATGAATCTTTTCTTCTTTTTTGTACAATGCAATTGCTTCATTTAATCTACTGTTAGGGTAGTAGGAAAGGTAAACATAGAAAGAAAGAAAGAAAGAAGATAATGAAAACTGGTGTGTTAATCCACAGTATTTTCTATGCCCATTAAACTTCGCCTGATTTCGTATACATTAAGGTATCCGCTTACAATGTTATTTTGTATTAGATTACGTTACATACGATAAGTTTTGACAAAAATAGACAAAATAAAAAAAAAAAAAATCCGCATATCGTAAATCTATTTTATTACAAATGAATTTGTGCGACGGGTTGGAAATTCAGGCTCAAAAGTTAAAGATGTAACGAGGAACATTTCGAAATGGTAATGTTACCAAAAAAGACATGCGACATAAATTGGACATTTGAATGAGCTCTACATTATTGGCATTGTAAGTTTATGATTATCTCTCGCGCTTTACCAGTTACATAAAGTCTAAAGTTTATTCTGAATGAATAGGACTTAGGACGTCATTTACAGAAAATTCAAGAAATACATTTTACTTATCCAGCAGATATGACATTTTAATCATAATCGTTAGGACAGCGAAAATAACAAGCATCTTTCCATGTAACGGGTAGTTTGAGGGATAGAGGGAATGCCTATGCCACTTCTCCTTAGTGGGGTTTTATATTTATCCGACTTTTCGTTCCCCAGTACAAACTATAGATACCACGCGTTCTAAAACATATTTTTTCTCTGAGCCCAGTGGACTTCAAAGCCTACGAAATTTTAGTTGAAGCACATTATTTCTTCAGGCTCCTATAGGAATGTGTTAGAGAAGGTAAAAATACAATGTATAACATTTGCACGATTTTTCTGTATCCATTGTTGAACAAACTATTCTCAGAAAAGCTTAGTTTTGTACCTACTTCATGTTAATTGATATAAAATTTTAGAAAATGTTATATTACATATTTCTTTGTAGGTTCACTGGCAATAAGGGTGGCTTAAACGATAGTTAAATCTTTAAGAACTGGACGCTTTGTGATGCTCTGAAATTCCGTTCTATTTGCATGGCCTGGGGAAAAAAGAAGCATTAACGACTCAGTTGAGAAAAGTAAAGATATTTGGAAATTCAAATCAAAAGCATGGAATATCTTGTAAGTGGTTACCCCCCCCCCCCTCAAAAAGAAAAAAATTTTTTTTGACATTAACAGATCTGCTTACATTTTGCGTGCAGGAAAATTTCTGCCCAAATCCCCTACGGATGGCAAGCTATGCAAAAATCCCCCACAAATTCCAGGTCCTATTTATCACGAAAATATCTTAAAACATACCTAATCGTTATAGTTATTTTGGAGAAAATCGACATTTTCGAACAAAATTCCATACAAAGAATTGATAGTTTTCCTTAAAAGTCTCTTCGTGTCACATCCTCGGAAGATGCTGAGCTTAAATACACACAAAGTTTGTATTTTGAGTTATGCTATTCACACGCGCTTTATTTTTCTTTTTTAGGGAGTTTCAAAAGGTGCAATTTCGCTAAAATATCCGTATCTAATTTTTGATTGGAATACAATTACTTTCTCTATTTATAATAGATGACAGATAGAAAAAGTTAAAAAAAAAAAAAAAAAAAAAAAAAAAAAAATAATAATAATAATAATAATAATAATAATAATAATAATAATAATAATAATAATAATAATAATAAAAAATAAGGGAATGCTATTCACACGCGCTTTATTTTTCTTTTTTAGGGAGTTTCAAAAGGTGCAATTTCGCTAAAATATCCGTATCTAATTTTTTATTGGAATACAATTACTTTCTCTATTTATAATAGATGACAGATAGAAGAAGTAAAAAAAAAAAAGAATAAGGGAATGTTATTAGTAATAGTAATCATAATAATAATAATAATAATAATAATAATAATAATAATAATAATAATAATAATAATAATAATAATAATAATAATAATAATAATAATAATAATAATAATAATAATAATAATAATAACAGTAGAAAAGGAAAGCCAAATAGTGGAGAAAGAATCAGATTTATCTACAAGTACAAAGAAAGAGAATTGGTATAATATACAATGTAAGACTTGTGAAAAGTGAGACGATGTACGATTATAGAATAATGAAAAAGATGGCAGAAGGAGTTACTGGCCTACGGATGTTGGAAGACAATGGTGCATGTTCGTTTGTAAAGTAATTTTCGCACCATGCATCACACGACCTTGACATGCATCTGTGTTTCGAAACACAACGCATTATGGAAGAGTGTGATTATGACGAAAATTCATTGTTCTTCTAGCGAAAACTCTTGGTAAAGGGTGGGAAGGATGCAAGAGGTGGGGAGGAGAGATAATCAAAGCAAACAAAGAAAAAAAAATGGCAAAAGGAGGCTTCTGTATAACATTAGTTTTGTTTTTGCCAGTGAAAGTAGGTTATGGCTACTGCTGCTTGTTTTCGTATGCATGTATATAGCAAAAGCGGAGCCCCAGGAACATAAATATTTCGTGTTCCTTAAGCCAATAATGTATGGGCAAAGATGACGAAACTCGTTCGTTCGCATTTGTGGAATTTTTGCAAAAGTTTGTGCTGAAGCATTGGCATGGAAATAGAGCAAGGTCCATGACGCCATTCTGTTTCCTGCATTTTATCAGTCTGGCGAAGCGAGGGGCCATTCTTCCGCTATCAGCCTAAATGGATACCCCACATACAGCCTTGTGCGTCTGTTTTAGTATGTCTTTATGCTGCATATGAGTTCAAAACTTATGAGTATATTTCCCCACCCCCCTACATTTCGACACAATTCACCCACGCGGCCTAAAATTCGTTACTTTCAATCATGGTCATTTGCCATATCAGTTTTGTCGAAATAATCTGATATTTGGCCGTTAATATTTGGTTAATATACGATCAAACCATAGTCGAAAGCAGGCTTCGATAGGGGCAAGAAAGTTACACTTTATTAGGAGTCAAAGAGTACAGTAAAGCCTCGTTTATCCGGGCTAACTGGGACCAAAGGCAATCCAAAAACCAAAAATCTGGGTAATTCTGGTTATAAGTTGCGATGTGCTGTTCATTCTTGTATAATAGATAAACCGTAAGAGATAAACAAAATCTTTCTACACAAAAAATATAGATATTTTAAAATCACTTTTATGGAGATAACCATTTTGGATATATTCATTGTTATTGGTTTGCATTTTTAACATATTTATAATTTTCTCAAATGGAAAGTATCCTTTTTGTGTGTGTGCTCTTGGCCATTCAAAGACAATGGAATTTCAAAGCAAGTGACCAGCTCTTAAAAAGATTTGACTATCGCTTAGGCCCTATTCCCTTGTAGCTGCATACAAAGAAATATGTAATAAGACAGTTTCTGTAAATGTTTATCTCGATTAATGTAATGTGGACAGAAGAAGGTTTTTTACACATATTAGTGAAGAACAACATGGATTCAGAACAGGTAGAGCATGCATGGATAATGTCTTTGCAATAAAACAAATATTAGAAAAACGAAGAGAATTTAATCTTGAAACCCATCTAGCATTTATAGATTTAGAAAAAGCATTTGACAAAGTTAACCGGTTATTGTTATGGGATATAATATGTAAAAAGGGATACCCACTACACTTAGTTAAAATTATTCAAAGCCTATGCAGAAATACGAAATTGGTAATGGAACTGGAAGGAGAAATAACAAATGAATTTGAAATAAACAAAGGATTGAAACAAGGATGTAGTCTATCTCCAATTCTTAGATGAAATTATAATAGAATGGAAAAAAGTAGTGCATGAGGGGATTAGGATAGGACAAGGAAGAGCAATAAACGCCCTTCTATTTGCTGACGATTTAGTTTTAATCTTGGACAAAGAAGATAGATACAGAAAGAAGTATATCAACTAAACCAAATTTGTAAGAAATATGATATGACAATCTCAAAGACAAAAACAAAAGTAATTGCATTCCAGGGAAAATACCCAATAAGGACCAAAATTGTAGTAGAGGAAACTATAATAGAACAAGTATCACACTTTCAATACCTTGGCTGTGATATAACCTATGAAGCGGAAAATCAGGATATAAGGAGTAAAATACAAAAATTTCAAGCAGTTTGCGGAACAATTAGAGAACCCTCAGGAATAAAGCAAGTAAAGAAACCCAAATAAGATTTTACAAAGTGATGGCAATCCCAATGTTAAACTACGGAAGTGAGGCAGGATAATAAGGGAAAAGGAGAAGAGTAAAATACAAGCTGCTGAAATGAGATTCTTACGAGCAATCAAAGGATGCACAAGAGAAGATCACATTAGGAATGAAATTATTAGATAAGAATTGGAAGTACAACCGCTACTAGAAGAAATCCAAAGATATAGAAGCAAATGGGTCGAACACCTTAATCGCATGCCAAGAGAAAGAATATCAAAACAAGCCTTCAATTGTAGACCAAGAGGACGCCCCCTAAAGAGATGGCTCCAGGAAATGTGAGACCGGAACAGGCTTAAGCCTAACCCGTGAAGGAAGAAGAAGAACAAGAAGAAGAAGAAGCAGAAGAAGAAGAAGCAGAAGAAGAAGCAGAAGAAGAAGCAGAAGAAGAAGCAGAAGAAGCAGAAGAAGAAGCAAAAGAAGAAGCAAAAGAAGAAGAAGAAGAAGAAGAAGCAGAAGAAGAAGCAGAAGAAGAAGCAGAAGAAGAAGCAGAAGAAGAAGAAGCAGAAGAAGAAGAAGCAGAAGAAGAAGAAGCAGAAGAAGAAGAAGAAGAAGAAGAAGGTCTTTAAGAGTAGTTTGCACAAGAGTGAGTAGAGAAAATCATATGAGTGCAACACATCAGAATTATTTTTAACTCATTTTTGTCTCTGATGGTCAGCATAAAAAGGTACCGGGGTCGATACCTGGTAGGTAAAAACCTTGAAGATTGGATTTTGTGACGTGGGTTCATTCCCGTACCGCGAAAGCGAATTGCAAATCGCCGCATATCATTTTCCCCGTTTGCGTGACCTAAGGGTCGCAACTACCTTCGGGAGAACATTCATAATCAACATATGTATGAGGTACTATTCTCTTGTAGCTTATCTGAAATATTCCCATATTAAACTTTCCGTATACTTTCGTATGTTGGTAAACATGTATGCAAAATCACTGCTGAAGCGTTAAGTTCCATTATGCTAGTTTCAGTTGTTTTCTGTTTGACGTAACGCGGAACAAAATATGTTTCCACGTTTGAAATGGAAAGCTATGAAAATGCATATGAATAACATTGCGAGGGTAATTCCGAAAGTAAGGTCCGAATCCCTGTAGCTCGTCGAATTTCGCGCATGCGCCCCGACTCCCGGCATGCTTTGCGTTTAAAATGACGCTATTTGAATTGGTAGGTTTGCAGTGTACTGTTCTTTTATTATGTAAACTGGTGAGTTGCAGATGATGGGTACTGTCATGGGCGTCGCCAAACGGGGGCAAGGGGGGGGGGGCACGACCCCCCTTGGAAGTTAATGTGCAGTCAGTTACTGACTATTAAACAATTATTTTAATGTTGATCTAAAGAACAATTTTTATTTAGCACAAATTAATACGGTTATCTACAACAAATATTATAAATTTTGACAGTAAAATAATGATTTAATATTATATGATTGCAAATTTCCAACATGTGCCGCCCCCCCCCCCCCCCCCGAAAAAGGTCTGCTGACACTCATAGGTACTGTAAGTAAACCAATGTTTTAGAAAAAAGTTTAAATCGAATTTTTAGCTGTCAGTTCAGAATGTTTAAGACAATCGATGGGACCGCCATCTGTTTTTGACAACAACGAACGTTTCTGCAGCGAACAGTGGGTGAGAGCTTTCAAGGCCGGACGAGAATGTCCGTAATGAACTGTGATCAAACAGGGCATCAAAGATCACAGAAGATTTGGTCAATACGGTGGATGAAAAGATTTGTGAAGATACAAAAGCTTGTAGGACGCTGTGACAAATGTTTAAAAAAATGACAATTATGAAGAAAAATAGGGAAATGTGTAAAATATTGAATAAAACAACCGTTTTGCTAGTATATATGATGGTTTGATGTGTATAAAAGATTGGACCTTACTTTACGAGTTGCCCTCGGACAGAGTAAACCTTCATGCCATTTTATGAAACATATGTAGTCTAAACAAAGACGTTTCATTATTTCATCTATTTGCATAATTTTATGCATTATTTGCATAATTTGGTAATAAAATCGAAAGGATAATTTCTCGCGGCTTTACTGCAGATAACAATCAAGTTAAATGAATTGTGTAAATTCATAAATGCACCCATGTCGCGGTATGAAAGTGCTAAGACAAGTTTTATATAATCCAGCAGAAGTTTGGAAAGAAGATAGGATCTGGTCTTTTCTATGTCCAAAACGGTAGAGTGCGCTTTTCCATCATAGGTCGTTAGTGGATGACCTACATATTGCAAAAACCATTCCCATATTGACGTTAGTGTCCACAATACTGCGTGATGCACTTACGAGATTGTACTGACCTACAGAAAGATTCAGTAATGTTGAACTGTGTTTTTCTTTCTCTAGTGTGCAAATCTTAGTTGTCAAAACAAACTGGTGCTTACAAACCATACAAATTGCGTACTTTTGGTGTGAACAGTCGAATGATTTAAGAGGTTCGACAAAGGCACTGAACGAGAAAAATATTTATAAAAGTTAGTAAAAGCGTATTAATATGTGAGGAATATGAAAAAGTGTGTACATGACAGATGGCAGTCAACATACTGTTTATAATTATTTATTATTGGCGAGCCCTTTTATTAAATAATAACTTAAACGGAAATGTGATGGTTTATTTAATATACCTATTTATTTCCAAATTCTGATTTGATTTTCGTGTCCACTTCAATGATTAGGGCGAGGAAGGTTTTGGGATTATAGTACTCTGTGACTTCTGTAATCATATCATTTATTACTACTGATCTGTAGGTGTTCATAGCCTTGGTTTTATCGGTTTTTAACTATTAAACGCACCCGCATTAGGCTCTGTGGGGAATATGAAATCATCCTGGTTAAATACAAATTCCCAGCAGAGAAGATTATTTATACGTTCTTGCATACCTATTTTAAAAAATACTGTTTTGCTTAAGAGGAGACCAAACGCGAAATTTGCCAGAAAATAATATTTTTTGTTAGTAATTATTATTTATTTATGCCATCAAGCTTGGTGTTTTTAAACACACAAGCTGTGTGTGGGCAATGTTTAAGAGGTGGAATCAGGACTGAAAAATTCAATGCCATAGCCGGGATCTGAACCTCGGATCTTACGCTTATCGAGCGGTTGCTTTAACCACTAAGCTACATGGCCAACTTGCCAGTTTTTCCCGGTTAGACCCCAAAGGAATCTCACATCAGAGATAAATACCCCAAGGGTACAATAACTTCAGCAGTAAGCTTGTTGGCATAAATAAATAATAATTAGCATCTAAAGGTTACTTAAACCCGGGACATAAAGTACTTACAATAGTAAGTCACCCTCCTACACGTTTCGGAACACACATGAGTTTCATCTCATCTTTGAAGAGGTACATTTGCTCTACAAATGTCACTCTGATAAGTATGGCAGCTTCCATGTATGCGGCTGCTTTTTTTCACATACTCTTATATGCAAGTTGATTTTCTCCATTTTTACTAAGAACAGCTTCAACGTGCACTCCTCAGCGGCTGCGGCTGGAGCACACAGCGGCCGAGCGAATGAGGGATCCGCTGCACAGAGGAGACGCCCTAGGGATTATATTATTTTTAAACAAATGTGTGTGTGCGTGTGTGAGAACAGCATAACTCAAAAACGAAAAGCCGGTAAAATACTAAACTTGGTATTTTAGTTCAGCATCTTCCAAGGATGCAATAGGAATATTTTCAAGAAAATTCCTCCATCCCAAACTACCCTTTATGTGGAATATTTTTTTTAAGATTTGATTTTATCAAAATTGGTTCTAACGATTTTGATTAAAATACAATATGCTTAAGATATTTTCATTTCAAGTGAAATGTATATCCTGAATTTCTGGGAATGTCCTCAGAAATCCTTTTCATCCTGGATGACTTCTGCATACTCCTAAACCGTAAGAGACAGAATATTCCTACATGGAAAAAATTTAACAATTACATCTAGATTTCGTTAAAACAGCAATATATACCAAACTTCTCTCTCTCTTTTAGGTGGGGGGGGGGGGGGGGGGGAGCGAGATATTTCTTGTTATTGGTCTGAGTTTTACAATATGTATACTTTTGTCAAATAGGAATACCTTATTTATTTTTTAACTCTCAGTCATAAAGAGAACGGAATTTCAAAGACATTAAATAGCGACCAGTTCTTAAAACATTTCACTATCGCTAGTGCAATGTCATATTCCCCTTGCGCCTACAAGACAATTAGCAATAAGAAAAACTTTTCAAATGTTTATCTTGTTGAAGTAGAGGAATAAGAATGGTGTGTTTGGACTTAGAGAAAGTCTTGCGAGTGCAACATCAGATTTTTTGTGAACGACTTTTCTGTTATAAATGACTCGTTTTATCAGAAGCCACTGCTTAATTAAGTTTTAGGAAAGTAAAAGGGACCTCTAGTTAGGACCTACTTTGGTGTTAATATTATTGTTAGATTAAAAAAAAAAAAAAAAAAAAAAAAAAAAAAAAAAAAAAAAAAAGAAAACAACACTACTGATAAATTTTAAGGAAAGGATGGTATAATTGGAGAAATTATTTTATCGTATTGAGCAAAACAATTTACTGTATAAAAGCGGATCAGTGGGGGCCTGTAAACATTTAGTCTGTCATGAATTTAGCATCAGCAGGATAGGACCTTTCATCTTCCCTTAAACGAAGTGATTGAATCATTGGTTCAAATGCCCGAAAGGAGTTACATAGACAAATAAAATTGTATCCATAATTGTAATTTTGACACCGGTTCCTTGTGGACATTAAGGGCTTGTATTTTTTTTTTTCTACTTCGTGTGAAAGTTTACGAAGAACTTTTCTAAACAAAGTCGTTGAGAATGGAGGAAGCCACAGTTCCATAAAAAGTAGTTTTGCATAACAAAGCGGGAAACGTGCTTTTCTTTTTTTGGGCGGAGAAACGGAGGCAGTTGTGTATTCTGTCTGTGGGGATTAACAGATTTTGTGTACTGGAACGAATAGTCTCACACCTGCCAGCTTGTTTTGACGGACAGGGGACCGGATGTCTAAGGTCAGTAGTCTTCTGGACGAACATATGAATGACTCCATTCATTAAAAAGAATAATTTATTTAAACATTTAAATTAAAAACGCCAGAATATTTTAAAATTAACTCAACTTTACAATTGCTGCCTCACATTCATAGAGGATTCGAGTTCGAATCTCGGCTTTTTCGGGATTTTCGCTTATCCTGAAAATATGAATGTCGGGAAGCTATCTAAACACAGGGCTCAAGGCAGCATTATTTCTCACATTGCATTCATTCATAGTCCGTTATGACAACCATTTTTAACATAAAAGCTGGTATAGTTATTTCTATAAATGTTTATCTCGTTTAAAGTGAGGTAGTTAGAAAAATAAGCTTTCATAAAAATAGTTTGTATTCTCATTTATAAAAGATAGAGGGTGGAGAAAGCCATGTGAAATATGTAGGTATTACATGTTATTTAATGCGTTTTAACGAGGAATGTAGATAGACATAAGGTACGCTGTCAATTTATTTAATACACCTTTAACCGTTTCTTGTGGATTAATTATTTTGTTGTGTAACAACGCTGTCAATTGCTAGGGTCACATCAGCCTCGCCGGTGTGCCGGAATTTCGTCGCGCAGTTCTTTTACGTGCCAGTAAATCCACTGACATGGAGCTGTCGTTTTTAAGCACACTTAAAAACTATCGGTCTGGGCCGGATATGAACTCGCGACCTTGGGATCAGTAGGCCAGCGTCTAACCAGCTGAGCCAACCGAGATTTTTCTTTAACGAATATCAGTTTTTTTCCCCTCAGAAACTTGTGCGAAACTTGAAGAGGCTTAGTGATAACAAAATCAGCTGTGATATAATCTTATGACTTTCTGTACCCACTACTTGTAAAAAAGCTTATCCGTCCATCTGCTTCTTGTTAATCGGGTTAACCGTTTAAAAATGCTTTTGTTACACATTTCTTGGTGGTGGTTATAGTTTTAATTGCTGGAGTTGAATTCTGAATGATGTAGTTGTTTGTGAGAGTATGTTACCGTAGCAGTGTCAAGGACAGTTAGATTGATGAATTTGGAAATCCGCTCTTTGCGAAAAAGGACTGAAAAATAACAAACCAAAATGTATCTTAATACATGGAAAAAGTCTTTGAAAATTAAAATATTAACAAAGAATATATTGGAAACTTAGTTTGCCAAATATACATATGATACCTAATTTGTGTACTTTTGGCTTAGAGATGAACAATATGAAATCTTAGATAAAGAGAGGTTTCCAAGTTTATCTGATGGACAGTTTAATTTCATTATCCTTACCCATAGAACAAACAGCACTATAAAAAGTGCTATACTAACACGATTTCATTTTATTCATTACTTAAGCATTACTTACTGAGGTCCGAATAAAACAATTGTCCTTCACCTGATTTAACCCGCGACCTGGGGAACTAGAGGTGACATGCTAAGGATTTTCTTTGACAGTGTTCCTCTTAAATTCAGTGTACATTTCAAAATGCTGTGTCAGAATACAAAACTTTCCATTTTTTATTGTTACATTTATACCCCGCCTTTAACTGCAAAGGTCATACATTTACCTTTTACCTTTGGAATATATTGCCTAGCGGCAAAGGTGTTAACTCTTGTACACTTATCGAGTTTCTTACATTAAATTACATACACACACCCATTCACAGTTACATTTATACTTCTAGACTCTGGGAAGGATAGGCAATAATTTTAGCTTGAGGAACATTCCCACCCCTAGCCGGAAATCGAACCCGGGACCTCTCGCAGTGAATACAGAATTTTACATTTTGTTTTGTTGGTTCAAAGTTATTCACCATCACCACAATTCCACCCGAGAAGTGGAATTTATAACAGAGAATCTCTAAACATCCTAATAACCATGTTTACGAACACCGTTACAGAATTTATAAAACTTTAAATATAATATTGAAATTCTGGCATCGTTGCCAGATGAAATGCGCCGTAGATCTTCCCGGGAAGAGTTCGTAGTTTATTTACAAGTCTCACTTGAGTTGGTTGGAAACCTTCCATCACAAAGACATTGAGCAAATGTGCGGCTAGAATATGTGTTCTTTCATGCAAATTGCTACATGATTACAAGGAAGTAAGTTGGTTAGTACCTTCCTGATGCGTGATTTGAACGAACAGACATGAGAACTTCCGTGCAACTTGAAATAACTGCTGAAATGTTAGAAATGGAAATATCCATAGCATTCATATTGTTGGCACAGACCTACCAGTTAAAAAATCTATTGTGAAAAACAAGATTCAGTCCACTTTTCTCTCACTTTATTTTCTTCCAAAATGTTCGCAAACGTTTTCTTCTCGCAACCTTGACTCAGTCATTTTACTGTCTTTCTTCACTTTCTCTGTGACTAATTCCGGCGAGACAATCAGCCAGCTCTCAAAACTTTCTCACTTCGACGCGACGTATCTTTCACGACGACAGTACCACACATACACAGCTGTCTCACACTCACTATCGACTCATGTCTGTAACCGTAACTCTAACTTGTTGCCTGTCTCCTTATAGCGAGGATGACGTAACACGGACTTCTCTCGAACTTCCACAAACACGTCGGCCGCCGGATGCTTCTCCAAGGTTCCAGGAATTCTTTGTTATGAGTCGCGCTCATTGTTATTCGTATATACATACAAACAGTCGCGTGAGGCAGCCTGGCCTTGAAGTAGCTTAGCCCCGACTGTCCTTTGTTGTATGCCGCGCCTGACATCACAGTATTAATTTGCTATTCTGTGTGAAGTGTTAAGTGACTTTACTTTTTCTATTTTTCATTAGACACGCATAAAATTTTAATTTGGATTTTTTATGATTGTGAGGAATTGATAAAGCCGTAAAAAATTAGTATCATTGTCTTACGTGCCGTCGACAGCAAAAAAAAAAATATGCCATTGGAAATTTAAGTTTTTTAGTTGTATAATATAACTTTTTACTTTTTGAATGCATCCCAGCCTTAATTTTGTAAACAGTTATTGGTTTGGCATGAGAAGTAGTAAAAAATCCATTTAAGGACATGAAAATATGACAATTTCTTGTACAGAAGAAACGAAGAATCATGAAATAGTTGCATTTCAGATGCGTTCATTTTTATGATCATTATTTTGTGGTTTGGCATTCTTTAAACGAATAGATCCTATTGAATAAAATAGGTGAAATGATGCCGAAATGAGCTCGGGACACATAGAGCTTAAACGTAACCAACATTCAGCTTTCAAAATGAGGGAAACCCCCTAAAAACTCGTTAACCCGGTAATTCATTCTAACCGAGATTCGAAGTCGGATAGGATGCGAGACAAACACGTCATGAAGTGGGTTCGTATTCATTTAAAGCAGAGGTAGTCCGAGTCGCAGCACTGTTGGTAAAATTAGTTTGGATGTTTTAGAAAATAATCTAAACCATAACATGTATTGTATCGTCTCCAGGCACAAGGATAAATCGATCTGGGAAAGAAAGGAAAACGAGCGCTTGTTTAGGAATTAGTGTATTTCGTGATTTTGTCTTTACGTTAGTGACGAAAGCACGCAAGCATTACATCTGCAGGGAGAGAAAAAAGAACAGCTGTAAGATTAAATCAAAATTTTCTCCATCCTAGATGGAGAAATTATTTTCCCTATAACTCTCACAAAAGTACTTGGGTTCAATTTGAGGTGACTAGTATTAAATTGAGGTGACTATCAGTTCAGTGAATTTCTTTGCTTAATGATTTGTATACCATGACACTAATAAACTATACAGAAGTGTTGATATATTTGCGTTTTCATTCAAGAATCCAGTTGTACAATTAAAGGATTGGCAAGAAACCTGTGTTAGAGAATTGTTTCGAATATTTTTACATTGCTGTTGTGTAGTTCCTATAGAAATTTGTTGAACATTTTTAATGGCCAAACGTTTGTACCAATGTTTACTATTTTGTGCGTCCAATTACGAATTTGATGTTGTTGTGTATCGGTGAATTTCAGGCTTCAGATTTAAATAATTGAAGTTCACTTTGATTTTAAGTAGACAAAGAACAATGTACAAGTTAGTTCAGTTAAAGACACCCTCTATGGCAAACAGAAGACCATATGGGGTTGTATACACACCCAATTAAGATGAATTGCTTTTTGCTTTTCCATTACTCCAGATATGCAGTCTATACAACAACAGAACGTGTAATGAGCACATGGCCTCAATAAATATATAATTCAGGGCAAACGTGAACAAACATGGTTAAAGTGGGTTTCCAAGGGATACAGTATTATGTCCAATCGTTTGACATGCAATTCTGATCGATATGGCGAGGAAATAGAACAGTGCGATATCTTGTGGAAAGTACATCGAGAAATAGTTTGAAAATACGAGGCCAAGTCGAGTCTTTTAGTATGTTGCAGACATTTTTTTATGCATGATAGTGTGTTTTATTATTCGGAATAAATGGTTGATAAAAACAAGTTTTTAATGAACTCGCCCACCGTAACGCAACGCTGTCAATTCAATACGATGGCTTAGTAAGGTACTGTAATTTAGGAAGTTTTGAGGTTGACTCTCCTGTTATTCTTATGTTGTGATCAGGTTAGAGAATATAGCTGCGCTGTCCTACAGATGCGGAACAGCTTAGGTAATTTCACACAATAGAGCCGCTAGGTTTACATGTCAAAAACAGGTGACACTCGCTTCGGTGAGACATCTAATGGTGAAATAGGTGAAACAATTCGTAGAGGGAAAGCTCAGAACACAGAATACAACAGTAAATATGTTTGGAATCAGTTTGACAAATTTTGTAAATTATAAATTAACAGCAGATACACAGCTACTGACATTGCCAACATCTGATGTATGCAGGTTAGAATACAGGATTTAAATAACATTTCTTAGTTTATTTATTTACTTTAAATTAATACATACTTGAATATGACAGACATTCAGCCTAGGCTCTTGGCCCCAACATAATTTCTTACTCATATATTTTGCTTCTCTATAGCTATTTAACACATTATAACTTTTTAATTCTGTTCTATTTGGCCAATTCCATTTTTTCTTAACTCTACTTAAAAACTGACCTAAGTTCCTGACCTCCTTTATAAAACTCCTCTTAAATGCTGTTATCGTATCTTCCTTCTCCCATTTCTGCCCCAGAAATTCTTTCCTCCATACGTCCGTTTCTTGGCACCCAAAGACTATGTGCTCCAGATCTTCCTTCCCTCCGCAAATAGGACATTGACTCTGAGGGATACCCTTTCTTAGTCCTCTCAACCTCCAAACACCAGTTCTTAGCCATGCTATTGCCTCCCTTTGTTCATTGTTTACCTTTCCCTGTTTCGTTCATTGATTTGTAATCTACCAGGGACCTTTTTTTCCATTATACCACCAAACAGTTTCTGGATAGTCTGCATCAGCCTTTAGTGAGTCTTAATAAATGCAACTCGTGTTAGTCAAATTCTCTCGTCAAACCGTGACTCGTTAATTTATCAAATTTGATAGTCTGCATCAGCCTTTAGTGAGTCTTAATAAATGCAACTCGTGTTAGTCAAATTCTCTCGTCAAACCGTGACTCGTTAATTTATCAAATTTGACAATCACTTGTGGCATTACGTATGATAATTTGAGCCAGAGATATGGATATGAAGACGAAGACATCTATATTTTAAAATTAGACTGACATTGCAACTAAGAACACCGCAATACTCATCGTGTCTCGCCACAACTACCGACACACCCTTCATTGGCTGGAGTAGTGTTTGTTGTTAGCCCGCTTCCATCCAGTAGGTCTTGATTCATATCTGATTTACCAATCAGTCATCAGAATATCTTCCACACGTGCTAAGAGTTGGTTCCGCTATTGCTGTGAACACCTCAGTTGTGATGTCAGTCTAATCGTAAAATGGACTATAATTCCTGCCCTAGTGTCACCAAGTTTGTGTTTGTAGACAAAGGGTTTCCTTTGAAACGGATTGATGTGTTGGGAATTTTTACATTTCCATCTGTGTAAATAACAGTAAAGAGAGAGGAAATCGCACGATCCTGCAAAAAACCTAATTGTTGTGTTTTATTATTTCAAACAAGAACTATTAACTTGAAAGCACTGTGGTGTCATATCAGAATTTTGCGATCCTGTGTTAAATCGAAGGCATACGAGTGAGACTGGAGTTCTATTACACTTGCATTTTTATTGTCGTGGTTTATTTGGATCACGTTATTGAATTCCTGCCCAGAGGTTGTGAAACACCACCCGAAGGAAGGGAAATGGGAAACTCTTCCATCTGATAAATACAAATCCTTCCCGGGGGATGTGATCGCGTCGCGACGTGGCGGGTCAATACAGACGCCAATGTTTTAGGTCAGGCCGGGTTGGGGAAGTAGGTCAGTAGGTCAACCTCCCCCTTTTCTCAAATAAAAGGGAAATTCAGACCGCGTTCGTTGCCAAGCAACGAACAAGTCACTTGGTAAATTTCGACGTGGGGCCGCAGAAAATGTATCGGTGCAAGTGACGGCCGATTCAACCTACTGCCCCAATTTTACTTCGAGCCTCATTAAACTTAATATGCTGTTCAAATGTCACGGTATATCATCACGTTAGCTTGTCTTCCAGTGGCACTTCTGAGCTTGACATTATGACAAATTAGCAATTGCACCATTCTTTGCAAGAATTGTTTCCATCGTCACTTTATCATGATTGACCCATTTACATTTATACTTCTTTTTACTTCCTCTATTCTTACCTTTAGTAAAAAAAAGAAATATTTATTCCATCCAAAAATTCAATAAAGAAAATTTTATCAGAAACACATTTTGAGGCTCCCCGAATAAAAATGAAGGCATTTTAGAAAAAGGCCCATGTGTGCCTTGCTGTGGACTTTGAATAGCGCAAGTCAAAAACATAAAGTCGGTTAAATACCAAATTTGGTTATGTAAGTTCAGTATATGCCAAGAATGTAAGACGATTTACGAGAAAATCCCTCCATACTACCCTTTTTCAAAATTGTTTATTTTTGTCATACGTGGCTCTAAAGATTATGATTAAAATATTGTGTGATAGATATTTTCATGACAAATGAAATGTACGGGGGAGTTCGGAAATGATTTACAATGATAGTTTGTATACCTTATTTAATAATAAAAATTATTCATTGTGCATGGGATGTCTCAATATACTCCCCTCCAACGTCAATACACTGCTACCACTTTCATAGAACTTCATTGTTACATCATGACACCATTGTTTTGGGGTACAAAGCACGCACTCGTGGACAGCTACCTGCAATTCTTATTGTTGCCGAAATTTTACTTTACAGTGCATCCTTCTGTTGTCGAAGACTTTCTTCTCAGATGTATGGTAGTGATTCATCACTGGATTCTGCATTTTCGATACTGAACAACTCTTGCGCTCTTTGTGGACCTGTGGCAAATCCCAAGCAGTGTAATGTGTACAGATTTTTGGCTCCTTCGACCTTACAGTCCATCTTGTCCATGACTTTCTCTACTTAACAACAAACAAGCACTGTTATTTCACTATACACTCTTCTTAAGTGCTATCTAGTGTCTGTGTGGTGTACTAGCATCAGTTCAGTGTACTACGAGATGTGCTCTAGATGGAGCGGTACGTTTTAAACAACGCAATTGTAAATCTTTTCCGAACGACCTTTGTGTATCTTGAATTTGCCCGGTATAGCCTCTGAAGTGCTCTTTAATCTGAATGGTTTTCGTATAGTTGGAAAACCGTCAGAGAAACAGAATCCTTCTACAGAAAAAAGCTGCACGATTTGTGTCAAAACTTGTTTTAATTAAACCATTTCCAGTTCATTACATACACAACTTGGACTACGTTCTATCGTTTGCTGAACGCGTTGAACATCGGTTGTACAGGACCCTGGTTTGCTTGAACGCTTCTCACCAAGAACATTTCCTGTATTTCTTCATTTATTCATTAACTTCCGGATATTGGCTCTTGTAGGTGCTGGTTTATGCAGCTTTGTTCAAACTTCTGAAGAACTTGGTCACAGGTTAAATAAATACCGTCGATACCTCGAAACTCGGTGATATCGAAGTGTGGGATAAAGCTTCGATACCTTTGGATAATTAAAATTTGTTGCATTTAACTCGTATTAGATAAGGAATGAAAAGGGTCGAGACTTTGCCTTGACGTGTCTCCAAAAAGTTGCTGGACAATCCTTCCTGATAGACCTTGGCTGCCTTTGCCGTGAGTGATTGAGTGAATGACTGAATGCAACATTTTCTATAGACTCGTGTGTCTAAAGGAGGACATGCAAAATAATGGGATAAGGAGTGGAGGTGATCATGTAACATGTAGCGTTAACTGAGTTGTGAATGAAGCTGACTTAGCTGGTGCAATAAATCACGTTTCTGCAAATGCTTGGGTTGATGACCTGCTCCGGTGACCAAAACAAGTCAACTTAAGACGTGAGATACCACAGCACATGGAAATATTTGTTCTTCCCTCCATCTGTTTGTGTTTTACAAGTCAAACATAAGTGACGACCGTAACTTATAACTACGAGTAATTTCCATAAATATTTTGTTTTACCAATATAATGATATGAATAAAATATGAGTGAAGTGTGGAAATATTTTGAAATAGACAGTAGGTGCCAATAAATACATAGTGTATAGAGTTTCGGTACTTAAAATCAGTATTGGTATTGAGTAATAGTGGTATCACTATGACTGACAAAATTTAATGTTGTGTGGCTCAACACAACATCCAATCAGAGACTTGCCACGCCTTGCGGTGTTGTATAGTTAAGCACACTGCGAAATCACCCTGTAAAGCGTGTAACATAAATATGTGCTCCTACGAAATTATTTGCGAAACAGGGGGGAAAATTACTGGTCAGATATCAGCCGACATTCAACTTTGTGTCTACCTTAGTATGGTGCTTGATAAATCATAAATCAAAAGAAAATATCGTCGATTTAATGAAAATTAGATCAGTACTTTTGGACCAACCTGTATTTAATGTCCAAGCAAACATGCAGAAGAAAGGAAGTATTTAAGGATATTTGCTTAAAGATAGTTAAAAAGAATAATTATTTAAGATCTTTAGTTAGCTACATGGTCTTCTTTGTGCAGGAAATTGAGCCTTATTCTATAGATAATAGACTTGAAACGGAAGTTAAGAGTATAATTTTCTGTCTAAGTAGTTATTAGTGCATAAGTACCTACCTGCATTGTCACACAATAATGACGCATGCGCACAGCGCTGTAAAATATTCCCCACTGTGTGATGAGAACCAAAGAAAGTTTTTCCCAAAGCCCGGTTCACAACCACCCGGCAAGATACACCAATGATCAGCTTACTGATAGAAAGTGGGGGTCTATATTGCGCATTGGGAATTCATTTATTTCTAAATGACGAAATTATATTTTTATAGCTTGCGACAATAGAGACCTCTAGCGGCTGTTTCATGGCACGGCCGCCTTGAATGTCTACAGCGAAAAAACATGCTGTGCCCGGTAACGGAAACAGAAAATTGAAACTCGGCCAAGTCTTATTTCTCGTTTCCGGGGCCCGGGAAGGCTTGTGAACATCCCATTTGAATACGTGTATTAAAACTTTCTCGTTCTGGTTACCGTTGTCGCTGCTGGTGGCTATGAACCAGCCTATATCAGGTGACCCCCGCTCCCCTAGAAAAAGAAACAATAAATCAATTTAAATTTTAAAATACTGACAGTGCTAGTGGTTGTAACAAATGCTTCAGTTGTGTCAATATTTTTTAACTGGATTCTTGATCAATGTAGAACATTTACAAGGCTATCAGGATTAAAAAGTGAAAACTGATGTGGTACACTCACCCGACTTTCTCTGCCCATTACAAATTTACATATGGCCTTTACTATATTGACGTATTCGTATAAAAAGGATTTACGTACGTACATTATTTGCAATGTGCTTTAGCCCAGAAATGATATCAGACTACGAAATAAATGTTAATTACATGTAACCAACCGAAGCTGCATTCTAATGTGCTTATCAAAGCTCGGAAAAATAAATTAAGAATTCTTAGCAACAAGCTCTTGCGCAAGAAAATAAAATCATCAAAACTTTCCACGAGATGACGCGTTTAAAAGTGAGACAGTATGAATAGATAGCATGATTTTTTAAAGAAAAATTTAACAAAAAGTATTTGATACAAATTGTGTGTGACTGCCTCGGTGGCCTGGCGTTTGCATGCTAATCTTGAAATACAGGGTGGAAAGGAAGTCATTACATTCCTTCTAATATGTGCTTCCTAGAAGCATTACAAACAAAAAAGTCGAATGGCATTTTGTTCTTTGATCAGCCGATTTCGAAAAAATAAATATTTTATTTATCCAAGTTAAATGCGTAATTCCTAAAGAATGTGCAAAGATAACAGTTTGTTACTTGTAAGGTGCGTAGAGTAACTTATTTCTGACATAAATTCGGTAGTAATTATGGCACATCTCACAGGGTTTCGAAATAATTAATCACTTAAAAGATGTGAAGCAGTACTCCGAGCTGCTACTTCAGAGATGACCTAACTCGACAACGTTGCGTTGAGGTTGGTCAGGGAATTGACTAGTTTGTGAATGTAAACATGTCGGGAACTTTCACTTTCGTTGGGAGCTGACGCTTGTGATAGGCCTACACTCTCACAGTAAACACGGAAGGGCAAGGCAGGGTATGAGTTTGTTTTCAAAACGAACCGTTACGCCGTTTCTTTGTGCACGGAGCTAGGGAAAGGGATCACTCACACAATCTGCAGTGTTGCCAGGTTGTTTTCGATAAAACTAAAATATCTCTATAGGAAATGGTCGGAGACAAAAACGTAAGATAGAAAATGTATTCCAAATACCGAGATCTACCACTGATTTAAATTAATGTAATGACTTTCCTTCCACCCGGTCTGGAGGTCATGGGTTTGATTCCTGGCTGTAGGGTGGATATTTTTCTTCAGATAATATTATTCCCCATCCTCGTAGGGTCTGGATGTATGAACAAGAGTGTATTTGTGTGTGTGTGTGTGTTTGCGCGTGTGTGCGTGCGTGTGTGTGTGTGAATATAAAGTCATAAGCCAAAGTAATAGCATCCCAAAGGTTAAAACTACCGTAAAGTGAGTGAAGATCATCGCTCTTAAGCAGTTGTTCCAAAGGTAAAAGTCGCCGATATGACTTTAGAGGTTAATGGCGGCATATACATGGAACATTAAAATGTGTATTGTTAATAAGCTTTGAGTTTGTTGCAGCAAGTTTTTTCTCTTATTTCCCCCATTTGTATAGTCCCCTTTAACTTCTTTGGTCATATCAGAGGTTTTGACTAACATAGATTTTTATAATTTTAACATTAAACACGCATTCCTTTCCACTTTCATACTTCCAGACTCTGTGGAGATGGGAAATTATTCTGGTTAAAGAAAAATACTCAACCCCAGTTGGGAATCGAACCCAGGACCTGTGAGTTGAGAGGTTAGAACGCTGACCACTCAATTACAGAGTCAGTGTCTATCTCTTTTGTTTTCCCTAGTATACAAAAGTATACTTATACATTCAGCCAGAGCAAAGACTTGAACTATTTCTAGAATATTCAATATAAAAATTGTATACATAGACACACTTTAAACAGCATCCTATTCAGTCCCCATCATTTTGGATGACTTTTGCGTAACTGATAAACCGGAAAAGATACACAAACTATTGCTACCAAAAAAATGTAGATTTCAATGCACAAACTTTTTGTCAAATTACTTTTTTGTGGAGTTAACCATGCCTCTCTCTCTCTCTCTCTCTCTCTCTCTCTCTCTCTCTCTCTCCCTCCCTCCCACCCTTCCTCGGCTGTACAAAGAGAATGGAATTTTTAAGTCATTTTTACATAGCGACTCGCTCTTGAAAGATTTGACTGTCACTTAAAGCCGACTGTATTGCCCTAATCCACTTGTATGTATTAATAAGGAAATTGCACTAAGACAATTTCTGCTAATGTTTATTGATTAACATAAAGTAGGTAGAAGAATGAGTATTTGTAAGAAATGATAGTATAAGAGTGAGTAGAGAAAGTCATGTGAGTGCAACACATTTTTAACTGCCCCCCCCCACCCTTTTTTTTTTTTTTTTTTTTTTTCCGGGATCAGGGGACCTAGAGCACGTGTTTCCGGTGAAGTATCAATATTGAATTTTTGCCGGACATTATTAAGCAACATAATGCATTGACATAAAGCGTGATTTAGGAATATAATAGGAAGCATGCGAAGTTTCTCCAAGTTTAGCAAAATAATGAATAGGTATGTAATAGGGAAATAGTTGTTTCTATTGCTACTTTAAGTGATTGTGTTATAATTTCTTATCAGTCACTCTTCATCAACAGTGTGGTGGTTATCCCTTTTCAAGCTTAAATTTATTGCCAAGGTGATTTGTGACAGCTTTTTTGTCTCTTGGAAAGTACGAGTCACTCGCTAGACACATTTCAATCGTTCGAAACCGGGATTTAGTGTTTGTGTGCTTGTCAGAAGTACAAATTGATATTTAGGGCAGTTTTCGGGGGTTAGTCTTTGTGCTAGGGGCGTAGCTCTTACTTTCCTAGTCTTTCTGATGTCGTCGGCTTCTTTTAGTTCCTGCCGTTCGCTATTTCATCGTCCACCGCCCAAATTGTAACGCTCGTGGAGTTGTCCTAAATAGTTTAGATTAAAGTTGTTTAAATTTTTGATACGTAAACCCCCCGATCAGCGAACCTTATAACTATAACCCAATCGAAATCCCGGTTTCGAACCATTCGAGTTGCCCTAGTATCATGTTCACCACGAATTAGCAAAAATCTTAGCGAATACCTTGGCAGTTTAGTCGATAGCATTCCAACCTCTATATCGAGAGTCCTAGGTTCAATTCTTGTCCATAAGGTAACATCTTGCTGTAAATGATTCTTCAAAGGGCTAGGGTTGCTAAAGAGCAGAAACTATCTGACGTTCACTGATAAAATATTCACCAGAAAGCTTGTCCCAACCGGGTTTCAAACCCGGACACGCACCATGAACGTGCAGTATTTATTGAAATATAAGTTCACTGTAGCAATCTAATGTCTAATGTATGAAGGAAATAGAAGGAGGAGCAGAAGAAGAACAAGAAGAAGAAGAAGAAACATACACTTGGACTGCTTTAAACCTTGTTTAAATGAACTCGAATGTAAGAGGACAAGCGATTTCGAGTATGGAAAACATTAAGTTTGGAAGCTTTCACGGCGATAATTATTAGTTAGCACTTCATGGGTATAATATCTATAAAATTGTTCGAGCGTTCGCCCATAACTCCATGAGCATCATCAGGAAATTAATAATTAACTATCATTTATTAATTATTAATTTGCTGATGATGGCCATGGAGTTTAGTATGGCCGAAAGCTCGAAATATGTTGCAGATATTACACGGCTGTTAACCCCAGAAGTGCTAATCAATTGAAAACATTCCTTAACTGTTTTACGCAGTGGTACTGAGTTCATTATGAGCAAGGCCAAAGTTTGTATAATTATGATACGTAACCATTCATGCCCCCCTCCAGTTCATAAGTTACGACAAACAAGTTTATTGATGGAATTGGAACAAATTTTAAATACGTTAACACGTGCGCTGTAGAGCTCATGAGTAGCTTGACGAATGCTTACACCATTTAGTAATTTAAAAAAATCTTAAAACTGAGAAGGCAATGTTTTCCTGTTTTTATAAGACATTTTTAAAATAGTTTTAGATCATATAAACGCAAATACCCCAGGCAAAGAACTACGAAGCTGTCTAAAAACAATTCACAAAGGATTAAATTGATGAAATCAACAAGATGATGATTTTAAAGGAAGACAATATACAAGTAAAGGTAGATAGATACCGATGATAAAATAATATTTTCTAAATCAGCACCTTAAAGTTCGTGCTAATAATTTGATCTTTATTATATACTTGATGGCCCAAATACATCGTTGAAGCAAGCAGTTCTTAAATCAGAGGTGGCGAAAACGTGACTCGCGAGGTAAACTGACTCACTCCCTAAGTGGCTATCCATTTGTTTTTCACAGGTTGCTGGTGCAGCACGTGTTGCATATTTGTGACACGCGGAAATGAATCAATAGATAAACCAAATGCTCTCATTCAAATGTTTGTGATCGTAGGGTCTTATGTGATACCATGTTGCAACTTAATTTTATTCGTAAAAATAACAAATAAAAATTGACAAATGGGCACTTCGACGAATCCCACCCCTGACACCAGTGTGGCAAAAATAACAAAATCCAGTCTATCTCTTTATCGTCTTAAGTTTTGCACAAATACACAGTTCGTCTCGTTGTTAACACAGTCTTTCGTGATATTACAACTCTCAACTATTTACTTCTCGTAACCTTAACACAGTACTTCTACTGTCTATTCACTTCGTCTGTCTCTCATACACTAACTCCGACGATACAATCCCTTGACTCTCGCTAAAACTTCTTCGTGAGGCGACGTTTCACACAGACAGCCGTCTCTCACTCTCTGACACACTGACCGACTCAGGTCCGTGACTATAATTCTCTCTCTGCTGTTTCCCAGCCTCCTTATATAGCGGGGATAACGTCACATGACCACTTGCGAATACCTTAAAAGACGCTGGCGATGACGTAGGCAGAGCTATCTGGAAGACCCTGGAGAAAACCCCTTTTGGTTCTGCCGCTCTGATTGTTATTAGCGACCTATATACGAGTACAAGCAGTAGCGCTAGGCCCAGCCCGGCATGTGTAGTGAGCAGCCTAGCCCTGACAGTCCTTTGTTTTGCGCCGCGCCCGGCGTCACAATATTTTTCTTGAAGTGTACATTAGTGCTTTTGTTGGTGGTAGCGGCGGCAGAACGAATAAGTAAATCGATAAATACCTGTTGATTACATAATGATAAAATGCTCTACATAGTCGTCATTAACATCTGAACACCAGATTCCAGGTTTCCTCTAACATTTACTAATATATAGAGGCTAATAGTGCGAAAAGCCTCTCGCATTCAGCCTATGAGATCCACTTTGATTGTAACCGATGTAGAATGACGACTTGTCATTCACAAAAATGGATGTTATATCGAGTGAACGATAGGTTTACGACAGATGCAGTACGTCCAATCAAGGTATCACCAAACATCTCGTTTAACAGCTCAGTCTCACATTGAAGGAAATGTGGTGCAAGAGATGAGTATTACATCCTAAACAAAAGTAATATGCTCCAGCATAATTGTACATTCCAAGAAGTAAGAAACAATGACTAGGTTATCAATTCTACACCAAATATTTAGTGGCCAAGGTAGCTGAAAAGCCACAATTCACATCCATGTAAGTCCAATGTTTGAACATTTTCCTTCGTTTGAAAATGTGTTTGCCAAGAACCAACCATTCTCTGTGATAGCATTGCATAACTCCTCACAAAAATCTGAAGTGTTACATTCACATAGCTTTCTCTAGCCAGTCTTTTTAGTATTCCCAATTATTACTAAACTTATTCTTCTATATGCAGAATGCTTGTTACACATTTCGTTGTATATACCCGAGAGGGAAAATCTGTGTGTTGCATTCACATGACTTTCTCTGCACTTGTATTAACTATTCCTGTACACTCTTATTGCTATTGTCGTTGCATGTGCAAGGGGAATATGGGAATACAGTAGGCTTTGTGCGATAGTCAAATCTTTTAAAGCTGGTGGCTATATTAAGGCTTTATTCTCTTTGCAGAGCCAAGGGATAAAAAATTGAATAATGTCCTTCCATTTGAGAAAACTTTAAGTATTGTTGAACTCACATAGATAACAAGGAATATCTCCGAAATAGTTTACCCCACCAAAAAAAAAAAAAAAAAAAAAAAAAAAAAAAAAAAAAAAAAGTATTTGAACATAACTTGTGTGTTTTAACGAGATCTACATTTTTGTGTAGTAAGATTTGGTCTATCTCTTACGGTTTGCCAGTTATACAAATGTTATAAAGAGGAAACAGTACTACATGGGCTAGAACCAGAAAATTTAAAATATACATTTCATTATTCATAAAAATATCTTTAAAATATGGCATTTTAATCAAAATCGTTAGAGCCATTTGTGAGAAAATCAAAATATTCGAAAAATTTGTCATGTAGAGGGTAGCTTAGGGTAGAGAAATTTTCGTGCCGCTCCCTTGAAAGATACTAAAGTTAAATACCAACTTTGGTTTTTAAACAACTTCTCGTTTTTGAGTTATGCTGTTCACACACACACACACACACATACACACACACACACACACACACACACACACACACACACAGACACACACACACTTTCTAAAACGGCTCTTTTTGGATTCAGGGGCCTCAAAACATATTTTCGGTGTAATCTCGACATCGAAATCAGTCTTTGAAGGTAAAAAGTTTTTTAGAAGCAAAATTGTAATAAATGAGGAAATCGTGGAACGATATTTGGAATGTGATTTAACTGCATTAGAGGAAAGAAATGTAAGCAATAAATTCCATAAATTTAATATCAAGTGCCGTACAATAAGGAAAGTAGTAGACAGATAGGAAAGGAGCCCAGATAAAATGTTACAGAACAATGGCAATTTCATATTTAAGTTAAACCGGAAGCAGAAGTGAAAAATTGGGTCGAAAGAAATTACATTTTAGAGTTCTGTTGCAGGATGCAACAATGCAGATTGCAGACAGTCAGAAGAGAAGGGATGAATTGAAAATATTTAAAATCATAGAAATGCAAAACAAAGAAAATTGAAGAGGTCATATTAAAAAATAAATTAGGCTAGATGATAAAAAATAATGACAGAATACAACTGTTGATTCCTGGGGACGGAACGAAGCTTGAATAAGGTCCAATTATTATTATTATTATTATTATTATTATTATTATTATTATTATTATTATTATTATTGCTGTTGCTAATTTGACATTTGAATAATGTGTTACTTTGGACTCTTATGGATCATCAATACTTGCATTAACGAATCCATATAATTTTCATAAATCTGTAAAACCTCAATATTCGTAAATGCGTGCAAAAGTCTTATGATAAACGACTCTTTAAGATTAACTCGCTGTACAGAGCACAGAATTGGTGCGTCGTTAACATACATATTACGAATATATGTTCAAGAATTATTATAACATATGCATGTAGATAAATGGAGCTATTTCGGTTAAAAAGTTCATATTAACTTCGTAGGTCAGTTGATATCAACCTTATTTCAGGGATCAGGGGAAGATCAAACGGCCGTAGAAAATGAGATTAGTGTCAAGATAATTATGTCTATAAAGTATAATAATGTTGCATTTTATTCTATTGCAATATAATTGTCCAAAGCGACAGCCTATGCTAGACACGAATTTTTTTACTAATCGAAGTTAGTAAAAAAATTGCATTAGCAGTTTCCAAGAGTTCATTGTAGTTTCCCGTTGCATTTTTCTTTTGCATACTTAGATTTATACAAAGTTTACTGCATACATTTAATAAACTAATCAAATCAACTAATCAAATGAAACACGAATACCAGTTTCAAGTAAAAGTGCGTTAATAAACTTGTGTGGAAAATTGTCCGAAATAGAATGGTTGACCCAGTTTCAGATCTCCAGACATTGCGGCAACTATTTGAGGATGTAAATATGTACTACGTGAAAAGGCTTTGTTATGACAGAATTGACATATTGGGAGCGAAGTTGCGCCGCGAAGATTGTCAGACGGAATCATCAACTTCTGGTAGATTGAGAATTCAATTGAACTAGTCGTGAGTACTTTGCTTTCAACATTTTTAATACCAAGTAGCTATTTATACAAATTTATTTGTGTGTTAATTCATGTTGAGAGGGACATTTAAAACCAGTCCTCCAATTATTATTTATATTCATTCCGTCTCTCCAAGCCAGACTAATTTGGAAATTTCAAATTATATCTGTGTATTGTGCTATTCAACATTGAAGGACTATTCAGTTGTTTATATATTATACTTCATTGTTATCATATATTTCGTTCTGTGTCAGTCTGGTAAAGTGCGCGGGGAGGGGTAGTCCAGTGGTTGAGCTTTGAGCACAATGTTATGTTTGCTGTCCTTGTAACAGCACTTTACCTACCGACACTAAGGGCTATGCTTATGCGGAACCCCCATCCTGTTTCTTAGCACCATCAACCTAGATCTTTAAAAAGGGTGGAGGGGGATCAAATGAATTAAAATTCTGCATGCTCCTAAAAAGAGAAAGTAGATGAGCAGTGGTATGTTGGTAAAGGGGTTGATTTAAAAAATAAGCATTCACAGAAAAACTTAAGTCCTTGTACGAAACTAGAGAAAAAAGCTGTCTGAATGTGCAACAACAAAATTACTGAACTTTTCTCCATCTACCATCCCGCTTTTAAATGATTTGACTATCGCTTCAGTCCCGTGTAACCCCCTGTACGCACTAAATAGGTGATGAAGCTATTTTACAAACGTTCGTTTTCATTAACATGCTGTAGATAGAATAAGCTTATGTAAGTATGAGTTGTGAAAGAGGAGGTAGAGAAAGTCATGTGCGTGTAACAATATATTTTACAGGGCTGCGCTTAGAAAATCTCTGCTTTTGGATTATGGCTTAGCTCAAATGAGTGCACAACTGTGAACGTAAAGCATGAGTAATAAAACAAAGATTATGAAACATTTAATGTAATTCTGATGATATAAGTAAATACTAAGACAGATAAACTTTATAACGTTGAAGGATATTAATTTATATAACTTACCTAGTCATATCCTAAGTTCTGTCATAAGTATAAAGGTAGGTAGCTCAACAAAGAATGACACTATTAGCTTTTTGTGTCGTGCCAAACAGACTGCTTTCGAAGACGTCCGACAGTTGGTAAACCAGCGGATTCAGATCTGCACTTCTGGATCTCCAACCTTGTTGGGCCGCCCCTTAGCCGGTGGTTAGACCATTCGCTTCTCACCAAAGTGGTCCGGGTTCGATCCCAGGCAACCGCATATGGGATTCGTGGTGGACGAAGCGGCGCTGGGGCGGTTTTCCCCCGCCATCTCATTCCACTGGTGCTCCATCTTCATTTCATGTATCATCAGTCACCGCCTGCGGTGCCATAGTAGTAAGTAAAAGCGGGCGTTAAACACTACAAAAACAACCTTGGTGCGCTATAAACTCGGGTGCATTGTCCACTGTTGCCTTATGAGATG
Organism: Tenodera sinensis; assembly: GCA_030765045.1. Classification (NCBI taxonomy): domain Eukaryota; kingdom Metazoa; phylum Arthropoda; class Insecta; order Mantodea; family Mantidae; genus Tenodera; species Tenodera sinensis. Next base: position 18,096,522 of record CM060973.1, on the reverse strand, counting down.
GTGCACAGTTTTATGATATGAGACTTATGATTAGGCTGCGGATTTTGCAAGCAATTTGCTTCTTGTTGTCTACACATAAGCCATTAGATCCGTGTCCTCGGTTTTTATAATAAACACTTTTAAAGTATTTTCAATAAATTTGGTTTTCATATCCTGACATACCAAAACTAAAGTATTACACTTTAAACAATTACGCTATAATTGTCAACACATATTATACGAAAATTAAACAAAAAAGAAAAATGATACGGGTTGAGGCTTTTGGGCTTGATTTCAGCACACTAAAATAGCCTAAAAATTCAAACTTTAGACCCAGGACTATGTTGTGGTTTCAGATGCATCCTTTAAATGTACAAACCAGTGATGTCATGGAAAGACAGTAAATCTTTGTCACTTCTCTGAATATAATGGTGTTCTTCCGGGTTTTTGCGACTAAGAATGTTGATAATTTTCCTTATAATCATGCCACTCAGTGCACTTCACATTCGTCAGACCACCGCCAGTGTGTATGACATTTAGGACTATTGTCAAAGTCTCTGTGAAATCTGGCAATATCCGATCATAATCTGATTTTAATAAACATAATGTATCACATCTTCAGTTACCTTTATTTTGGGGACATCCTGTGTATCATAATGTAGAATTTCAGATTTCGAAGTAGGTAAACTGGGAACATGATGGGAAATGATTTGTAGCTTATCATTCTACATTAGGTATTTAGAGAGAGAGATTTTCAAAAGAAAACCTTTTATAATGTCAGTTTTATTTCTCTCTGCAGCTGAAAATGAATACATAGGGGGCGGATAATACGACTGTAAAGGTCGCGTTTGTTACGGTTCTGGAAGTGAAAATAGGTGCAGCAAAGTGTGACAACTGCACCAGATACCACTTGTAAGATCCGTTATCTGTACTTGTACTCAGATAATGCTGAGATTTCAGTTCTGATGTTTTGAAAGAGCTGGAGAGGGATCGTCATACATGATTTTGTTATGCGACAGCGACAGGATGGTTTTTAAAGAGTGCTTTGCATACCCACTAATAGATAGAGGGCAAGAAATTCATATGAATGCATCACAGATTTTTTTAATGCAGCAATGAAAAATTAAGTATTGATATGATTTGGATAAATAATGACTCCTTTACTTTAGGGCTTAAGCAGGTGGATGTATTCACTTTTTTGTAGAGAGAGAAACAGAATATTATCCTCTCTAAGTCTCTTTGTCATCCTTTGGTGACTGCAGTACGTCAGAAATCGTTCAAAGAGTAAGGATGGTCATTGGCGTATCTCTTCCTCCTATGTAGGTAACGGTTGATACACAGAGGTATTTTTTAGAGGTGGCGTGTGACGTAATGTTGCGCAGTAGTTCACGGTCGAGTCCACTTGTCTATTGCAAGATAAAAGGGGTGTCTGGTTAGTATCTCTTCGACTTCTAGCCCACTAGCCAGCAGGCTGCTGGTGGAAACTTACCCCCACCATCGCTTTGCATGATGTCACTCGCGCACATCCGACCAAGGTCACGCGCCACCTCTAAAAAATACCTCTGTATACATGTTCATCACATGTCTTGTTTTGTTTCTTTTTTCTTTTTTTTCCCAAATCTTTTATATTGTTGTTCGTAACAATATTCCTTTTGTGCTTTACGAACATTTCAGGGGTGACTCTGTATTAGCTCTAGAGCAGGCATGCCAATTTGTGACCAGTAGCGGTGTCGTTCTTTTACTTTTCCTCTACATCACCGCTTTGCTGCGGGTGGTAGGACTTCACGGCGACTCTTTGGGGGTAGACAAACCGCAGAACAGAACAGGGGGATTGTGAAACCTCGTGTTCCCTCCATTAGCACTCCTGCTATAGAACGTTTAGGTCGCACTGATACATCTGCAGTATATGGTCCATTTCTGTGTGATCCGATCAATAAGTTTTGAGTGTGTGTTTTTCAGCTTCATACGGTTCCGCAAATAAAACATGCCGTTCTTGTGATTTCCAATACTCTGCAACTAATTGCACGTTTACGCTTTTGGAGAGTGGGGATAAATAACATATAAAATCAAATGCTCAACTAGGGGAAAAACTATATTTTAGATACCTGAAACTGTGTGTTTAGGACATATATTTTATTCTTAGAAGCTCTTTTATATGCCTAAAAATTGCTTTCAAAGACCTAAAATTCCGAAGTGTAGTTAAGAAAGTTGTGTCTGCTAACTTTCCATTGAAGTTGTGTGTGATTTTGGTGGCAATTCATCATTGTTCTGAGATGAAACTGGACAAATGAAATCGAACAGAGGAATCGTGACTCCTCTCCTAAACGTGCAACATTAATTTTATTTTGGTTAAGAGACTTTAGCAAGGAATTATTGCACCGCAAGGCAAGATGGAAGAAAAAGAATACCAATGGCGAGCAAGCTTAATCTTCCAGTGCGAAAACTAATTAAAGGGTCATACTGAAGGTGATGTTAAAATTTTCCCTGTTGAACCAGCTCCTGACCAAGAAACTTGTTTAACTACAGTCTGGATCAAGAACAGGAGAATTTTGGATTCACTTCAACAGAAGTATCTAGTGAATGGCCATCAACATGGTCTATGGAAACTAGGATTCTACATCGTGATAAATGACAAAATGAATGAATGCTATGCCATTATTTAATACAAACACCCATATAGTCCATTCATTACTCTGTATGTCCACTCTATAAGTTATTCTGCGTTGCAAAATGCTTACAATAAGCTACTGATGCCATTAATTCAGTAATTTTTATTCTGTGCTTGGGTGGATTGCAAAATAGATGTCTACACGAGCTCATTTGTTACCTGAAGTTTTTTCATATCATCGACACAAGTTATCTGATCGAGTAGGCGCTTTCCCTTTGCTTCAACATGTTGGAGAAGATAACCTTAGTTATTTAATGGCCTTCCTGTAACATCAGTTTTATTTCTTTTTGCATTTTCTGTGTGTGTAGCTTTAGAAATCCGCAATACCCAATGATTTATCTGGTTACTGAAGGAAGCCGCATAAAGAAGGATAGATCTATTGTTACGTCGGCTGGCATAAATTATTTTACTCGCGAAGAATTTTAATTAAAATTTAAATTAAACCAGCAGAAAAATCACAGTTTATGTCAAGAAACTGGAAAATTATAGCTTTCCCACTTCGAAGTCAATAATTTCCAGCCGTGGAAATTACTATATGGAATTTAAATCTTGTGTCAAACGAACTTGATCGTAAAATAATCTTTTACATTCTTCTCCCTAATGTGTTCGTACGTTCATACGCCTCGTATTTAATATTGACCAATAATGTGTAGCAATGCCTGGAATATCCACCAATCACAACCATTTCTCCCAACCGTTAACAAGTTATTAGTCTTCGTTACTTCGGTAACTGTTACTGGGTAACTCTACTCCACGCCACTAATAGAGGGTTCTGGTGTAAACAAATGCAGCACGCCTTGCAATGAAATCAATGGAAAGTGTTACTGTGTGAAGGTTTTATCACTCTTTTGTACCTCAAATAATAAAAATGGTGAACAATGATAGTATTTGAATAATCTTTATATTTAAGTGTAACTTGATTACTATATAGCCTCTATATTTGGCCATATAGCCATTGATACTAACACGTTGTTTATTGGAGGGTAGCAACGGTCATACTTATGCATATTGTTTATGCCACGATCGTGGCTGAGGATATGTCACGCCAGAGCAGAGCTTAGACGTGATAAAACTCTTAAAAGTAAGAATAAATGATAGCTTTGAATGTGTTCAACTCTTTGTTTGAGCGTTATGTGACTGTTTCTGCTAAGGATGTCATCAAACTAACATTGGGTGAGATGGTGTATCTGTGAATGATTTGCGACCTATTGTAGCCAAGCTGATCATAATGGAAGACGATTGAAGCAAATATCACTTCTGATTCCGAGCCGGGTTTAGTCGAGACTAACGAGGTAGAAAGGCTACGGCGCGAATCGGGAGTTAAGTAGTAATAGCAGTGTGATAGATGGCTAACATCGTATACCATCTTTTGTATGAATACAACGAGCAATCTTTTGGTTGTTTAGAATATGGATGTATTAGGCAATTATTGTAGATTTACTTCATTGGGTTATGACTGAACTAGGGGAATTACGTCAAAGCAGTTCGCGACGTAGCCTGCCTATCTCGTTAGCTATGGGTTTAACGCTATTGACAAGACCCCGATTAATGCGTAGGTTGTTACTAATAAAATATATGTATTTAATAACATTTTTCAGCCGTTGTTAATTTAGTATGTTTATTTAACAAGTATAGGGATATGTATATCTTTAATGCTCATTGATGGTGCAGTCAGAGATAGTATGCGGATAATATAATGTTGGGAGGTAACAATGCCAATGTTATGAATTTCAAAAGTAAATAGTTGAGCAGCTGAAGAGGCGGAGGAACAGAAGCTCCGTCATGTGTTGACAAAAGGTCGGGGTGTGAGGTGGTCCTACATGCCTTGTTTATATTAGGACCCATTTTCGTTAGAGGGATTACTATGGCTGGCACAAAATTTAATGGTGGGTGGCTCAACACAACCTCCAATCAGAGGCTTGCCACGCCTTGCGGTGTTGTATGGTTAAACACGCTGTGAAATCACGCAATAAAGCCGGTAATAGTATATTATTTGCGCCCAAAAACTTATTTACACAACAGGAAAGAGAATAGTAGTGGTCAGCTATCAGTCGCCATTAAATTTTGTGCCTGCCATAGTTACTTTTGTAACAGTTACAATAGAACCATTACGTTATTTTCTATCCATCCCTACTAGTGCTGCTGCCCTTTCAAACAGCTGTCTGAACATTAGTTTTGGAGAAACAAATTTGTATTTGAGGAAAATGACACGGCGCTGTTATTTTAGGGGACTCTTCGAAAAACTTAAACCTACTGATTTTGACTGCTATATTATCTCCACTCTGTGTATAGCTTTTGTTTTGAAATCAAAAGCTGTATTACGAATTCGTGTGACCAAGGTGCATGGGCACCTGAGGTGCTGCTTGGCAGTGGTAACAGCTAATGTGTTTACAACCGAAAATTTAATAGGGAATGCCATTTCACCTATGAAGGGAGAACGCGGAAGTTACACACTTAAAAGATTATATGTTTTGTGGGATAAGCAAGTTAAATTGCATTAGCAACCAGTAAACTATTAGTGCTTTTATTAGATATGCTTCTAATTTACCTGCTCGTATAAAGAGAAAGGGGTTTGATGGTTAATTTAACACTACGCACCTTAAATGGTCCGTCAAGTTTGGTACCAATATATTCTGCTTTTTTTCGTAGGCTTATAAAATCGCTCAGAAATTTTCATGTACACAAACTGTAGATATAGTATGAAGACCTATGATGGCTTGCGGACAAACTGTTAAATTATTAGATATTTGTTGAAAATCAAACGAAAGAGCTTACTCTGTAGAATGCGATAAAATATAAAAGACTACTGAATGTTACTTGTAAATAGGAAGCTAAACTCGGATGCTCATGTAAATTAAGGTCATACGCCATACATATTAAGTTAATTTTCATTTATTTGCACCGTAGGCTTCTTATACGAATAGTAGGCGCCCGTTTTATTTTAATTAAAAAAATGTCGTTGGTTAAAGACGTCAACTACCAGGACCATATCAGCGCCTGTGTGCCGGAATTTCGTCCCGCAGTTCTTATACATGCCACTAAAACTACACACTTAAGAACTATCAGCCTGGGCCGGGTTTGAACATGCGACCGTGGGATCACCAGACCAGCGGCTTACCAGATCGATTTTTACTTCGATTGTTCATTATTCTTCCTCTCGTATGCAAAAAATTGAAGCTATTTATCCAAGAATTAAATGAAGTGAATTAGTTATGTCCAAAGTAGATAGCTAAGAAGACAGCCATCAGAATACCACAACGTAAATAATTCCTGCAGTCTCCTTGAATACGTTGCTCAAATGGCTAGACGCTTTTTGAAGCGTCACATCTTAACAGATCTGACCATTCGAGTGAATCTTCTACTCCTGTTGATTGGTAACCATACAAACTTAGCATTTCAAAGACGATGCCAAAGATATGTGCTTTCAAGTAATTCTTCGCATCCATCACCCCGTCCGATAAAGCTACGATGATTTGATAATGCTCTCAATGTTCTGCGCATTTGGATTGATGAGACAGAGTTCCAGAGTACTTTTTCTTCTGCATTCTGGCTTTCCAGAATATTCTATGTAGAATAACTTCTGTTTTTGCATAAAAGTACATGGAACTCGATATTGAACTTATTTAAATGGTCCTATCTGCCTCTTCGCGCTGCGCAACGGACTTTTGCAACAGAGTACCGCTTACGGAATTGACAACAGCAAAGTCCTCAGGGAATTACTGCTGATCACAATATGCAGTTTACGAACCCGTTCTCAAGTCAGGAACACTGCACAAGGCATCGTATTCACAAAGAGATCACCATATCTGTGGCCTAAGAGCGTGATTCACTACCCAATTGACCATCCGCTTTGTAGTACGGGGAGCGTTCATAGACGATTCGGTATCAGCCAGTCTAATATGTAGAGAATACTACATAATGCAAAATGCCATCCTTACTACAAGACCGCATGCGGATGTAGTCAAAGATATCAATCAGATATCTAGACGTTTAGAGTTCACTAAGGGGATCATACGGCAAACCCAACAAGATCTAAACCTTTTGTCAACTGTGTCATTTACAGATGAAGCAGGGTTCCGCAATGCATGCCAAGTAAATCTTCATAATATGCATTATCGAAGACTGTGAACCTTCATTTGATCCTAGATGCGGTCTTTCACATTTAAGGGGTATTAGCATATGGCTGGCGTCCTTGGAGACCACCGAATTGGACCATTTTTATGTCACTCCTTTGAATGGAGAAGGATATATCCATTTTCTACAATACAAACTGGGTACTGCATTGGATGAAGTGCCGTACTAACAAATGCCTTCAGCTCATGATGTCCGCCTCATAATGCATCATCTTAGTGTCATGTAACCGGCTGCCTCAAATATTAAATATACGTGAAGCAGCCTTTTACTTCTAAATAGGCCTCGGAAGTTGACCTAAAAATCTACGAAAAATAGACCCAAAAATGTCCTTAAATTTAAGAAAAATGACACAGTTTTAAAAAAAGACCTTAAAATTTTGAAATGCCGTCATTAAAATTTTTAAAAATGTCCTTTTTTTAACAATAATAACACATTTTATAATTTCCTATGGATATATTTTTGTTTTGTCGAAAACAAGCTGGCAATACTGCAGATTGTGTGGGTGTCACTTTCCCTAGCTTAGTACATAAACACAGTAACGGTGCTTCTTGAGAACACAAACCTTAACTGCGCGAGTGTAGGCCAATCACAAGCGTTAGCTCCCAAAACATTAAACGAAAGCGAAAGTGCCCGATCTGTTTACATCCACAAACCAGTTCAATTTCTTGACCAACCTCAAAGCAACGTTGTCGGCTTACTGCCCGTCTGAAAAAGCTGCTTTTAGTATCTCTCCGTCTTTTAAGTGATTATTTCGAAACCCTGTTGCATCTCCCATAGTTACTACCGAAGCTATGTCAGAAATAAGTTACTCTACGCATCTTACAATTAACAAAACTGTTATTTTCGTACATTATTGTGTGATCCAATTTGGATAAAAAAACATTAATTTTTTTACATCTGCTGATCCAAGAGCAAAATGCCATTCTACATTTTTGTTTGTAACGCTTCTATGAAGCACATATCTATTAGAAAGAATGTAATGACTTCCCTTCCATTCTGCATTATCAGGAGAAGTTGACATTCTCAACATTCCTCTTATTAAGCATAGCAATAAAGAACCTTCGCTATTCATGAGGTCTCGTCCTGAAGGATCGCCGGGTGTCTCGAACATTCCTCTACATTGAAAAGCTCCTCTCTACATCAGCTGACGTCACGGGCGCATACTTTTAATGATCAAGGTGCCCTGGTGAAAAGTCTTCAAAAACGTTGAAGTCAAAATTTTAACCTTGCAGCATTTTCGGGTACCCAGTAACTTCTCGTTCAATTTGTCGCACATTCTTGCAAATGTTCGACATCTTTGATCTTTTGAACAACTGAATCCATGCCCGCATCTGTTTTCTCAAGCCATGTTACTGACAAGTTACCACTGAATATATGCCAAAACAACTGATTTTATTACATCGACATTTTCGCAGTAATACGTCTGATGTAAGTATCCTAGGGTGTTGGTTCAAGGGACAGGGGTAGGATATGAGGAAAATCAATTATTGCAGGAGATTTCAGAAACATTGTTTACATTGTTAACCTCTTCTAAGGGTGGATTCATCTGGAATGTTTTACCTCGTATATCGCTGCAGAGATTACAGAAATGTGGCATTGTTGATCTTTGCTAATGGAATGTTGGCGGAAACCACTGCTTTGCCAGGATCTCTATAAAACTGATGTTTTGGATGATTCCCCCACACTTTCACTAACAGAAGTAATTGGGATGCTTTGCCTTTAAGTGCTTTTGGCGCCGGACATGCTGTTACACCGTAAAGCATTTCTCTGCGCTTACTTTAATTTCACACAACTTGCAAAAAGTATACTTGCATCTGTAGAAAATATGCCACCATAAAAAGAGCTTTGCCTATTTTCTTTTTCTTTCGGCATTTCCACGACTTAACATTCGCGAAACAAACTGTTTACGGAGACGGCGATCTGAGCACGTGCCCCCACGAGATGAGGAAAATGTCATCTTACTTTTGCAGCGAGGTGAACCTGCTATACATTAAACAACAGGTTCTTAATCAGCATTCGCCGTAAACACCGCATCCCATGAGCGATTTACAACACTGTTGCAACCATAAGGAAATTGTACAGTAGAATTCAGTAAGCTGCATCTTAATTATATCGTAAAAAAATTTGTCTCAAAAGCAACAGTGGGAAAAATGAAAACTGTCCTTAAACTGATCAATAAGCATCAAAACTAAAACAAAAGTGCAAAATAGAAGTAGATTCGTGTATAAGAGAAACGAATTTATATTTCATCCAGCATCCTGCCTTCGTACAATGTTTCCACAATGTCTTATACTTTAATTTTGTTAAATGATTCTTAATGTTTACATTAATTGATGCTTATTTTAATGTTTGAGATGTTGATGAGGCGAAGCATGTTGCAAAGCTATGAGTGATATGTTTTATTTAGTATCTGCAGTTTGCAAAGTTGAACATGAGTTAGAAGTCCAATACCACTCCGGGACTCCCACTTTGACGACTAGAAGGAAAAACACCTAATAAATAACAGTTTTGTCCCTTTTTCATCGAGTATATGCTAACATATCCAGTTTTATTGTTTTAAAAATTGATCGTCATACTGCCTTACTTATGTTGTTGGATTAGTTTACAATCCCACCAGTGCTGTGGTGGGCACTTTGTGGCTTTGTAACTCATGGAGTGCATACTGTCAACTGTCAACATTTGAGCGAAAAATACCGCGAGATTAAACTGATACAGGAGGATAAATAAATATTATTAATATCCAACAGTGGCATTAAACTAAAGAAAGAAAAATTAAAATAAACAAAACGGGGCTAGATGAAGTCGTTAGGCCAAACAGGGTCGCAATGAAACGACAGGGTCCTATGGTTTCGAAATTTAGCATGAGGTTAGGGTTAGGGGTGTGTGTATGTATGTATGTATGTATGTATGTATGTATGTATGTATGTATGTATGTGTGTGTGTGTGTGTGTGTGTGTGTGTGTGTGTGTGTGTGTGTGTGTGTGTGTGTGTGTGTGTGTGTGTGTGTGTGTGTGTGTGTGTGTGTGTGTGTGTGTGTGTGTGCGTGCGTGCGTGCGTGCGTGCGTGCGTGTGTGTGTGTGTGTGATTCAAATAAGCCATAAGGGGACGGATATTGGAAAATGGACAGTAAAGGAGCTAAGAGCGAACTGCTGACTTAAATCACACACTTGATGCATCAATTCTTAACGAGTGTATTTATTGGAATATGTAAAAGCATGGCTATTCTCGCGGAAATACTTTGTTTACAACGTAAATATATTGACATGGGACTGACGCTTTTAAACACACTTTCAAACCATCGATCTGGGCCGAGTTTGAACCCACGACCTTTGGATGAATAGGCCAGCGCCTTGAGTTATTCTCGCGGATTGGGTTTGGTTGGGTTGACAGTTTCCTCTGCGCCTGCGCAATATAAGCAAAACGGAGTGCCTTCTTGAGGTATCGCGATGGTTTTGCTGTAAGTCTCAAGGGACGGCGCGGCGGATGGTTTACAGCAGTTGACTATTACAGTTACTCCTAAAGCCTTTAATGTGTATTTTCAATCCTTAGAAGATTATTTTTAGCATTTAAACGAGCAAGTAGATATGATAGTTTTATTCTACTTGCATACTGAGCAGAAAAAGTTCTCCATTGAGTAAATGTTGCAGTTTACATGGTTTTGGGGTTACGTTTCCTTATAAGAAATCAAGTTGCTCTTGTAATGAATGAATCGAACCAGAAGTGGATATCAGTTGGCTTATTATCTGGCAAATAAGGTTTTGCAATAGGTACCCTCTTGATAAACGAACGCCCTGCACTAAGGCAAGAGATGTTGATAGTGATACAGCACTGCTCAAGTGGCCTTGAGCGCTTCCGAAGCGAAGGAAGAAGCGACGCCAACAAGCGCGTACTATTTATATTGCAATAATGGGGCCAGGGTTGCGCTAAAACCAGCACAGAGTATCCGCGTAGCGTAACGTTCGTAGCCTTGGGAAACACACACGCTCCCGACCTGCGCCGTGTTCTAAAAATTGACCTAGCTCGCTTCTGCACTAATAGCAAAATGCATGCTGCACTCTAGTGACCTCTTCAATTTGTGCTTCCATGCGGCGCCCAAAGATTCATAATCCGCTTTTAAAGAAACTCACTTTACATATAACAGAAACAAATTTATACAACAGTTCTATCAAACGTGTGTATTCCAAACTAAACTGAGTATTTTTACATTCTTGTATAATTTCATTTTTACTTTCTCTACTACGTACAGTAAAGTAGAGGAAGTGTTGTATTCCACTTAAAAATTCGATGTCTAGATTTCACCGGAAATATGTTTTGAGTCCCCCTGAATCCAAAATAAAGCATTTTTAGAAAAAGGTCCGCGCGCGCGTGTCTGTCTGGACAGCATAACTCTAAAACGTCGGTGGGTTAAAAATCAAAGTTGATATTTAAGTTTAATGTCTTTAAAGGATGCAACACGAAGATTTTGAAGAAAATAGCTCCATCCTTATCCGTTACATGGAAAATTTAGATTTTCTTGTAAATGGTTCTAATTATTTTGATTAAAATGCCATATGCTTGAGATTTTTATGGCAAATGAAATGTTTATCTTGAATTTTCTGGCTATAGCTATGACTGGATGACTTTTGCATAACTTGCTATAGAAGAAATGTAGATATTGCTAAAACGCAATTTATGTCCTTTTTTTGTGTGAACCATTTCGGAGATATTGATTGTTATTTGTGTGGATTTTTGAGAACTTATACCTCTGTCAAATGGAACAACGTTATTTATTTTTATATGTTAAGATTTAGTGCAATGGGCTTATTATCGAAGAATATTAAACTGAAGAAATTCCTACAAACTTCACATTTAATAACTGTGTTTAAATTATGTTCACAATAACCTAATGAATTCAAATAAGTAAATATTTATCAGGCTTTTTTATGTAAAGAAAGCTATAATCTTATTGCGTAGGGTCGGTCTGTGTGACTCCGTTCGTTAGGTGCTTGCCTACTGATCCCGAGGTCGCGGGTTCAGACCGATGGTGCTGCGTGTCAGTAGATTTAACGGCTTGTAAAAGAAATCCTGTGGGACGAAATCCCGACACACCTAGGCGCTAATGTGATCCTGGCAACTGCTAGCGTCGTTAACAAACAAAATAAAAATATGCTGGGTAGATGCACTCTTACAAATAAAGGCTAAGGAATAAGAAAACGCGGCGATAATTCAGACTTCGAAAACAACCACACACTGCAAGGAAATATAAATATTGTATGACTTCATTATAATAATTATGATTTTTGCTAAATGCTTCATTTTGTTTTTGAGGTAGTCTAATGCCACTCTTCATTTCCAAATCCTGATTTTTTGGTAATTTTTGCCACGTAGTCTCCCCTTAAGGGTAATGGTTTTATAAAAATAGGTGGCTGAATTTTATCACGCAGTGAAAACCAATTAATTGCCTTTTAGTAGTAAATGTATTAGATGGGGATTTTAAGTGCAGAAATCACAACTAATGTTCATTCTACACAAACTTCCACAGAGTGAGGCGAGGTAGAGGTAATTTGTACGACTTGGATTCGAAAGGTCCCATGTTTGATCCCCCGCGACTGCTCACTCAGACCCATGGGTCGGTAGGCGAATGCTGGCGTGGTTCCTCTTCGACTTTCCTGTCCCTCATTTCCTGCAGCCATCATTTGTTTCAAGGCATTAGGATCAGTCGACAGTGTTCCGCATGTTGCGGCTGGGCGTTGGATGTGAGCTTTTTAGAGATTTCTTCCGTGGCATCGGCAAGGACTGCCCTGTCAGAAAGGAGAGGAACGGGCTGGTGGTTGGCCACAGCGGAATCGGCTGCGTTCGAACTGAATATATTATGGACCCTGTTCATGTTTGCTCCCATTGTTCATCCTGAGCTTGTCACCGTTTGGATCTCTCCCCTCATCCTTCCCTCCCAGGGGTCACGATAGAAACAAAGGACCATTGTGGTCTACTTGCGGTGCTCTGTTCCGGGTTTCCGTTCGTTCGTACCTTTACAACAAACCTCCTGAGTTGTGCATTTCAAAGGCCAGTAAACGGAATTAAATGCGGTCAAGGGAGAAAGAAAAATGAAACTGCTTCTATACTTTACAGTTTTAAAACAGCATTTCCTCGTCTCGAGTAATAACTTTCCTTCTTTTGAAAATGAGAATACGTATCTCATCACTTGACCCTGAGAAACCACAGCCGCTACCGGAAATGATTATCGGTCACGCTGTTGCACGTGACTAATACTAATAGTGTATCTTTTGGGGACATTTCATAACTTTTATACAAATTACACTATTAGTTCTTCACGAATGTGCAGGTGCATGTGTGTCACGATTAGGAAATCCGTATAACGGAATACACATGACTCATTGTTGAAGAAATTGTTCGCTGTTACACATGTTAATACCTTACCAAGAACATTCTAGAAGTTCTTATTCATCTGCAAAACGCGGGTATAGAAAACTCAGCAGTACTCATGAAATTTAAAAATCTATTGTTATTCGGACATATTTTGTGATCACCTGTAATTCTCTTGGTAATCAACGCTAGATGGCTCTGCAATAATGTCTGAGGCTTGCACTCGGCAGGTCCTGGTTTCGACTTTCGTGAACCTCACATTTTGACCTTGGGTTTTTCCTGGTTTTCCTTGGTCGATGGGCTAATCTAAGTTTAAAGTTAAAATGTCTTGAAAAGTTTAATTTCTAAGAGAGATCTAGCAATGCCACGTTAACATGGAATTGTGATTAAATTCATTCAAAGTAAAGTAGAAATGTTTTACAGTATTGGTCATATAATGTTTCCGCAACAGCTGTTTAAATACTAGTCACAGTATAATCCGGGCTTGTAGGCCGTGGTCTACTGGGTTCCTTCCCAGACGTTTCGTCTGCGACTGCGGCAGACATCTTCAGTGGTGGCGGCGAGGTGGAAGTACTGTGCTGGAGATTTCAACGACTGTGTTTAAATAATAAACCATTTATATCCAGTTGTCAAGAAGGTAGATGGCTCCAGATATTTGACACGCTTTTTTTCGGAGAAAGATTTATTTATTTATTTATTTATTTATTTATTTATTTATTTATTTATTGACAATAATTGTATTGCACATATTTGTTACGCTCATCTTGTAGAATTCCTGGTTAATGTGTGGCCAAAACAGTACCTTCCACACAATACATGGAAAATGTATAGGGAAAACAGATGGAATGAAGGTTTTCATTTGCACAGCAAATCTAGTTTTAGTGTTGTTTTGAACTGTTTTACTTCCTTTCTAAAATTCATTGAAAGGTATTAATGAAGTACCCTTAGTATTCCACCTACCCATTGTGATTATATCACCTCTCAATTATTCCAATAAATACTAATATCCTAACGAGTGGAAATAAACTCATTTGTACATATATAGTGTACTCTAATGTGGTTTACGTTGATAAAGTTGCACTGTTGACTAGTTCTTTGTATGCTGTACTTGGACATTCATTACAGAGCTGCATTATATTACTTGTTTATAATGTCTCTAAATACAATTTTAAAGCCCACAATTCGAGATACTTGCAAACCTGTCTGCCCATTCCAAGCTTGAAGCTACATGAATTCAATCCTTTTTGTAAATAGTGTATTTACTTCTTGTTTGTGCATGGTTCTCAGTCCAATTCTATATTGAGCGTGAAATACCCTTAATTTTGCTCAGATATGTTTTTATCAGACTTGTGGTTCTTTTTCGTGTGGTAACTCTACCTGCTCATAGGAAGCCATGCTAAGGTTTTTACATGTGTAATATGTAATTATTGTACCCCTTCGTTGCTCGGAGAATATAACAAAAGGTTTCGTCTAATTTCTATACTCCACGGTAACTTGCATACCAGCAGTACACCATTGCTATTGAAAATTCGTCGCTGATAATATCACAAGTACCTGGGCTTGGCTTTTCTTTTCCTTTTTTTAATCCTGTTTTTTTTTTTTTTGGGGGGGGGGAGATACTTATTTAGATAAACTTGAAAAGCAAAATGTTAACTAAATATAAATTTTCATCCTTATTGTTGGAGCTGTTTCCTTGATGAGACCTTCAATATCCTGGCTCTTTTGTTGAAATTGGCCCATTAACAGAGACATTATGGCCAAAATGAGGTTTCAAATAATTGTGACCGTTACGCGTAGACTAATATAGCTAGGTCATACTTGTTACTATATTCCGATAGCCCTGAAAGATGGCTTTAAACGCCACTTCGGTTGTTGAAATCGGTCTACTAGAAAAGAAGAAAAAGCAAAAATAAAATTCAATTGCTCTGTAGAAGTTCTTTTTTTATGTAAAATCGTGTTTTTTCACGAATGACACATATATAGATAAACTTAAAAATCTGAATACAAAATTTGATCGAAATCGTTAGAGCCGTTTCCAAGTTACTCGTTTAATCATATAAGATATCTCCTAATACGCTCTGCTGATACTGGGCTACATCACAGGCGCTAACATCTGATCACTTCTCTCCCAGGAATGGAACGTATGCATGTGGTTGTCTTGCTTATTGCTTCAACACACCAGGTAATAAATTAAAGAACAGGAAAGCCAACGTATCAATGTGTGTAGACGCTCTCACTTATGAGTTTGGATGCGAATTATTACATCATTTATTTAGTACAGTTTATAATGCTAAGATTGCACAAAATGATGTATTCAGCCGTGGACATTCTTCATGTGACACACTCATATCATAGTCATCAAAAATTGCAAAAATTACTATTTCCTTGTCAGTTATTTTTCATACAGATCTTTCTCGCGTGTACGGCTACAAAGTCACGAAGAGGGTATTAAAGGGGTTGCACTAAGTATGCCACAATGACAGTGTTAACCTATTTTAATAGCCAGGATCACGTGAGGTTGTACATAAACCACAGTTGGAACTAGGGCTTTGCCCACTACTTAAAAGTGCGCTGGAAATACATATATGAATATTGAGTTATTTCAATATTGGCCTTGTAATACATTTCCAGGATTCCGAGCGTAAGTTGAAAGTAGACAGTTTTCACCTCCAAATTCATCTGCACTAGTTTCTCGAAAACATTATTAATACTATTATCAGCCATTGCCGCTTGCCTTGAAACATTTAGGGGTTGAATAAATCGGTGATTAGCAAGTACTCAAACCCGTGGTCCAAGAGCTGACAATTGAAGCGTTCTCTGGAATACAAAACATCTAAAAAATACTGAAATCGAGATGCAGAGGATGAAACATTTTAAATGGTTGCGAAGTATATGACGTGGTAGCGTAATATGTAAGACTTGCGGACTGATTTGAAGTGATGATAAATATATAATATAAAAATCACATTACTTTCTCTGCTCTTGTATTAACCATTGTTACAAACTCTTATTCCCATATCTTTTTTGTGTTAGTTGAGATAAACATTTGTACAAATTATCTTATTGCTTATTTCCTTGTAGGTGCAAGGGGAATATTAGAATACAGTAGGCCTTGTGCGAAATCTATCGCCAGGATCGTGTAGCTGAAACGGCTTCCGGAGGTGTTGCCAACCTCATCAGACGCACACTTACTCACAGTGCACTTGAAGTGACAGACCTTAAACTCTCCACCACGGATGGTACTAACGTCATTATTATCTGTGCTTATAAACCTCCTAATCGCCGGCTTAATACTGCATGTCTCTCGTTACTATTCCCTCCTGACTGTAGCACTCTCCTTTTGGGCGATCTGAATTGCAAACACTCTTCATGGGGGTGTAGGTCTACCAATCCCAATGGTCGTCTTCTTTTCAATGTTTTAAATACCAATGGGCTTTCTATTTCCGCTCCATCGGATCCCACTTATTATCCTAGCAATCCCATGCACGCTCCTGATATCCTTGATATTGGTCTTCACAGGAATCTTCCTCTCCCAACTTATGTCACCGCTTTAGCAGAACTTGATTCCGATCATTGCCCTGTTGTGATTACCTTTCAACTCTCGCCTACCTTGCTGACTTCCTTTCCTCGCCTCATCACTGGTATTGTGAACTGGGACGCTTTTCAATCTCAGTTAGATAATGCCTTAACCTCCTCTTATCAACTAGCAACTACTACTGATATTGACGCCGCGGTAGCGCATTTCACTGCTACCCTGTGCAACTGTGTACGGCTTTCTACGTCACACTCTCCATGGCGGAACTCTCCACATTCATTGCCAATATCCATTCTGCGTCTTATTCGGGAGAAAAATGCTATTCGTCGGCGATGGCAACGAGAACGGCAACCTTGGTTACGTAGACGACTCAACAGTTTGATACGTCTTACAAAGGTTGAACTAGAGCGTCACCGTCTACAAACTTATCAACGCCATGTGGCGACTATATCTCCACACGACCACACCTTGTGGGATGCCACCAGCCGGATTCTTCGTGAACCTACTGTGATTCCTGCACTCTCCGATGGGAACAATCTTGTCACGGACGTCGCAGCAAAGTGTGAAATCTTGGCTGCACATTATGAACAAATTTTGCTCTTCACACCATATCTCCAAGCGCTGCAGCTATAGAATATGAACTCAGTGCCCAACGTCAACGAGCTACAGTTCAATCACGAATCTCCTTCACTAGTCCTCGGGAACTCTTTCACCTGATTCGCTGCCTTCCTAACAAGAAATCGCCTGGGCACGATCTTCTGCCCAACATAGTCTTGAAACATCTCACCAAGAAAGCGCTTGCCTATCTCTCTTCTATACTGAATTTCTGTCTTCAAATTGGTTACTTCCCTTCCACGTGGACATTTGCTCATATCATTGTGTTCCACAAACCCAATAAGCCTAAGAATCTGCCAGGCAGCTATCGTCCTATAAGTCTTCTGCCCACATTGGCCAAACTCTTTGAGAAGGTCATCCATCGCCGTCTAGTGCAGTACCTCACCAATGCTCACATCATTCCCTCGTTTCAATTCGGATTTCGCCCGAAACATTCTACTAGTCACCAGTTACTGAGGTTAACTCAACACGTTGTCCGCGGCTTCGAGCATCGCCAATATACACCAGCTCTTTTGCTTGATGTGGCGCAGGCGTTTGATAAAGTATGGCATTCTGGCTTGCTACTTAAACTTTATCGCACTGGTCTTCCGGACTATTTGGTACACATTATTACCAGCTTTCTCACCGGTCGCACTTTTGCAGTACGCATTGGAGGTACTCTTTCCCTTAAGCATCCAATTTCAGCAGGAGTCCCCCAAGGTTCTATACTAGCACCCACGCTCTTTAGTATTTATACCTCTGATATTCCCGATCTAGCTCCAACCTCAATTGCCCGGTATGCTGACGATACCGTGATATATTATTCTCATTCTAGACCCCATTCCGCTATTCAACACATTACAGATCTCTCTTGATCGCCTCACAAATTGGTTTCGCACTTGGTGTATTTTCATTAACACTCAGAAAACGGAAGCCAAGATTTTTACTCTACGCCGCTATAATTCACCTCCGCCTATACGTCTTCTGAATACCCATGTGTCGTGGCTCTCCTCTTCTACAGCAGTCAGGTACCTTGGGGTATTATTGGACACTCGGCTCACGTGGAAGCCTCATATAGACCGCAACATTACCCTGGCATCGGCTCGTCTTTCTAAAGTTTCGTCTTTGTTCCACAAACACACCTCACTTGGTTTGGAATCTTCACTGCTCCTATACAAATCTCTTGTTCGCCCTCTCATTACTTATGCCTGCCAGGTGTGGGGGGGGGGGGGGGGCTGCCAGTATGTGTCACCTGCGGCGTCTACAGGTCGTCCAGAACCGATTCCTGCGAATCGCCACCAATGCTCCTTGGTTTGTACGCAACCAGCAGCTCCATCACGAACTGGGCCTTCTTCCTCTCCATCATTTCATTCGACAGCTCGCCCGACGGTTCTTCTCCAATCTTCGCCACGTTCCAGGAGCTGTGACGTACAACATCGGCGTCCGAAGTCGCCGGCCAACGCGACTGAAGCGACGACTTCCACAGGATCTACTTCTCAGTGATGTCACCTCTAGCTCTGACTAATCTACTGCTCCACCTCTGCTTTCTACTATCTTTGTAATATGTAAATTCTCACCATTACAGCCTGTATCACATCTGTATTAGTTCAGAGGGGGGCCACTGCCCTACCTCTACAATGTTACTCTTGTTACTATGATTTTTATTTTGGTTCTACCAGATCTGTAGAGCACGTATTTACTGCTGATCGATATAGATACATTTAAAAAAAGGATTTGTGCGATAGTCAAATCTTTTAAAGCTTTGAGATTCTGTTGTCTTTGCACACTTAACATATAAAAAATGAACAATGATGTTCCATTTCAAGAAAGTTTTTAAGTTTTCCGAAACTCACACATAACAAGGAATATCTCCGAAATGGTTCACCCTACAAGAAAATTTATTCAGACGTAAATTGTGTATTTTAGCAAGATCTAAATTTTTTGTGTAGTATGATTTCGTTTATCTCCAACGGTTTACCTGTTATGAAAAAGTCGCCCAGAGTAACTACGACTACAGGGGCTACAGCCAGAAAATTCAAGATATACATTTCATTTGTCATAAAAATATCTCAAACATATGACATTTTAATCAAAATCGTTAGAGCCATTTTCAAGAAAATCAAAATTTTCGAAAAATTGTCCATGTAAAGGGTAGTTTAGGATGGAGCTATTTTCTTCAAAATCTTCGTGTTGCATCCTTGAAAGACATTTAACTTAAATACCAAATTTGGTTTTTAACCGACTTTTCGTTTTTGAGTTATGTTGTCCACAGACAGACACGGACCTTTTTCTAAAAATGCTTTTTTTTTTTTGGATTCAGGGGGTCTCAAAACATATATTTCCGATGAAATCTCGACATAGAATTTTTGGGTGGAATACAATACTTCCCCTACTTACCAGTAGAGAATGTAAAAATGAAACTGAAATTCCCATGTTTTACTACTATAACAGTTGTTAAAATCAAAAGTAAAGTTCTCAGATATTATTGTAAGAATATCTCTATTGATATTCAGCAAACATATTGTCGCCCCGCGCATTATTGTCGGCACTACCGCAAAGGAGTCGAAGGAAAGAGACAGAGAATGGCCGCATTGTTGGGGCGCTTGCCGAAAGAGAGAAAAGGATAGAGACTTCGAGAATCTTCTGCTTTGTGTTTCACCGCAATAACTGAGCTTTCCCGAAGTTTCCAGAATAGTGCTTGGGAGATATAAATAGCGGTAAAGTGTGAGAAGGGACAGTTTTTGTGTTACGAATTCGGAACCGTGCTGTTGGAGAATCGGAAAAGACTTTTTTGCTGTTGCAACGAGTGTACAAAGTTACTGTTTACGGAAATAAAAGTGTTTCTTTATCTCGACTACATCTGTCTTCTTTACTTCACACCCAAAAAAAGTCACAATATTGACTTTGCATAAGTAATTGGATATTCTAAAGCTATTGCTTAAATCATTTTATATAATAATGAATAAAATACACAACATTCCTGTTAAAAAGCTATTGGTAACAATAGTGTTAATATTACATATAAAATAAATGCATCTTTCAATTAAATAAACAAATGAATTGTGCACAATGATTTCCTCTCAAAGTATAGCAATAGTTTGCATGGTTATTAAGGATCATTTTTCTGTTTGACTTTCCGAGTATTCATTGTGTTTCGATATGCATAATCTTCCAGAATCATAAGCATTTGTGCATTTTCTTCTATTAGGATTTTGAGTCAAGTAAAACTATCTCGGTTCTTTGGGCCTATACTCCCAAAACTTCATGTTTAACGACATCATTTCGGTCATCACTGGCAATTTACACCCTTCTTATTTTTACTTTCTCTACTGGTAAGTAGGGGAAGTATTGTATTCCACCCAAAAATTCGATGTTGAGATTTCACCGGAAACATGTGTTTTGAGACCCCATGTATCCAAAAAAAGCATTTTTAGAAAAAGGTTTGTGTGTGTATCTGTGTGTCAGTCTGTGGACAGCATAACTCAAAAACGAAAAGTAGGTTAAAAACCAAAGTTGGTATTTAAGTTTAATGTCTTTCAAGGATGCGACACGAAGATTTTTAAGAAAATAGCCCCACCCTAAACTACCCTTACATGGAAAATTATTCGAAAATTTTGATTTTCTTGAAAATGGCTCTAACGATTTTGATTAAAATGCCATATGTTTGAGACATTTTTATGACAAATGAAATGTATATCTTGAATTTTCTGGCTATAGCCCCTGTAGTCGTATTTACTCTGGACGACGTTTGCATAACTGGTAAATCGTTAGAGATACACCAAATCTTACTATACAAAAAATGTAGATCTTGCTAAAATA
The DNA here is from genome assembly GCA_030765045.1 of Tenodera sinensis. Classification (NCBI taxonomy): domain Eukaryota; kingdom Metazoa; phylum Arthropoda; class Insecta; order Mantodea; family Mantidae; genus Tenodera; species Tenodera sinensis. The sequence goes on along the minus strand of CM060973.1, from coordinate 18,075,430 downwards.
CACAATTTATGTCTCAATAAATTTTCTTGTAGAGTGAACTATTTCGGAGATATTCCTTGTTATGTGTGTGAGTTTCGGAAAACTTAAACTTTCGTGAAATGAAACATCGTTGTTCATTTTTTTATATGTTAAGTGTGCAAAGAGAACGGAATCTCAAAGCTTTAAAAGATTTGACTATCGCACAAAGCCTACTGTATTCTAATATTCAATTTACACCTACAAGGAAATAAGCAATAAGATAAGTTGTACAAATTTTTATCTTAACTAACACGAAGAAGATATAGGAATAAGAGTTTGTAAGAAATTAAATTAAATTATTTTGTTGTTTAACGACGCTGTCAATTGCCAGGATCACATCAGCGTCGCCGGTGTGCCGGAATTTTGTCCCGCAGGAGTTATTTTACATGCCAGTAAATCTATTGACATGGAGCTATCTTTTTAAGCACACTTACAAACCATCGGCCTGGGCCGGGTTTGAACCCGCGACCTTGGGATCAGTAGGCCAGCGTCTAACCAACTGAGCCACCCAGACCGACAGAGTTTGTAAGATAGGTATGTACAAGAGTAGAGAAAGTCATGTGAGTACAACACATCAGAATTTTTTATATGTTAAGTGTGCAAGTCTCAGAGCTTTAAGACATTTGACTATCGCACAAAGCCTACTGTATTCTAATATTCCCCTTGCACTTACAAGGAAATAATAAGATAATTTGTACGAATGTTTATCTTAACTAACACGAAGAAGATATAGGAATAAGAGTTTGTAAGAATGGTTAGTACAAGAGTAGAGAAAGTCATGTGAGTGTAACACATCAGATTGTTTTACTTTCTCTACTGGTAAGTAGAGGAAGTATTGTATTCCACCCAAAAATTCGATGTCGAGATTTCACCGGAAACATGGTGATAAAGAGGTTACCATAACTTGCACAAACGCACTCTTTATCAAAAAATGAGGTTTCTACCAGTGCTTTCTAGAATGTTAAAACAAAAGATGAGATTTGGTATTAAAAACAAAATTAAGCAGTTAAACCAGCGCACTGCACATGAACTTGACGCAGTGAGGAGTAAACAGCGCAGAAAATGAGGAAGAGTGAGACGGCAAGCTTAGGGAAAGAGGGATTGGAGGTTTGCACCATGGTCAATGCATTGGTGCTTGCACCCTCAGATGGAAATATTTACAAAAGAGAGCGGACGCTTCGCTACGGAAAATAAAAAAAGAACGTCATATGATCGAAACATTTCCACGCATCTGATTTTAAATAGTTTTGAACAATCGTCTTGCCGAAAAAGTATAAAACAATGAATACCTATAACATTTAAAATGTTCCTTTATTATTTTGAAAGAAAGCCTTAAAGAGACTTCTCACATGGCGTACCCTTTTGCGTGCAGCAGGAAGGTCAGTTGTAGTATATCTGAACGGAAACATTGAGAAATATATATCTCAGAAATGGTTTATTCTACTTAAAAAAAAAAAAAAAAAAAAAAAAAAAAAAAAAAAAAAAAAGTAGTATTTGTTCATAAATTGTGTTTTAGCAAGATCTATATTTTTGTATACTAAGATTTGGTCTATCTCTTACGGTTTACCAGTTATGCAAAAGTCATCCAGAGTAAACTGGACCACATGGGCTATAGCCACAAAATTCAAAATATACATTTCATTTGTCATAAAAATATCGTAAACATATGACATTTTAATCGAAATCGTTATAGCCACTTTCGAGAATATCAAAATTTTCTAAAGATTTTCTATGTAAAGGGTAGTTTAGTGTGGAGGAATTTAATTTCAGAATGTTGGTGTCGCATCTTTAAAGGATGTTAAACGTAAATACCAAGTTTGGTTTTTAACCGACTTTTCGTTTTTGAGCTATGCACATGGACTCGCGCGTGCGCGGACCTTTTCCTAAAAAGTTTTTTTTTTTTTTTATTCAGAGGATCTCAAAACATGTATTTCCGGTGAAATCTCGACATCGAATATTTGGGTGGAATAAAATACTTCCTCTACTTACTATACTTAGCTGAGAAATTAAAAATAGTACTTATTAATAATCTATAAACCAAATTTGGAGGAAAACAAGTATTTGATGGAAGAAGAAATAGAGTGAGCTTCTTCCTAAGTGGAGAATAGAACGAAATTTTCCAAGCAAAATGAAACAGGAATAGGAACGCAGATAAAACTAAATTGTGGACTTCCACGATTGTTCAGAGAGAAAACTTTAAGCGTTTTGATGAAATGTATAAAATCCTGTTATTCTACGAGTAAATATAAACAGCATATTTTACTATTATATGAAAGTATTAACGAGAATCAACATTAGAATAAATACAGAAGACACGCTAAAAGATATACCGTATTAAAACGGATAGGTAACTGAAAATACACCTACATCAGCTTTTGACCTTTCACCACAGAAATATTGTACCCTTTTTATACATAAATATCGAGCACACAATGCAATTTTCACCAGCTCTTTTGGTGTAGGTCGATGCGATGCCTTGATGTTTTACAGGTTATACTAGAGTAAAACACGATATTAAGTTAGTTTACAATTTCATCGTGCACTGCTACTTTAAGTAGCTTGCGTCCTTGCTAACGTTTGAATTTTTAGATTTGAGCTGCTTGGAAAAAATGAGATCAGAAATAAATTAACATTCGAGTGGGGACTAAGGTATTACAAACTTAATGATTTTAAGTTAGATATTTTTATTACTTAAATTCAGCCATATTCCTAAACCTGCTAATATTTCTAAGTAGGGGTTACAAAATATCACAGTCGGAGGAAAATTGGATGATAGAACATTTTGGACTTATGTAAAACTTCAGCTCCGTTTACAGTTTTAAAATTCCGCTTGTAACAAGCAGAGATCTATTTTTTCAGCATCTGGCTTAATAACTCCAACTCTGTGAATATTTTCTGAGGTCACTAAGAGAAAAGTTTAAATGATTCATCTTTGACATTAAATGTTATAAAAATGCGTATCTGTTAATGGGCTAAAATACAGTACAACTCTGGAAGGGGGAAAATAAATAAATAAAACTTTATACCTTTTTCTGCAAGTTGTGTTAATACCTTACCAATTAAATTGAGAAGTTTACAATTGATTGCATTGGTTAGTGAGGTTAACTTCGTTGATTAATGCTCTTTGAATCTTTATTGTGCTGAACAGTACTTTAATATTAGCTTTTAACTCTTGAGATTAGCTAAGGATGCACTAGACTGGAGTTAATAAGAAATCAAACAATCTCAGTAAAACTGAATAATTATAATTTAAACGACAAAATCGAAGAAAACAGAAATGCAAAGAGCACATGAACCGCGTGAATGAGAAAAGGATACCTTGCTTAATTAAGAGATACAAACCAGTAGGGAAAAGAGCCCCAGGAAATGATGGAAATAAAGAAAAATGTGAAGACGGAACAGGTAAAAAGGCCAAATCCTTGAACTGTTTAAATGTGTTGTATGCAATCTTGACATATACATTTATGCACAACACAATGATAGAATAAATATTAATAGGAATTAATAGTCTCCCCTAGTTGAATTACAATAACTAATAATGATAATAATAATAATAATAATAATAATAATAATAATAATAATAATAATAATAATAATAATAATAATAATAATAATAATAATAATAATAATAATAATAATAATAATAATAATAATAATAATAATAATAAATAAATAAATAATTCATAAATTACTCCTTTATTTTTCTTTCTTTCTCTTCTTATTTCTGTTTCTTCATTCCTTTCTTTCTTATTTTTATATTATATCTATTTTTCTCTTTCTTCCTTATCTACATTCTAACTCTTGATTTAGTCTTGATGTTCTGCGAATGGAGAATGACATTTATTTCAGTGCAATGAAGGATAAATAGCTACACTGCTCAGCAGCAGTCCCCCTCTGTGCCCCTTCCAGAGCCATGTGTTGCAGGTTGCCGGACTTCACGGCGATTCTGTTAACTGGCAAAAAGAGGTCTACAATGACTGGAGGCTGCTGTTCTCACACTCTAACCATGCACAAAATTCTATTCACTGATTCAAAAAAATTAAGGTGGTTATACTCGTGCCAGTACTGCTTTTTAGAACTTTTGTAGTTATTGAGAAAAATAAGGCTAAACTATTGACAGTTAATGATTCTATTTCTTTATAATTGAATGCAGATGACTTGTGGTTTAGATCATTAAGAGGGGTAGCCAAAGTTTTAATTATCACCTCTTAAAAATCAAGGGGTCACCTTTGGTGATAGTTTCGTCCTCTACATATTCAGTTTTTCACCAAAGTATCTCTAATCACTTTCGCTTATTCGAGTGTTGAATGCAGGATCTAAGCATTTCTTGTTCTTTTCAGTGCATACATCTTAAGAATTGGAATAACATTTTTTCAGTTGTTTCGACACTGTTTCATTGCACTAACATCTACAGATTTGATTATTAATTAAAGAAGTAAATATACTCGCACATAAATACGAATTCATCGCTATAAACAGGATCGATTTAAGCTGTGTTGCACTCACTTTAAGATGTGTTGCACTCACATGATATTCTCTACTCTTGCGCTAACTATTCTTACAAACTGTCATTCCTGTTTATCTTCTTTGTGTTAGTTGAGATAAACATTTGCAGAAGTTATCATATTGCTTATATCCTTGTAGATACAAGGAAAATATGGGAATACAGCAGACTTGCAGTGATAGTCAAATCTTTTAAAGCTTTCAAATTCCGTTCTCTTCGCACAGTTAACATATAAAAAATGAATAACGGTATTCCATTTGACAGAAGTATAAGTTCTTCAAAACTCACACAAATAACAAAGCATATCTTCTAAATGGTTCACTCTATAAAAATGTATTTAGACATAAATTGTGTATTTTAGCAAGCTCTACATTTTTGTATAGTATGATTTGGTCTATCTCTTACGGTTTATCAGTTATGGAAAAGTCGTCCAGAGTAAATACGACTACAGGGGCTATAGCCAGAAAATTCAAGATATACATTTCATTTGTCATCAAAATAACTCAAACATATGACATTTTAATCAAAATCGTTAGAGCCATTTTCAAGAAAATCAAAATTTTTGCAAAATTTTCCATGTAAAGGGTAGTTTAGGGTGGGGCTATTTTCTTCAAAATCTTCGTGTCGCATCCTTGAAAGACATTAAACTTAAATACCAAATTTGGTTTTTAACCGAATTTTCGTTTTTGAGTTATGCTGTCCACAGACACACAAGGACCTTTTTCTAATATTTTTTATTTTTTTAATTATTATTATTATTATTATTATTATTATTATTATTATTATTATTATTATTATTATTATTATTATTATTATTATTATTATTATTCAGGTGGCCTCAAAACTCATATTTCCGATGAAATCTCGACATCGAATTTTTGGGTGGAATACAAAACTTCCTGTATTGTACTATACGTAGTAGAGAAAGTAAAAATGTAACCGGCTTTTGTTTTTATGTGCATTCTCTTCAGAGTGCAACTGCTATTTTCTGCTCCATAGCATTCTCAATGAAAGCTTAATAAATCATTTTAGTCTACTAAGAACTCAATTTAAATTTATGACTTGAAATTAGGAATTTTATACTCATGTCCTTTAGAAAGAATTGGGCTCTTCTATGGTGAACGAATTATAAAATTGTGTTTATGAGATTGCCTTGCCTACACACGAATAATTGTATATACCCGATGCATACCTACCATTTCTGTCGGCCATAAATCATTTGTAGCCTGGCCCCGAGCTCAGTCGGTAGAGTTCTGCCTGCTGGGCAAGGGGTCGCGCGTTCGATTCCCGGCAGGGGGTATGAATTTTTCTCCAGCCGAGAAAATTCTTTATCCTCCCTAGAGACTGGAAGTATGAATGTGTGTGTATGTGCGTGCGTGCGTGCGTGCGTGTGTGTGTGAATTTAATGTTACACTGTTAAACGAGTACCACCATTGCCTATAGGCAAATGTTCCACAGGAAAGGCCGCCGATATGACCTTCGCTGATAAAGGCGCAATATAGATGGAACAATTAATAAACATCATTTGAGGCGTTGAAATTTTTGAAAGGCACCAGAGACGGTGATCGCATCAACACCAGACGTTTGCTGTAATCCTAATCCTATTTTAGATCAAGAGATTGCTATTCCAAAACTGCGTTAATAATTAATAGTTCTTTAACTTAAAATTGTAACATGTGAAGTTATGGCAGAGGCAATATTAATGGCGACTGAGACCTGACCACTACTATTCTCATTCCTGTTGTGCAAGTAAATTTTGTGAGCGTTAATTAATTTATACCATCGGTTTTACAGCGTGATTTCACAGTGTGTTTAAATACTATAATTGAAAATGGAACAAATTTAGCAAATTTGTAGCTGGATAAAATACTCAATGTTTGAGTTTCGTAAGAAACTAATATTAGCAATTGTAATGAGGTGAATTAGGTCAGTTTTAAGAAAAATCAAGAGGAAGTGCTACTTAACAGTAAACTTGTTTGTTATTCTCTCAAGAAAAGGCCGAAATACTGATTTCCTAATAAGCTGAATATTCCATTTCTTGGGAAACACGATTGCATATCTAGATATGTTTGTACATTTGATTCAAATTCAGTAACACGGAAGTTCCATGTTAATAGATTCCAAAATATGGACGTATAATTTACGCTTTGTCGAGACCGCGAGTTTTAATGTAATATATAATGTGAAGTGAACTGGTAGTAATGCTTTTACGATGTTCTTGTATTCTTCAAATTATATATTTTAGGACAGGATAAAAAAAGTTAGGAAATGATGGGTCCGCCGCGGATAAGGCTAGCGTAGAGCAAGTGATGCTATATGGACTCTATATTGATATAGGAAAAATCATATTATTTAGATTCCTAAACATGCAGTCGTTACCGGGCACAGATGCTAGTTTGTTTCTTGCTCTGATCGAGAAGTAAACTTTGTCTTAAGATGCCGATCAAGTAGAATAACTAGAGCACGAAGAAAAAATAATAAGTCTAATACAAACTCAGGAGAATGCTATTAAATTAGGAGTTGCAACTGGAAATATTAATCAACACGAAATCAAGAGAAACGTCTTATGCAGTCGTGGCATAAGAAACATTGTGCTGCAGAGAAAATAAGAATAAGAAACAATGGATCAGAGAGAAAATGATAACGAACTGGAGAAAGTAGCTAATAAAAAAAATAAAAAAAATGTTAAAGCAACAGATAATTTTTATGTTTATCTTTGTACTTCAGTTTGAGCTTGTTTATTATCGTGAATGGAGCCAATACAGTTACCTGATTAGCCAAGGTTGTTATTGTGCTATTCGAATGGTTAGCATGAGCTTTAGCTTTGCTCATCAGGTAACACTCACCGCATGTATTGTTTGTTCTCGGAAGTCGCTGATGTTTCACACTGCACCTATGAGCGTGTTACTTCAGGCAATGCAATCAAAGAAATCACAACTTGTTTGTACTCGTGGAATGAGTTTTCTCTCTCATTCTGTTAGCTTTATTGTGACATTGGTCTTCTTAGAAGTAAATGTCCACGCGGGGAGTGCGAACGCTTACTTGTAGAAAATGTGACGTTACTTTTTGCGACACTGAATATCTTCATCGTCTCACCCAGCTTTGATCCGCCGCATGTTAACCATTAGAGCAGCACAATAGTATAATAGAGTTAATTATAACTATACGACTATAAAATTATATAGTACACTTTAAAATTATAGATGAACAATTACAAACTCATGCCTTACAATTTATACAGTTTCAATCCCTTTTAATTTCTTCTGTTATGTACAATAATTGTAAATAAAATACACAGTTTTAAAGTTATTAGCAGGGAGCGGCGTTTTAGTAAGCAAACATAGGAATGAGATTAACAGCATGGAGTATAGAGCCGGTAGGTAGCGTGAGGGCTGCACTGCCTTCCACTCTACTTTGTTTACAAGAGCACAACAAGGTCACCGGCGCTTCCACTTCCCGTTGTAGATGCACGATGTTCACTTTTTATTAAAGGTTTTGTCTACAGTAGTTTTAATTGCTGATGGTAAATATTGTATAGGATTGGGCCAATAATACAGGGATCGCTATCTTTGTGTTTTTATTAGTTGATATTCTATGTATGCCGTTTCTCTTTCATGTGGTGTAGGTGTGATATCACAGTTTTTTAAGTCTGTGTTGTGGTTTATCTACTTCTAGTGAGATAACTTCGTAAGCCAAGAGAGTATAGAAGGTAATGTGCCTTTAAAGCGAAAGATTTTTCTACACGAATCAGTTCGTTTCATTTTGTGCGTTGCTCTAATGGGTTTCTTTTACAAAATAAATAATCTATTAAGATGTGTTTTGGCAGCATTGCCTCATACTTTGATACCATAGTTCTGGTATGGAAAGATCGTGTTTCCATTGTTTGGTCGTGACGTAGGTTCTGATAATTCTAAATAGCTATAAGACTTTACATGTTTTATTGCAGATGTTTATGTGTCTGTCCCAGCAAAGGGCGTTATCAGTTTGAATGACAAGGAAAGAGTTCATTTGTGATCTTAGAAGAGAGTCCCTAATTGTTGCTTTTGTCAGATTTTAATTATGCCAAACATACTACTTTGTTTTGCTTATAAGGTAAAGTATCCAAATAAGAAATACAGGTAGTCTTCTAATAAGAGACAGAGGTCTATACCACCAACAACGTGGTGCTCCCTGCTAGCAATAGTTATAACTAGGGCTAGGAAGTTCATGCATTTGCATGTTTTTTCATTGGGGTTAAAAATGTATGCTTTTACATTATGTGCACGAATTATGGAAGTTTCAGTTATTTGGACGTGATTTTATGGTGCATATAACTGCATACTTTCTTGATTTTTGATAAATGCATGTTATTTCAATATTATAGCCCCTATATTGCATATTTTAATGATTTCTATGGTTTTTTATTATTGTTTTCCATGTGGATAATATTTTTCATATTGGTAACATTGCACATGATGATACAACTCACAAAGATTTCAATATTACAGCCCCTATATTGCATATTTTAATTATTTTTATGTTTTTTTTTTATTATTTTTTCCATCCCTATAATATTTTTCACATTGGTAGTATTGCACATGATAATGTAACTCGCGAGGTGGTGAGAACTAATGCTGAGTCATGTTGTCATGCAGTAAATCCCTTGTTTCCATTCTTTCATTACATGTATGTTTGTAGAAAATAATCATTGCGTTATCTGAGAGGTTTATGGAAGCAAAGATATAGTGCAGGTCAACGTTTTGAGCAGCACGATTATAGCAACGCTTGCCTGCCCACCAGTAGTTGTGTTGTGGTCTTCAAACGTAACAGTGTTGTGAACTGGTTCCCACCAAATTAAATTAGGCGTATAAAATGTTAAAAAGCTCTTCAAATGTCGAAAATAAAACCAACTTCGAGCGCTAGATTAATTAATTTACAGAACGAGTTTTCGGGTGATTTAATATCTACAGATAATAGGACTCTGTTTTGTGGAACGTGTGAGAGAAATGTAGGGTGCGAGAAAAGATTTCAAATAGTTCAGCACATAAACACAGCAAAACATAAGGAGACTTTAATCAGAAAACACGCAAACAGAGAACCTGTTCAAAAACAGCTAGTAGAGTGTTTAGGAAGTAGGGTTACTGAATTTTCCTATGATTTTTGTCAAGCATTTTAAGCTGCTGATACTCCCTTGTTCAAAATTAATAATCCGACATTTAAAAACTTTCTTGCCAAGTACACACGACAACATGTGCCTGTAGAAAGTACACTGCGTAAGACTTATGTAGGACATTGTTACAATAACGTATTGTCAAATATACAAAATGAATTAGTGGATCAGTTTGTGTGTTTGTTGATGAAACCCCTGATTCTGAGCGCCGTTCCATTGCTAATATAATCGTGGGTGCCTTAAATAATGAACAAAAAAACTACACCTTATCTTCTTAATGTGTGCGAATTGTCGGCCACTGGCAATGTAACTGTGACCCAGTTTGTGATGGGCACTTTGAAATTACTATGGCCATGTGGAATCAAATAAGACAGGTTACTTTTATTTGTTACTGATGCAGGTCCTTATATGGTAAAATCAGGACAAACTCTGAAAGGTATTTTTCCTAACTTAATTCATGTAACTTGTTCGGCACACGCTCTTCATCGCATTTCTGAGACAATACGCGATTCTTTCCCATTGGTAGATAGATTTGTGTCCAGTACAAAGAGAATTTTTGTTAAATCTCCTAAAACAGTTAAGTTGTTTAGATCAAGAGGCACCTAATATCCGACTTCCACCTGCACCAGTGTTAACTCGATGGGGAACATGGGTCGATGCAGTTTTATATTATACTGAGCACATAGAAATAGTCGAAGAGGTTGTTAATTCATTGGACTCGAAAGATGCTTCATCAATAGAAACTGCAAAATATTCTATCCGGCACTGGGTTAAAAGAGGATCTTAGTTTCATGTCTTGGCATTTTTCTTTCTTGCCAAGCTGTAGGATCTCCTTTGAATGAATCACTTACTGTCTTTGAAAAAGCAATATGTGATCTAAGTTCGTTTCCTGGTAGCATAGGACAAAAAGTGAAAGAGAAAGTGAATTATGCAATTTCAAAAAAATATATTATAAACAGATATGCGATACCAAAAGACTTGACTCTCTCTCTCTCTCTCTCTCTCTCTCTCTCTCTGTGTGTGTGTGTGTGTGTGTGAAGCAGTTAACATCATTTAAATATGCCCCGATAACATCTTGTGACGTGGAGAGAAGTTTTTCATGTTACAAAAGTGTTTTGCGAGACAACAGACGATGTTTTACGGTTGCATGTTACATGTGCAAAGTGTTGGTTGTGAACTGCAATTTAGCAGTTAATACTAGCAGAGGGACCACTTCTGCTTCAACCTCTAAGGAATAAGGTAAGGTATTTATTATACTAACTTGTCTACTGCAAAGGGACATCTATCGTTTTAATTAAATAGTGCATATTTCTTGGCATATTTTCATGTTTTTAAGAGCATATTTGCATGCATATTTCAGTGTTTTTTAGTGCCTAAACTTCCGAGCCCTAGTTATAACTTAATGCTTTTGTTTCGATAGCATATTGTTGTGCCGTTAACTCAAGTAGTTGCAAGCTGAGAAAGGGAAAACTTAGTTGCACCAGTTGAAAATTTTTGGCATATTCTTTGAAACGGTGAAGCTCTACGAAGGTGATTTCTCAGTACAGTTAAATTATTTGTTAGTAATATAGGACCCATAAGGTTGCTATAAGGAATTAAAGTGTCTACAATAACGACCATGGAATTTCAGTGTATTCTGGGTCCTGATAAGAGACACCACGTGGTCCAAGTAAGAGACAGCTGATAATGCAGATAATGTGTGTTTATTTTGCACTGGATTATATCCTGAGAACACGTGATGGGAAAAGTGGGCACAGTGTGTAACATGACATCGAAGGGCACATTCCTTTTTCCTTTTTGCTAAGCCATTATTGTTTGGAGCGAGAATTTCTTATCTGTTGTAAAAATAAACCTTTTTTAACAATGTCTGTTTTTTCTCTATGCATTCATAATTCATTAGTGTAATTTTTGTGTTTATTAATACAAATAAGGAATTGTTGATGGTATCTCTTATTTGGAGCACATTTTGAAAATACTCATTTTTCTTACCGTTCATTCCAAAGGAATTTGTGTAAATAACAGATAATTATCTGTCGTTCACAGTATAAAATCTGAAAACAGATACTTTTAGGAATGCAAAGCACCATCCAGATATAAAAAAAGTGTTTATATTGATAGCTCTGATAGGCAAATTTGAAAAATTGCCTCTTATTTGGGTACTTACCTTATTCGTTCTAGATTGTTAGAGGCAAAGTAATGTAACTGTTTATTGCGCTGTTGGTTAATTAAAAAGAAAGACACAAAACAAGATTATAAAATTGAAGAAATAGTACATATGCCCACATGATGTTTGAGTCTGAATCTATAGACGTATCCACAGCATCGTCGTTCTTGGTATCCTGAAAGGATAGTATAATTACATCGCAGACAGTAACATGAATTAACGGAACTGGGGTTGTCTATTACTTTTTATGAAGATCTGTCTCGTGAGAAGAGAGAAAAGACTATAAATGTCATGAGAGAGCCAGCCGTGGTTTTATAGCCACCTTCCCAGGGCAACAGCCTTGATGTCTGCCTGCCACCTACACTAGAAACAATCGCAAGATCCCCTCGTGTCGGCCGGCCGGCGGATGTAAGAAATGAACTACTGAGTGACCGCGCATAATCTGCAAGCTTACTCACAGACCTCATATTGAAAGTACTCCTATTTGCGGTTTTCTCCTCCCCAAACCTTGAAATAACTACAGTTATTGACTAAATTCAGTGGATCTTTTCGCTCCATTCATTCAGATACCACTTTTCTGTTATTACAATTTACAGCATCTTTTCAATAATTACAATATAAGTTTAATGTAAAAACAACAAGCCTTGCAAACCTCATAACATCAGTTTTTATCCGGATATGCACGGTTCCATGACTAAATCTTTGTGTTTGTGTTTACAGTATGTTGTCCAGAAGAAATGCTATTTTTTTTATTTATTTTTCTATCTTCGATAAATTATTTTTGTGATTCTGTCTTCCCATATTTTATTAATAATTTTACAATCAATAAACATTTAATTCCGGCTTTGATTCGTTTGGTCTTTTAGCATTGTATGATTTTTCTACTGTGTGGGGAGGTGACCCACAGCATCAACCTCCAATCTGGAGCCTTTGAAGATTCGTCTTCACCGCAAGGGAGCGCTTCTCTATTTCCCTTAGAGATAGAGTTGCCTCTAGGGCCAGGTTCGCCGTGTCGAAGGACTCCTGCGCCGACGCTACCGTTGAGGTCTACACCCTAATCCTTACAGGATACACATCATCGTTAAATTCTATATAGTGGGATGAGCATTGGAAAGAGATTAGAAAATATATTGGTAAAACATTGGGGGGATCTGTTGTAATGTATGGAAATGAGGCATTGCCAATCAACAATTACTACCGGAATAGGCCAATAGCTCTAGGAATGCATTATTTACGTAAAATGGCAAAAAGTTCAAATTAGAACATATCACAAATTAGAAAATAAAACATGCCTCAGAAGAAAGCATAATTGAAAGAATTGAGAAGGTATTTTCGTAAGTCAGCAATTGATTGCACATTATTAAGTTCATTAGTTTCCTAGGGGGGGGGGAGGAGGGTGCGGCCCCCCTTGCTTCCCCTTCGAGACGCCCATGACACTCATTAAGAATGGAAGATGAGCGATTGGCGAAACGACTATGTCAATAGCAACCAACCAGAAAGAGGAAAAGAGGGCGACCAAAGTTAACAATGAAGCAACAAGTTCAAGCATCGAAGATGCCCAAGATCGTAGGCTTTGGAGGTTTGGCACGGGAAGACGGCAGCAACTGTGAAAAACCGAAACACTCTCGAAGCATTTTATTCCATTTTAATCTGATTGTGTGTATCAGTATTATAAATAGAGGAAAAATTAGGTCATGTGTCTACAAAGTATTCTCGAAAACACAACCCGTTTTGATAATTCTTCTACCATCGTATTCTTCCTAACTGATATGGGCTATAAGATATTTCTCTTCTTATTCTGCACTTCAAGGATTAAGCACAAATGCCGCAAAATGTATCTGACCATCGTTTCCTTGGTCTTCGCGGATGTTTTTTCCCTTTAGGCTTGTATTAAAATGGGATCCTATCTGATGACATTCTTTCAACGTGGTGTTTCCATTCATTTCTGTAATTTATACTTTTTTTTTTTCTTCTAGAGAAACATATTTTAAGGGACACTGGGAGTGAAATTTTAAAGTTTCACACATCTTGATAGATTTTTCTGAAAGTTTTACTGTGTTTGTATTTATATGAGAGTAGGATGTACACCAAATTTCATTAAAATTTAATAATTCGTTTATGATATATACATTATTTTATGAATTTAATAGGTACATTTTCAAAATGTGACTTGCGCCTATTGACTTTTCAAAATTGGTTTATATTGCCAGAACTGGTACCCTAAAACTTGGCTAGTAATTGTATGAAGAGATATTTCAAATACGTTTGTTGGTTATGCTGTACATATTTTTTTTAATAACAAAGAAAATTTAATCTTAAAAATTATTTGTTTTTTCATACAAAAATGTTTTTGGAATTCATGTTAATGATAACATCAATATTGAATCAACGTTTTGTTTAGCTGCTATTTATGAATACTTTTGGAAATTTTAATTGAATTTCAAGCAAAACTCAGGCGCGACCTTCTTTTGGAATATGCAGAAATGTAGTTTTGAGAAAAACAGGCTTTTATATAGGAACATGCTGTGTGCGTTAAGGGAAGAGCACTATTTGAAAGGGCCATAATGAGCACGTGAAAAATGTTAGCTGATCCAAAAGTACAGGAATTCCAGGAACATTTTAAGGTAAAAATCAATTTTCGACTTTTTGACAATTTTGACCAATATTTCACTCCCAGTGTCCCTTAATTCTTCTCTTTTATGAGTGAAACATGAACAGTAACGAAAGCTGATAAACAGAAGATACAGGTGTTGAAATGAGATGCCTAAGTTTTTTCTAAAAAATTAAGTGGGTTAAGGGAGGACTATATCATGTTACCCAATTTCAATCCCGTTTCGTTGAATATGTATCACAGTACAGTTTTGGCCCTCGATTGTGAACATGGCAGGTTTTGAAATATTTATAACGCTGCTACGAGGCATATGAATGCGAGTTGGTGATTAAAAATTACGCAGAATTAGGATCCCTACTGTGTCACTGAGCAATATCGTAGCACTTAAAACCATTATAGCCTTGTTTCATCTTGTTCAATATTCTCCACAGGATAAATGGGGAGGGACCCTCTTGGCAGTGAACCGGTTTTGCAGGTATTGAGACCCTGTTATGGAAGATATTGACTATAACAATGAAAAAAGTAGCACTGTTTACATTTTTCTTCGATTGCATTTTACGGTAGACGCAAAATTTAATGGCGGCTGGTAGCTGCCACTACTCTTTCGTATTGTACAAATAAATTTTGAGGCTTTACAGGGTAATTACGTTACCTATTGAGGGAATCGCAAGGCATGGTAAGCTTATGATTGGGTGTTTTATCGAGCTACCCGCCGTTAAATTTTACGTCAGCCATAGTAAAGCATCTTGTGTGTTACATTCATATGACTTCTCTACCCATTGTTCTATAAACCATTGTTTCAAAATAATAATAATAATAATAATAATAATAATAATAATAATAATAATAATAATACAATAAACGTTTTAAAGATTTCACAATGTATGACTTTGTATACATATTCGCAAATACAAATACGAGTGATGATTCATGATAGCTTATTTGTGTGTCCGAGAGACGATAAAATACGAAACAGAGGCTATTAATAAATTCAGCTGCATATTGGAAATACCGATTTGTGTAAACCGCACTACAACACGACGTATTCTGCTCTCCTAATGCGTTCAATCTTTCTTTCTTTCTTTCTTTTTTTTTTTTGCATGGATGTACATTTATTTATGGAATCCTGTGCGATTCATGACTTATAAGGGCAGCGACCCACTCAAAATTACGTATAAAGGAGGAATACTACCACTAATTTTATATGGAGCTCCTGTGTGGAAAAGGGCCTTAGACAACAAATATTACAAAACGAAGATAATTCGAATTTAAAGGCTCATCAATATCAGAATAGCAAGGGCTTACAGAACCGTACCTAATGAAGCAGTGTGCGCATTAACGGGGATAATCCTCTTTAACATAAAAATAGTAGAGGCAGTAGACCTTTACCAAGCTGTAAATCGAAGCAGAAACCAAGATGAACGTAAGAATAGAAAACAGATTGATCATGATATGGAATTAAAACACTGGCAGCATCCAGCTGACTATTAAAATCAGGGAAGGGAAAGAAAACAAAGATAATAATTAAAATATTCACTGATTGGAATAAGTGTGAACACAGATTAGGGACTTGAATAGCTATTTTCATAAACGGAAATCGAAGAAAACCCATAAATATAGACCAAATAATCAGGCTGAGCAACAAACAGTCTCAATGTTTACAGACAACAGAATAGCAGTTATCTTAAAAAGTAAAAGAAGCATATACATTTATTTTAATAGAACTAAGCATAAAGGAAATGACTGAAACAGAAAGGAAGAATTAGAAAATAGAATTGAAATGGATAAAGGGCCATGGGAAATGAAATGGCACACCGAAGGAGACAGCACGATCCGAGGAAATACAAGGGAGCTACACCAAGATACCAAAAAGTGCAGTGAAAAGTGAAATACATCGTAGCAGCAAAGTGAATGGTACACAACTAAAGTAGAAATCACAAAATAATTTTCCCAAATGTAGCTGAGCAGTTAAAATTGAAACTAAACATAACCCCACGTTTTACAGCCATAGTAACAGGACATGGAAACATCAAATCTATCTATATAAATATACATTAATAGACAACGTAAGTTGTAGCAAAGATGAACAAACTATAAATCATTTAATATAAAATTGCACATTGTTTGATAGAGGAAGAGACATTCTATAAGCGACAGCCAAAGGATAAACAAGAGCAGAAATACCATAGGATCTTGGGCTACATCCACTAACAGTATTAAGTTTGTAAGCTTGAAGTGAAATAGATCCACCTAAATTGCACAAATGCAACAATTTGTATAATGTTTTGAAAGATGAACCTGTGCATAAGGTGTTATTGTACAGTAATGGAGCATGCAGCTTGTAAATAAAGTAAATCTCCATTCCTCAATCGAGCAACTGCCCCTCCCCCTTTCCCAGACATAGTTTGTATGCTGAGAAATGTCCCACTCTACCAGATATGCACAGTTTGTTCACCAGCTGAAGGTCCCTGGCAGGAATGCAGTCCGCCACATTCCCGATAAAAAATGATATCGCGAGCAGTAGTTCTACTTCTAATCGCGTTTACGATAATGTTGCCAACCTTGGAATGTGGATTTACGCTAGATTAAAGCAAATTGCTCAAAATAGCACAATTTAAATGTTATTTTCAGTTCATGCAGTATATTTACCTTATAAAGCGTAAACAATGTTTTCAACTACTCCATCTTTTTCCCACTGATCATTTTCTGCCTTTTCTATATTTTTTAAAAAAACACTGCCAATCTGTTTCGGCCTTACGTGATATATCCTTGAGCATTATATCGTGCAATCCTTATAAGAATAAGTCAGCTATTGTGTTTAAGTATTCGTTTACCTTGGTCCAAACTAGTCTATGGGATTGAGAATACACATGTATGGGGGCAAGTAAACGATAGTGTGGCCCAATAAAACCAAAATAACAAATAACGTTATACCAATTGAGGAAATTAGGTATAACAACTTCTCATTCCCTCCTGCAGAATCAAAGAATGAAGTATTGACATTTCGGTCAGTGAATGTAGTAATTGTTCTTGCAAGTAGAATTAATGAAAGTAATAGAAGAAAGGCAGTAATACGTTTAGGAACCTCTTTAGGTTTGTTTGATTCAATTATCCTATAAATATCTGTTTTACACACAGAACTGTCACTCTGAACCCCTTTGTTCTACAACCACATTACCATAGCAGATTTCACAACACTGGTGGAGGATTAGCTGCTTCTACTCGTACATTACTTTTACCATTACTTCCGACACAAAACTAGTGACAAGTACAACTGAAATTAAAAGAAATTGGCAACGATTAAACATAGCGTGAATAGTATTGGAGGTAAGTTGGCAACATGACCAGCAGAACAACCATTACGCAGATGTTTACAAACCTAAGGTTACAGTGCGTGGGATGTCTCCCCCCTGCTCCTTATTCTCCTTAGACCATGAGGTGGTGAACAGAGCTTGGTTCACGCGGCCATATACAACAGTCAGTTGTTAGTTGTGCGGGTAGCCTTACCTCTACGGCGTAATTTACACTTGACAATACGCGGACCTGAAATACCAACTAAGCTGTGATGTAACTACAGGGTATTAGAAAACATTTATCATAAAGTACTGTTTTCACTTTCTGAAAAGCGGATATCAAAACATTAAGTTAGTTCCCGCTATCGTTTTTGAAATTCAACGTGTTATGTTTTTGAATTTTAAAGATTTCAAATGTAATTCTTTATCTTTAAAGTGTGAAGCTATGCTTTTATTACTTAGATTTTTGCTTTTAAAATACGATATACAATGATACCAATATTGCTAATTTCGCTTATAAAAGGTACAATACACAAATCTGTAATATACGACAGAAGGTGCATACCAAGTTTCGAAATCGGGACTAAATAGTTTTGAAAGGAATGATAGTGTGCAAAGAGGATAGCAGAATATGGCAGACACTGACAACAGTGGAAATAAACCCTGCTACCTCACTTTTTAAATATGAATACGCCTTAACGACATGTAATGTTGAGAATTACTGCACATCACTGACTATGAAATGCACATAATTTTTGTAAAATTTATAACTATTCGAGCCACTTTTTTCCCATAACGTTTCAGTTCATCTCGAAAAGCCACAAAAGAACTGGGAAAACAGTGGCAAAAATATTGAACACGTTTAGAGAAATTGCTTGGTAGTGTGATAGACTTTTTAACTAAGATATACCAACTCGTGCTTCGGAACTGGAAAAATTGAGCTGCTAATATAGTTTCAGTTCAATTTTATTTTTGTCTCCAAGTAAAGTAAATTGGTTAGGATTTAGAGCGGGTGGGAAGCGTGTGCATTGTGGAATTGATTGATATGTTATTTTTTCCTTTCTTGGTTGGTCTGTTAGAATTTCAGCATCCATAATTAAGAGAACGTGAACTAAAATGTTCACCCGTGATTTAAGACGAAATGTTCAGTGTTTGTACTTGAAAGTATAAAACCTAGTTCATCTTTTCCTGTTTACCCTCCCCTTATGTAGGACTTACAAGCCAGTGTCTTAGGTCAGACGCCTGTGGAAGCACAGGAACCTATGGACTGGACAGAATGAAGACCTGGAAGCGGATGGCCAGCCAAGCACCAGATGAAGAGGATGAAATGAAATGCAAGCGAAATCGATGAATGGAAAGGTGATGATGGAGCAATTGCTGGAATGAGTTGCAGGGTAAACAGGAAAACCCGGAGAAAACCCGCCCAGCCTTCGCTTCGTCCACCACAAATACCACATGCGGATCCCTGGGATTGAACCCTGGCCGCCTAGGTGTTACGCGAACGATCTAACCGCTCGGCCACGGCGCCACCAAACTAGTTCAAAATTTAAAATACTATTTTAAGTAGGTTTAATTTTGCAGCCTTGTAATTTTCATGGCTTTTGAGAAAATATTATTTAGGAAAATGCAGTTTTTAGGTGACCTTAGTTGATATTTAACTCAACTACCCTTTAATTAATCTCAAGTTATATTGGGGGGCTGAATTCAATGTGGCTAGTTTCTGTCATTGGTTTGAAATCCAGTAACAAAGTAACATTTAAACACTTCAGGAAGCGAGTAAACCAGACATGCTTCGAATCAGGAAGAATAAAGTAATTTTTATCAAACAGAGAAACTATCAAAATTATTAGTGTGGCGAATTCGCATTTTATCAAATTAATTACTCATTGAAAGCGCAGGGTATACATTTGATATACCGCTGACAACGTTTTCCACAAATAATTTGAATTAAAATCTTACATCTTACATGATTTCAGTGGGTAAGGAAAATATACAACAAGAATTACGACGTGAAAACAGTCTGGAAATAAAAACACAGGGCTAGAAATGACTAATGTTATTTGAGGAGGATCCAACAACCCCTAAAGCTCATGATGTTTATAATTACCTATAAGTGAGTCATCCACGTTCTATAACTGAAATAAGATAACATTATCTAAAACCACATACTTATTATTAGTAATACATCAATACATCCAGTTTTATTAACCAGGCACCAGATGTCTACAGTAATATCAGGTGTCACAAGGCTTCCACAAATTAAGCTAATAGTGCAGATTTCACTTTGTTTCTTCAAGCTGAACTTATTTTAGGCATTAAGGGGACAGGGTAGTGATTTGGGCTCAAAAAGTCAATTTTTCGTTTTTCATCTTTAAAAAAATAGAAATCTTCCTCTTCAAAATGATATATATATTGTAAGGGTACCGGCATATTTAAGGCTTTAAATTACCCCATTTAAATATGGCGAAGTGCTGCGCCACACTCGGCAAAGAGAGCTTCAGAGATAACACGCTTTTCTTTAAATGTAGTTTTCTGTAACTTAACATTTTTCAAACTCAGGTACACTTTTTTTCAAAACCACTGAACCTATTTGAATGAAAATTTTACAGTAGTTCCAGAAGCATGTACTCTACAAACGTAACCCATTGTTATTGGAAAATACCAAAACAGAAAATTTAAAAAAAAATATTTGTGTAAAACAAATTTAATTGAATATAGCCAGAGATATTTAAGTAAATTTAGGTTAATAGTTATGAATACACATTGCCTAGTGCACTACAAAAGTTTCAACACATAGGCTTGAATGTTGTAGAAGGAATTTGTACCGCTAGTACTATATATATTATATTTTTTCAAAAACATGTTATCAGTTTTTGCATCATTACATGCCCATTTTAAATAATTGTTTTGATGTTCTCTATATCAATGTAATCACAATGAATCACTAAATATTCATCCCAAATTAAATTTTGATCTGAGCAGTACAAGCTTAGAAATCCTCAACTAAAGTTACGTTTTGAAATACTGGGAATAAAATACGCCAATATGTCCACACAGGCCGTACATTAACTAATAATTTAGTAGCGTATGTATATTGGTATTTAATGTTCTTTATATATCGAAGTTTATTTGTCAAGATTTCTAAATCGCGCAAAACTCAAGGCTACACAGCACGGAACTCTACTTTGAGCTAAATTTGTAGATGCAGGCCCATCACAAAGAACATTAACTTGTCCTGTCCAATTTCTCAGAGTTACTGGTGTTCGTACCTCTCGGGTTCGTTTCTGGGAAACTTATTCCGGATGTCCTTGACTACACCTTTCTTACGTCATCCTCTTTTGTAGCATGAATCTACACCGACGAATAATACTTGCTTTTGTCTGCTAGAGGGTAGCTTTCATAACCTTGCTATTACCTCTGATAGACTTGGGATAAGGTGGGACTTGATTTGATATTTGCAAAATAATAGAGCCAGATACAAGCGCATACATAAAAGACACGCAGTCATTGTATTCATGTTCTGTAGAGCTAAATGTTCATTGAAGGACATAAAGTTTGAAGAAATTTAACAGTTCCTATTTATACAAAAATGTGGCGAAATATGTGTATTCAACCCAATTATTGCAGGACACTGCAATCTATTGTATTTACAAAAAAAAAAAAAAAAAAATGTATGCATATTTTCAATGTGTGCGTGTGTGGGGGGGGGGGGGGTGAGAGAGAGCCACTCAACTGATTTTTTCTATTTCGCCTTAAAAAGCTTTCTGACGGACATTGGGCTATATATATTTGAATTCATAAATGAGTAATAAAGTAAAACGGATTTACAAAGTCTGGGCAACAAAGACGAACACACTGTAGTTAAAATCTGATGTGTTGCACTCACATGATTTTCTCTACTCTTGTACTAACCATTCTTACAAACTCTTATTCCTATATCTCCTTCGTTTTAGTTGAGATAAACATTTACAGAAATTTGTTATTGCTTATTTCCTTGTAGGTGAAAGGGGAATGTTAGAATACAGTAGGCTTTGTGCGATAGTCATATCTTTTAAAGCTTTGAGATTCCGTTCTCTTTGCACGCTTAACATAACAAAATGACAACGATGTTCCATTTCACCAAAGTTTTAAGGTTTCCGAAACTGACACACATAACAAGGAATATCTCCGAAATGATTCACTCTACAAAAAATTTATTCAGACATAAATTGTGTGTTTTAGCGAGATCTACATTTTTTGTATAGTAACATTTTGTCTATCTCTTACAGTTTACGAGTTATTCAAAAGTTATCCAGACTAAACAGGAGTACATAGGGCTATAGCCAGAAAATTAAAAATATGCATTTCATTTGTTATAAAAATATCTCAAACATTTTAATCAAAATCAAAATCGTTAGAGCCATTTTCAAGAAAATCAAAATTTTCGAAAAATGTTCCATGTAAAGGGTAGTTTAGGGTAGGGCTATTTTCTACAAAATCTTCGTGTCGCATCCTTGAAAGACATTAAACTGAAATACCAACTTTGGTTTTTAACCGACTTTTGGTTCTTTAGTTATGCTGTCCACAGACTGACACACACACACACACACACACACACACACACACACACACACACACACACACACACACTCACACACACAGAGAGAGAGAGGCGCGTGTGGACTTTTTTTCTTAAAATGTTTTTTTTTTTTTTTTTTTTTTTTTTTTTTTTTTTTTTTTTTTATTCGGGATCTCAAAACGTATATTTCCAGTGAAATCTCGACATCGAATTTTTGGGTGGAATACAATACTTCCTTCTATCTACCAGTAGAGAAAGTAATAAGTACTATACTCACAATTTGTTTTGAAGTGAAAATTCAACAATAATGTTTTAAATAAACTTACCTACATAAAGCAATATTTTATTTTTAATGTCATATTTATGTGTTAGGTCACAAATGCTTGCATATTTCACTGCTGCTTGGGTCGTTAAAATCCAGGCACTATAACTTTATGTAGAGCAGGTAAAAAAAAATGAAGGTCGCTCGAGCTACCTCACCAATCGCCCAGGCCTGGATTAACTTGATGGCCTGGGAATGCAGAATCTTCATGTTCACCATTTTTACCACTACATCGTTTCTGCATTATGTGAAAAAATAGTGTTTCTGCTAACCAGGTAGCAAAGAGAAAGTACAAAGGTTTAAAATATTACCTACTGTAATATTCTAACGATTAATAGACTATTGCGACCGAGGATTGCTACACCGCCAAGGGGTACTTTTAGGCAATGCAGCATTTCCAGAACTTGGAAAGCTGTGGGGGGAAGGTTAAGGAAATCGGGCGCTCCGCTGTTGTTTTACGTACTTCTGAGTGAATATTAGGACAGTTTTATCCGTTAAAAAGGATCATAAGAATCCGTTAGATTATTGTATAGTAGTTTCATAAACAACGGATGATTGCGTCATTCGAGTTTATAAAGCTAAACGTCCAACATCGATTAAACGAGATAGTACTTTGATAGTACATAATGATGACTACTGATGTTTTACAATCTCAGAGGTTCTCCGATGCAGTGTTTAGTGTTCGCGGGGGAATTGATAACAAGAAACAGGACGGCCATTACAATCTCCTCGCTCGCCCGCCCGCAATCGCTCTTGGGTGTCGCAAACCCTCAGGTTAAATGCATTTCTGCACCTAGGTAATAACATTGTTAACTAGGTGTCCCAAGATAAATCCATACACCCACATGATCTAATTATTCCAAGCATTGATCAACACAACTCCGACTAGGTACATCTCTCCTAGCTGTTAATCCTTAGGGATATAGCCATTATTCCTTAAAGTAGAAGCCGACATTAGTGTAAGGATGCGATGGTATTTTATAAACTACAGTGTTATCATTTCTCAACCATACGGACTCTCCAATTAAACGTATAGCATAATTTTACTTCAGTTTGTCTGTGTCCTCCATGTGGTTGTATGCAATATTCAAATAAAGACCATTCCGGGGGATGCATTTCACGGGTCTAATCATCAACGTCAACCCGATTCATCACAACATGGCCGGTGTGATAGCAAGAAGCTGAGATGATACGTTGCCACGGATGTCACTAATGGCTTCAAGTACCTACATACCTTCAAAGTGGCACAGTAAAAAACATCTGATGGGAATAGATAGGATGAGTGTGGTCAGGTTATTGATCCATACCGTTCGATCCATCATTCTGGCTAAATAACTTTGAGGTGAATCATTACTGGGTAATGCGGCGTGAGATGGCACTTGATCCGGTAAAATTGTCTGCGGTTTCCGATCTTACTGCCCTATTGGACCTCAGGACCGCCTCTAGTGATGATGCACAGTGCTCCAATACAGCTTCCTATGTCTGTTTACTTGCCATTAGTTGTAAAACTCCGGAGGATGCAATTACCAGAAGCTGTAAAGCATCTACCAGGTGGTATTGGCTGCATGGGAAATTCTTCACTACAGCTTGAAAAAGGTTATAGCACCTCCAAATTCGTCATAAGCTGGAAAGGGAAGACCACCCCGGTAGCGAAGCAATGTGCTGCTACCTGTTGAAGGCAGTGGAAGAGGATAATTTGCTACAAAACGTGTTTTCCAACGACGAGGCCACCTTCTACACATGTGGCATCGTCAACCGACACAATTTCAGAGTGTGAGCAGATGAACTGTCTAATACAATGTGTTCTAGCCGAGCTGCTCACCAGAGTGCCGCAGCGTACTAGTCGCCTTGTGTGAGCAAGCCTGCAACATGCAGCACAGCTCTGCTCTGGGGTAAGCTGCCGTCACGGCGCGGTGCGTACTGGTGGAGACCTGCAGCGGGGAACGACTGGAATTGGTATGACCTTTGCCCAGTGACGTATTGCTATCATCGTTCGCTCTCTCTACAGCCGTGCTCCGTGCAACACTGCTGCGTACTCGCGTGTACTCATGTTCAAACTTGATTAGGAATAGCGTGGTCTAATAAGATATTAGAGTGGGAACGAAAAACCCTAAAAAATCAATGTGTGGTTGGGGATGAGTAAGTCTAAGATTTATGGACCATTCTTTTTCGCAGAACCCTCAGCCACAGGCATTTCGTATCTGGACATGCTGCAGTGTCCCTTCAATCACAATTACAGAAGGATGACATCTTGCAAACGGTGGTTTTCCAACAGGATGGAGCACCCCTTCATTTCGCCCTGGTTGTTCTTGGATACCTACCTGCAAAACACATTTGAAAGTAGGTGGATTGGTAGGGTTTCACATTTGGGCACCACCTGTCTTGACTTTTTGCACGGTGGTACATCAAATCAGAAGTGTACAAAGTAAAATCACCTTTATTGACCATTTAACACACCTCTAATGCTAGAGAGTATGTTTCATTTAGCCGAACGTCATTGGGAGTTGTGTATGGAGGTTTCGGGTGGCCATGTGGAATTAACTTTGATGAATTGTGTGTTCCGGTGTCCTTGGGTCTACATTAATTGTATTTGTTTCAATCTAAAATATGTTTTTATAGAAATGGATCGAGACTTTATATTCACTTATATTATAAGCACGCGGAGTCTCGATTCGTTCCCCACAACTTCACTATAGTGACCTCTGCATTTGTGTCCGAACGGAGGACTTCATCGTAACCTATCGGGCGGGTCACTTGAGAGCAACTGTGTTTCTCATCGTCTGCAAAATTTAGCATTGTTTAGTTACCAATATGAAGAATTGCAAGATTACCGGGGTACAATAAAGTATTCCTTAACATGCCAACCAATGTTTATGAACATTCAAACAAACTCAGGAATGAAAACTCAGAGGTACAATGGTTTCTTCGATGAAAATTGGGTTGTTGTCAAAACTCAGTGCTCTTAACAATTTCAGGATACACTGACTTCATATTCGGAGAGCGTAAGAATGTACAATGCCAAATTTTAAATAATATTTAAAACCACAACATGCATGTAAGTTGTACATTTTAACGATATCTATATCCTTTGTGTTCTAAGTTCCAATTAAGAAAATTCTACGAAAATGAAGAGGTGCTAAGGCATTTTCCTGAAAGTTCAACATGTGCACCTAATAATTGAGAATATTTCCTGAAACTCGTTGCATTTTAGTGCTTTTTAGGGGGTTAAGAAAGTAAGTTTTTAAGTTAATTACACAGTTGGATAGAGCAGGTTCCATGCATTCTTAATGGTTTATGACCGTGAGGGCGGGGGGGGGGGGGTCATAGAATATAGAACTATTGACCTTTTGTCCCTAAGCGCCTGTCGTGGCACTCCTCGGTAGAGAGGAGTGAGTTGAAAGGTTACTAAGACACACGTCTGCATAGGTAGGGTCCATAACAGTTTCAGATTTATACTCTCCGGTGGCAGCTACTTCAGTTGGCAACAGCCCCCCCCCCCCCCTGTGTTCTTACACATTCCGGGGGTGGGGACTCGGAGACCGCCCTCGACCCTGAGGATGAAGGTTTACAAATAACATATTCCCTGCCATGCATCACCGAAGCTCCCGCCTACACTTACAACCTTGAAACAGCAAGCAGGGTGAAAGCTAAAGTGAAATGAGAAATGAGATGAAATGGAGGGACAGGAAATTCGGGGATGTAATTATCCTTTGCCTGGCGATCCGGGGAAATCCCCGAAAAAAAACCATGGGTCAGGAAGGTCATCCACGTAATCGAACCACGATCTCCCAAATGTGGGTCACAGACGCTAGCACTTGAGTCACCCCACTAGGTTTAATGATTTATATAACACATTCAAAAACAAGTTTTTGCTTTTTGACTACTGTTGAGAGAGATTGTGCTTCAGGGGGCTTGAAAAACAACATATTCCTGGTAAAACTGCAATATTAAATGTAGGTCAAATGCGCTAGGTCGCTACTTAAGGCATAAAAATACTTAAACGTGTATAAATGTTAAGCAATATGTCATTAATAAATAACTTAAAATGTAGGGTTACTTTTTAAAAGGTCAGCTGGAGCCCGTTTTTACTTTCGTTTTTATGGGCATATAAATACTGTAATTTGCAGTAGTAAATGTTACAGCCATGTGACAGCATTTCTGTCATTTTATCATCTACAGTAACTAATAATTCTTGCCCATGTTTGATGAGACAAAGCTAAATTTTAAAAGGATGTAATTGTTTGACATCTTTACTTGCATTTTCCATTGTTTTTTGTTTTCTCTACTGGTAAGTAGGGGAAGTATTGTATTCCACCCAAAAATTCGATGTCGAGATTTCAAGGGAAATATATGTTTTGAGGCCCCCTGAATCCAAAAAAAGCATTTTTAGAAAAAGGTCCATGTGTGTGTCTGTGTGTCAGTCTGTCAGTCTGTGGACAGTATAACTCAAAAACGAAAAGTCGGTTAAAAACCAAAGTTGTTATTTAAGTTTAATGTCTTTCAAGGATGCGACACGAAGATTTTGAAGAAAATAGACCCACGCTGAACTACCCTTTACATGGAAAATGTTTCGAAAATTTTGATTTTCTTGAAAATGGCTCTAACGATTTTGATTAAAATGTCATATGTTTGAGATATGTTGATGACAAATGAAATGTATATCTTGAATTTTCTGGCTATTGCCCCTGTAGTCGTATTTACTCTGGACGACTTTTGCATAACTGGTAAACCGTTAGAGATAGACCAAATTATACTGTACAAAAAATGTAGATCTTGCTAAAATACACAATTTATGTCTCAATAAATTTTCTTGTAGGGTGAACCATTCCGGAGATATTCCTTGTTATGTGTGTGAGTTTCGGAAAACTTAGAACTTTCGTGAAATGGATCATCGCTGTTCAATTTTTTTTTTTTTTTTTTTTTTTATGTCAAGTGTGCAAAGACAACAGAATCTCAAACATTTGACTATCGCATAAAGCCTACTGTATTCTAACATTCCCTTTGCAGCTACAAGGAAATAAGCAATAAGATAATTTGTACAAATGTTTG
Source organism: Tenodera sinensis (assembly GCA_030765045.1). Lineage (NCBI taxonomy): Eukaryota > Metazoa > Arthropoda > Insecta > Mantodea > Mantidae > Tenodera > Tenodera sinensis. Next base: position 18,047,762 of record CM060973.1, on the reverse strand, counting down.
TCTCAATCTTGTCTAACAAGAAAGAAGATATAGGAATAAGAGTTTGTAAGAATGGTTAGTACAAGAGTAGAGAAAGTCATGTGAGTGCAACACATCAGATTTTTACTTCGGAGTTGTGGGTAAGATATTGCCCTCAGCAAGTAGCAGATCACGTTGCAGTGATATTTAAGGAGTAATGCCTTACGCATTACGAGGCGGCGTCGTCGTCGTTGTGAGGCGTCCTTGGCCACGTGACACACTGACCCACTAGCCTTGGCTTCACTTTCGCTCTACCCGCATGCTGGTGATGCTGGCTGGGCGCCATTGCGCAACCTTACATCGGAGTGCAATTTTCACATCCTTGTATGGATGTGCAAAGCAAGGTTTTCCGATTTTTCGTCTTCGGAATCTTTTGTTTGTATGTTATATCCGCGGCCTTGATCTCATTCTTGATCTCACTCCGTGTGTGATCTGAAACACGAGTGTGACGAAGGGTGGTGTCAACCTATCGTTTGATTATGCTCACGTGCAGCCTTGGTTAAACATACAGGTCAACATATTGATGCGTATTACTCATTCAGTTTGTTCATCCGGGTATACAATGTCCCCATTTTTGTCTCTCAGGTATAACTGCTTAGTAATTATAGTTAATATATTAAAACGGCACAGTTCAGTTCAACTGAATTATGTGTCATTTATGTATGAGTATCAAGTACAAAAAATCTGACGTATTGCACTCACATGACTTTCTCTACTCTTGTACTAACCATTCTTACAATAAACTCGTAGGCTTTGAGCGATAGTCAAATATTTTAAACCTTTGAGATTACGTTCTCTTTGCACGCTTAACATATAAAAAATGAACAAAGATGTTCCATTGCACGAAAGTTCTAAGTTTTCCGAAACTGACACACAAAACAAGGAATATCTCCGAAATGGTTCACTCTACAAAAAAAAAATTTGAGACATAAATTGTGTGTTTTAGCAAGATCTAAATTTCTTGTATAGTAAGATTTTGTCTATCTCTTATGGTTTACGAGTTATTCAAAACTCATCCAGACTGAACAGGACTAGATAGGCTATAGCCAGAAAATTCAAAATATACATTTCATTTGTTATGAAAATATCTCAAACATATGACATTTTAATCAAAATTGTTAGACATTTTCAAGAAAATCAAAATTTTCGAAAATGTTTCCATGTAAAGGGTAGTTTAGGATGGAGCAATTTTGTTCAAAATTGTCGTGTCGCATACTTGAAAGACAAAACTAAAATACCAACTTTGGTTTTTAATCGACTTTTCGTTTTTGAGTTATGCTCTCCACAGACACACTGACACACAGATACACACACGGACCTTTTTCTAAAAATGTTTTTTTTTTATTCAGGGGGCTTAAAACATATTTCCGGTGAAATCTCGACATCGAATTTTTGGGTGGAATACAATGCTTCCCCTAGTTACCAGTAGGGAAAGTAAGAATGTGTCAGTATTTTAAACAATCAGCAACATAATTTGACATGAAAATGCATTTGTATTCCTGTGATGCTGGTGGCCAAATTATGTCTAGCTATGTCTGCTGCAAATGATGCAGAACAGAGTTACGTAACAGCTAAAGATGACGAATAGACTGTTTATTTGAACTATTTAGAACTGTTGCACCAGATTAGCAGATTATTTCATTATACAACGTGCGGGTGCTTGCATAATTTTTTGTAATCGCTTTGGAATAGCTTATTTCCAGGAATTTCCGCGGAACGTTTCACTTAAAATTTTAATACTGTTTTGTAATGTCTGTGTTTACCAAATTTGTTGCTTTAATGAAGGGACCATGTAACATTTATCTTATGTTTTTTACAATTTTATTGTGTTGACTTTATAAAAATATTAGGGATGTGTTTGTGTTTATTTTCTGTGTGCATAGCACAACGAACAAGGTGTAACCAAAAAGCTAAGGTCAGGTGCAGCTGTTAGTTCTCCACCTCACTTCTAATTACGTTGTTTCACAAATTAAAAGTTGAAGAGTGCTTATTAAAAATTAAGCAAATAAGAGATTAGAAAACACGGTTCTTAACCAGTAACACGGCAACTAAGAGATTTGGGCTGGAGGGGGGGGGGGGTGTAGTCTGAAGTGTACGCTCACATGACTCTGAACAAACTATTTTTAAAAAATTCTATTCGTCTACCTATTTCACGTTAATTCAGTTAAACATTTGTAGAAATTCTTTTGTTTAATATTTCCTTATATGTAGGTACAGTACGAATATAAGACTACAGTAAGCTTAAGCGATAGTTAAATCGTTTAAGAGCTGGTCGCTGTGTGATGACTTTGTCATTCCACTCTCTTTGGATCGACAGGAAATAGTAAAACAAAACAAGAACGACTTTCTGTTTGAAAAAAGTATATAAGTAATGGTAAAATCAAACTAATTAAAGGAATAATTCGAAAATGGTTACGTCCACAAAACATTTGTTTGATGTAAATTGCGTTCTGTAACAAAAATTACATTTTTGGGGGGGAGTAAGATTTTCTTGATCTTTTACGTTTATCCAATTACACCAGTAATCCAGAATGAAACTTTTGGCCTCTTATTTTGATTATTATATTTACTTTGAACAACTTAATAAATAGCTATTTTCACATTCAAAATTATATTTATTTTTCCGTTGTTGACTTTATAATAATCATAACTGACTTAGCATTTCCAGTCATGCTACCAACTGCGGCAGCATCTATGTCACGTGATTGATGTGCGTATAAAACCTTCATAGAGGGTGAAAAATCTTCGTCGCGCATCCTTGCAAGATGCTGAACTTGAATACAAAATTTGGTATTTAACAGAATTTTCGGTTTTGAACTATGCTATTCACGCGCGGACCTTTTTCTAGAAATTATTTCTTTTTGGAATCAGGGACCTCAAAAGGTATATTTCCAGTGAAATCTTGGTATCTTCTCTTTTTTTTTATTTATTTATTTATTTATTTATTTATTTATTTATTTATTTATTTATTTATTTATTTATTTATTTATTTATTTATTTATTTATTTATTTATTATTTTTGCGGGAGATGGGCGGGTGGAATGCAGGACCTACCTACTATGTCCGCGGTAGAGAAAGTAAAACGTCACCTGACCTCCACATGTAGGGTATCTAATCACGCCTCCATGTTAAAAATAACTGGTGTGTGTATGTTTAAGAAACAATGTTGGACGGAATCAACACTTATCTACTTTAAGAAGGTGCTAGACAAGCTAAAAAGGAGATTCGCAAACGTTCAACATATTTGACAGGGAACAGCAAAATTAAATATGCTTACAGTATCCAGCATTTGGTACAGCAGAGGCTAGGAAAAAATATAAGCTCCAATTATATCATAATTAGCTCTACTTCGTTTGAATATGTTTATATTTTATCGACTTTATGGTTATGCAGTTACATAATTGGAAAAAATTAATTTCAAGTTAGAGGAGCCCACATTTATTTATGGGAAATTCAAGATATACGCAGCTACATCTTATTCTAGAAATGAACATTTCAAGCATATGCTATTTTAACATAGAGCCGTTTTGATAACAAATATATAAAAAAAAATTATTGCAAGTAGAGGGTAGTTTGGGTGGCAGAAATTTGGTGAAAATATTTGTGTAGCATCCGTGAAAAATACTGTCTTAAATATGAAGTTTATTCATTCTAATTTTTATTTCTAAGATTATGCTGTACACATGCGCGCTTTTGATTTGATTTTGGTTTCGAGGGATCGCGTAATAGTTGTTTCTTGCGAGATTTTTGACGGAATATCATATCCCCTGTTGCTAATGCATGTAAGCGATAGCGTAAACAACGAAATGTGTTAGAAATGCCAAATTTTACATTAAGCAAAGTATCTTTCAACAATTCTTCCTAAAGATATGCATGGAATTGCTTGTCAAACGTATATAAAAACAAATGAATACTCAATTGAGATGGGGGGAAAAAAAACCAGTTCACGGGGTTTCAGAAAACGCATAGTATAAAAACAGTAAACAGTATTTTAAACCTATAATGACCCAAGGCTGCCAGTTCGATATATATATATATATATATATATATTAGTACCACGTGGACTTGAGGTTCGAAAATTGTGTATCAAATTCGTAAACTCATGTGTGGCCAAGAAAAAATATTCAGAAGCATTAATCACGTTACGTGGAATAGAATTTAACATTAATCCATTTCAAATTTGAGCTTCTGCATAATATTCGGCCAACTCATTCATTGATATTAACTTTTCACTCGTTGAATGCGACAGAATTTATTCACGGAAAAATGTAAAATGAGAATGAAAATTATTTTTGTTAAAGTGGGTGTCTGTAATTATAATCAACCCTATGGAAATATTTAATCAAATACCGTGCAATAATGCATTAAGTAAAGAAAGCAAAATTGAATTCTTTGCGTAAATATTTCAGGCTGCGGTAAATTAAGTGCCCGACACCCGTAAAAAAAGTGCGAAAAAAGGTAAAAATATAACGTAAACATCGAAAACTTAATTTCCATTGATCAGGTTTAATAATTCTGGTTTCTCGTGTCACATAGACCTTGTTTTTCTTCGGAGTTTGTATTTTATTAATCATGGCGAGGATCACGCAAGGCCCATATTTAATTCTGAGAGAATATTTAATCATCGTTCCTTTGAACAGTTAATTATTTAAATTGCAGAATATGACACCTACATACATAATGTAACGCGAGATGAAGGCACGTCACATTGACCTACTTTTGTAATTACAGCATTATAATCTAACACAGAAATTGAAAGTGATATTGTCACAAACGAACCGATAAGTCGCGAAACCGAAAGTGACCCACTGACCCACTTACCCACTGACAGTGGCACTGCTTTCCGTTTGGCGCAGAGAGACGGTAGGAAGGGGAAAGTGGAATGCTGATGGTGGAGGAAAGGGGGAAGAAGGAGAAAAAAGAAGAGGCGAAGTCATGTGCGAAATCCCTCGCTCAAGGCTACGTGATTCGCACAGGCTGGCTTCCCAACTGCTAAAAAAAATTGCGGCCCCTTAATGGTGTTTGCTTACGTTGTTAGTGATGAAATTTGTACTTTGAATAACAAAAAAATAAGAAGAAACTAAAAACAGCGTTTGCATATGATTTAGAGATGGGCACAGCACAACGACAATTTCAAATTATGAAACAACTTTGCGAAAAATTAAGACATTTCAAAACTCCTCTAATTTAAGCTATTAAAAGTCCAAATATTTTTCTATCGTTAAACATACTCTTCGTATATCTATTGGAAAAGGGTTTTGAGAACATTATAGATTCTAGTTCTGCCTTCTGAAATATTTTGTAGTAAAATATACGTTTACCTCGTTCAGCAATATAATGGAACTTATTCCATAGTTTCAAAGTGTGTTGCTCAAAAACAAATAACTCATTTTTTCCTACTTTGAGATTTTATCTCTACTTCGATTTGACCAGGAATCTGGTAAGGCTGTTCACTATTAGTGCTTGGTAAAATTTATAAAAGTTGCGAGATTTGGTGACGGGTAAATAAATAGATAAATTAAAAAACCCAGAAGAAGAGGCAAGTGTTATAGTGCTATTTAGTACAAAAATCTGATTTGTACACTCACATGACTTTTCTACTTTTGTACAAATTATTCTTACAAACGCTTATTCATTTATCTATTTTATGTGAATCGAGAAAAACATTTTTATAATTGTTTTATTACACGTTTCCTTGTAGATACAATGGTCAAAGGGGAATACAGTAGCTTATGAGATAGTCAAATCTTTTAAGAGATGGTTGCTAGGTGATAGCTTTGAAATTCCGTTCTATTTTCATTACGAGTTGGATAGAAAACGAATGTCATATTTGAGAAAAATAAAAGTATTTGGAAATTCAAGCCAATAACATGGGATATCTCGGAAATGGTAAATTCCACAAAAAATGATTTGACATAAATTGTATGGTTTAACGAGATCTGCACTTTTTATGTACTAATATTTTGTCTTGTGTCTTACGGTTTACCTGTAGTACAAAGGTCATTCACAACAAAGAGCACTTCAGAGCATATTCTTAGCAAATTGAAGATATTTATCGTGAACGTATGTTAAACATAAGGTAATTTAATCAAAATCGTCAGAACCATTTTTGAGCTTATCAGAATGTTAGATAAATGTTCCATGAAAGTGTGGTTTGGAAAGGGGAGTTTTATTAAAATCTTCACGTGGCATCCTTAAAAGATGCTGAACTCAAATGCCAAGGTTGGTATTTAACCTTTTTTTTTTTTCCTTCCATTTTTGAGTTATGCTCTTCCAAAATAGACGCGCATACACAGGGATCTTTTTTCTGAAAATGCTTATTTTTGTATTCAGATAGTATACAAAAAGTAGTTCCTTAAAACTTCAGTATGTAAGTTTTGGTTAGTATGCAGCAAGTATGCATTAGAGAAAGTAAAATATGTCTCCTTTTGTGATTATAACCATACTAAGAATACAACATGACATTTTACCGAGTCCCTTTCTTGCTTATACAAAATTTTCCTTAGATAATTTAATTGAGCTTTGAAGTTCATATTTGATGCCACTAGTTTCTCAACCTTCGGCCTTGAAATAATTATGATAAAAAGCACTTATTAACCTTAATTAAATTTAAAACTATGAGCACTCTGGTATTATTGAAGATGATAATAATAATCATCTTTTTCAGGCTAACACTATAATAGATTTTTTGACATTGTAGTGTCCAAATGATTTTAAAGTTTCATTGAATTATACTACTTTATTGTCTTTAAAATGTTTCCTCTTTGTTATTGTATCTTGCTTGCAATTTATTGAATCGACAGCTTCATATTGCCAATTTTTAAGCCCCAGTGTTAGTTTCGGTGTTCAAAATATATATTATTCCTGACTTAAGAATGAATAAAGTTGTATTATTGGTTTCGTCTTGATTTTTGTTCAAAGAAGCACTTAGGAATGATACCTTCAAATGTGACGAAAGAAAAGGGTCGTCTGTTTCGTTGACTTTTCTTCAGTCCAACGCTTGATATTGACAATGTTTTATGTATAGGTATTTTTATATATATGTATAATTTACATTGTTCTTCAGCCACCATTTTGCTTTGGTGTTCAACTTAAACACTGCACTAATGGATATGAAAACTTGTTCTAAGTTATTCTTGTTTTACATAGTGTTTATAGAAAAAGAAGTGTTTGTTGCAACAGAGGGCGAGTACTGGGATGGAGGTTACAGGGGGAGGCGCCGGCTGGAAAAGTTTGGAAACCACTGATTTATGGCGTCCGTCGCATCAAAGTTCTTTTGTCTCTTCCGACTACCTGTTTACGTGTTAGCTGTCGCCGCTGTAGACTAGCTTTGAAGGATTGTATTTGCCTTTGCCCTTTACAATAGTTTCCCAATTGTCGGTGAAAGGGTGACTTGTCTTTCCTATAGCTTACTTTTGTCTTCTTGTATTACCCAAAAATATATTGAGTAGATCGCTGCTTCAAACAAAACGAGGTACCGTAATATTATAAAGAGGGAAGTACGGTGTGCGCATGCGTGTAATTTTTCAATTCTGAAAAACACCAATTTAAACATACACACATGAACATAAATACTCGTACAGTTGCTCGTTTAAGTACCAAGTAAGTTGTAGTTTTCGTCCTATTTATATCTGGAAGCCAGAGCAGAATCAGTCTATGGGAATTGCCAATAGTAATTTTAATTGAAAAGTAGAGTAGGCGAAGTGGTTTTTTTTTTTTTTTTTTTTTTTTTTTTTTGTTTGTTGCTTATATGGCAGAACACAAGTTTCCTGAACATTTTAATATATGATGGATATGTGTTACGTTATTATTAAGCATTTTTGTATGCCTGGATTTAAATCACTACATCCCTTTCTGTGGAAATACTACGTAAAATTACTTTTTCTGTATGTTTTCTTCTTGTGAGGTTTCTTTTCTGGGTAAGTTTCTTTTCTTGGTGTTGGCAGCATTGAACACATCACGTTTTCTAGTGTGAACCCGAAGGAAAGCTATTACAGCTTATCAAAGAAAAGTGAAGCTTAGATTATTATTATTATTATTATTATTATTATTATTATTATTATTATTATTATTATTATTATTATTATTATTATTATTATTATTATTATTATTATTATTATTATTATTATTATTATTATTATTATTATTATATTTGTTGACTGTTATTGTTTACCAAGAGTGGTACACAGTAGCTGGTGCTTAAAAGAAGTGCATCAGAAATTGATCATCTACAAAAGCTGAAAAGAAATGCAAAAAAGCTGTATGGGCTACTTTTTTCATAAATGTTGTACAGATGAGAAGTCTTCCCGTGGTCTCTGTTCACCAGGAGTTGAATCATGGTGTGGATACCAGCGGTTACTTGTGACAGGAGCTGACTATGCACATAAGCATTCCTTGTCAACTCCTGTTATTGGAAAAAAGAAAAAAGAAAAAAAACAAAAAAACAAACAAACAAACAAACAAACAAAAAAAAAAACAAAACAATTGACAGCTTTCACATGAACTAAGACTCAAAACCAAGACGAGTCTTTTCAACAGCTGAATCTGGTAAAGGGTATCACAATGTATTTGTTGGAGCAAAAACAATTGAAACTGGTGTTTTTGGCTCTAATAATATGTTTTAATGATGAGTACTACAAGAAAATACGTGTAATGAAGGCAATTGACATTGAATTAAAACTGGACCGTTGTTGAGATGTTCAAGGAAGCCAGAATGAAGAAGAGGGGGCTAAAAAGGAAGAAAGAATACAAGGAAGCCCAACAGGGACATAGAGGTTTCTAAATTTGAAAGAGTAAAGTTAGAGAATGCATGCCATTTTCTTTTCACTCTCCTGAAAAATTACATTTTTCATACTTCACGCACCATTTTCTCTAAACTATTCAAGATAAACAAATGCCATTTTCAGGATTATTGTATGAATGTATGATAAACCTCCTTTACGATTATTGTAGAATACTTCTGAAGAATCTGCAATAATGTTAACAGTAAAAATAATTCTTTTTTAAATGATGAAGTTTTATGCAACTTTAGCCAACAATGTTGTATATATTTCAATTGTTGTGCTAGGATAGACTTTGGCATCTATTGTTCATAACTTCCGATAATTTCACAGTAATCTAGATGACAAAAATGGAGTAAAAGATATTTATATCATTGCAAGCAATAACAAAACTAAAGTATTTTCTACATATGAGTAATAGAAAAACTTCTTTTGGCTTATTTTAAACTATAGATTGTATTGTACCTGTATAACACAAAAAATTGAAATAGATTTAATTTTATATCTGATTTATGGCTTCCTGAACATACATTATTTTCCCTGCCTTTTTACGTGAGTTTAACTATCAGCTCCCCATAATTTAACATTTTCATCTGGTTTGTAAGTAAAGAATCTTGACATTTTTAGTGTAAAATAATGAAATTAAAATGTTTTCCATGTTTTAATGTTGTTAAAGAAAATGTGTTTTATATCCCAATCATTTTAATGTACTTCTGAGTTTTGTACATTAATATTCCTTGGAAATATTCTGCATCTGAAAACGTTAATGTCACAAATGTGTTACATTGAGTTTTTCTCTCAAGGATTAAACTGAAGAAATCAGTTTTTCACCTTTTACCAAGCACCAATGGACACTTCAATATATAACTCTCGTTGGCCACTGTTTCTTTAATAACTTTAGCGTGTTTCAGGTGTTACAAAAGTCGTAAAGTGTGAAATAGATAGCCCAGTTAATAGCATACTCCAGTTAATACTCAGTTTTTTAGTGACTATGAATTACTCGATTACAACAGGTGACAACCTACACTGTAACCGTAACTTACATTCCCTAAATGACAGGCTAATGTGTAGACGCTTTCTCCTTCAGTTCATTATTTAATATTTGTCTATTTAGTGCAGCGTTTCCATAATTCCCAATATTTTCAACATTGCTCTTTTCTGTAAGAAATGTTTTCTGTGCTTCATTTCCGTTTCCGTAATTGAAAACATTTTGGTGCTTTTAACGCAGAACTACACAAAGAACAGAGGAAATACAAGTAATAAAGAATCAACGCTTTCACTTAGATAACAGTTTGTTTTCAACGAAGAACCTCATGAAGAAATTCGACCTGAAAAGAAGCCGTACGCTTGCTTGTAGTAAACGTTCTAGTGATATTTGTAGTTCTAGCATACATAATGCCATAAGTAAGGGAACTGCGTAGTATTATGTGTGAAAACAAGTACTTTTCCCTCTTAAATTGTCACCATAGTCTCGCTAGACACTTGGGAAGCTCAGTAGGGCGGAAAATGTGTTTTTGGTTGGAAAATAATTCCACAACTTTCTCTTTCACTGGAATGTCTCATAAAACCTTACATGTTATACTTGAGGCATACTAAAAATCATGATAACATTATGTATATTATGTATAAATCATACCACAGTGTGGTATTCATGGATGCTTGGTTTTCTATGTTGCAATAATTTACAACAGACATTTTTTTTTTTGGGGGGGGGGTATCAAGGGTGACCAATAATAAATTGCCAGTTTTAAAGAAGCCACGTGCGTGTGCGTGTGAATGCTTGGATTGAAAGACAACCCAAAGAGCTAATGTTCCAAACAAGTGAACTTCATTGTTAATGACAGTGAGATATTGTTCCAAAGAAAGAAACCCGCCGATACGACATAAGCAGACATGGGAGAAAATCTCTCTTGGACGTTACGTTGACTACGCATCGACCGTAAAGTGCGGGGGATGTTGTGATTGGCATGTAAACAAAAGAGGTTGGAAGGTCACTGTCAATAACGCACCGTGCACTTCACGCCACAGTTCCACTTTGTCATTGGAAGAGACTGCACACCCTCGCTTACGACCTTCCTCCCTGTGACGTAAAAGTTCCATAGTTCAGTTATGCTTACGCAGAGATCATTACCACTGAGAATTTCCCCATGTCTGGACATAAGATGTACGTAAAAGAGTACATATAGGTAAATAGGATTGAGAAGCATTTTGGATAAACGATTGGGTATGGCAAAAGGATTAAAACTAACAAACTGCAGTGTCAGAATGATACACGTAAAAAAGAGGAACTTGATGAACTAAAAAGGAAACGCGTTGAATTAGCTGAAACTAGGAAGTTCAAAGACTAGTTAAAGATTCTTTTTTTTTTTTAAAAAAAAGTATCAACCTGTTCTTGCCCCTCTTTCTAGTATACTTCTAATTAATAATAATAACAAGACTGAGAGTGGCAAAAGTCAATTTCGTGGGAAAGCTATATCTAAAGCTCCTAATATAAGAGGCACTAGCCAATTTCCGAAACCACCAATTAAAATTGGTATAACTATGAAGAACATTATTATAAAAGCGTGACCAGAGTGCTATATTAGGGTGTCTCTCTAAATGTGCATGCCTGGTCTGGAATGGGAACTGTAGTAATATGAAAAACAAAATAATTTCAGAAATTAAAGGATGGTTACATGTAAACTTACAATTGAAGGTCCGGCGTATGTTAAATAAAAGAATACAATATAAAGATAATTGAGCCCACTATAAATTGAAGAGTCCCAGCTATCATCCTCAAGGTAGAAGAGAGATAGGAGGTCCGAAGACAGATGATAACACTCTGAAAAAGGAGCACGCAAGAGTATCTAATCCTCGCAAAATAAGATATATATTTCAAACGCAGAACCGTTAAATTATCGTATACGAATTATCACCTAGTGATTCTTTTGTTTGGTACAAATTATCACTAGGCCATTCGTTTGTTTAGACAGTGTCGCCAATGTATCCCACAAATCGTGTAAAACAATTTATGAAACAGTACACTGATTAAAATCAAAATAGCACACCATTTCAATTTGACAATTGTATTTTTAACACTTGTTCTTTTAATAGTTAATGTATTTTTTGCAGAAGAGAGGTTATTTGTTGATGCTAAAAATAAAGTGAGGTTTATTTCAGATCATAAACTGCTATTGCAAGATAAGGTCGAAATACATGTAATTATTTCGTTTTCCTCAGTTGGCAGTGCTGAGTAAGTTGAACTACACTAATCGAAATGAATATATTTTAGGCTTTTGACTTTTAAAGAACTTCACATTTTCTGGTCAAATATTTGCGACATAGCATTTAAATTCCTATTTTATTTGTGAAATACTTCAAATAAATATCATTAGACGGTTATAGCTTTCCAGAAGTGGGTTATGATGTTATTTGCGATTAATGGAAAAAAGAAATAAATAGAATAAATAGTTAATAGGCAGTTAGCGTAAATCTATAGACAGATAGTGGAATAAATTGGAATTTGCTTTGTTCCATAAATAATGATTGTATTTTTCTATTTTTACAGATGATGCCGAGATACGCGAGATTCCCACCTTAGGTATGTAAACATTTGTTATTTAAGTATTTTTAGCAAAACAATAGGAAATGAGTTTGTTTCAGTGCATTATTTACTGTTATTGTTAAGCTTAGATTTATGTAACCAGCGTTCAAGGCAGAGTGGTGATCCATGCGCTTATTAACAAGAAGTAGGAGGCAAATTAGGGATCATTAAGTATTAATTGGGTGCATAACTACATAATCGCAAATCATGTTTAATCATTGCTGATGTACATACACCAGACCTAGATGAGAATTAAAATCAGTGAGAAGTAGAATGGTTTTTATCTTGTAACTGCAGTTTTTAAGGTCTTCAAACACTTGTGTGCGTGAGCGACACAGACACACATATTAACTCACTATTTTAACAGCATTTGATGTAAGACGTTAATGAAACCTCAAGATTTTTATTGCGATGAAATACTGGACCCATAGAAAGATGCTGACTGAATACAAAGAAGTTCGGCCATGTTTAGACATTTAAATTTTAGAAAAATGTTTCACAGTACATAATTCAAAACACAAAAACCAAACTCTAAACGTAACTCCACGGCTCAGCAGTCCCAGCTTACTGCCAGATCGCTGCGTCCACTACCTCTACTCACAAGTCTCAGATGGGGTGCAGTGCCAGAGGGTGGGACTTGGTTAGTGTCCACAGTCCTCCTGACCGGTGAATGGGATCTCCGCCATTGAGCAAAAGCCAAACTACAATATTTTTTAAGTTTTTAACTGTAACAATACAGCTGAGCAGAAGCTGAAATTAGAAGATTTAAAAAAAATGGAAGATAGACACAAAGTAATGGCTGTTTGAAATGTTGCTTTCGAACTATGCTGTTAGACTTTTTAAATCAAGTTACCACTGCACATTTTACCGGTAACTACTCGTAAATAGGTACATAAACATATGTGATTAATAATAAAAAAAAAATACCATCCTTCCTGAGCTTTCAGGAAACGTTTGTTTCTATGTAACGGGGGTGCACCACTGAAAATGCTATTTCCCGAAGTTTACAATCAAACTTCATTTAAACGTATCTTAGTTTTCAAGTTACTGCGTTTTAAGAATGAATTTTTCTGTGGTGTGCCAAATATTTCTCACAATGATTTTTTAAAAAAAAAAAAAATTAACGTGGTCCCTAGATTGCCTGAAACGAAATAAAATAAAAGACAAACCAAGAAAAACAAACTTAATTTGGAGTAGACTAAGAAAGTAATAATTAAACTGATTTCTATCAACTTCGAAATTCCAAGCAGAATGAATAAAGTGTCATTTTTCTGGTGTCAGCTGATGTGAAAAACTAAATTGTTTTCCTAAGCGAGTGAAGGTGTGTAATACAATGGAAAGTCTAAACCTCGGATTTGCTTCAATTTAGTTGTTGCATACGCCTAGATGCCACCTGCTCATGGCTCCTGGCAGGAATGCAACGAGTGAGTACATCAGTAAATAAATCTAAGTATACAGCGATACCTGAAACCGGACTAATACTTTTGGTTCCGCGTAATGTAACGTGATTTGAACCCGCGACCTTCGTATCAGTAGGCCAGTGTCTAACCAACTGAGCCACCCAGAGCGACATTGAGTATTTGGACCATAGGGAGGAAGCTTTCAGTGTCTTTAGATTTTTAATTTCATTTTCGCAAGAGATGCACGGTTTATTTTCCATCAGCCTTTAAATGCAACAAATATCCCCTCATACTGCTGTAGAAGCTCTTATTCAGTGTTTCTGACTCGGATTCTGATTTCTTCAGGATTTTCACGCTTCAGTTCACAAGCTTGTTTAAAAATGAACGCTCGGCATAAGCACTGCCCTCTATATCCGCATCTCGTATTGTTAACGGTCAGTGCTTCCTAGCAGGTGTTGGCACGGAGGATTCAGGAGGCTGTGACATAATTCAACACTGAGCCGCAAAATTTAAAGGCGACTGACTGGCTCAACACAAAACCCAATCATAGGTTTGCCACACCTTGCAGTGTTGTTTAGTTAAACAGGCTGTGAAACCAGGCTCTAGAGCCTGTGATATAAATATAAATATCCCACAAAATTTATTTGCACAACAGGAAAAAATAATAGTAATACTAAACTATCAGCCGACCATACCTCTAATATTTATACAGTACTTATTTATTTTATGTAGTATAATTTAAGGAGCTATAAGGCCTTATTTTCCATACTTGATATATAAATAACTCTTCATTTTTACACAGCACGTGAAATGTTTGAACAAAAGTAGGCGTTTCAAATTATTGAGGTCGATTGTCATATCCGAAATAAGCGTGAGTTTTCTTTGCCGCTTTTCGGCTTTGCTCATTATCGCGTGCAAGGTTTCCCAAATGTGACACCCAGGCAGTAAATGGACCAACACGACTTCACATCATAACTTTCCTTTATGTTGCAAATTACGCGTTAGGCAATGCAAGAAGGGACATTTCACAATCTGTGCTGGCTCATTTTCCGGACCGTTAGTCCTAGTTGACAATTTTGCTGTTCTGGCCTTCTGAATCGGTTTGGATTTTTAGAAACTTTCCAAGATCACTTAATGCAATGCTAAAGTGAAAACTGCGCCATTAATGTACTTCTGTGGTAAAAACAATTGCAGGCGACACTGCATGGAGACATCCTGGCCCACTTCCGTTTGGTAACACTGTTAGAGCAAAGTGGCTTAGGATACCGAAAGCGCAATTGAATCGTTTATTTAATTTTCAACTGTAAAAGAAAAACATATTTTAACTTTGGATGTAATGAAGATTTTGTTTGAAAACATTCCAGTAAGACGGTCTTATTTAAATCATGTCATCCTAAACTTTATTAGATTTGTTTTGTGTATATAATCCAGATAGCGATTTAAAAAAAAAGGAAAAAGAAACCTCTGATGTGTTGCACACATATGACTTTCTCTACTCTTTTACTAACTATTCTTACACTCTCTTCTTCCTCTATCTTAATGTTAGTCGATATTAAAATTTCTAGAAATTATTTTATTACTAATTCTTTTATAGGTACAAGAGGAATATGGGAATATAGTAGTCTTAGCGATAGTCAAATGTTTTAAAGCTCGTCGCTATATGAAATTCCATTCTCTTTGCATGGCTAAGAGATAAAAAAAATGAATAACGTCTCCCATTTGAAATCGGTCTATTAGTATTGCAGAATTCTGATAAATAAAACACACAATTAATGTCTAAATACATTTTTTGTAGAGTGAACCATTTCGGAGATATTCCTTGTTATTTGTGTCAGATTAAAAAAAAAAAAAAAAAAAAAAAAAAAAAAAAAAAAAAAACTGAAATGGAACATCGTTGTTCATTTTTGTATATGTTAAGTGTGCAAAGAGAACGGGATCTCAAAGCTTTAAAACATTTGACTATCGCACAAAGCCTACTGTAATCAATATTCCCCTTGCACCTACAAGGAAATAAGCAATAAGATAATTTGTACAAATGTTTATCTAAACTAACACGAAGAAGCTGGAGGTACAAGAGTTTGTAAGAATGGTTAGTACAAGAGTAGAGAAAGTTATGTGAGTGCAACACGTCAGATTTTTTTAAGCTTTTGTAACTATCAGCTAATTGGAGGCAGTTTTCACATTGAAACCCTATATAATCTGAAAACACACACGTGTAATGTTACAACTAAGATAAACGTTACTGTCAAAGTATTATCTTATTATTCTCGAATAAAAACGTTATTCGTATCTAAAATGATAAGCCACATGGCAGCCAAAAGAATTCATTGATACAGAAGAAACAGCTTATCTGCAGTTCCCAAGAATTCAATATGGCAGACATTGCACCAACTACAGACGAAATTACGCCAAAAAGCAATACTGCCAATGTACATAGTGAAAATAATATTCGTAACGTCAAATATCACAGGGTTAATCTAACATGCTTTCAAACGATAACAATGCTTGCATTAGGTTTAACTTGTCACTTTCTGCACTATCCTTGTCTAGCACGGACTGTGGGTTTCTGTCCTTGAAATGGTCTACACTCTACCCAATACTTGTGGTGGTATGAGGGTAAGTAAGTATCAGTGGTGTTGCAACTCTTGCAAGTGAAGTATCGGTTGTCAATGTGACAATGAAGAGGATCACCCGCCACTGGTGTGTATACCCTGCCTGGTTCGTCATAAAAGACAAGGTGGCTTAGTAAGAGATGGAGAATGCCTATTTTTTTTCTTTCCAAAAAGTAGGTGCCAAGTTAAACCTCGTCCCCTGTACCACACAACACATGGTAAACCTACTCATTTTGGGCAAATCTTGTTCTGCAATAACATTTTTGGATAGAATCAGTTCCAAACGCCAAATATTGAAATATACCTATATGTAATGCACTACTGTGTGGCGAACAAGTATTTCCACAAAATTAAAAATCACTAGAGTTGATGAAACCGGTTGCAAGTAACCTAAGTTGTGTGGAAGGTAAAATGGGCGAACTTGTCTTTTCTAAAATGAAAACTATGTGTAGCACTCACATGACTTTCTCTAATCCTGTAGGAACCATTCTTACAAACTCTTATTCCTTATAAAACAATATCTTACTACACAGAAAATGTAGATTCGTTAAAGCACACAATTTGTCAAATAAAATATTTTGTGAAAACCAACATTTTTTAACTATTCCTTGTTATTGATTTGAATTTTCAAATACACTTTTCTGGAATAGGAAATCGTTAGTCCTTTTTTTTAATGTTTTGACCATGTAAATATAATGCAGGGTTTCCAAACCATGACATAGCGACCAGCTGTTAAATGATTTGACTCGCCTAAGTCTGCCGTATTCTCGTATTTCCGTTTTACGTATAAGGAAATATATCTATTTAGATTAACAGTAGCAGATAGCAGAATAAGCTTTTGTAAGAACAGTTTATTGAATAGATAAAGTCATGTGAATGTAACAACCTATTTTTATTAATAATGAGAATATGCAGGAAAAATAAAGAATCACGAAATACACTTACAGCTGCGCGTGACATTTCAGCCCGGCCAAACTTGAAGTAGTGTTGCAGAAAAAAAAAGTGACATTCGCTGTACAATGTTTCAATGAATTCTGCATTTTTCGCGTAGTAAGTTTATGGGTATACTTAAGCAGAAGTGTGTGTTCAAAGGTTTGTGCAAATCTACCAAAAATATTGTCTAACCAACATATCATTTAGGACCATTTCGCCCATAACAACCGCTATATTCACTATAAATGACCAAATATTGGCGAAATTAGGTGAGAGGAGTGTAACTTCGCCAAAAACTCATTTTCGAAAATTTGAAAATGGTTTGTTATATGTACTTTCTTTGAAAGAACTTTATTTCCTACCTAATTTTTAGGTTGGAGTCCATAATTATCATGGTGTATTCATCCAGTGTGATTGATAATGACTATGAAAAGATTTTCCGAGTGGTAAGAAATAATTCAGAATCTTCTGAGTGGTTTCCCAGAATGGTTGAAGGCATACCAATTTCAGCTTTTTGTGGCCTTGTTTGGTAGCCTTTACCACATAGGCCACTCTTAAACATAAGATATTCTGTACAAAAATATTAACACCAAAATATTTTGCCTCGTCAGTGTAATACGGCCATTAAAACTTCCATGTTTTGCTCTTTGAAATTGAAAGTAAAGTCAGTGGAAAGTAGGTCAGTGTGTTCGTTATCTGTTGTGGTCGTGTTGTCCCACTATTTGCTGTAAACACTCCAAACGTCAGGAAGTGCTAAAATTTTAATGATACGTAACTTGGCAAGAGGATACGGCCCACTAAAATAACCACCAACTTGCAAAGAATTCTCACGCACTATATTAATATCTGTATTGTAATAATTTAACATAAATAATGCCACCAGTGATTGTCTATTTATTTAGAGAATTTAAGTGAGACAAGTTGCATTTATTAAGGCAATTTCATGAATTAAAGGATGATATAACCTATGAAATGTTATTTAAATGCTGTTATGTAATTACTAACCCCTTAAAAGAAACTTGATGTAGGGATACATAGATCATGCTTCAATCTTTTAAGATGTTAGCAATGTCGGTAATGGAATATCGTTTAATAAAATACTGATTCAAAACATACTTCCTGTTGTATTCTGTGTACTGAGGATTTCCTCTTCGAATTGTTTCTATTTCAGCATTAATGCTTCACCGAAGCGAGAGTCAGCTATTTTTGACATTTGAATAGCGACTCAGTTGTGTCAAATTAAGTAACCTGTTGCGCATCTGTAGCATAATCAAGCTAGATTCGTTAACCTGGTCACAACATAAGAAAAGCAGAGGAGTTGATAATGAAATGTGGCAACTTTTTGGCCAATGAAGCATATAATTTATTCAACAAGTCAATGTTCTTGATTAGGCACGAATAAGATACATTTTATAAAATATGTTATTGTAGGAATATATCGTGAAATAATGGGCATCCGTAGCTGATATACGTGAGAAATCTTCGTGTGTTCGCAAATGAGAGGTGCGCTTCTCTCCCTGTATTTCATTTGTTTCCTGGCGATTGAACCAATAAGCAACATGCACTTGAATGGATTCCCTTAATGGTGGAGAAGCGAATGGACTAGCCTGTTATTAGCAAAGCTTGCACCCCTTCTATACTGCACAGATAAAGTCACAATAAGCGGCTAGGTGCTGTGCACATAAACATACCGTACAGGAGAACCTGTACGACCTGTTCTCGAATGCTGAAATAGCACGGCACATTTTAATTCTATATTTAATAATGTGCAGGGATTTTTTTCCCCTCTCAGAGGAAATCATCGCAGAATAGTTCTATTTGTAAGCCATGGTCACGGTATTACTCATTGCAATAGGAAAATACGTCATTGCAATTACTGGCGCGCGTGCAGTGATGAGCAGCGAATTATGCAACAACCTGTTTATAATGTTAACAGTGCGTAAAAGTTTTCTTTGTGTTTGTGGTGTATAAGCCTCATCTCCTGATGGGAAATTATGTGGTTTAAAGCAGACGTGTGTGGCCTTAGCCATATTAGCGCAGCTTTTTAAAAAGCTCTTGTCAGTTCTTTTCTCCAAGGTCCTGAATGTATGGAAAAGTACAAGTGATATCTTTGATCTCATTATGCATCAATTTTACCACAATTATAGAAATATTTACAAAATTTATCTTAGGCTTTACGCAGAAAGAGAAGCGTTTAAAATTGAGGGGATCAGTGCAACAATGGTCTAACCCATCTTTTCAAAAATGGAGTAAAACTAAGTCAAAGTTAAACAGGCCTGATGGTTTATTATTATTATTATTATTATTATTATTATTATTATTATTATTATTATTATTATTATTATTATTATTATTATTATTATTATTATTATTATTATTATTATTATTATTATTATTATTATTATTATTATTATTATTATTATATATTTCTGATAAGAGCAAGCTCATTTGAATCACACTGATTGCTCACTGATATTTTCTCAGCTTATTAAACAACAATGTACTGATCAGTGCTGAAATATTTTTATATATAACAGATATTGTGGTGTGCTGCAAATCTTTTTCTGGGTTGGACCGCTGTTGCACTGACAGTTTTTCTTCTGTCTTACCATGCGTTATAAATAAATAAATAAATAAATAAATAAATAAATAAATAAATAAATAGAAAGCATTTTTAGAACAAAAACCTTCGCGTGTCTGTGTGGACAGCACAACTCAAAAAAGAAAAGTTACACTGCTTCTAAGTCGGACAGTGTGTTTTTTTTTTTTTTCCTTTCTTTTTTTCTTCATATGAGGTTCTCCCTATCGTTGCTAATATAATAAAATATTTGTAACTCAGAGAATATATCAAGTTGGGAAAATTTAGAAACACTGAGATTGGAAGCTTACATAACGTTTTGGCAACGTTTCTTGAACTGCTGTCAAATTATTGCTAGAAACAGGTTAAATATGAAATTTCATGTTCTAAACTATGCTTGGTACCATTATTAGGACAAGTATTTTGACGTTTGGCAGTATATAGAATTCAGTGCATTGATAAAAATCTTTTTTTTTTTTTTTTTTTTTTTTTTTTTTTTTCTATTTTGTAAGGTTTACGCTTTTTTGGTTCCAGAGTAATTTCCGTGAGTAATGATGCGGGCTTTCCAGGTATTCTATTTAAGCAGTTTTCTATAAAACAGGTTCAGAAAAACCTAAGCCAGATACAGTTGAGAAAATGTACGACGAAAAATACAGGCCGGCACTCAAGTGTGACGTAAGCAATGTAGATGGGTGCCCGTGAGGAGGCCAGAGCGCTGTAAGGGCCAATATTTGTAGTAGGCCGTAATTTCCTTTATGCGACGTCACATGCGAAATTAAATGTCCGCCATTCTTCAAATGTTATTTTCGCGAACTGATGTTTTAGTGGCATGTTGTATGCATTTACGAAGTATTAAGTAAAGACAATGGAACTAGTAATTTGTTTTTCTTTCTTTTCTTTGTTACTCTTTCCATTTTTCTCAAGTTTAAGGATTTCCAAGGATTAATATCTATGAACTACATGTAATTTTGTTTATTTTATTTCGTTTTTACTTTCTATACTGGTAAGTAGAGGAAGTATTGTATTCCATCCAAAAATTCGATGTTGAGATTTCACCGGAAATATATGTTTTGAGACTCGTTGGAAAAAAAAAAAAAAAAATAGAAAAAGGTCCGTGTGTCTGTTAGTCTATGGACAGTATAGCTCAAAAACGAAAAGGCGGATGTGACACGAAGATTTTGAAGAAAATAGTCCCACCCTAAACTACCCTTTACATGGAAAGGTTTTCGAAAATTTTTATTTTCTTGAAAATGGCTCTAACGATTTTCATTAAAACGCCATATGTTTGAGATATCTTTATGACAAGTGAAATGTATATTTTGAATTTTCTGGCTATAGCCCCTGTAGTGGTATCTACTCTGGACGACTTTTGCATAACTGGTAACCCGTTAGAGATAGACCAAATCATAATATACAAAAAATATAGATCTTGCTAAAATACACAATTTATGTCTCAATAAATTTTCTTGTAGGGTGGACCATTTCGGAGATATTCCTTGTTATTTGTGTGAGTTTCAGAAAACTTAAAACTTTCGTGAAATGGAACATCGTTGTTCATTTTTTCATATCTTAAACGTTGAAGGAGTCTCTTCCGGCTGGTATCTCCCGTCACCAGTATGAAGGGAATCTTCTGCTCGTCGTCACTTTGAAGGGTCGGTATGATGAATTCTTTTCTCGTATAAAAGATCCGGCTAACTCTTTCGATGAACTGCGATGACTCTTTCTTTCCTATCTCGGTCGTGGTACGGGTATGAAGTATGTTCACAATTTACAGCTAATAATTTTCCTTGAGACGCGACCCCCGTGAAAATTATATGTTACGTCGATGTATTAACTTTTAGTCTTTCTAATGAGATAGTCTTCTTTGCTCTGGAGGCCATAATTGAAATAATATTAGTGTATTTATTATCACAATTTTATTCGTAAATATCTATAACATTTACAATGAAGACAAAAGATAATCGCACTAGGCCAACTGCAAACGATATGATGCAAACAATCAAACAATGGGAAACAAAACACTCGAACACAACACCTACCATAACTAATAATACTGCATCAACGTGCAAAGAGAACGGAATCTCAAAGCTTTAAAAGATTTGACTATCGCACAAAGCCTACTGTATTCTAACATTCCCCTTGCATGTGCAAGGAAATAAGCAGTAAGATAATTTGTACAAATGTTTATCTTAACAGGAAGAAGATAGAGAAATAAGAGTTTGTAAGAATGGTTAGTACAAGAGTAGACAAAGTCATGTGAGTGCAACACATCAGATTTTTTATTATTAAATTTAGACAAAATCTTTCCTTTGTTCCAAGTTTAAGGGTTTCCAAAGGATTAAAATCTAGGAATTCTGTGTAATCTGATGTATTTTATTTTGTCTTTTATTATTGGAGAAAAATCTAGAGCAAGTTTTAACTAGTGTAAACCTGCTCTAAGTTCTTAAATAAAATATGTTTTGGCTTAAAAGTATATATTTCATAATATTTTAGGAAATTGTTTATATATTTTCATGTTTTAATACAATTTCGATAATACTTTGCCTGTTTTAAGAACAGATAGAACGCTAACGACAGTAACATTGAACTATGACAGAGATAGCGCAGTTTGGGGGAAGCTTGCGACTTTGTGGCGAAGTTTAAAAGGACATGTTGAGGAGGCAGTGTGACGAGCACGGTCAAGGTGAGCTTCTGTCACTCTCGCTGGTTGAAAGGAAAAAATGTGCGAAAGTGAAACTTGTCATGCGGCGGTATTAGGTAACAATTGATGCTGCGGCAGTGGGTCTAGTTCACTGGGTAACTGTGTCAGCGACACACTTCTGATGCTCTTATCTTTGAAGAACTGCGCAACACATAGCGAGCATAGTGACGTAATTCGCCAAGGACCTTGTCGAATCTCTTACTACTTCAAGTGAACAAAAATGACAGGAGCGTGTTGCATTATTATCAACGTGTATCTGTGTCTAGTGCACTGGGTAAGTAGGTCATTGCGGCGGCGACGGCCATGTTGGCCTTGCTTGTACAAGGAATCCTTGGAACTGAGCTCTTCTGCAGCATATGCTGCCAGTAATATTCCACTCAAGTTTCAACCAAATGGAAAAAACATTACACATATAATGAAAATACAATTCCCAAGGTCGTGTGTTCAAACCCGGCAGAGGGCAATAGATTTTTTCGGGTGTAACACTCCCTTCGGAAAGGAAATAAATCCGATGGTCCTGGTAGATTTACACCACGTAAAGGAACCTCAGGCTTGAAAAAAGAGGCCTCTGAGCAAATTGAAGCTGTATTTCACGCTTAGTATACTCGTAGAATGGGACGCTGAGCAGCACACCAGTTAAAGAGTGTCCGAAAATAAATACAATTTTAAGAAAATTTGTAAATGATGAAAACTCCGATATCTAATCTACGTAGAATGAAGGAAGAAACCTACGAGTGTGTGGTGACAGTCATCTCCATACCCCGAGTTGGGATGAGTTCCTTGAATAATTGCTGTGCTTCTTTCCCCCAAGGTTTTCCTTTTTCCTCAGAAGACAAATGTCGATTATCTCAACTCCACGTGCCCTGGGCCCTGTTTCACAATGGAAGTTTATAAGGTTGAATTTTACACACTGGTTTAACTATTAACATAAATTTATAGAACTGACAATTGTTTTGTTTCACTGAAATAGTAATTTGGACATATGTAAAGTGTATTTGTAAAATAAGATGGCTTAAGGAAGTGGTATCTGTGTCATTCTCAATACGGTGTTAAACTATATACAATGCAAAATCAGAATTCTGTCGTAAAATAATGAATATTTTATTTTTATTCAATAAATGTTTTTGGCATGCTGATAGTACAACATTTGAAACATTTATCTCCGATGTGAGATTCCCTTGTGGTCTAACCGGGAAAAGTACGAATCAGCTGGGAAATTTAATGTCGTACTGGCAAGTTGGCCATGGTAGCTTAGTGGTTAGAGCAGCCACTCTGTAAGCTGATAGATCCGTGGTTCAAATCCCGGCTGTGGCATTGAATTTTTCAGTCCTGATTCTAGCTCTTAAACATTGCCCACACACGGCTTGTGTGTTTAAAAACACCAGCAGTAAGCTTGTTTGCATAAATAAATAATAGTTCTAATATCACTTCATAATTTTTGTCAGTAAGCTTTTTAAGTGAGATCTATAAATGAAATTTTAATGTTTACAGTTCTTCCAAGTTTTTGGGAGACATAAAGTACTTAATGATGAACAGTATGATGAACTCAAAACATTTTTTATCTAGTGAAATATAAGCTCTGAAAGATTTGTGTATATAACAAAAATATTCCATTTAAAAAGTATAATTTTTAATGTTTAAAAATTCAATATGTTGCAGATAAAAATTATCCTTCAGGTCACTTTGGTTTGTAACATTTTTATAAGACACAAAACAAAAACTCAATTTTTTGAGCGTATTGCTGTTTCTAAGGAAACCATATTTTAATATTTGTGAGCAAAAATATGTTGTTGTGTAAATTACTCAAAAGTTTTGTACATTTTAATTTAATTTAGTCATTTCTCGTTGAAAACGACATAAGGTGCTTTTAGTAGCAGCCCCAGTGATTCAGTTAATAAAGTTCATGCAAGGTAAGTTAGGAGTAAATAATTACGAATGAGTCATTTAGGAATGGAATTGCTATTGCAAGATTTTGGAGATCATATTCAGCTGGCAACAGATAAAAGTGGAACCTTAACCTCAAAACAACTTCGTGTTGTCTTGCATTGGATGGGAACTGGTTGCAGATTCGTGCAGTATCAGACATATATGTTGGTTCAATTTTATTTCTCGTTATTTTACCTCTCTTTATGTGTTGATGTGACGACAGATACCCCGTGGATCGGTGCGTAGCAGACAAGTTCGCCTTGCTGGTCTTATGCCTGTGCCATACAAGAAGCCTTAGTGCTGTTTGTATGCTTTTACACATACCGGACCATCTGCATGAGGTGCCAATCCACTGAGGAACTTCGAGTCGTGGTATTAATGATATTTACCATGACGACTGAGGGACCCTCCACCTCTTAAAACCATCAGCCCACGAGATTTGAACCCAGGCCTTCCGAATGCAATATACAGATGCCTGAGCCTCCCGCTCGATAAGTTCAAACATTTAATTTTGAAGATTAGTTTGAACACTGATCAGCCCCGTTAAATCCTTTCATGTGCAGTGGTTCGTATTGTAAATTAAATCAGATCTTTTACTTATCAACGACCTCTAAGAAATTTGTATGCATTACTAACAGTGCAACAGTTTATTGCTTTTCAAGTAAATTAAACCTACAGACTTTCAGCCTTGCCATATTTAAGTCTTAAAATGTGACGAGTGTGGCTCATTCTGTCTTTTCCAGAATCTTGAAGACCTTCAGACCGAATCCAGATGTAGATACGAATATAGTTAGTTATATTTGAACTAATGGCTTCATTGCCAGATGCAACAAGGCACTAGAAAACAACAACATATTTGAACGTTTGAACCGCTGTAATTAATGCTTTCGCTTCTGTTGGCGTTTGAATTTGGCGGAAGCCTATGCAAAATTTTGGAAAACATAATTAGAAATGAAAATGTTAGGTTTTCAGCACGTATGTATATCTTTGAAATTCCCAAATGCGTCGTTAGTATAATATTGATCCTGCCTTGTTAAATCTTTTTCTAGAAAACACATTAAGCTTAGCCTGATCTTTTTCCGATAATAGCGGAAGTGGAATTTCATGTTTCACGCTGATCATTCTGGTAAATGTAATGATAATTAAGAGATTATTATTATTATTATTATTATTATTATTATTATTATTATTATTATTATTATTATTATTATTATTATTACTATTACTAGTTTATTAATGGTGGAAATACTACACTGTGTCAGCTCTTGGGAAGACATCAGTCAGAAGTGTCCCAATACACAGCAATGTTAGAAGTTAAATTTCAGTTAGTATTTTTATTTGTTCAGTTGTAAACCTTTCCTTCTTTTAGTCTTTACGTATGTTTCAGTAAAGAGATAGTGTAATTACATCCTACTCAAGTTTTGATTTTTTTTTTTTTTTTTTTTTTTTTTTTTTTTTTTTTTTTTTTTTTTTGCCAGACTTGGTCGTGAAATCATCAGAATGTCAAAAACAAAAGATTAACAGCGCTAGAACCATCGGGAACAAAATAATACATTACCAGGTTAATAGTTTTAACTATTTTGGCTGTAAATTAACGTTAAGGACCTCTAAGTAGTACCTAATGATGTGTAACTTCTCATTTCAAGCTTAGAATCGTTAGGGACTGCTGCGCGTTTCTGTCGGCCGCCCTCCCTGCGGCCTATAGCCTCCTGCGATTGCTTACTTCATCGTTCGTCCTGCAGGTGATAATCACAAAAGGTCTGTGTTGGGTCGAAGTCCGAGTGTCCCATCCGTTTCTGGAGCAGCTATAGGTGTAGGAATTCTCAAGCAGTGGCTTCAAGTTAGGTACACTCATTCCTTCAATACACAGAACGTACACACCAACGACCACGAGTCACGGTCTGCACACACCGACAGATTGAACGAGGTTATGGGCGGTTAAGATGGGTAACAGTTCAAACTTTCGTTCTGGCTTTAAGCCTTATAAGTTCCTATTCCTGGTCATAGTAAAGTTTCAAATAAGACTGGAGTTACAGTTCCTAAAAGCTTATAAAGTATCATCTTTAGCGTATGGGTGAGAAGCATGAACATTTTACAGCTAGGAGAATCAAAGCAGCAGAAATGTGGCTTTTGAGATAATTGCCAACCTTCCATGGGCGTCGGCAGACTTTCTTTCTTTCTTTCAGGGGGGAGGAGGCCGTATGTTGGAAGTTTGCAATCAATATTAATTCATTATTCTGTTGTCAAAAGGTATAGTATTTGTTGCAGATAACCGTATTAGTTGTGCTAAATAAAAGTTGTTCTTTAATCAAAACTGAAACAGTAGTATAATATTCAGTAATTGACTGCGCATTAAATTCATTTATTTCCAAGGGAGGGGGGTCCACGGCCCGCATTGCCACCCCCCCCCCCTTCACGACGCCATGCAGCCTTCGAGATTATGGCAGATGTAAAGTTTTTGAAATTAATAGTACGTTAAAAACAAATCCCAAGCTTATAATTGGTATAAATAGAAGTGAACAAGTCAGTCCCATTTCGATTCCCGGCTGGGGAGTAGGAATTCTTCTGTTAAACCTGTCCCGGTGCCCATTTCGCTCTTGGTCTTCCATCATCTCATTTTCCTTTTGGTCTATTTCCCAATGCTAAAGTTGGTAGTTTGTAGTTCGGCATGCTTTATAGATGTTCACACCATTTTCTGTTGTTTCTCTTTAGCTTCCCCAGTAATGGTTCCGCTCCAAGTTTCTGGATACCTGTGTTCTTTTTATCTAGTATTGTACATTCTAGTGCACTTTCTCATGAATTTCATTTCGGCTGCCTGAACTTCTGATTTATTTTTTTGTCATTGTTTTGTCTTCACTTCCATAAGTTAGTATGGGTACAGCAGCCGTACTAAAAAAGCATAGTGTTTCTTTTCGTGTTTGTTTTCTAAAGATCTATG
Organism: Tenodera sinensis; assembly: GCA_030765045.1. NCBI lineage: Eukaryota > Metazoa > Arthropoda > Insecta > Mantodea > Mantidae > Tenodera > Tenodera sinensis. The sequence goes on along the minus strand of CM060973.1, from coordinate 18,020,293 downwards.
GATTGTACCACAAACATTTCGAAAACCATTACTTTTTTTTTATCCAGTTGTATCTCTGTCATGTGAAAGATTACATCCTAGATGAAGTATTTAACATGTTCTATGATTATGTCATCAATTTCTATTTTAGTCCTTACTGGTTGTTTTCCTTTAAATGCCATTGTTTTGGTTTTTGGAGCTGCAATTTTAAAACCATATTCTTTTGCTGTTTCATTTAAGATATAAGTTGATTTCTGTAATTTATCTTCACTGTCGTGGATGTTTACTATATCATCGGCATATAAAAGGGAGTTTAAGATTGCATTGCTATTCCTAGGTCAACGTAAGATTTCCATGTCCTGAACGTGTCGTCAATATAAATATTAAACAGTCTAGCCGATATTATTCCCTAGCCTCCCCAGAACCGGAAGTGACAATGACAACTGCACAGAGTTAACAGCATTGCCAATATGGCAGTATGCTCCAAAGCTTAGGCCGCCGATGTGGCCGTTGCAGTTGAAGGCACAAGAGGGGCCGACTTAATAAACAATGGAAAGACCATGTTATAAATTAACAGCAAATTGTAGGTGCAGACGATGACGGTGCAATAATTTTATCAGTGCACTATAGAATCAAGACATATTACAAGATCAGCAAATGTACCCTCATATGAAGATGCTTTATTCACCAAGGAGAAACAAATTTGATAGTTTGAAAGCTTGGTGTTCAAAAACTAGTAACAGATAACATTTGAGGTTATAACAACAGTTTATAATAAAGTTTCATATTTTATCGCACGGTTCTGCTCGGAATAGAAGACAATAAAATTAATGTGTATTCAAAAAGGCGAAACAAATAATATAATAATATTATATTTACTAAACATACAAAAAATCGTTTTTGCACTGTAATTAACGTATTGAATCCCTCTCTTGCATATAATAATTTTTCTTAAACAATTTAATTGAACGTTTAATTTAATGCTTATCATTAGATGATTATTTCTCAAATAATCAGGACAGTAAGCATTCCTTAAACTCAATTAAACTTGAGAAAAACTATCATTCGTGATATTACTGTAAACCATTCCACTCATGTCGGATTATCACCTCTTGGTTGTGGTCATATAGTTTGCTTATATCACCTCCTCCTTGCGGTTCGTCCATTTATATTCATCATATGTCTTAATTCCTCCTTTCCTTGGATTAAACGCTAAAATTGTTGTTTTCACAGCCTATTTGGATTATTTGTAGTGCCAACTGTGAAAATAAATCTTAATTAGGATGCATGAATGTTATTGTTAGTTGCTTGCTTTTAAATCACTATTAATATTAAATAAATGGATGATTAATTATTTGGCGGAATACTGGAAAGAAATACCACCGGAGGTTTGATATTTGGGATAATTTCTCGTGCTTCGCACTCGCAAAATAGCATATTTAACCCTCTCGTGGTATTACTACAGATTCCAATTCTTTGTAATGTATTTGTGCGATAAACTAGTTTTTTTTTCCCTTCTTTCTTTTTATTTGTTTATTTGTTACCCAACAAGACCACTCCAACCCCAGGACATGCCGTTTTATCTATACCACATAGTTCTTGTACATTTGTATTTCCTAAAATGGCACACTTCTCCAGAAGTTCAGTAATATGTTCCTAAATTTGCTTTAGATTCTTGAAGCATGGCAGATTCTTTTAACAAAATCGCATTAAGGAGTCCGCGGAATCTCTGCTTGCTTATTTTGCAGCTAAGGTCGAATAGACGGCATCCCACCATAGGGCAGGCCACTGAGTTAGGAAGTTGGCACAGCACTTAAGCCGTAGTTGCAAAACTTTTTTCATGAAAGGAGATGTTGCATGTCGAGATATAGTTCAGATGGAATTGCGAGCTAATTTTCTTCCGAGAGAGAAATAAAACCGTGAGTGCCAAAGTAATTGAAATCTTGGGTGGATAACCAGTTATATCAGTTCAATAAAAACTCTGAATGCTTTGATCTTTAATTAATGACTTGAGAAAGGGAAAATAAGACGGAGGGAAAATACATAAAAGGTATTCATGCTGGTTTCTGACTACACGTCCTCTTGCTGTTTAAAACGGTGGTACACAGAACATACCTGGGATGTAATTTCATAAAGATGACAAATGGTGACAATTGCCAAAAATGGAATTTTTACATTTTTAAGCAACCTTATGAATTGGAATATAAATATAATCATTGTAGGATATTTTAGTATAATTTAAAAACGGTACTGCATTTACTATTGTGAATTCTGAATCACTTCACAAAAGTAAGTGGTAAACTTCAGCCTATCTTTTAGAGAAAATTTTCCTTTAAATATTGTCACTACTGCTGAGAATGGCAAGTTTTATGTGCTCAAGCATTTGCAAATATGCGAGTTTTTCTCCCTTTTTACCTTGTATAGCTTTTTCTGCGAATTATTGAAGTATATTTTCGGGCCTAAATGACCCATTTTGTCAAAAAGTATTGAACACGGCGGAATTAAAGTTTAGGATGATAAAAATACTCTGTGTTTTTGTGGTGTTTTGGCTGAATAAAATTATTGGTTATTTTTGCTTTCTCTGCGCTGTATTTACGGTACCTAGGGAAATTATTACATTCGACTCAACAATTTCATATCGAGATTTCACCAGAAATGCATGTTTAGAAACCCACTCAATCCATAATCAGCATAACTCAAAGTCGTTAAGCTTAGTATCTTTCTAGGATGCTACCCAAAAATGTTGGAGAAAATCCCCCCACCCCAAACTATTCTTTGCTTGGAGAAAAATTTCTGAAAAAATTGATTTGCTAAAAAATGGCTCTGACGATGGCTCAAGTTTCGGCAAAATGTATACTTAATGGATGTGTACTGGGAAGATATGCGGAAGGAAATAGTTTTCTCTTGAAATTTTAATTAAGATTAGAAATCGTCGGAGCAAAAATGTGCACATGAAGTTACCATGGCACCCATGGACAGCGCTGCTGTAGACTGTGTTGTTGTCAACAAAAGAGAGCTGTGTTTTTGTGCAAAAAGTTTAGAAGAAAAATAAAGTGATTAAAAAGTAACTGGACTGGACTTCTGTCATTGTTGTCACAATAAGATGCTGTGACGTCTAAGTGCCGAAAGGATACGACGGGGGAATTCCCCGGACAGTGTGGTCTTTGCAATTAGAAACCCTGATTAGCGATGAGAGGGATGGATAGAGTAGGTAATTAGTAGTGTCTATGTACTCAATTACTTCTCGCTGTCACATAAGCTAGTTATTTCTGTGGAAACATGTTTAACTCATCTTCCTAATAGGAAATGCTAGGGATTCAGGGCGTAATTTCCCATGTCCCATTTCCCATTACTTCTGGACTTAGAATTACAAGCCCCACAGTATTAACTAGAAGGTCAAAGCTTATATGTATAGCGATTAATAAAATAACCATTCTTGAGGTCTTTTTAAATTCAATGTTTATAGCTTTCACTTCAATTTACATTTCCTCCGCCTCCAGCAGACTCGCAGCTTCATCATTAAGAATAATTTCCTAAAATCTTGTTTTCATTGTTTAGCGTTACTTTAACTCCTTGATCATTTCGCGTTCGTTGCTGTAGGTTCCTTAGTCCACCTGAGTCATTGTAACATCAGCTTTGTTTCTATGGACATTGTATTGTGTATTGTTGCATGGATGAGCTTAAGTACGTAGTCGCCTTCCTGTACAAACTGCTTAGATTACCTTAGTTGAGTAATAAGTATTTTTGTGTCATATATCTTTATTTCAATTTTCTGTCTGTGAAACTCCAAGTCATGGTTTTGAGTAGCCATTCCGGTGTTTACCTGACATATGATGGAAATTACACGGAAAAATAAAAACAGTAAGATGCACCATTACACGGTTTTTGAACCCGCGATTTCCCAACTGCGAGCCTCTGACATCTTCCTCGGTTCCTTGTTTCTTTATGCAAGGAGGAGGAGTAACAGTCTTAAATGACAATAACCCGAGTTTTAAAGCTTGCGAATACTAGATTAAATGTACTGTAACAAAGACGACAAAATCCAAGTCCGGATAATTTTCTGTCACTTTATTGTCCTCTAAAATTACACGGGTTTCTTCTCGTAGTTAATACCATCCATAGCATTTCCTGCTACAACTCACAACTGTTCTTCTCATAACCTTGTTCTGTCCTTTCAGAGTCTTTCTTCACCTTCTCTGCCTCTTATACACTAGAGCTAGAAGCTTCGCGAACGTTCTCGATTCCTTTTGTTTCTGCCGCTTCATTGTTTACGACCACGTACACACAGTCGCGCGAGGCAGCTCGGCCTTTAACGTCTCCACCCGCTCGCCGGTCCAGCATGTGGTGTGAAATAGCTTGGCCCCGTCCGTCCATTGTTGTACGCCGACCCAACGTCACAGTACCAAAGATTATACTTTTTCTGGATTCAGTATTTTACTTAAGATTTAACTACATTTCTCTCGACTTTGACGTCTTTTAATATGCCATATTGAACGATGAATGAAATTATGCTCAAATGAGCCTGGGGTCCTTAGAGGTGACATCCGAATTCATTTTCTCAACATAAGGTAAAACCTCAGGAAGGAAAATGTTATAGTAACTCTCCCTAAGCGAGATTTGAAATCGGGTGAGTATCTGTGTCTCTTCTCAACATATTTCTTTCTCTATGTTTTGGCCAGAGACAAGATAAACCACACAGGGTATAGCCCTGCAAGATGGAAGTAGAAGGCATGTGTAAAGCTTTAAGAAATTTCTTATTAGAGATACAAATAACCTACTGTTAACATCGTAATTGGTAGTCATCGCCATTTTCAATCGTTTTTTAGCATATCTTACGGAAGAAGAGGAACACATTGCTGCTCAATTCATCCTATTTAGCAAAGCGTTACACGTGTGTTTACTGTCTACAGTTTATTGGAGTTATTAAGTACATTGCGGTTGATAGTGGTCTGCTTAAAGAAGAGGTGCCTGTTCAGATGATGGAGATTTGCGTAATTGTGATCCAAAAGCCTAAATGTTGGTAAACAGCCGAAAACCAATTTGTATTGGTTAAACTCGATTTCCATTTGGATGGGAGCTATTATTATGAAAGCATATGCCTAAATCTTACGAATTACCCTTCAAATTGTGCTTATTTGTGAAAGAACGAAAATTATTGGACTTTAGATGAGCTTTGACTCTAATCTCTGGATCATGAGAGTTTTGAAAAGTACCCTTTTAAAACACATGAGTATAAAAATGACTAATTTGCAACATGTGAGTTTTGAGGTAGACATTTAGCAACAACACTTGAATGTCACCAACAAAAGGAGCTAGCTGACCACTGAAATAGATTAAATAATCAATTAAAATTGATTAAACAACTGTTAAATGTTATTTTATCGTTGCAAATTGAGATAGTAACTCCCGTTGGCAAACTTGCTAATTTGGCTTGGTTTCTTTTCCACATTTCTAGAGCAGCTGCACGTTTCTCTGGTACATTAGGTGACACCTTTTCTTCCATTACTCTATGCATGAATATCTACAATATATAGGGCTATTAAAAAAGAAAGAACAGATTTTAAACATTTATTTCTTCCAAAGTACAAAAGATAGAAACATGATTCCAACGCTCATGGAGAGGGAAAAGTTTACAATTTTATATTATGCATTCAGTATGAGCATCGTCTTTTGAAAAATGTCAAAACGGTGGCTCATTTCTTGCCACACACGAATCAGCTGGTCTCTAGTTATCAAATTCACAGTTTCAACAATTCGATGATATAAACACGGTCTTTTACATAACCCCATAGATAAAGATCACACGGAGTATTTTAAAACATTGTTGTTTGTAGTGAAATGGTGGCGAGACCGATCTTTGTTATCATAACAATGATCAAATCACAAGATAAATTGAGCCAATGTGGCCGTGATTGAAACTTCTGTCCCCGCTATTTCAATTGTAAACCTTTTTCTGTCCATGAACGTTGGAATCATGTTTTATCTTTTGTAGTTTGGAAGAAATAAATGTTTGAAATCTGTTCTTTCTTTTTGAATAGCCCTGTATATAAACTGAGAGCACAGTCCTAAGTACAGAGCTATACTACGGCGAATAATGAAGAGAGATGAAGGAATCACCGATCGCTGATTGGTCAAAAAAGCGATGGAACAGAACTTACAAGATCCAAAGGATCATGAGACTTTTGACATAAACCGTGAAACTAATCTGCTTCATTGATGCAACTTTCCATGCATCACAAAGAACCGGAAGAATTGTAAAGAACGTATCTATCACCTCAGTAAAAACAAATGCTAGCGGCTCGGCTTTGTTGAAAACGAACGATGGCTTACGTTTTTTAATGCTCCCCTGGGTACTGTTAACGAAGTTCGCAAGATTTTTAGGAGCACTAGGTTTTATGGTGTGTTTACAACTTGGGAACCTATTTCTTTTACTTTTTCCTCACCCTGCAAGATCTTTTCCAGAAGAAATTTTACTCTTCCAAGATATTGACGATTACCTCAGGGAATGTACGCCAAACTAAAAGCTAATCCAATACAATGTTGATTGGACATTGACAGTTAGAAAGCCTTTATCAAGTAGCTACGCCTAAAGTAGACACGCATTCCGAATTTATGTGTATCACAACACTGACAAATCCCTTAATGTAAACTCATGTTTTTATTAATGTGTTTGTTTATGGGAATCAGATGTAGGAAAAAACTCATTGATTTACTGATCCATGTAAACAGTCCTCGCGGTAATGAGGTCAGGCAAACCAAATGCAAATGCTTGTGACAAGAAGTGCCATTGTTCAAGAGAAATACAAATTATCCACTTCGTTAATCAACATGCCGGAATAGTGAAATGAAAGATTACGGATTTGTAAACATCTTGCAATCTACAATTTTCAAGGAACGAACCTGACATTTTGACAATTGTATGAAAATAAAACAGATCGCACATAACCTCAGAAAGGTATTCCTGCACATTTTCAGAATACATTGGAGCATCGATTATTTGCAAATTGTTTATCCACTTGATCTTTTGTCCAAAAGCTCGGAAATATAATTTTAATAGTCGAGAACGTAAAAACTTGTCGCGGTGTTCAGCTTTTGTGGCTGAAAGTACTGCAACTAAATATATTTTAGCACAACAAAAAATAGGAACAATTTCATGTATTTTTGTTAGGTAATACAGCACTTATGATTTTTGTATATACGTTACATTTAATGTACTCTAATTTTTCTACCACTCAGATATTCGTAAGCAAGATGTTGTATTTCATCCAAAAATACGATACCGAGATTTCAATGGAAGTGCACGTTTTGAGGTATGAATAAAAATTCATTTTTAGAGAAAGTTCCGTGTATATGTGCGTGTGTTCTATGAACAGTACAGTTTAGGTCTTCCAAGCATGCGACACGAAAATTACAAAATTACAAAAAAAAAAAAAAAAAAAAAAAAAAAAAAAATACCCCACTTCGATTTTAATTAAAGTAGCATGTGTTTAAGATAGCTCCATTACAGGTGAAAGGTGTATCTTTAATGGCCTCAGAAGTCTTCTTCACTCCGGTTGAGTTTGACGTTTGATAACTGGTAAAGCGTAGAAGACAGAATCCTACTGTGCAAAAAAAGTACAACTCGTTAGAGCGCTCAGTTTGTGATTTTTTTTAGCCATTTCCGAGGTATTCATTGTTATGGGTTTGCGTTTTAAAATACTTTCTCAAATAAGAAGTCGTTCTTCTCATCTCTTGGCCGCGCAAAGAGAATAGAATTTCAAAGCCATCACATAGCGACCAGGTCTCAAAATAGTTGACTATCGCTTAAGCCTAGTATTCTCTTATTCTCATTGTACCTACAAAGAAATGTGTAATAAAACTATACAAATCTCTATCCCAATTAACATTAAGTAGATAGAAGAGTGTTCTTGTAAGAATAGTTTGTACATGAGTGAGTAGAGAAAGTAATGCGAGTACAACACAGATCTTTTTTATTTCCTTACCAATCTATAATAGGTTTTGTATTCCTGTTGCACTGTTTAATGTGACTTTTTGTTTCGGTTTGTAAACAAAACCATGACGCAAACTTGTGGAAGGTGATTTTTTCTTTTTTGTATTCGCGTGGAAGTATTTTCTTGAGCGTAGTTCGTGATGAAAAATTTTCCACTTGTAATAAAAAATCCCACTTCAGCCACAAGTAGCGTAAATAAATATTTTAAAAACCCTCGGAAATCTTAACAGCTACGGAAACAAAAACATTCCTTTGTTTACGTTGATACTGAAAGGAAATAAAAAGGTAAGTGCAATCTGTAGCTACACTAATATTATAAAGACAGAACAGAAACTTTGTTCGTGTGTGGGCGTGCGTGTGTAATCTCAAAAACCATTCAACCGATTTTGAGAACTCTTCAACAATTGAAAATCCCTATTCTTCCAGATGCTCACGGACTACATGGGGTTTCCAAAATTTTGAACACTTTAGGGTTAGCTTTCTTTTTCATATTCGTCACCAATTTTCAATTCCGTTTCGTTGGCTGTGGATAACAGGGGCTGCTTTTGGCACTTTGGTGCAGATATGGCACTTTTTAAATGATTTCGAGACCGAAGGGGTAAGTAGGGAAGCTTAGAAAATTTTTAAAATTATTTTGGAGGGTCGTATATCGTTCATATCAAGCAATATGTTTGGTATATTTTGGATAAAACCAGATCCATTTGGATTCCAGAAAATGACAAAAATGAGCTATTCTAACATTCAATCCCTGTTTTCGACCCCTAACAAAGTCAACATTCTATGGCTTAGCTAGATGAAACTTTGTACCCTTATAGCACAGGATCAAAATAAAAACTATAATCCACTTTACAATAGAAAACTACGTCTACGATTGCTGTTTAAATCATGTGTTCAAAATATTGCACGGTTATACCATAGGAGTTGTCAAAAATTATAGGTTACGTTACAACTTCCAAAAATCAGCGAACTATACGGTACTGTTAAAAGCTAGCCTTTCTTTATTTTGAACACTTCATGCATAAAACTATACTGCTTGGTGAACTAGGGACAGATTTGTAAACTTTATAACAGTATTTGGCGAAAAGTATAGGATTCCCTGCAGCTTCAAAAAATGTTGCCCTAGTCCATGTTTTTCAACCATTTATGTACACTACTTGATGAATCTGAGCAAACTTTGGACACTTATCTACGTTTTAGGTACAAATACAAATTATATATTGGTTATGACTTTTAAATATTATCCGTGCTTAGAGAATGCACTAATGCATGGTTGGTAGAACAGATTGTAATTCACATTTTATGAAAATATTTTCGAGGTACATTAATTGGTGTAAAATTAAAAAAAAAAAAAAAAAAAAAAAAATCGCGTTATTAATGCTGGGATTACTATGACTTATCATACCCAACTTGACTTCACCCTAAGGGTTATATTCTAGTTTGTCTCCATGAAACATTGCATTTTCACATGCATTCTTAACTTGTATTATGTAGTCGAAAAATTCACACGTATTCAAAATAATTCTAATTATACTTGCCCTGCCTTTATACTGAATTTTTTTAACCCCTAAATGCAGTGTCCTTAGAATTTAGGCGTATAGGTTAAAGCTATACTTTGGCGACCTCACTCCTACTCCTTCTCTACCCGCTTTACCCGCTTTTCGATCCTCGTTAGTTCATCGCAGATTGCCTTACTAGTTCTTAGCCTTATAGTCGATCAAGGCGTAAAACCTTGTATCCTTTCGCGTTACTAACTGTGAGGAACAAACTTAAACAAATGCCACTTGGACTCATGTGCAATAGGGTGGTGATTTTAATAATAATAATAATAATAATAATAATAATAATAATAATAATAATAATAATAATAATAATAATAATAATAATAATAATAATAATAATAATAATAATAATAATAATAATAATAATAATAATAATAATAATAATAATAATAATAATAATAATAATAATAATAATAATAATAATAATAATAATAATAATAATAATAATAATAATAATAATAATAATAATAATAATAATAATAATAAGAAGAAGAAGAAGAAGATTTTTATCGGGAAGAGGTGTAAAATCTGGATCTCTGTTACACGACATCCTATTATTCCAGTAAGTATACTCGCTTTATGTCTCTTATTTAATATGATTCCTTGCAATTATGTAGGTATAAAAGAAGGCTCGCTTATGCGCGATCGTTGTTTACAGAATGATTGTGTAATGTTGGCATTGGTTATTAAATAAAATTTGTGTTCTTTGCTATGAATAAAATGTTTGGTGAATTCTGCTACTATTTGTAATTCTGATGTGCCTACTTCCGTTTCTTTTCTTTCTTGGTGTTTGCGGTGCCCCGTGGCCTTTAGTTTTTTACGCGCATACGTAACGTTCCACTCAGTAACATATAGGTAATCTTCATTTTAACAATGTTATCCACAAAGATTTATTGATCCATTAGCGCACGTGCGCTCTGCAGACCACATATCAAAATAATATTGAAATGATACTATGCGAGTTGGAAAGCTGAGTTTTTTGCCAAGATAGTAGTAAACAACCCCAGGGATGTTCGTTAGGCTGCTAGAATTGTTCTGTTTGTGAAGAAAATGACTGTTGGATGGTATTGATTCCAGTTTCTCTGTGTAGTTGGCTATTTCTGACGAACCACGGAGCGTTGGTTGAGATGTGCAGAATCTTGTTTTGGAATTTCTGGGCTGGTTTGATTTCGGAGGCTCTTCCACAAACCAGGCAGCCATAGGTACAATAACATAGGTCTTAATAGAATGGTATAGGGTAGTGTGCAGGCATTTAGTTTGAGTGAAGATGTTTTGTTGAGAAGTAGTTAAAGACATGCCAATTCTTTTCAGCTAGTTCAGATCGTCGGTCCAGGTATACCTACACCGAGGTGCTTCAGTGTTTCTGTTTCAGATTTCCAGGATATAGGTTTTGCTGCAAGTGTTGCTGATGGGGATACTCCGGTCAACATAATGTAAAGATCCTAGCTTCACATTTTTTATCATTGAGCGAAATGGACCACTTATCAAACCAGGATATGATTAAGTTTATGGTCCGTATATTATTTTTGACGATATGATTGTTGTGATGGATTGCATTATCGTCCGCATACATGATAATTTGAACTGTAGGCGTTGTAGGCGTCCCACAGGTGAAGAAGTTTAATCAAATCCGATCTAAGATAGAGCCTTGAGGAACCCATGCTGTTATGCGTCTTGTGAAAGTGTGACTGCTGCCTATGGGAACTGAAAAGGTATGGTGTGACAGAAGAGGAAATTATTTTTGCAGAGGTGGTCTGGTGTGTGCCATGTACAAACCATTTGTATATAAGATTGTGATGCCAAACTCTGTCGAACGCTGTGTGATAGTGGTGTGCGCTGTGCGCTCTAATCCTAAGAATTTGGTAAGTGGTCAAATATTTGCGACGAAAACCAAATTAAAAGGGAGGTAACACTGAGAGTGGTCTGGAAACACTCTTAAACGTTTTGGAATTAGTTTTTCAAACACTCCAGATGGTAGCATACTGTAACTGACGACAATTTATTGAATAGGAAAGGGATTTTGTAGACTTATGGATAATAATTATTGCGTGTTTCCAAGTTCTGGGGAAATAGCCCATTCGCATAAAGTTGTTGGTTAGGAAACTAGAATAGCAGGTGCTGTGACAGTCAAATGTTTTAATGAAAAAAAATGGTATGAGGTTATATCCAAGTGATTTCCTTACTGTTGGTTATTGAGTTAAAAGTGAAATCTATAGATGTGAAGGTTTAACGTAACTCCATGAAAAATTTTCAATTTCATGGTTAAATTCTTCGTTGCTCACTGGACTAGGGTTAAACGTAGTGCGTAGACTATTTGCGAAAAGTTCGCTTTTCACAGAGTCAGAGACGTAGCGTTTTCGATTTTGTTCTAAGGGCGGCATAACCGTAGGTTTCCTTCGTACCCTTTTGGTTTCTTTCCATAAAGACGAGTCCTCCGGCGAGATACTGGAAAGTTGCCGTTGGTGGTCGAATATCGATATTTATCCTTCACTTCTCTTGTAAGTTGGTTCAAGCGATGGACTTGGCAGATTTCTCCTGTTTTTGTCAAAGCCGACTAGAGTTTGTTTTTCTTTCAAGAGGCCTCTGATACTTGAGTGCAGGATTGTGGAATTTTCTGTATTTGTACGGTATTTGCGAAGTCGAGAATTGCTGCATCTGCGTCACTTGCAGACTTTAGATTGCGTGTAGATGCTAAGATGGCTATTATGCGCTGGGAAGCTCAGTTTATGAAGGTTTTGCTGAGACTCTGCGATCGTAGAATTCGATGGTGATCGAATGACATCAAGACTGGGCAGTGACCAGAGTCCATATTAGGTGGAACAGCCATGGTGGATGTGTGTGGTATATTTTTGTAGAGTGCACATCAGCTATTACATTTGATCTAAGGGAGATGAAATCCATCGGGAGTTGACTGCGTTGTCTCAACTGCAGTTAATACATGTCTTCTATTTGGATCTGTCACGTGACATCCCCATGTTTAATACTTTTGCTGTTTAGGTTGGCTCCTAGTGGTTTGTTTGCTGAAATTATAGTTGGATTTCCCTGCATTGGCTTGTTAAAAATATTTAATACAATTTGATTCTCCCTGCTTTTAACGAGCACTTTGTATGTACCTATGTAGAATGCTTCAGTATCTCGCCTCACAAAGCTAGGTAACAACAAGAAATATAAAAGGGGACAGAGAGCAAAATGCAAGAATTTATGCTCCTATGTAAATCCTGAAATATCGTATCTACTAGTATTTTCGAGCCCTCTGTCGCTTTTCTGGGACGATATACTCGTTCTACATAGACACGGACAGCGTGATTAATCCACTCCTCTTCTATCATTATTGCCGCTGTTGTCGTAAACATAGCTTTACAATTACATGGCCGAGCGTAGTGGTTTATCGCATTTTCTCGCATACACCAGATGCATCACTGTTTGAACACACTAAAGCTGTCATACGAAAGTTCAATTTATGGCAGTGTGATCCTTGTATACGCATTTGGGCGCATGCCACCGCCTAAATTATCTCCTAAGTCTTCGTACACAACCAGAGATCGTGATTTGGCGTCGACTAACGCAGATAGTTGTTGGTAAATGAGGACATTTTATTAAACACTACACAAGGTTTCAAATTAATAACAACAACCTAGGAAACTTACAGTATAAGTAAATATAGCGTAAATAACAAACATGCAATTTGGCTGCCTACCCTCACCATAAAAGGCACTTACTCTGCAATACTTGTTTCATAATAGAATTGGACTCAAGAAAGGCACATTGAATCGTTTGGTCTTCATGGCCTGGAATTATTTCTGTCACATTAGTCGTTTCACATGACAGTAAATTATTTCGGTATCCCTTAATCCCTGAATTAAGTATCGTTCCAAGAAACAAAATTAACTCCATTTCATGTCAGATTCATTCATAAATAAAATAAACATTTAAATTCGATATCGCAAAGATTTGAGCAGAAAGTGTTGAATTCTATAAAAATAACCTAAAATACGTTCACTTCCATTAGTGTAGTTCGACTTACTCGTTACTGCCAACTTAGGAAAATGAAACCCAACAACTACATGTATTTCTATCGTCTCTTGTATAACAGAAAACCAGTTTATAATCTAAAGTAAATCTCACTTTATTTTTAATATAACAACTAATCTTTCTTTTGGAAAAATACATTGTCTTGGCAAGTTACTGTGTATAAATGATGTGCTAAGCAAGCTAATACAAAACACAACAGGAAGTGTTTTGTTTTGTGACAAGATATCAAAATTAAAGGAAAAAGTAAATAAAGACGAAAAATGCAGATAGAAATGTTTTTTCCTTCAGCTTCTGAAATGCAGTTAGTCATAATCTCCTCCAAGGACAGGTCTTATAGTGCTAAGGTAGTATGTTCCAGTTTTTGGCATTTCCTGCTTTTCTCTTTCACATATTTCCCATTTATCTGCTAGGTTGTGCAACAAAGGGGCACACCTCGTACCATTAGACCATTACGGATCTACTGAAGCAAGCCCAGGAAGCTAAAGAGTCTTGACAGTTCCAGAATCGAAGACCCGTCCCACTGTTGGAGCTGCCTAGAGAGGACGATGAACGACCGAGGAGACCTCAGTATGTAGGGAGAGTATCTCTTCCTTGAGCAAGGATCCACGCCATTTGTCCGACAGCGCCATACGCCACGAAACCTAAAAGCACACCTTAAATATGAGAAGGAAAGTAACGAAATGTAAATTATGGATAGGACATCGTGGTGGATGACATCACCTCAGCATTTCTTGACTGACAGGGAAAAACACGAATCTAAAGTCAGGGGGATCAAACCCAGGATCATCCGATTGCGAGCCTCACACGTTACCACGGAGCCATCTCAGTATTGTCTGTCATCTGTTAACGTGTTCCACCTCAAAACCTTTTTGATTCACTATTCCCTTCATCTCAACCATTAGCCAAGTTTCCTCACAGCCCAAACCCTAGCTTGTTTTCTGGTCAGTTTCAGCACAACCCTACCTCCCCCATTCAAGAAGTTATTAGTTATTTTGTCCGTCCCTTTAACTCGCCTCTTTCTTTTCCATTTCTATATTTCAAATTATTTTAATAATTTTTCTTCTCTTGTTTTCAATGACATAGTTTTGTTAGTAATTACAATGGCATTTATTTAGTGCTATATTCGATACATCTGGAGTCTATGGGAGCTGGTCTGGCACTTTTCCTATTGACCTCCAAAATTACAATTTACTCTCTCTTACTACGTATTTACAACGTTTACCTTTAACGTAATGCAATTATCATACTAGTGTTTGTCAACAGACTTTTACATTTCATTCTAACACTCTCCTATTGCCTTAACTGTGACTGATCCGTGAATATTTTTTAATTATTACTACTCTATCACACCTAAACCATTTCTCGTTGATTAATTTTTTCTTCCATTCATTGGTTCCTCTACAGTCCATCAAAATATGTACTTCTTCATTAACCCCATTAGGTTCATAATTTCATATATTTCATTCGTCTTAGCCTAAATATTTTGAGCATCATTATCTTTAAAGTACATGGGACATGCTTCCAAGGTCCGTTTACGTGTGCCCCTAAAAATCATGTTACTGTACAACATTAAACTCTTCAGTGACATGTTTCTCCCTTAGCTCTTTCCTCAAACGTCCAATAATGCTTTTTTCTGATAAAAGCTTCCTTTTCCGCTGCTATCTTCTGACTTCTAGACAACAGACCATGTTACTGCCAATGCTGCATTCCAAAATCTCGAAACTTATCCACTTACCCCACTACTTCATCTTGAACTCTCAAGTATATCTGTGCTTTTCTTTCTATTACCATAACTTTTGTGTTTATCTTAATTCCGTTTCCTTCTGTGACTATCCTCTGATAAAACCATAGGCAAGAAAGAAAGTTAGTTTCAAGTAACGTAAATGAGAAATTTGTAACATCCACATTGAAATTGATACTGTGAGAGTGGAAGTGCAAGATACACACGAAATGGAAAGTACAAAAATAAGTCATCATTTGAAGGTGTACCTCTCTATTCTGATTGCAGAAGTAAAGAATAAACGAGTAGTGGCATGCGCAATCAAACATTCATATCCATCATCATCATTATCATCATCATCATCATCATCATCATCATTTTGGGTTTCACTGTGCCACACTCGTTTGTTTGTCCCCATATATGTATGATCTCAATCCCATAGAACTAGCTTGAGCCAAGGTAAAACGAATAGTTAGAGAAATGTAACAGGTGACTTATCCAGGAATTTCACAATATAACACTTGTGACCGAAACAGACTGACAGGATTTTTGAAAACATACAGAAAAGGTAGAAAATGACCAGCAGGAGAAAAACATCGTTCAAGTTTTATAAGGTAAATATACTGCACGAACTAAAACAGCATTTAAGTTCCGCTATTTTGAGTGACTTCTTTGGTTTGATCTAGCGTTAGTACACATTCCAAGGTTGGTACTACTATCGTTACCGGACCAAAAGCAAGAGATATCGCTGGCATACTGGAATTGTTTACGACATACTCGCTTGCTGCATTCTTCCCAGCAGGGTTGCCAATATTTAAAAGTAAACGGCCATTCGGAATTATAGATTTGGATTCAAAATTATATCATACACCAAATGCTACAACAATAAATGTATCAAAATAAAACTTACGAAAACGTAGTAGTGTTGATGTTTATGGTATCCACTTACAAGATTAATGACCTTAATCACTATTACAACTTTAGTACTTATGTTTCTCCCACTATTCATCTGAAAGTTCATCTTCGTCAACTGCAGCATCATACAAATTTGTTGTTGATATAAACTTTAACATCTCGGTGGCTTGCAAATTTTCGGACCTACCTATTCTTTCATAAGCTGAGACGACAGAATAAGTCCACTTACCTTATCTAGCGCCAATCTGTTTGTAATGTTGGTTTTTACTAAACGTAGTTTAGTAAAAGCTCTTTCACAAGAAGTGTTACTGTGGGGCAATGAAATCACCGATAATGCAACCTCCGCCAGTTCTTTGCAATCAGTATTTCCACCACGGTGACACATGTTTAACAGCACTCCAGAAACTGTCAGGCTCAGGCATGTTCTTTATTTCACACGGAATATCACTTATTCAGAGTTTTCTCCATTGATCATCAATTTTCTGAACAGTGCCTTCATTGAGATTACGAGATATGGGCACACTGGCAACAAGAGGATAAAGGGTACAAGGATTAGTACGATATAATGGTTGCCTTAGAGGGGTGGGGACAGGCCATGAGGGCAAAAGTGTTAATTAAAAAAAAATCGTACGCCCCCATAATTATCGTACGGATTGGCAGCCCTGCCTCCCAGGGACCATAAGCTGATGAACAAACCGTAGGTGTGAGTCATTTTTGTATGACCGATTTTCAGACAGGTAGTGACGACACTGGTCACAATTTCATAATGCATTCGCCATTAATGAACTCTCTCTTCAGTTTTCGTTGTATTCGTGAAACCACGATGCGGGAAAGACTGCTCGGTGTATAGTTATATTACCGGACTGTGGAATAGGGCTGTAGATCTAATATAAAACTCTAACATATGTTTAAGTATTCAATTACAGAACTGTAAGAGTGCCAAATTCACGAAAAAACCCAACTATGGTGTTTAATATACCACAATTGAATTTTTATGGATATAATTTCAGCACATACATCATTATTTCAGGTAATGCTCATTGTTCCGTACAATATTATTTCGTGGTACTCTTCGGTTACAAAATATAGCCAATCAAAGTACAAGTAATATCTCAAAAAGATTACATAACTGTGGTGTGTTACGAAATTATTGTACTTTTAACGTGTAATGGAAAAACAAGCACAAAATTACTGTTTTGTTGAGTGTTAAGAGCGGTAGCGGCATTAAACTGACAGATTTGAGAACCAATACATGCCAAATACCCTCTCCCACACTTGGATCACGCACAGATTATTCTAATGCATGTAGTGGGCGTCCTTGAAAGTACGTCACTTGTAATACACAGCGCTGCAATTTGATCGCTTCCACTCTTGTCTTGAATGCAGATGCACGTCTTTCCAAACCAAATTGGGCTGCGTTGTTGTCAGTCAGGCAAGAATGTTGTTCAACAACTGACATTTATGTATTCTTCCTTAGATGAATTGATAAACAATCAGCGCGCTTTCCTCCCTTTTTAGTTTCTCTTCCAAGTATCTCATTGGTAGAGGAAGTTTTACCTTCCACCCAGAAATGCATATCGACATTTCACCAGAAAGATGTTTTCAGTTCCTCTCAATTAAAAAAATAAAATAATGTTAAAAACTCTGATGTGTTGCACTCACATGACTTTCTCTAATCTTGTACTAACTATTCTTACAAACTCTTACAGCTATATTTTCTTTGTGTTAGTTGAGATCTGCAGATCCATTTACATTCTCATCGTGCCAACTTCATTGTTCATGTAGCATTTTATTAAGTTGAAACACCAATTTTCTTGAATGTATCACTTTCTTGGGTACGCTTTTGTCAGAATGTAGACATAGGTAAAAAAAGATCCATAGAATGTCTAAACAGCTGTTAAGTTAAGGAATCAAGAAAGAAATGGACTTTCTGATACTTAAATTGTATAAGCGCGTAGCAAGATACCATACAAAATAGATTACTTAGTACCCGTAGCATAATAGGTGTGCGTTATTTGTCACGCTGGAGTTGATCGAAATTCTGTCCACAAATCTTTGACTTTAAATCTCTTATAAAATTAGCTACCGTGATGTGTAAATCATGAATCTTCCGGATATTCCTCTTATAAACTAGTTTCGTACGAATTATGTACAAATTTTAAACGCACCGACATCTTTTCTTCAAACTTTTCATCTTTTAGCTCACTTTAGAGCAATTTTTTTTGTCTAAAAAGTTGTAACTTTGAAACTCTCCTTGTATAAGCAGCATTTTATTTATGTATTTCTTTATTCTCTTATGAATATAAAGTTTGATGACATACATTCTTTAAACTAAAATCCCAAAATTTAGGAGGCTGTGCTTAAAAATTATTTCCATCCGAATTTGAAGTCGGTCAAGAATTCTTCTCATATCTCTTATAAGTTTTCAGCGCCGTATTTGCAACCTTTTTATTTGTTCCATAAACAAATGGACAGAGAAGTCCTAAGAGAGACTAAGAAATAATTACGAGGTTTGTCATGTGAGTGTGGGATCGAAAATATATTTTAAGTAACGAATTTTCATAATATAGTCATTCCAGTCAAAAGACAATGCACAAACTAGCTACAATATCCAAAATGCTTACTTGTATAAAATGAGGCTATGTTAGGCCGCAAATCAATGCTTGACAAAGTAACCATTACTGGTAATGAAGTGGTAAAATAATATTTATTATCTTCAGAATTGGTTGAAGCAGAGAAAGTTCAGCTGTAGACACGCGTGTGCATGGAAACAAGAAAATTAACATATACTTGCCCGCTAGTGCTTTCAGGAGAGGTAGGGACGACGAATTCGAAAAATATTGGAAATGCTATTTAGAGTTGAATGTGGGATGCATTGTGTTCCTCAAGGCGTAATCTTCTGGAGAGGAGAAAGACCATACCGAGGTTTTTTACAGAACCTTTTGTCCACGACTGGATCGGGGTAAAAGGAGAAAGTCTAAAGTTTTCTTATACAGTACGGCCAATGTGGGCATCTGGTAAGGTGTGGTTTGGAAAATATACTTTACTTCTTGAAGAACTGACTCTTTGCATTTAGAAGTTTCATCTTCGACAGAAACTCATTTGTTGATTTAATTTGAGTTATAGTTGTGATTGAAGACAGTTTTCTGTTATGTGTATACTTGCGTTACCACCCAAAAAAGTAAGGCTGGAGGTATTATGGGTGCTTTCTATAAGTAAGAGCGTTAAAGATACGAGTTACACTACAGAAATGGAAACCGTTCTCTTCCGATGATAGTGTTTTTATACATTTTCCATTCATCCTGCCAGGGTGAATTCAGCGTTGCCTGTTTTACTGCACGTGTATGCATGAACTACATTAAATCCTCTAACTTTTGTTTTATTTATTATTGTAGACTTGGAATACAATAATGTTTGATACTTGAATTTTTACCGTTTAACTGGATCTTTACTTTTTATTTGTTATTATTTAATGGATAAGCGATCTCACTGTCACCAAAGTTAATGTGGGTGACCTTGCTCGTTGTTAGTCTTCTTCTTCCAGTACAAGAGTTGGGTTGATTCCCTTTCCATTATATGTATACAAACTGCTGTTTACATCTCTTTTTGGGCCATCCTATATCGCGTTTTCCCATGGTATTATAAGAAACGGCGGATGATAAGGTGACATTTTTTACACCTGTTGATGCAATCTCTCCTGGTAGTGCCATTTCTTCCACCAGTCTTTTCGGTCTCAAATTCTTGTCTAATTTCTTGACTTCTTCTTTGATCTCTTAAGGCTCACTCCAATGTGACCAAAAAAATCTCATTTCCGCCGCTTCTATGCCTCTTTTATCTCCCATTTTTAACGTCCACGTCTGACTTCCATAAAACAGCGACGGCTTTTAGGCGATGTTGTGTAATTTTACTTGAATTTCTTAATACATTTTCCCCAAAATATATTTTTATACATCCGTTTACATGATACTTTTCAAGCCTAATTCTCTTATATATATATATATATATATATATATATATATATATATGAAACACAGACGAAATGGATGAATGGAAAGGTGATGATGGAGCAGTTTGATGGCCAGCCCAGCATAGGTATGAGAGTGCGGAAGAGGATATGAAATGCAGGCGAAATTGATGACTAGAAAGGTGATGATGGAGCAGTTAGCGGAATGAGTGGTGGGGGAAACTGGAGAACGCTCTAACTGCTCAGCCACGGCGCCGCCGCTCTGATTGTAATATGTTATTTAATTTGTCACATTAATTTGGAGATGATGTTCTGATTCCGCGATAATACTATAGTACTTAATCATCTAAAAAGGACGTTATTATGGCAGACACACAATTTAATGGCGGCTGATACATGCCCACCTCTTTGCTGTCGTGCAAATAAATGTGGGCGCAAATGACATTTATATCGCCGGCTTTACAGCATGATTTCACAATATGTTTAACTACAGAACACCACCAACCAACTCCTCATATCACTCGCCATTAAATTTTGTATCATTCATGATTAAATTGTTTC
This sequence comes from Tenodera sinensis, assembly GCA_030765045.1. Lineage (NCBI taxonomy): Eukaryota > Metazoa > Arthropoda > Insecta > Mantodea > Mantidae > Tenodera > Tenodera sinensis. Next base: position 17,999,573 of record CM060973.1, on the reverse strand, counting down.
CTATAACCTTGATAGTTGTCGGACCTTAATGACCTAGTTGTTGACGGGCCCTTAAACCCTATATACTCACTCTTTGACGTTTGTTAGTAAATTATTAGTTGTATTTTCGTATAAGTGCTATGTCTCTTACGAATATTCACTACAATATGCAATACACATACATCTTGACTTCAGCTCGTATTATCAAACTTGTTCTCCTCTGATGCACTTGTAAGGGAATATACTGTTATGTATAGGTAATAAATCATTGCCAGGCAGTCTTGCAGACTGTTCTTTTAGCCGCTGGATTCTCTGTACACGCTACCCTAATCATAAGACATGTTGAAATAAAAGAAAGCGCGGCAGACTAGTTTAATAAATTGCACTTTTGAGAACTTCTGTTATAAATGTGGGTTTAGGTTTATGACTTCCCATCGTGAAACTGTAGAAGCGTGGAATGATCGTAATAAGATAAGAGAAAATTGTAATTCGTTTGTCATGCCATTCCCGGATGTTATATTTTAATCAAAATTATTTAAGTCAATTTTTTTTATAAAATCTCATTCACCAAGGAAAGCGTTGCTATGAGAGAAATTGACAATGAGCCTTAGACTTGCACCATTTCGTTATCCATTTTAGTCTGTAACGTTAAGTGTAAGACGAATCTTATCACGTGTCGCCCACAGAAAATAAAATTATCCTGTTACTCACCGCCCTATTAAAATAATTTTTCTTACCTAAATTGGTCCTTTAACTAAACCCCAATGCAACAGCCCGTACCGGACCGATGTATACCGCCCGGCCGCTGCGTCCCCCACCTCTGCCCACAACACGCGTCATGAGTGGGAGAGTGGGACGTGGTCAGTGCTCAGGGCCCTGACGGCTGAGCCAAGTAGCTCAATTGACCCCTCAGGGACCGAATGAAGCTGAGTGCACCCCTGACCACGTCTGCCAGGGAGAGAAAATGTTCACGCCTGTGCCGGGAATCGAACCTTGGTCTCCCTCTTGGTAAGCAACAGCCTTACCACGGCATTAAGGAAATGACCAAATTTGTTCTTAGATTGCTAAAATATCCTGATAGGACATTCATAGAAATACAATTTATTTTGGATTGTTAGTGCTGTTTGTTTATTCTGCATATATCTCCGCATCTTCTGTTTTCTGTGTTGAAAAGTTTCCTTCCATTTAAGAACAAACTGAAAACACGAGCTTTAGACCTCAGTGAAACTTTGTTATATTGCGATTGAGGATCCTAGCACAGTGAAGTTTCTTATTCATACTTCGTCATTGTTAAATCCTATAAGAAAGAAAAGACAGAAAACCACAAAACCTACCAAGAAACTGATATTTTCTATCACTACTCCAGCATACAGAGGTTCGTTATTGCAGGCTTATCTTGCCAAAATATTTAAGGTACCAAGTATTTAACATATGTACATCTAGCCTACTGAACATACGAGAGATATATTGCGGCTGCCAGCTTACAGGAGGAAAAGATAAAGTGAGTCACAACCCAAGGCATACGGGCCACAGAGACGCACGGAAGTCCCTAACATTTCCTAACTCGAAGACTCGACCCACTAGAGGAATTGCCAGTGAGGGTTTGAATTATCGATCAACCAGGCAAACCTCTTAACGTCCACGCTGAGCACTATTTTCCTTGGAACAAACATCCACCTAAACATGACAATGGAACGGAATGAAAGGGAAATGATGGAAAGGAAATTGTAGTGGATAAAAAACATCCCAGCATTCGCCAGGGAAAACCACGAAAACCTCAAGGTCAGAGTCGAACCCGTGACCTCCCTAATGCAGGTCTCGTACGTCACCATGGAGCCTTCTCTCATGGTTTTTGAACATCTTAGGTCATAGACTGTGGAGGAATTGCATTTGTTGTTAAATATTGCTTATGTTACATAAGAGCCACTTACAAGGCATAAGTTTAGGATACCTCTGAGGCATTGCCAGTTACGAAGACCGAGCAATATATGTGAAAACCTCTACTTGGGAGAACGGGATTTAAACCGGAACCTCCTGTACTCAAGGACCTCAGGCAATTGTAAACATAAATCAGACACACGCACGCACACACACACACACACACACACACACACACACACACACACACACTCACTCATACTAAGCTAGGAAGAATGGTATAGGAATAGGAATCGGAGAGATACGGAGGGGTCCGCCACACAAGTCAGGCTTATTGTACCTATGTCCCCAAGGGGACACCCTGGAGGAAGAATGAGGTGAGAGGAGACAGCGGGCGGCCAGATCCAGACTATCCAGACTAACGGCACAGACATTGAAAGAGTTCCCTAAAGTTTCCCAAGTTTGACGACTCCTCGAAATCTAGCTCTTCCGGGGCCAACTCAGGGGGACCTCGACGCGGGGTCCAACGCCCTCACATGCCGCCCCTTTTCCACACGGATCCCACGGATGAGGGACGGAAAGAGTTCCTGTACGCATATCATCCCTGTCAAATTGCACCTAACGCCTTCGTTGACCCTTAAAGAACCAACGCGATGAAGGATGAATAAAATGATTAATAAAACGAAATGTAAGGGCAGGAAATTCGGTGGATGTAATTATCCTACCCAGGATTCGCCTGGCGAGCCGGGGCAACCCCGAAAAAAACATCAACCAGGAAGGTCGGCCGTGGGAATCGAACCCAGTATCTCCCGAATGCGAGCCTTACACGTTACCGCGGAGCCATCTCACAATGACGCCAAGGATGCACACAGACCATTTATGAATTTATTTATTTAGGGGATCTCAAAACGGACATTTCAAGTGAAATATCTGTATTGAAAAGAATACCTACGTGCTATGTACATGTAGAGAAAGTAAAAATGTTAGAAAGTTGAATAAGATATGTCAATTCGGGAATGGTGAAATTTTTCGAATTCCGTGTAGACCCGAAGTTTCCGAATTTGATTTTTCTAGTTTTTGCCCTTACACACAAGAAAGAAAAGTTTCGTAATATACTCGGCAGTGCTATGTATAATCGGCAAGGTTGTGCAAGTATTGTTAATAAGTGTTGGTATAGTGCTAAGCGAGAAATTCTTCAACATCCCCTGCAGAAGTGTTGAAAGGGTGGCAAAAGAATGGAAGTATCGCTCATGTTCTCGATTATAGCTTCGCAAACCAGATTACCATTCTGCTATGGAATTGACACAGTTTTATGCCTTTGAAAGTTTATTTCAGCAATTACTACAGGTATTTTGTAATCAATCAGTACGGCAATTAGCGATAATTTGACTTCACAGAACATGATGTGGAAGCCGTGAGGGATTCCACTCAACAATAAGCTGGAGTACTGCGTGTAGTCTACCGCTAGAGCTCGTGATGTTCGCCTGTTCTAGTCAGGTAACGAAGCGGAGAGCGCACCTGAGAAAATGACGCAATGCTTTACCCGTCATGCTTTGCGTGAGGTGACGTCACATCAGAGTTTTTGTTTTATGACCCAGATTTCCCCTGAGCGGAGTTGACTATCGAAGGAAGGGGAAAGGGGAATGAATAATTTATTTTACATGCGTAATAATTATCAGCGTTTATGTAATGTTTCCAATTTTGAGATGAGAGAGCTTGGATGGTAATTGGTTCTTTGATTTGACTTCATTAATAGTTCTAATTCAGTTGTAAACAGTTGAGAAGACCAGGCGCCGTGACGTTTCGTCACTGAAACAGCAGTGTTGAAAATATAGGCTGTTCAGTTAAGTAATCACAGTACTGCACCGCCCTCCACATAGATGGCAGTACATTTGCTTGCCCCCAATGTTAACTGCACACCCATCCTCTGTTGATTTCCATCAGAAATGTCAGATGGGTAATAATTATGAGCCCGTCGCCCTTTGTGCGCTCCTATTACCTGCAAACACTGTGCCCTGTTATTATTCTATTGTAGTAATGAATTTTATTTATATCTTTGAATTAAGACCTAGTTTCAACGGCACAGTAAGCATTTGTGGGGTTTGACAGCGGCCAGTAACTATAAAAAAAGTTCAGACAACTTTGTACCCATTATCAGTTCAGATATCCTCTGTATCAGTGGTATTCAAACTTTTTACTTTCTCTACTGGTGAGTAGAGGAAGTATTGTATTCCACCCAAAAATTCAATGTCGAGATTTCACTGGAAATATGTTTTGAGGTCCCCTGAATAAAATTTTTTTTTTTTTTTTTTAGAAAAAGGTCCATGTGTGTGTTAGTCTGTGTGTCTGTGGACAACATAACTCAAAAACGAAAAGTCGGTTAAAAACCTAAGTTGGTATTTAAGTTTGTCTTTCAAGGATGCGACACGAAGATTTTGAAGAAAATAGCCCCACCCTAAGCTAACCTTTACATGGAAAATTTCTTGAACATTTTGATTATCTTGAAAATGGCTCTAACGATTTTGATTATATACACAATTTGTGTCTGATAATTTTTATTTGTAGAGTGAACTATTTCGGAGATATTTCCCTTTATTTGTGTAAATTTTAAGCCTCTGTCAAAAGTAACATCGCTATTCAATTGTTTATATGTTAACCGTGGAAAGAAAACGAAATTTGAAAGCTTTAAAAGATTTGACTATCACTCAATGCCTACTGTATTCCCATATTTACGACGACGACGACGACGACGACGACGATGATGATGATGATTGGTGGTAGTGGTCAAATGAGTCCGGGACCCAAAGAGCTTAAAGTTGCCCGACATTTGTCTTCTTAGAATAAGGGAAGCTAAAAAAAAAAAAAAAAAAAAAAAAAACACCTTTATGCGGATAACTCGCTCTAACGAGATTCGAACGCGGGACTTCTTGAATGTGAGCACACACGCTACCCCTGCACCGCAGTTGTATAAGCTTGTATAACTAGTAATAGGTAAGCGATTGTCATAAACCACAAAAAAATATAGATGTCTCTAAAATAATTTATTTCAAATAACTTTTTTTGAGATAGTCCAAGTTCAAGATATCATTAATGGTTCGATTTGTTCAGTATTTATTCATTCTTTTAAAGTCCTGTCGACATTCAGTTGTTTATCGCATTTGGATTGTTAAGAGTATGGGGTTTTATGATCGGCAACATAGCGTCCAGTTCTTGAACATTTGATTATCACTATTCCCTTTGTATCTATAACAGCATTTAATGTAGCTATTTCTGCAAAGGTTTATCTCGATTCAAATGAAATAGGTAGATAGAAAAATAACTTTCGTAAGAATTTTTATACTCCTATTAAACGATAGAGCGAGTGTAGAGAAAACCATGTGAATGTAACATACGAGATGTTTTCTTCTGATTCTGGAAAGAGAACGGAATTTTAAAGCCATCACATAGCGGCCTGCATTTAAAATACCGCGTAAGCCTATTCCCTACAAGAAAAGATGTAATAAAACCGTTTTTGCTAATGTTTAGCTAATTAACATGAATTAGATATAAGGAAAAGCTTTTGTAATAACGATTTGATGAATGGGTAGAAAAAGTAATGCGAGTGTAGCACATTACTGATGTTTGGAGGGGGGGGGGGCAAGCGTTGCGCATACATTGACTGGTGCCCCTGAACTTATTTTTCAGTTCAAGAGTTTGCAATAAAAATGGACAAATACATTTAACAATGACATAAATGTGTATTTACTCGTCATTTTGCCAAACTGAACCCATTCACAACACATTGACAATTTATAGTGTTCAGTAATATAAAATTAGTTTCACGGTATAACAGCTTGCAGTGAAATCTTCACTTAATTACACACCATTTTAGGTATTATGGCCCATGGAAACAGGTTATGATTAAGATATACAATGGAAGGAATTTATAGGTTAATATATATACATTGCATTAAGCCATTGTCGTATACTTAGGAAAACTACTTGATTTCTGCATATGCTCTCCTTGTCTTCTTTATCTGGTGGTTATCCATGAAGCTCACAACACATGGCCAGCTTTCATATAACCTAATCAGCTCAGCTCAGCTCGATATTCCTTGCCCAGATAACTATTTGTGTTTACTTTTCGCTTTCAGCCATGTTGCAGATATCGTGACGCACTGTTATTACTCGCATTACATTGGCCACAACTATCAAATCAATGTCAAATATTTGACCAGTATTCCTGTTCCCATTTTATATCCACGATTTTTCCACACCAACATCCAATGTCATTACATTGCCTGTTTGCCGATGATGTAGCAATTTTGTGCAAGGGAACATTCAATCTACTGCAATTGAGCTACAGCATTTTGTTAACCAGATATTGTTTGGTCTAAGAAATGGAGAGCCAAAATGAACCCCAAAAGGTAAAAAATTACAACATTCACTTACAAAAAGAAAATTATCAATCAACCTATTTTTCTCGGTGCAGAAATCATACCAAAGAGGCAAACAGTAAGGTACTTAGGTCTGATTCTGGACAGCCGTTTAACTTGGAACGCACACATTATGAATTTACTCCAAAAACTAAGAAACAGGCTGCGTGGAATTAAATTCCTAATACAAGGAAGGTTTCAGCTCCCTCTGCATCTCAAGAAGTTAATTTGCTATTCTGTAAATATACCAATTTGGATATACTCTTGTGGCATATGGGGTTCTGCAGCAAATTCTAACATTAAGAAAATACAAACATTCCAGAACAGGATCTTAAGACTGATCGCTGATGCACATTGGTTCATTAACAATAACACTATAGAGATCTTCGTGTTCCTGGCTTCTCTTACTTACTTTTAAGGACTTCTCCGCTCACTCATTTGCCATTCTTTCCGTTTCAACAAGTCATCCTCCTCTAGGCATTCATCATTCTATGAATGTGTCCTCTCGAAGTTGCTCTTGGCCTGCCCCGCTTCCTTCTTCCACTAGGTGACCGTTCTAAAAACGTCTTGGGCAACCTATTATCCCCCATTCTTCTAACGTGCCCATACCATTGAAAACTCCGCCTTTAAATTCTCTCCACCACTGTTTCTTCCATATCCATCGTTTGTCTCACCTCTTCATTTCTCCTCTCCAATCTTGATATTCTAGCACTACGTCTCATTCGGTCCATTTCCACTCTCTCTCTCTACCAAAGTCCACCATAGGTCATTATACTTTCCAGCACAGTGTTCAAAATCCTCTTCTTTGTACAGTTCAACGTGGTTCTACTCCACTAAACCCATTCAACATTCGTATAACTCTTCGGGCTTGTTCTAGCCTACTGTCAACATCCAGTTTACAGGTTCCTGATTCATCAATAAACGATCCCAGCTATTTAAACTTTTTAACGGCTTTAATAATATCTCGGGGGTAAGGAGATTTCTCGTCCACTTCCTCCTGAATTCTCAAAATTCTTAAGAAATACTACACTGAACTTCTTCAGACATTTATTGACCATCTTGACTCACTACTCAATCACATTCCAGAGCAGCTGCCATCTCCTAGAAACGACACCCACTGATAACCACATAATAGCAAGAGAAGAAGATCTTCATTGGAAGACACCTTCTACACATATTTATGTCATTGTAATGTTTTATTGTCAAATGCCATTTGTTGCAATTAAGTTATCTAATAAATTAAAGTAAATATTTGACCTTTTAAAGCATGGCTTATTTGCTTCCGCTATTCGAAGCAATTTGACAAGAAAAGTCGCCAACTCTCGGATAGACTTGTAAAACATTACTTTTGACAAACATTTGATCATGTACAAGGAGCTTTTATGGCTTTCCCAGACTCTTGTCGTTTAAAAACTCTTCTTCATACCGAAACTGATGTTTCAAGCCAAAAACAAGCAGATAATCACGTATCACATCCTGGTTACATAAGATACTACTACGCTTGCGTATTGACGACCGTTGGATATTGTAATTGGTGTCGAAACTTCCTAATAGTAACCTCTGGCTTGTCTGGCATTGAAATGACTTCAGAATTCCTGTAATCACAATATATCGTCAGCATACACACTTAAGGATTACGTGTCTCCGGATTTACCTTTCTTTCTTTAAAATGTTTTCATCACTAAGGAAAAATATTTTTACTTTCTCTGCTACCTGTCGTAGTTAAGAGGAAATATTGTAGAAAGAAAAAGGTTCATATGTGCTTACAATGTCTTATAACCTTAAAACGAAATGCTAGGTGACTCCCAAACTTGGTATTTAGATTCAGCGACTTCCAAAGATGCGACACTATCATGTTCAAGAAAATCCTTCCACAGTCCACCCAAACTACCCTTTAGTGTACATGGAACATTTTTCGATGCATTTAATTTTTTCAGAAATGACTAATGCTATTCATTTAAATACCAGATATTTAAGATATTTACATCACAACTAAACTGTATGTGGTGAATTAGAATTGGTTTTTGACAGCAGGGAAGACCTTTGTCTGTTTTTACTTAGAATAGCTAATACTTCTTCCTTTTTTTTTAAAAAAAAGTCTGTTCCATTTTTAATATATTTTTTTTTTTTTTTTTTTAAAGGTTTAGTAGTATTGAACTGAATCATTGTTTATTTTAAAATAATACTCGTACATCTGCGAAGTGCACTTAACTCGGAAGGAATGTTGAATACCTGACTTTGTATAATAAACCATGAGGGATAGATAAAAACATGTCCCACAAAAATGTAGATCTCCTAAAACTTACATCATTTAAAACAACTTTATCTGGCATCAGCCATTCCGAGATATTCATTGTTATTAGTTTGAATTTTTCAATACTTTTGTCATTTCTTAAAATGTTGTCGCTACTCAGTTGTTTCTAAATCATGGAGTAAGGAATTCTAAGGCCAGCATATAGCAACATATGACTTAATTCTGTTTCGTCTATCTCCTTTACCGAAAACGAATTTAGTAAAATGCAAGAGTATAATGATTATTTAACGAGGCCTTCTCTTTACCCCTCTGCAATGACACCAGTATTCATGCTACTGGTTGGACATAGTTATAACCAATGACGTGAAAGGAAAGTATTGTTTATTTCTGACGGTTCCCTAAGTGAACAACTGTTGCTTGTTTCACACAGATCGGAAACTACACGTGGCCAGCTGGTAATACAGACTTCATTGTGCAAATCCCCAGAAGTGTAATTATATTTAATGCCATCCAAGAAAGTCGGTTTATTGCACAGGTATTAACAGAAAAACCTTTCATTCGAAAGCAGAAGCTGTATAATGTAATAGACACACACTTTAGAGCTATTTCGATATGAATTTTATTTCCAGTATAAATGTACGAAGAATTTGTAGAAGGATTAAACATTTTTATTTGTCAATATAATATTGTATTATGTTTAGTGTAAAGCCTTACAAGTTTTTGTGATTCTAAGGACAAAGTTATAGCTGTTCTTATGACATAGAATCGTTTAACCTAATAAATTCTGCTTATTTCAAACAACATTTGTGATCTTATCTACAATAGGAAAAGAATTTGGAGATAAATCTAAAGAAAATAAAAAGATAGCTTTTCTACGTCAGGTGTGTCTACCCTTTCTCCTGCTCCACCTTTCTTTGTCCTCATTACAGAGCCACTCCTCTTTCCTCATATTGCAAAGCTGTCAGGATTCATTGGTCAGTACTTTTTATCCCATACGAGACCCCGTAAGACGATAAGAAACTGAGAAATACTCCCAAACTACATGTTACTAAATTCGTTTGGTGTATCTACAACAATATGTGAAGCTTTCCACAATGGTTTATTTTAGTGATTTACCATAATTTCTCGATACTGATACTAATTTTAAACACCAATACTCGATGCTCACTTTATAAATAGCTCTAATAGCAATAGCTTGATCACGAATGGTGTTCTTGTTAGTAATTTTCTGTGTATAAACACATGTAACCAATTTTGTTTTTGCTCATCATCTTCAGATGTAGCAATACAGATTCTGTAATCTTCGCTCGGTGTATGGATGTAACATGTTTCTGTAAATGTGGTCTATTGTGTGACTTTACATCGCGCATATGTTACACATTGCTCACTTATTGTTAGTGCTCTCTACTTGAAAAAAGTTCCACACTTCACTCATGTTTTATTGTCCATTGAAAAAAGTTATGAATCAAAATTAGTCATTACACATTTAATGTCCTCAAAATGTCGTAAACATGTGATATTGTAATCAAAATCGTTAGAGCCGTTTTTTGAGAAAATAAAACTTTCAAAAAAGTTTCCATGCAAAGGGTAGTTAAGGGTGGAAGAATTTTTTTCAAAATCTCCGCGTCTCATCTTTAAAAGATATTAAATTTAAATACCAACTTTAGTTTTTAATCTGCTTTACGTTTTTGAGTTATGCTGTTCACAGACCCATACACGCGCGAGAGCGCAGACCTTTTTTTCAAAGTATTTTTTTTTATTATTGTTTTTATTCAAGACTCTTAAAAGATGTGTTTCCGAAGAAATCTCGACATCGAAATTTTGGGTCGAATACTGTATTTCCCCTACTGCTATTCGTAATAGAAAAAGTAAAAATTTAAAATTCACATCGTTTTCTCACAAATGTTGTAAAAGCATAAGTACTGTTTTGGAAATGTACAGTAGGTTGTAGTAATTCTCACAAAAATAGTATTTCCAAAATGGCAGAAAATAGTGTTCGTGCTTAGTAATGTTCCTTGAAAAGGATTGTTTGGGGTTGGGGATTTTTTTGGAAACCTTCGTGTTGCATTTTTGGAAGATGAATGAATGAAATAAGGCCTTTTGATCCATGTAGAATAAGATCATCACCAGGACCTCTAACTAGGGGAGCTCTAAAGTTGACTTATGGAGAGGCAGGAGCAGAGCAATTTTCTGAATTGATAAGATAATGAAACGGTTTATTCATGAGAGGCCTTCTGCATACCACTGAAGGTAATCTTCAATGAAAAAGAGCGTAGAATGTGTATATTGTGACGCCGGGCGCAGCGCCAAACAGAGGACTGTCGGGGTAAGCCACTTCACACCACGTACCAGACCGGCGAGCAAAGGCGTTCAAAGTCAGGCTGCCTCGCGCGACTGTGTGAGTGTACGTGATTAACAACAATCAGAGCGGCAGAACCAAATGGCATTTTCTCCGCAGCTTTCGAGAAAGATAGGCTACGTCATCGCCAGCGTCTTTGAAGGAGTTCGCGACAGGTCCGTGTGACGTCATCCCCGCTATGTAAGGAGGTGTGGAAGCAGCAGAGAGAGAGAGAGTTATAGTTACGGACATGAGTATGTCAAACAGTGTTTAAAGAGTGCCGAGTGATTGTATCGTCGAAGTTAGTGTATGAGAGACAGAAGGTGAAGACACAGAAAGGACTGAGTCAAGGTTACGAGAAGTATACAGTTGTGAGTTGCCATATCACGAAAGACCGGAGGCTGTGTTAACGACGAGAAGAAAACTGTGTGTTTATGCAAAAGTTTAGAAGACAATAAAGTGATAGAAATCTACCGGACTGGATTTTGTCACACTGTTGTCAGTGGTGGGATTCTTTGAATTGTCAAATTGTTACATTGGTATCCAAAGTGGGATTCGTCGAATTGCCGTTTTGTTGCAATATATTTCATACTGACCTGCCATCCTAATAATACTTAAGGAAGTTGTATGCCTACTTCATACTACCCGCCTAGCGCATAGCCTATTTATAATTTACTATAGGGCATGCTAAAACTGTGTATGTATTTAGGTACTTTGTTACATTCTCTATGTTTTCTTGTTCTAAAAATAATTTTATAAGCTTGAGAGAACTTGTTCGTGCTTTGTGCTAATAACCAAGCCATGGTATTGTCGCATTGGCACGGGGCATCTATGCAGCGCTAAGTGCCGAGCTTCCGTGCTGGAAGCATTGCTTATGTTTGATGTTCCTTGGCTGACGACAGGCTACGGCGCAAACTGCAGTGACGCAATTCTCCTAGTTCGGCCACGGCCCAATGAAGTAAAACGACAATCGCCTAATACATCCATATTGTAAACAACCAAAAATTACTCTTTGGATTCATACAAAAGATACAGTTTTATCATAATGGTATACAATGTTAGCGATGTATCAGACTACCATTACTACGTAATCCCGATTCGCGCCGCAGCCTGTCTTTTTCGCTAACCACGGCTAGGATGAAGTAACTTCATGTATGTCCTTGTTTGTTCTATAGTCGCTGTCACGAATGAAGGAGGTTGCGCAGAATACAAATATTCAATGTCACAGTAAGGTGTTTTCTAGCCAATCAGGCATAGTCTATTTCAGAGCGCGTGTGAGAGTACTTGCCTACAGTTTGACAGTGAAGTTGAATAATTCTGAGCAATAACTCCACTCCATTGTGTGATAGGTAAGTTCGTTAAAAGTTCCGACGATGGGAGAAGCAAAAAAAAAAAAAAAAAAAAAAAAAAGAAACATGGCAAACAGTTGCAACTCATTGTGTCATTTACCGCCATCGTTCTTGACGACTGCTATCGTTTGTGTGTAAAACAACGAAAAAGGAGCATAGTTACGGTATAATTGTTTGAGTCCATAGTCAGAATGTAGGTAAAGGAAATAAAAGAGTAAAGAAATAATTGAAAGGTAACCGAATGAGTAAGTTTGTTACAGTATAAACCCAATTCTAATTCTATTTCTCTTAAATGATTTATTTCTCCTGTTTGTTCTCGTTTGAGCACTATTTGCACTCTTTACTATATTTTACATGTTTTGCATTATTTTCTCTTCTTAATTGTTTCCATTTACAATTGTCCTGTACAGTTCTTGTCCAGGTATTTCCCCAAGTAGACATCTCACCGCTTTATCGGACACCCTCTGCTTCTCTTTTCTACTCTGGGAGCCTTTCTGTTTTCTTGCAGTCTCAATACATGGTCTCTCCACCTCCATTTTAGTGGGCCCAAATGATTTAGTTGTCGACGGGCCCTTAAACTCCATCCATCCGATCCATCCATCCATCCATCCATCCATCCATCCATCCATCCATCCATCCATCCATCCATCCATCCATCCATCCATCCATCCATCCATCCATCCATCCATCCATCCATCCATCCATCCATCCATCCATCCATCCATCCATCCATCCATCCATCCATCCATCCATCCATCCATCCATCCATCCATCCATCCATCCATCCATCCATCCATCCATCCATCCATCCATCCATCCATCCATCCATCCATCCATCCATCCATCCATCCATCCATCCATCCATCCATCCATCCATCCATCCATCCATCCATCCATCCATCCATCCATCCATCCATCCATCCATCCATCCATCCATCCATCCATCCATCCATCCATCCATCCATCCATCCATCCATCCATCCATCCATCCATCCATCCATCCATCCATCCATCCATCCATCCATCCATCCATCCATCCATCCATCCATCCATCCATCCATCCATCCATCCATCCATCCATCCATCCATCATCATCATCATCATCATCATCATCATCGTAGTTTGTATGGTGTGGCTGCTGTCTGCTTTTCCACTCTTTTTGACTATTTCTTCGCTCTTTAATCTCTCAATTAAAAGTACAGAATTTTTCTCTGCATCTTCCTGCGATGCATACTTAACTTACGCGTTTGGTTTTCTGTAAGACACCATGTTTGTGTTTCATACAGTAAATATATGCAGCTCTCTGAACGTTAGAATTTCAATTTTCTGTGAATTTATTGGTTTTGGAAGATGAAGTTCAGTGACCATAACTTTCTCCAGGCATAACTTTCTTCGCACTTCGTCCTTATTTTGCTGTTTACAGCTGTTTGACCAAGATAATGTATTCACTTGTGTATTCGATGGCTTCTCATTTTGACAAAGTTCGGCTCTCAGTTGAATTAATCATGAGCGTTGTTTTTTCCGGGTTCATTGATAATTTACCTGCCTACTTTCCTGATTGAGTTCTGTGAGCATTTTCTTAAATTACGTGACTGACTTGGCAGCGAGTACTGTATCGTCCGCAAATGACAGATTTGTCAGTCTACGCTCGTTTACATTTATTCTGTACCTCTGTTTTGACCAATTTAATTTGTTGAATAAGTTTTTTAGCACTCATATAAATACTTTGTGCGGTGTTGGTTCCCGTCGTTTGACACCTCTTTCGAGCTTGAATTTTCTTCTTCTTTCTGCTTGTATTTTTGAATAGCGGTCCATGTAGATTTTGCTCAGAATTTTTAAATGTTTGTTTTTAATTTCAGTCTTTTTCAGTACTTCTGTGATACTTGGGAAGATATTGAACTTGAATGTCAAATATGGTATTTATCAGACTTTTTGTTTTATGGCGTTCATACTGTGACAAAATCATAAAATCCTGGACAGTTATGTTTTTCTCATTCATTTTTTTCTAACTGAATGCACAAAAACAGTTCTCTTTTACTGACGGTACAAAAGCTTCAGTCCTTGTGATATTTTGTTTTCTTCTCGTAACCTTGACTCATTCCTTTCTGTCTCACTTTACTTTCTCTCTCTCTCTTTCTCTCGAACTGCTAACTGACGATACTAATATTCAACACTGATTAACTGCTTCGCTATCTTCCTACAGTACACGACGACCGTTCATGCGCGGCTGAAACAAACAAACAAAAACACACACACACACACACACACACACACACACACACTCACACTCAAACTAAAAATTGTAACTCCCCACCCTCGTTGCCTCGCCTCCTTATATAGCGAGGATGACAACACGGACCTTTCTTGGACTTCACCTTTCTGGAACTTCCGCAAATACGTCGGCCGCCGGACACTTTTCGAATAATCTCGAAAAGAGTGCCGCGCTCATTGTCACATGTTCACAAACACTCGCGCCAGGTAGCCTGGACTTGAGCGTTTTGATGCATGTATCGCCTATAGTGTGAGGCAGCCCGACCTCCAGCCTTTGTAGTGTTTGCGTTATCGTCGGCAACAATACATACGCGTGCGCGCACATACACACATACATACGCGCTCGCGGACCTCTTTCTGTATATATATATATATATATATATATATATATATATATATATATATATATATAATTTTTTTTTTCTATTCAGGGACTCAAATAGGTATTTCCAGGTATGTCTATCGAATTTTTGAGGGGTCTATAATATCTTCTGTGTCTACTATGCGGGTAATATGGCAGCGAAAGTAATGGATAGCTTTCCTGATTGCTCACGAATGTTGAAATTAGTTCTTATTTCTTCCATCTAGGAATGCCAGCATACCTACAGGAAAATACAAGCTGTGGGCGTTCAGAAGTAATTCAAAGACATTTTGAAAGCAGGAAGAAGGCCTAGAGCTCGAAAGAGGACGATTCCATAGCGCTTTGGAATCAATACGAAGCATCAAGACCTGGCAGTCACAGAACGAAGAAGCTAGGGACGGTATAATGGCTGTAGCTTACAATGGCAAAACTCCATCCAGATTTACATAGCACTCTTGAAAAGCCCCGAAAATATAGAGTACCTATTTGTATTAGTAAAGGCAAAAAAAAAAAAAAAAAAAAAAAAAAAAGTCTGGATGTGTAGAAAAGACTTAAGATGTCAAACAACGGTGACCACAATATTAGTTTGTAAACTGTTAAAAGTTTTAATGCTTTTGCCAAAAATAGTACAGGAAATTGTTATAGGAATTTAATACTTGGGAAAAAAAAAAAAAAAAGGTTCAAGAAATAGTGTATTCTTGAACTGCGTATTTAGGAAACATTCCATTTAGGTGTATGGCTTTTCTAGCATCTAAGGCAAGCGTGTTTAATCTGTTTTTGGAAAAAGACCACTTTCGTTAAGGTGAATTGGTTTGCGGGCCACGTAATTCAATTTTTTACCGTATTAAATAGGATCACATTTATAAGATAAACCAATTAATTTAAAAAAATAGCTAATGTATTGAGATGTTAATTTTATTAAAATATTGATCATACATTATTTATTTTAAGTAATAATCATGCTTTCTAAGTGTAGCGGGAAGAACAGAAAAGTTTCAGACGAAAGTAGTTTATTTCAAATGAGGTTTACTTCCAGTGAATATAAAATTTTTGGATGTAATATATACATTTCGATCTATCTATAAATATCACAGAATTAATTGGATATATTCTTGAACCTCTCACTAACACTAACGCTACCAATGTGGACGAACAATTGCAAGCTGGAAAATAACTTGAAATTTCTACAAAACGTAACGATAATAATTTACTAGGTCAACAATGCGCGGTAAGTAGAATCATAAATAAAAATCTGGGCTGCATATTTCTTAAAGTGGAAGTGATTTCTCCCTATTTTGGGTTAGAGGATGACTGATGAACACGTGTCTTGGAAAAGGAAAAGATTGTCTTATTTCATATATGGTTACTTATTTCATAATGTTATAACTTACAAATAGAACTGCGATCTGATAGCGCAAATATCACAGGATACGATCGAGGGCCGCAAGTGGCCTTCGGGCCACGAGTTGGATACACCCGATCTAAGGTCATAGCGGCGGCTTTTGTGTTTAGAACAATTGTCTTGCTCGTGATTTCACTCCTTTACTATGTAAAAAATTTGCATCCTCTAAAAACATAATTGATATTGATATATTATTAATAATCATACTTAGAGAATGTAAAAGATAGTGCGTAAGCTATCTCTAAAATCTAATACTCCAATTATAAAATTCACAATTAATTCCAATTAAAAGAATGTCCCAATGAAATTATGAGTAAAATAATTTTAAGTATTAATTTAGCTAAACACATTAACAATTTGATCCTAAAAATAAATGTTTTATAAATCAAATTTGTTTTACCTTGTCTAAAATGGCAAACTGTGTTCACAGGAGCTTTGTTAATAAATGCCATACCTAAAGTCACTTCTATAAATTGTCGTTTTTAAATATCTATTGATATTTTTAGATAGTTAAGTTTTATTTTCCCTTATTTTTGGAAAGAAATTGTCTCCTCTGTTTTTGGGAACTACGTAGTGAGTGGTTACCTAGTCCGTGACAGAAAATGAGGGGGTCAACTCAACACCGCGTGTAAGTTTTTTACAAAAACTATAAGAACTATGTATTTTAAAGTTTGTAAGGAGTGTATATATAGTGAAATACATATAATGTACGATTGTTACGAGTGATGTCTTAAGTTTGCTGTTAGGTTAGTGCAATTATCTTTTCATTTTCGGTGAAAAAAGTAGTTCTAAGGTGTAGTATTTTGTGCTTTTGCCATTAACTGATTTAAAAATTGACCCTTTCAGTTTGTAATGAAATCAAATAGTATAGAAAATACACATGACATCTTTTGAAAATGTTTTGATAAAGCGCCATTTTTACTGTGTCTAGTAGCACACAGTTTTGAGGTCCCTGAATCGGAAAAAAAAAAAAGAATAAACATTTTGAGAAAAACGTCAATGTGTTTTGTTCGACTTGGATTCAAGTGTCATATGTTAAAGATGTTTATTTAAAGGACAAATAAAATGCACATTCTAAGTCTCCTACGAATAGCCGAAGTCTTCTTGATTCCCAATGACTTGGTTATGATTAATAAATGATATTGTTTACAAAGAAGTGATTGTAAATACTGCTATGAACGTTGATCTTGATTAACAATAAATATATAGAAGCAAAAGCTTTTGAATGAGAGTTTTAGAAGCGGCGTAGAGAAAGCCATAGGTACATCCGTTTCTGTCTTTGTTTCCAAAGAAAAAGTATAATTTACATGGATGAAACTTCGTTTAAGAACTCTCAAGTTGCCCAGGCCTTGAATGTCAAATGTGGAGCTAAGTTACTGGACGCATCTTCCTTTTTTTTTTAATTCATGCTGGTCCTGAAGTACGTATCCACTCTTTCAATTAGTTGCCCAAGATAAAAAAACGGTCTGTTGTGATGGGATAACTTCACGCCAGGAAGCATAACCATTTTATAGAAAACATCACTGTGGTTCGGTAATTGAGTTGTTGGATAATAAAAAGTGCTGCATTAACATGTTCTCGTATCTTATTGCAAAACCACAAACAGGATTAAAAAAGAAAGCTTTCAAAATAGTTAAGGTTTTATAAACGTGTTTACGTTTCTTATAGTCCTGGCCATCATCATCTGTAGGGCCCTAATTTCGACGCCTTTGCATCTTTTTTCCAAGATGCTTGTGGAAAATGTACGTGGCTCATAACATTTTGAGTAAAATTAAACCACCTTTAAGGATGTTTGTGTCCCTTAGGGCATCTTTTACTGTTTATAGGTCATTTGTCCTGACTTGTATTATTCTTATATTAATAGAATCAAATTTCAGAGCCTCAGAATCTAAAAATTCTTGTAAATCCATTGTAATATGGCTTAATATTTTATTAAACATTTTCACTCGTCAACCTCAGACTAATACTTCCATCTAAACGCCTTACGTTTATTGTAAGAGGAATGAGGGGTGAATCTTCCTGCTACTTTTGAAGGTCGTACCACGTCTACTATTTCGATGCTGCCTTTGCTAGTGGTTGAGTGATATTTGTATTCGTGATGCGGAAAGCAAAAACATCATACATCCACTTTGGATCCTTTGAGAACCCCACTATCTGCAGGTGTTTTTTGGAATTCCCTGACCAGTAATCCAACTTCCTTAATTGCAATTTTACTTCTAATACATGGATGTATATCACCTATTCATCTGTTCTGTATATGCGTCCAGTATTTTGTATGCTGCCTATGAATTCAGTGTAATAGATTTGTCTTCACCGTTAATTTGGTAATATACAATACGGGCTCTGGTCCTCTAAATGGGGTGTGCGCTCCCATTTGAGCCAGCCTTTCTGCGCCTTCAATTCTAATTACTCCACTGTGGCCAGGAGCTCATGCTAGAGTAAATTTATTCTTCTTGACGTACCTTAACAATCTTTTACCTCTTGAAGGGCGTTTGATGGTACCCGCATGCTGCCTGACTGATTTTATACAGAACTACAATTCCTGTAGATCCTGTGCTACTCCCCTCCACACAAGCCTCATGGCATGTAATTTTACCTGGAGTACTATAGTGAAAGCTTCCAAGCTTGGGCTGTCTTTCATAAATGTCAACTCCTGTTCCATCTGTTGTAAATCATATAATGTCCCTGACGAGTTGATGATCAGCCTCTCAGTATTTTCTATCTTCAATTATAACATTGAAGGACTTAGTAAATCAGATAGATGGTTCATACAATCTAGCACTTCCCCAACTGGATTTACGCCCACGTCTGGCAGTATGTTCCAAATATCCCGTAGGTTTTACCTGCCTCCTGTCTTTAATCTATGTGTTCCAGCCATTGTCATTTCAACCCACAGGTGCAACGGAGGCAAACTAAGCATAGTTTCCATTCTGGCTGTAGATGTTCCGTCAATTCCGGACATTTGGATAGACAGAGTAATCTCTCTTACTTCCTAGTTCCTTGATAGCTCGTTTACCACCAGATCAATGACACTATGGCCTCACTACCTTGGTAGAAATCCAATGGATGCACCTGGGACTTTAACTACAGCTTCTACCATAGGCTATGCTTTGGTGCATTGGTGCTAAAATGCATGCCAATGTAGCTTCGATGCATGTTGCTTTAAGGCGAGGGTTCCACATAAGACCACAATATAGTATTGGTCCTAGATCCCTCACTTCTCCTTTCAGCGACATTTCATCAAATAATTTAAATTTGTAAATGGCACTTCCACAGTCTTCTTTGAATTAACTCCAAGATTCACCACCCCTGTGATGGATTTCAGGCACTTGTGTCAATATTTTAACGGTGTTTTCGGCCTTATCCAGGACCAGGATGACCAAAGACATTAGAACCCGCTGTTATGTAACTCTTAGTGACGTTACTATCAGATTACAGTAAAGGGGAGAACACCCCTTGTAGATAACCTCTGGTGTCAGCTACTATACTGTCATCTAAGACGGTAGCTACAATTCTGCAGGCTTTCGCCTCCAACTACTTGGAATATATCTTCTGGCCACACTTGCTCCAAAGAGTCCGCACAAATGTTGGATTAATTCAATCCCCGAAAAGGAACATACCTAGTAAATGGTGTACTTGAATGAGATCTACATATTCTGTGTGGTAAGATTTTATCTATTTCTTACAGTTACAAGCTACGCCTAAGTCATTCAGAATGATTACTTCACGGGCTCTTCTCAGAGAAGTCAACGTATACATTTCATTTGTCGTGTAAATATCTTAAATTTATGGTATTTTAATAAAAATTGTTAGTAATTTTTGTAAAATCAAAAATAATAAAACACACGCAATGTATAACTTCTTTTTTTATACAGTCTCAAAACATGTATTTCCGATGAAATAGCGATATCAAATTTTTGGGTGGGATGCATTGCTTTCTTCACTTATTTTAAGTAGACAAGGACTCGTGGTAGACAAAGTGAAATGTATTTTGACATTCTATAAAACAATGACTGTTCTGACAGTGAAACTTGGATAATAAATAAGAAAATAAAAAATAATTCATAGTGCACAAGTGACATTTCTAAGAAGAACCAAAGGCTGCACACCATTATATAAAATACGAAATGAAGATATCAGAAATGGACTGCATATATGTTCTATACACGATAAAATTCAACATTGTAGAAATAAGTGTAAACAGCATCTACCCAGAATGGATCAAATATGGCTTTTTAAATTGGTATGCCACTACAGACCATCAGGATTTAGAACCATTTATAGAAAGGGTGGAAAAACATGCAATGAATCGGAACAGGCGATTTGCTTAAACCATGACGCGAAGAAGAAGAAGAAGTATTGTGACGTGGCCGACTGTTACGGGCCACAATCCACGCAGAAGATCAAATACAGTTCGATATGTTCACTTGCCGGGTTTGTTTACGAAAAGGTAAATTTCGAGAAAAATCCATGCTACGTAACTCTCGGCTATATAAGCGAATGTAGTGTTGAGAGGAGTCTTTAAGTGTTGAACGAGACAGTTGTTCCCAGTTGTTATCAGTTTTTCGTTAAGCCTGTTTGAGTGAGTTGAGTGTATCGTCGGAACCAGTTTGTGAGACCCAAAGAGAGAGAATATTAGAAGTATGTGTCAAAGTTACGATCGGGCAGAGCAGCTGTAAGTCGCAGTGTCACGACGAATTATGAATTTGGTTAACGATAAAAAAGAGGACTCTGTTTTTGTGATTTAGTTTTAAGGGATAGAAATAGATAGACAAATATGCCAAGGAAAACGCAGTAATATTTTGGCTAAGACAAATAAATTAATTAATAAATCAGTATTTGAGAGTGTGATGCTTTATGGAACGGGAACTTGGACATTAAACAGAATACAGGGAGGAAAATTGAGACTTTAGAAGATTGGCTAGGAAGTCGAGAAAAGAGAGAAGTGATACATTAAAAAAGACTAGTGGTTTGGACATGTATGGAGTAAAAAGATGTATGGAGGTAAACGGTCTGCAGGAAACATGTGATACAATAGCGGACATCCTATGTACTAATCTTGTATTGTTATTATACAATATAAATGGTTATTTTGTTTGGTGTAGGAAAGCTACAGCATTGTAGAAATTCCTGAAATAAAAACAAAGTTTTAAGGGAAATAAGGCGACAGAAAAAAATTGGATTTGTCATTTGTCACAATATTAAAATTGTATGTCGAGGGAAACGATTCTATATTCATTAAGAAATAACATTATTGTTTAAAACTTGATCTTGTATTGGTGAGATAGAGCGTTTGATCTCCGCGTATAGCAAAATAAACATACACAAAGGAGCGTCACTGTATAGACCTCCTAAGTGACTTGTAGGGTCTTAACTATTAGGCGGTTTTTTGCCCCTAATTCCGCCTCGTGTTTTACTGGTCATTACGGCTAACCAAGTGAAGTGCTTGCCATCCAAATTAATAACCAGAGAGAGCCATGTACTGTCCCGTGTTCTTTGTGAGGTTGTAGGAAACGCCAGACAAAGGCTCTGCTGAGAGAATGGGCGGTTGACTTGCGGTATATACAACCTCTGCCCTTTCCATAACAACGCGTTTATAGTGGCTTTTCATTAGTGGAGTAATGTGACAAGTCAGTGTAGCAAGTGCATTTACTGCTGGCAATTGACACTTTTAATTCATTTTTACTTTCTCTACTGCGTATAGTAAGCAGGGGTTGCACTTCCTAAAAGAATACCTACGATATGAAGAGTTCACTTAAAACATGTTCTGGGACATCCTGAATCTAAAACAAAGCATTTTTTAAAAAAAGGTGTGTGCGCATTGTGTTCGGCATCTTTCAGGGTGTGACTCGAAGACTTTCGAGTAAATTCCCCAGCCCAAACTACCTTTTACTGGAACATTTATCGAACATTTTGATTTTATCAAAAATAGCTCTGACGATTCTGATTAAAATACCTTTGTTTAAGACATTTTCATGACAAATGAAATATATATCTTAAATTTTCTCAGAGTGGCCTATGAAGTCGTGTTCATTCTGAATAATTTTTGCATATCTAGTAAAGCGTAAGAGATTGACGAAATATTATCCAAGAAATATAGCTCCTGTTAAACCACTCAGAGTTTATCAAATAATAATAATAATGAGCAAAATAGTAAAATAATTTGCAGTTTCATCTTCAAACCAAAGCAGTGCTTCAAATGTTCTAGTTTTTGTTTTCAGATTCTCTTCAACTTCTACGGTTTCCCATCCTATATTGGACGTGACCACGTAATTTTGCTCAGAGGCCTCTTGTTTTCCTTCTGAAGAAAGCTATGCTAAATATTTTCACGCTCCCCCCCAAAGAAGATCCATCGCACTCTGCCGGGTTTGAAGAACTTCTGCGGGACGAAAGTCCGGCACATCGGCGATGCTGATGTGATCCTGGCAATTGACAGCATCGTTAAACAACAAAATAATTTTTAATTTCTGCCTGCGAGCTCGAAAATCAGAGGCTAGCATGTTACCTCTATGCCATACAGGACGAGTGCTTCTTTCCCTATAGGTCTTTACTTTCCGAACAATGCATTTGACATGCCATATTAACAGAAAATGCATGTTTCCTCGAAGGAGTTGTGTCTGATGAATCTTGCAAATGGGTAGAGGTAGAGTAGAGAGAAGGGGATTGCATACCTCCAACCGTTTAGAGCAGTGCTGTGCTCGGGCACATTTAATTCATGCCTAAGGAGGCGCGGGCGCCATCACTACCACCATTAGGGTAAGTTACTAAGTACCCTTCTTTTGAGAGGAAAAAGGGTAAGCACTGGTTAGGGAAGTAATGAATACAGCTTTAGGTGTACAAAACCATATTACATGGGTATGTGCTAGGAAGATATTCGGAAGAAAATAGTTTTGTTTTGAAATTTTAACTTATATTAGAAATCATCGGAGTAAAAGTTGCTTATGAAGGGTGCCAGAAAAATACCACGGGCGCCGCGTTGGACAGCGCTCGTTTATCAGACCCCGGAAGGAAAGGATGAAATGAGAGCGCTCTATGGGCGTGTTAGGACTCAGGAAAGGAAATAAGCAATAAAATAATTTGTAGAAATGTTTATCTTAACACGAAGAAGATATAGGAATAAGAGTTTGTAACAATGGTTAATACAAGAGTAGAGAAAGTCATGTGAGTGCAACACATCAGATTTTTTCCCTGAAGGTGTAAGCTTTGTAATGACCTACAGTAATGCGTGTTCCCAGTATATGCTAATAGAAGAGCGCTCGGTAACGCAATGTATTTGTATGGAAATGCAAGCCATGGATTAAAGATACAGGATGCTGCAGATTTCTACTGTGTAATATATGCAGAATACACCTTTCCCTTACTCCTAGAAAAAATCGCAGTACATGATTTAATTTAAATGGATATATCGATTGAGATTATGTGTAGTAACCGCATCCCACCTTCTCTTCCAGAGAGATTAGATGAAACAAGAAAACAGCAATTTATGCATTAAAGAGACGAGTATAGTTGGAACACTTTTTATCCACTTTTGCAGACACGGTACGTTATGAACTGGTGACGTAAGCTGACTTCTGAGTTAACACGTGGAAAGAAAAAAAGAACCGCACCTTAGATGCATTAAAATTCGAGATGTGCCTTGTACCGCAACCCGGCTATGTCTGTTGTACAAGAAATTTCACTGCAGGACGTAAATGATTAATGGTTAATGGCAAAATTCGCAGCCATGAATTCGAATGAAGATATTGCTGTACAGCTGTGGTTGCTAGGTTTCCGTATATCCAGCCAATGGGAGTACTAGTGATGTTTTATTGTTCGGCTAGCTGATACAAAAGAGGATGTCTGAAATTTTCGTGCAGCCATCTTGTAAAACTGTTGCAAATATGTGCACAAATACATTCACACTACACGACTCAGACATTATCCAGCTGCAAGCAATCTCTTATTGAATACAAACCCAAAAGAACCCCCACACATTAATTAAGTACTGTTTATCTGGAATTTATACACTTCAATATTGGAACAAATAATCGCAGAAGTGCCACTTAAGACGCCTAGAGACATAGAAGCTGCAGCTTCCAGTATAACTAGTTTACAGGAAAAATATCTAGCAACAGACAAGGACATAAGATTGAGCCATTCAGTTGTGTGCTACACATTGACCACTTCTTCCTCTAAGTTAAAGTGTACAGAGGATTATGGGAACGAATAAGGTATCCACCTTATAAAACATATTAGACAATATATCCATAACCAACGAATTGAACAAAGCACTGAAGAAGTATAACTATACCTCCCTAGAAGCAAAAATAAATATCCTCAACTCCCAAAAAAAAGTTAAACTTAAATACAAGGAGAACATACTTCCCCTGAGAGTTGACAATCACTGTTACTCAACATCTAAAGAAAAGGCAACTCTTTTCAGCTCACAATCAGAAGAGTTTCAACTCAAACTCATCAGTAATACAGTTCGCTGATCTTGTCAGTAGTAGCATATCTCAACAATTGCAACTTTGGAATTTTCTTAAACTCATCACTCCTGCTCAGGTTAGAACTGTAATTAATAGGTTTCCTCCTGAGAAGGCGCACGGTGATGACCTTATAGTCCAAACTTTGCCGCAAGTCTTCAACGGAAAGCTCTAGTCTTAACCCAAATTTACAGGCCACTCTTCGTTTGATTCCCACAAAGATGAAGACACAATAAAGACAAACAGGATCCAAAAAATTCCATCCAATAAGTCTGATTTCTCTTTCTTTAAAGCTTTTGAACGAGTATTGTAGCGTTTTGTGCAACTTGAATCTATCATACCATCCACGCAATTCAGATTAATAAGACATTACACTCCTGTCCACAGCAGCTCCATCGAATCGTCGACACAATTTAGGAGACGTGAGGCAAAGCATGTCTACTCCTATTTTTTCACTCAAAAAGCCTTTGACAAAGCATGGTATAGTGGATTGTTGCTGAAGATCAGAATAACGTCTCAGATACTTATTTCAGAAAAATGTTATCCTGCCTTCATAATCGTTGTTTTTCAAATACAAAAAAGCACAATGCAGATCACAACAAATTTTCAAAGGTGTTCCACAAGGTTAGGTTCACTGCTTTATACAGTGCTGATTTTCCACAGCACGCTGAACTAACCATTCCACTTTTTTAAGACAATTACGAATCAGTAGTTGAGAAACTAAATTGTGCATTGAAGTCGACACATGGCTTGGTGTCCCCCCTGAAGAGTGGCAATTAATCCACAGAACCAGAGGTTGTGTGTTTTACATACAGAAAGCTGCTAACATATCACCCCATAACTCTTGCAGGAGTGGCCTTACCTATAGCTTAGCCAGTGCGTTACCTCGGCCTCATTCTGGATAGTAAATTAACTTGGAATTTGCATATCACACACATTCTCCCAAGACTCAGATATCGAATTCAACAAATCAAACACATAATACAAGCAAAATCTTGCACTGCCAAATGGCCTTCTCTACATTTCATTAATCAGACATCTGCGAATATGGGTGTTCCATGTGGGGTACTGCTTCATCTTTACAAGTAAGAAAATTTTGAAGATTGATCACAGGCCCACCATGGTACGTTATCAAACTCACTGTCCAGAAGGACTTAGCTATCCAGAAGTGATGGATGTCATCCGGACTAGCTACACCAAACTCTTGTCAATCATCCAAACCCACTGCTACAAGACATTTCTCTACACCCTCCACCAGAGCCACAAAATAAGTGTACAAAGAAACCGACATCACCACCTACTTTAATTTTATCTATTACCTCAATGTGACCAAATGGATGTCTTTCTGTTATTGTATTTTAATCGTATGTTATCAATAATTGGTATATTGCCCTGACACTGTTATTGAACAGCAACCAAGCTTCAAGTGATTTTCCATTGATCTTGCTTCCATAACTGTAACACCAGAGTTAATTGGATACAAAAATATTTTCGACAATTAAAAAAGCGGGTAATTCTTGTTTAAGGCAAAGCACATGTGAAAGACTTAAAAATCCACAGTTCTCATTTGAGAGAGCTGAGATTTTTTTATCAGAGCATGGTAATGTTATATAACGATCAGA
Organism: Tenodera sinensis; assembly: GCA_030765045.1. Taxonomy (NCBI): domain Eukaryota; kingdom Metazoa; phylum Arthropoda; class Insecta; order Mantodea; family Mantidae; genus Tenodera; species Tenodera sinensis. The sequence goes on along the minus strand of CM060973.1, from coordinate 17,973,239 downwards.
TACAAAATTTCAACCAGGAAGTTGCATCTCTGTCAAAGATTTAATTTGGTTTAATTAATTTGTGTTAATTAAAAATGCGCCACGTGTTAACAGCTATTTACATCGTATTAAGGATTTTATTTTGCCTTCAACTGACAATTATAAAGCACCCCAAATTGAAGTTTTTAAAAATTCCATTGAAGCTGGGCTAGAAAAAAACGACAAGGCCTTTGCATTTTTCGATTTTATGAAAATATTTAATAAAAGATAATGTAAATTTCAAATGTAAAAATGGCTCTGCGAGTCTCTTAAGAATTATTCGTGAAGTTTTGCTGAAAATTAGAAGTTGATCCTTCCAAGTATTTTAACACGTGGAGCATGTTAAGTAATAATACATGCTTACTTAAAAAGTTTTGAGAAAACTAAATTTAAAATCGGAACGTGCATTAGAGTTTTGTGTTCAGGAATGCTTCAAAGGCCACACAGAGTGATAAATATTGCCGACTCTAAATCAAAATCACCCAATGGAAGTATAGAGTATAACATTTTTGCATATTTTCCAAATTTTTATCTAATTTCACAGGTCATAGACCTGATAAACCTTCAATACATTTGTACATTTTTCGTAGGACACAACAAAGAATATTTCGGAAATGGTTAATCCACAAATACTAGGACACAAATTATAAACTTTAATGAGATGTAAACTTTGTTTAGTAAGTTTTTGTAGATCTCTTATGGTTTACCAATTACACAAAGTAATTCGAATTAAGGGACTTCATAGGCTGTTTCCAGAAAGTTCAAGATATACATTTTTGTCAGGTAAATATCTTAAACATATGCATAGTATTTTAGTCAAAACCATTAGAGGTATTTTTGGGAGAATAAAAAATAACGAACATGTTTCCACATAAAGGGTAGTTTGGGGTGGGCTGATTAAAAAAAAGACCATCTCGAGGTTAGTCCTTGTAAGAAGCTGGACTTAGATACCAATTTTGACATTCAACCGAATTTTCGCTTTGTGCTATTCATAGCAGAAACTCATACACAACAGAAGAGAGAGACATTTTTCTAAAAGTGCTTATTTTTTAATTCAGGGAGTCTCAAAACTTGTATTTGCTGTAAAAATTCGATAGTGAATTTTTTGGTGGAATGCAATACTTCCTCTATTTACTATAAGTATGTAGTAGAGAGAAGAAAAACAAAAGCAACGAACAAAAACGAAGCTTTCTCAAAATTCACCTTCATGGTTATGAGCTCTTTCTGTGGTTATGTTGCTCAGTCTTCACAATCTTCAACAAGTTTTTTAAGATCTGCGTTCTTGACCATTCACTATTGCTCGTGCCACGTTGCTCTCTTGCCTGACATTTTTGCTTGTATTTTCATGTATTGGCGGTCTGCTTTGCAAACAGAATGTCTTAGATGCGTAAGAAATCTCTTCTACTTGCTTAAAGAGTCTTCAACATGAAATGGGAATAGGAAAGTACAATAGGCTTAAGCGATAGTTAAATCTTTTAATAGCTGGTCACTACATAATGCGTTTGATATTCTTTTCTCTTTGCACGGTCAGGACTTAAAAAAATCGAATAAAGATTTTAAAGTATAAATTCAAACCAATAACGATGAATGTCATAGAAATGATTAGCTCTACAACAAATTTGATTTGACAAATTGTGTGTCTTAACGAGATTTACATTTTTTGTGGAGTAAGATTTTGTCTGTTTGTTACAGTTTAACAGTTATGCAAAAGTCATCCAGATCTTTTCCTAGAAAATTCAAGATTGCATTTCGTTTGTCATGAAAATATCTTAAGCATATGGTATTTTAATCAAAATCGCGAGAGATATTTTTGAGAAAGTTAACAAAAAATTTTAAAAATTGAAATTTTTTCCTGTAAAAAGTAGTCTGGGGTGCGAGCATTGTCTTTAAAATCTTCGTGTTGCATCCTTCTAGGACGCTGAACTTAAATACCAAGTTTAATATTTAACATACTTTGGGGGGGGGGGGTGGAGGCGTTATGCTGTTACATATAGAGAAACACACATAAAGGAACATAACCTATGCGTCACGGAAAGTAAGACAACCAGTAAACAAATGTAGCTTAAAGTGTAGCTCTTTCTAGAATCTTAGCATGTGAGCAGCATATCTACTTGAATTGTTTAAATAATGTCTTATATACCTTTAAGTATAGCATTGTTACAGCGAACATTTTAAGGGAAAACCCAGGGGTTTACTAAAGCTCAGAATGAAATATGCTATGAAATATTGAGTTAACAATGACAAAAACACTTTTCAGTCATAGTTTTGAGGTAGATATTAATCTCATTGTAGTTACCTAATATTTTTATGTGTTGGAACATTTGTTTTTGTTGTCCTAACGATCGTCATGGAATCTAAGTACTGCAGAAAAAACAAAATCGTGTGAGATGATATCCTGAATCGGAGCAGAAAGCTCCGACACTTGTGTAACAGCCGAAAGTACAAAATGTCCAGAAGCCATCTTTAGTGACTCTCCATAAGAAGAAGTAAAGACGACTCCTAAGTATGAATGGTGTATAAGGCGAAAGCAAATAAACTCAAAGAGGACGGCTAACCCGGAACTTCGCAGCTTTTACGTGAACCTTGGACTGCTTCGGTAATCCTTGAGGAGAAACCAAACCGGTGTTACGACTGCGCTTTTAGAACTGATTATTTGAATAAATATCTCAATACGGTAGTTCCAACACACACCATTTTCTGACAGGATTACATTCTTTTTCGCCAAGTCATCCAACTACAGCAGCTAGGCTGGAACGGGACGGAGTTGCCAGATTGTATCACATGTATCGAAACCTAAACGTCGATGTAGCTCAGTAACGTCAGGTTTTCTTTTTCTTTATTTTTAGCTAATTACTTAACTTGTGCATTTTTAAAGTGGTTAATATAGGTACTATGACTATGACAAGGTAACGGAGAGGAACTTCATGGTCACCTTGATCCAAAGCGGGTCTTTGATGATGTGAAGACTATCACAACGATGATGTGAAAAAAGACTTCCCTCTGGTGGAGTTTGTGGAGCACTCGATGCACTTTAGGGGTCTCAGAGAAGGCTCTCTGGTAGCATTTGTGCCATTTGTCCGATGGGCTTCAGAGGGTACAGAAAATTCGTGGTAGAACTATCCCAGTATACGCCCACCAACCAGGGGAAACCACGAAAAAAACACCATGATCAGAACGGCTGTATCAACGGGAATCGAACCTGAGATCTCCGGAATGCGAGCCTCACAGGTTAATAGCCCAGCTATCTCGCTCGGTTGATACTTTTTAAGCCCCTCCATAGCCTTGCGTATCAATTCCCCATTGAAGAATGCGAATTTTCTATCCTTTGGCTTCCTGTAAACAGTGGATTTCTTCCCAAAGCAGAAAAAACCCTGGAATATGCAGGTTTCACTTTAGTCTATATGCGGTGTTGATTTTTAAATTTTGAATTACTTTATTTTGAGTTAACCTCTCAAGTATTTAGACATGAAAACGATAAACAGTTCACTTTGAATCCTTTGTCTTTACTTCTTGATATTCCTAATAATGCCCCAAATAGCAACTATACTTATGGAAGGGGGAAAATTTTGTCAAATACTGTGCTTCTGATCTTAAGCTTAACTAAACCCCTAGCGCAACAGCCCATGAAGGGCCAAGGCGTGCCGTCCAGCCGCTGCGGCCTCCACCTCTGCCCACTACAGGCGTCATTGGTGGGATGCAGTACTGGAGGGTGGAACGTGGTCAGCGCCCGGACCCCTCCCGGCCAGTTATACGGCCTTCTCGACCTGGGAGCCGCTACTTCTCCATCAGGTAGCTCCTCAATTGGTTCCCCCGGAACCTAACGAGGCTGAGTGCACCCCGTGCCAGACCTCCCAGAGGGGAAAAAATTCCCATGCTGATACCGGGGATCGAACCCGGGTCCTCCGCACCAGAAGTCTGCACTTCTTAATTTTAGAAATGTCATACAGCCTCTAAGCATCTCTTTGCGGAAAGAATTGTCTAAATTAAGCATAAAGTAGTATGCATACTCTTTTCTACGTAGCTATGTCTATTGTATTTTGACATGGGCATTTTAGGCGGCGCCGTGGCCGAGCGGTTAGCGCGCTCGCCTACCACCTAGGCGGCCCGGGTTCGATCCCAGGGACCCGCATGTGGTATTGTGGTGGACGAAGCGGCGTCAGGGCGGGTTTTCTCCGGGTACTCCGGTTTCCCCCGCCATCTCATTCCACCGGTGCTCCATCTTCATGTATCATCAGTGTCACCGCCTGCGGTGCCGTAGTAGTAAAAGCGGGCGTTAAACACTACAACAACAATGGGCATTTTAGGTCTGTTTCGCTTTGCGTTGACTCCAAAATTAGAAACTATCGTGTAAGTTCCAGTATGCTTGGGTTAAAGGAGAAAAAAGCCTCTTGACATCACCATTCTAAGAAGGAGTACCGAGCTTGAATACGATATATTTAAATTCATATTTTAGTTATGAAATTGTCCAGATAAATATAATTCGGAGGTTTGAATTTACCGCTTAGGTCAGACGTCTTATATTGTGATTGATAATCTTACAAACAGCCAGTAATGCTGCAAGGTTTTGCTTAATATGCAGTCCACATGCACACAGTTTTGACTTCTCCAAATAACTTAGAAAAGCGGAAAACCAGAAGCAATGTTGGTTACTTCTGAATGTTGAATTTGTTTCTATCTACATTTGATGTCACCTAACTTAAGTTGTGAAGCAATTGCTCTATTAAAATATCCCATAATTTGTTTACCAGCACAATGACAAGGTCATATTGAAGTTCTGCATGCCTTAACGAGAACAACCTTTCAGACAGAATTAGAAGTGACGTGCTCTGGAAACGAATGTCAATTGAAGTGATGGTAAAGATAGTAAAGATTTAGAATTGCAAACTAAAACGAAGTCAGTTGTTTACAAGATAACAAAAGTACCGCCGACATCGTAAATTGACTCATTTCTCTGAAGAAGAAACAAGAAAAATTTGAAATAACCGCGGGCAAATGTACTGTGCAGATTTGAGTTAGCCTTTATGAGCAACGATTACTTGAAACTGATAGCGGAATAAGAGGAAGCAATGGTGAACTCATAACTGTCGTTTTTGTGATTTAACTTAAATGATTTCTGATGTATTATGTTCAGATGGCTTTCTCTGACCAGTATCGTTTTATTTTTACAAGCCATTCTCGCTGAAGCGCTTTTATTCAATTTTGAGATAAGCATTTGCATTGTTACATTACACATTTCTTAATGTGTGTGCACAAATGAGATAAACTAAACTTTGCGGCGAAACAGCGTGATGATGTTTCAGGGACTATCGCCGTACTGCTGCATCCCCCGCCTCTTCCTTCAACGGGCGGCATTGATTGGGGTGTAGTATTAGTAGGTGGAACATGGTTAGCGCCGGTCCCGAGTCCCTCCCGGCCGGTGAATGCGGCCTTGGCAATCTGCAGCCGCTACTTTTCCTTAGAGCAGGTTATCAGTTGCCCCCTCCAGGGACCACACTAAAGAGACGATCCACAAACGAAATAACGATGTTCATATGTTTAAACAGGGGTTGCTTTGTACTAGCCTTAACATTGCACTTTCCAAGATATCACGAGAAACATCTGAATATTGTCAGCAACTGCTTCAAAAATCAAAAAATGAAAAGATATATATTTCAAGATTCAAATGAATAACAACTCACATCTCAGAAATGGCTGATTAAAAAAAAAAAAAAAAAAAAAAAAAAAAAAAAAAAAAAAAAAAAAAAAAAAAAAAAAAAAAGAAAAGTTATATGAAATAATGTCCTTAAGGAAATCTATATTTCTGTAGCTTACCCATTACACAAAATTATTTGAAGTAAGGAAGATTCCATAGGCTATACCTAGAAAAATCAAGGTGTACATTTTTTATTACTGTTCCACGTAGATATACGATGCCTTTATAAATACCATGGACTGGGTTTCACCTCTGAATGTTCCCTTTCAAGTGAAATGTTCCATTTGTGGAGAAAACATACAAATTACGAAACACATTGCTCATCCTTCAACTTCCAGACCAACAGACTTATACAGGAAGAACCCATCAACAGCTTGAAAAAGCATGACATCAAGAAATCTCTGACTTACGTACCCAAAAACTTCCATATTGGAACTGCACCTTTAACATGGCCCATTACTAAGGCCCAGATTTTATGTAATATCAAATTAAGATATATGTAACCAAAAATTGGAGAAATATGTAAATAAATATGCAATGAAGCAATTTTATTTCTTTACTACAAAATAAACTCTCTGGTAGGCTGGTCAAATCTATGTTTATTATTAATCAGTTCACTTTTGCTACCGAGCCCAAGTTCTCACATCCAAGCGTTTTAAGTCACATTACAACACTATGCACAATTAATTATAATATACTTTTCCAAATGTTCTGTTGTGCGCAGTCTTCTGTCTGACAGTTTGGTTTTATAAATTGAAAAAGATCGCTCAACTTCGCAAGAAGTCAACAGTGCCTATTTATGCAGAGGGATTATGCTAGGAATAATATTGTTATGGGGGTTCTACATTTTCCCCATTAAATAAGCGAGACAAAATAACAAGATCTGAGTATCCGGGGTTCAGCACGGATTACACCACCCACTTCACCTGGCATAACACTCACCTTCTGAACTGTATTTTCAGTTATTCCCACAGCTTCTTGAAGAGGCATACCTGAAGTTTCCAGTTTCTTGATACTGTCGGGAAGCTAGCTGAAGTGACTTTGATGTATGAAAGTGAAATGAGCACTTTAGAACTGTTGAATGCTGACAAGGATTCACTCACAGATACTACTGGATCAGAAGAAAAGTTCTCCACCACTGGCTTCACAGCTTCGAAGTGCTTACTGTAGAAAATCACAACTCAAGTCCATGTTGCCCACCTGGTTATCATGTCCTCCGGAGGCAGAGGTGCGTCAGGTAGCTGCTTCTTGTAGCGTTGTACAGTGTACACGATAATGACATTTCAAGAAAACCTTCGTTGCTGATATCAGTGTATTTATTTCTGGAAAGTTATCTCTAACTGTTTCTGCTACTCGTTGCAATGCATGAGCCGCCCATGTAACATGCACTGAGTTTGGATTACCCTCTCTTCTTTTAGTCCATCTACCATAGTATCTTAAGTCCATTTATAAATCTAGACATTGTTGAACTATTTGTTGCCTCTAAAGCTTTACAATAAATTGAATAGGGTTTTGATGCAGCCTTCAGAATCCAACTGACCACATTTAGATTAGCGATGAAACGGCCTGCAGCATGTCTCATCAGCAGAAATCCATATAGGTGATTTGTCTATGTCAGCCCTGATCTTTTGTAATATATAAACATAACAAGAATCCAAGTAATTCTTCCTAAAAGTGGACTCGTCGGGAATGTTGCGGTTACAGTATTTTTGTAAGAAGTTTTTAAAGTCAGGTATCTACCTGAAGTTTGTTCCAGAGTATGTTCCCTGAACTAATGCCATGCACAGTTCTTTGTAAGACTTACTATTAGATGAGGTAGACTGCCCCTGTAACTGTGTAAGTAGTATCTGTTTCTATGTTGTTTATTCTTAATATGTAGATTGCTTCATAAATGCTGTTCAATTTGAGATTTCATCTTACACCCTACACCAGTGATTAAAGCACTGCCAAGAGAAGTCCACGAATTCAGTTTTGATGATAATGAAGATGCAACCGGTACCACGATTAACTTACATGCAAATTACTTAGAAATTCTGAAGTTTTTTTTTCACAGGTTTAAAACTAGTCATTGTTGTCCGCATCGAACGCGTGCACTTTAGCTTTGAATGTAACGACAATGTGTAGGATTGACGACAATGGGTGAGAACCACAATAATAAAACTTGCAGTATTTCTCCCCTTTCTTGCTATGTAACGACCATAAATAAAATTGATGAAAATGTATGATAAATTCCTAATAATATTAAAATATGTAAAAATATGTAATTTAAAACTTTGGAATAAGGGCCCTGTCTGTAATTCGTCGGCATTTTAGCTTTTCTTATAAATACATAAATAGGAACAGAATATGTAGTTACATAAAATCCGGACTCTACCCAGAGAAGTTATCCATTGAATGACTCCATCAGTTCGCTAACAAATGAAAGTCGAATAAATAGCTTTTGCGTTAAGTTTGGTTATAGTCTTTATTTAATACAATCCATTTACTGCAGAAAGGGAATATGTCCCTGAAGAATTTGGGTCAAGACTTTACTATTTTCATGAAAAATGTGTCTTTTTGGACACGTTTCCTTTCTGCAGTTAATTTATGGGTATATCAACGTGGATTCAGGTTTCTACTTCCGTAGTAATTTTGTATTTACACTAGAAACTGATCCTTCTGGTTTCAGTGTTATTCAAGGCCTTTACTACGATCGCCCAGTAGAGCAAGGTTTAACATAATCAAGACTACAACTTCCGTGTATTCACTAACTGGATAAACGTCCTCTAGAGTTGCTAATGGAAACATCAATCGGCGTATAAGTACTCGGCAATTTGACACTCAGAGGTCAAACAAGAACATCTAGTATTTATTGGATTTATAACTTCTCCACGTTGCACCGAGAGCTTTTGAAAATCGAATGGGAAATTAATTTAATTTGCTTACCCCGTTCGTTATGACGTTGTTGTACAATGATCTAGAGGATTTTTATAGCGAATCCCCCCCTTTACCCCTTATAATTGTAACTTCATGTAGCCCCCGCTATTCCTAGTAACGGATAAAAAATCTGATATTCACGCAAAAGGAGTGAAACATCGTTGAAAAGTGTTGATTTTTTTAACCTCCCCTCCACAGTCTTTCAAGTTTTGGAAATGGATTGCTTCACATGGAAAATGTACGATATTTTTTTTATTTTCTGGAAAATTGCTCTAACGATTTCATAATTGATGATAATTTGACAAATAAAAAGGAAACGAATTTTCTGTTTTCTTGTATAACAGGTAAAGTCTCCCCCCCCCCTTATTTTTCTTTCTTTTCCGTTTTGCATCTGCTATTTTTGCGATATTCATTATTATTGGTTTGACTTTTTCTATACTGTATTGCTATTTACTTGTTTCTCGCAATACCGTGGAATGAGAATCGGTGGGTATTTTCTTCAAAATCTTTGGAAGACGCTGAATAAATTCCAACTTATTTAATCCACTTTTCATTTCACGCACGCGCGCGCACACATTCAGCTTTCTTTAGAAGAAAGACTGTGTGTGAGTGCGCGTGCGCGCGTTTGTGTCTGTAACGAAATTTTTCAACAAAATTCCTCCAGTGCAAACCACCTTTTTATATATTTTTTTCGAAATTTTAGAATTGTTAAAAATTGCTCCAACGATTTTTATTAAATTACCTCATATTAAAAGATACTGAAATGACAAACTATGTAGTCTAGCTTTTCTGGGAATAACCTGTTAAGCCCTGTTCATTCTGTAAGATTATTATTATTATTATTATTATTATTATTATTATTATTATTATTATTATTATTATTATTATTATTATTATTATTATTATTATTACTATTACTATATAATCTTGTATAAGTGATACATTTTAGCGATAGAGGAAAACATACTGCGCAAAAAATGTAGATTTATTTAAAACAGATCATTTCAAATAATGTACCTTAAACTATTTCCGAAGTATCCGTCTTATCGTTCGAGTTTTTCAATACTCAGTCATTGTGTCTTCGATATTCAGCTAATTCTCGCAGTTGGATGGGAAGATTAAGGCATTTTAAGACCATAATAAACCGTGTAGTTCTCAAATATTTGACTGTCACTGTTCTCTTGTATCTATACGAAATGTATCATTTAAGTACTTCTGGAAAGGTTCGCCTCAATTTAAGTGAACTAGTTTATATACTCACTAATAAACGATAGAGAATATAGAAAGTCCCCATTTTTGTAGATCTGCGTTTGCTTTAAGGAAGTAATCTGAAAAGAAAAGCATTCAGTCTAGTGCAATTAATTTGAACATAAAAGTATATCTAAGATTCTATAAAGTACACTGCGAAATTGAGTACCTGGGACAACATAATGCTAAATGATGTGAGATATTTTACAATGCTAAGATATTGTTGTAATTACATTATTATAAGAATAATTTGAAATGCTCTGGGTAGTAGCAGCAAAAATATGTTGTGTAGATTGGCAAGATAAACGTACAAGGTTAATACCAGTAGCGACTATGAAAGGAAGACAGTGATAAATTGCAGTATTCTAATTTGGCAGCGACATTTACCATTATATTCCAGTATAAGCTCAATTGTGCAGAAATAGCTCCTTTTCAATGAAATAAAAGATAAAAATTCCATTCTGCAACGTGAAGAAGCGATATGCCAGACTTATTGGTATATTTCAGTATTAAGGACTTTGCTACCGTATGGTTAAACATTTAAAAGCTTGTAGCTATTTTTAATACTGACAAGAATATAAATATTTCCCTAGCTTAGAATTTGTCTTTAGAACTGTCGTCACATCAGCAGCCTTGTGAAATATAAATGGAGCATTATTCAGCTGTTTTTAGAGCCGCAAAGAAATGGCTAGATTAAAGTTTTCATGGACGACTATTTGTATCTGCATTAAGAGGTACATATGTAACGTGGCAGGCTATATTTACGAAGCATTTTGGGCTTACAAGCATTCATTATTGTCTCAAGAATAGCTCGTGTGTACAACGAACGAGAAAGAGAGAGAGGAAAAGAGAGAGAGAGAGTGATATTTTCTAAAAATGCCTTTTCTTTGGGTGGGAGTATTCATCTTAGTACATCGTAGTTAAACATGCTGAGCTGCACATGACAAATATGTCATTGTTGTAATGTGAACATCACCCAAATCATTACAGCTATAATCATAATTTTGGCAGTGCACATTGTGCAGTACTTGGGGTAGATTATATGTGAAAATCAAGTGTATAGGACCAAAGCAAGGCGCGTAACATCTATGTAAATTAATACACAGAAAAATAATGTTGGTATGTTTATATTTAATTAGGTGCATTTATTTGAAGAACCCTTTGTACTGATGAGTTTAAACTTACGGTGAACGCAGAAAACAGTATTTGTGACAAAATGAGTACATTACATTGTGACAAAATGACAAAATTAGTTCGGTTACTTTTCTATCACTTTAGTGCCTTCTAAAATTGTATCACAAATACACAGTCTACAGGCTTTCGTGCTATCACAACTTTTACTTCACGTAATCTTGCCTCAATCCTTTCAGTGTCTTTCTTCACTCTTTATATCTCTTCCTTACGACGCGCACACACAGCTGACGTACTGTCCGACTCGTGTCTGTTACTCTAATTCTTCTTCTAAGGCTGCCTCACCTCCTTATATAGAGGTGACGTCACACGGATCTTTCTCGATCTCCACAAACGCACCGCTGTTGCTGTAGCCAGATCTTTCTCGAAGGCTCCGAGAAAACCCCCTTTTGTCTAACCGCTTCGTTGTTAGTCACGTGTTCTAAATAATTGGCTTAATTTTTGTAATACATAACATAGTTTCTACTTGTGTGTAAAATACAGTAAACCTGCTCCGCTCATTTTAAAGCTCATATGATGTTTAAGCATCTCAGAAATGGGTTCATAGATATCGTTTCATTTCGATCCCAATGAATTTAGTTACAATTTAATGTTAACGTGACGTTGCCAAATCTCTCTTAGAAATTAAACTTTCCATGGCATTTTAACATTAAATTGTGACTAAATTTATTCGAATTAAGGTAGAAATGCATTACAACATTGTTCACAAAATGTTTGCGCGACAGTTAGTGAAATAATAAACCATTTATATCAAATCGTCTAGAAATTAGATGGCTTAAAATATTTTCATAAATTATTTTTTTCGCCGAAACGGTTCTTTATTGATAATAATTGTATTTGACATATTTGTTACAGTCATCATGTAGAATTCCTGGTTAACGTATGGGTGAAGCAGCACCTTCCACCCTGTATATCTTTGGAAAAATAGAGATTTCAATAGTGAAAATAAAATAAAACCTCTTTTTAACCTCAGAAACTACATTGTGTCCTTAAATGTGTTTCCGGTGAAATTTCGGTATCGATTTTCAGGGTCAATTATTACAGTGGTAGAGAAATTGCTCACAAAATAAAGTGGGTAGAGGAAATTTTAAAACAGTGCAAGGTTTAAGTACTTGTATATGGATGGATATTCTGGAGTGCTGTGCTATACTATACTGGGGTCATCTCTTCTACTACTGCACCAGAGCACCTGCCCAGGAGACCTGGCCAGCTCTCTCTCTTTGAAACCAAGGACACCCTAACTTTTCCCATTAACCCTTCCCCTTCATGCTTTATCACCATCTTCATCGTAGCGACTCGTTGCGCTACTATAGATACACGTGTACCCACATTTCTTTTTGTTTGTTCCTGATGATTTTCCTCGTGGTGGTGGACGCTTTCTCTTCTGTGTTGATGTTCCGTTTATTGCGGCACTCCAAAATTTAAATAGGAGCCGACAAACACATGCACCATACTGATTTCACTATCACTGCCGTGTTTCACTTTTCACCTTGAGGCAAAAATAGGATTTCTATCCCAGCAAGGGGCACGAGTGTCTTGCTCATTCATCTTTGTCTAACGAGGGATGAGTCTATCCCACCTACATAACCTACAATTCATCTACAATTTATTTAAATGAAGCCCATGTTTTGATCTTTGTAAGAAAGATTATTTATTTACTTGAATCTAATTGTCTAGCCGCATCTATGGACGATTTGTTGCACTCACATGATTTTCTCTACCCTTGTACTGTTCCTACGAACTCTTATTGCTATTTATCTTGTAGGTGCAAGGAAAATATAGGAATACAGTAGGCTCTGAGCGATTTTTAAAGCTGGTCGCCATATGAAGACTTTGAAATTCTGATCTCTTAGCACAGCCAAGAGATAAAGTGAATAACGCCTTCCATTTGAGAACTTTTTAAGTATTGCAAAACTCACAAATAACAAGGAATATCTCCGAAATGGTTAACTCCATAAAAAACTAAAACAGAAAATTATTTGACTTAAGTTGTGTGCTTTAAGTGTTGCACCATTTTATGTGGTAAAATTTCGTCTATCCTCTTGCGGTTTTTGAATTATGTATTCAAAATGAACAGGGCTTCAAGAGGCTATTCCCAGAAAATTCAAGCTATATCTATGTGTATTTCTACTTGTACTAAACGTATGTTAAACATATGGTAATTTAATCAAAATCACTATAGAAAGTTTCAGAAAATGAAACTATTTCGAATAATTTTCTATATAAAGGACAGTTTGGGATGGAGGATTTTTGATTTTTCTTTTCCTTTCCTCCACGACCCCCTTTTTCTAATTTTCGTGTCGCATCCTCTTCGGTTTTGTAGTTATGCCGTTCAGACAACCAGACCCACGCACAGGCGCAGTGGCCTTTTTCCCAAAAAGCCTTCTTTTGTTTCAGAGAGTCTCAAAATGTGTATTTCTGGTGAAATTTGGGTATCAAACTTTTGGAATGGAATACAATACTGTAAATATGCGGTAGAGAAGGTAAAAATGACCATTATTCTCCTTGAGCCTTCACTTTAATTGTATTAAATGTGTTTAGACGTGCGATAATTTTGAGCATGCGATGTATTTACATTTTATAGTCAGCAATCCTGCACGGAATATTTCTACAGAGTGTTTATGTGAATATAATCAGGGTATTCTGTCAAAAAACTGCGGATTCCGGTCAAACATGTCGATGAAATCTCCACACATTTCCATCGAGTGTGCTTCTGCTCGTCTGTCAGCGTGTGCGGCACAAACCGGACACAAATGTTTCACTTTTGAAAAAGCTGTGAAGAATGACACGAGTTCGCGCACTGACTGCGTTAGCTTGATTGCAGCGTGCACCACTTCGGTGATTTGCACGATGGGGGCGTTTGTTGACTTGTCTCTCAATGGATATGCGCAGGCGCAGTGTGTAACATAAGGGACCATTCATACTTTTCATGCGCACCTCGTATAACGTCAGTTTTTCTTTCATTAAAAGAACAGCCGGCAGTTTGTATTGTCTTATTCACAACCTTCAGCAATGAGGAAAAGAGGCAGCTTTGCATATTCTTGGACCTGTTTAAGCTTGTACATAAGATCAGGGCTTTACTCAATTGCTAACCATCAGTTAAAGGAGAATTCTAACAACTAATATGCAGATAATAAGACCTCGCACAGAGGTATGAAAATTAAGTACCTAAAATAAACATTCTGTTCTACAAAATGAATATATTAACAAGTAACTGGCTGCTTTGATACATTCTACAATTATGGGGTTGAAATAAGGTTAGGGGTAATATTTTTAAAGCCGTAATTAGTCTATAATTTATAATTGTATCCAAAGCATGTTCCTATAGTTATATTCAGATTGATCAAATAGTGACAATTTGTACATAAGGGGTTAAAAACTATGAGTACTTAGGGATAGCTATTTTTACTTTCTCTAGAGGAAGTATTGTATTCCACCCAAAAATTCGATGTCGAGATTTCACCAGAAATAGCATGTTTTGGGACCCCCTGGATAAAAAAAGCATTTTTAGAAAAAGGTGTGTGTGTGTCTGTGTGTACTGTCTGTCAGTCAGTCTGTGTTTCTGTTTGTCAGTCTGTAGACACCATAACTCAAAAACGAAAAGTCGGTTAGAAACCAAAGTTGGTATTTAAGTGCAATGACTTTCAAGGATGCGACACGAAGATTTTTAAGAAAATGGCCCCACCCTAAACTATCCTTTACAAGGAAAATATTTCGAAAATTTTGATTTTCTTGAAAACAGCTCTAACGATTTTGATTAAAATGACAATGGACTGGTTATCTATTCAAAGCAGAACTTTTTGAGTTTAATCCCAGCGACTGCAATAAAATGTGGCTCTAGCAAAGGATGGGGAGGGCCCACGTAAAGCAATTATGAGATGGTACATGTGGATGATGACTGGATACAGTATACACACTACTATTTCATGGATTTTGATTTTTTTAAAAACAGAAAACTACAATATCTACTGAAATAAATTGTTTATAAATGGTTGCCAGTACATTTATACATTTTATTGTTTTATGTCTATATAACGTGAAAATAATAAACACAACATTCGAAAACTTCGCCTCAATATCTTTGCAATAGACGTTTAAGAAAAATCTCGTTTACAAGAATTTCTCTCCACCAATCAGCGGCCTAAGAGGGTTCAGCGTTCTGTTACAGCCTCTGTCTCTTTCTCCGCTCTTTTATGTTTACAATAGATCCGTTCTACTTTGAGACAGATTAGAGTGGTTCTCCAGATTAGCACTTTGTATTCTTAATTGGCTGTAATGGTTAACATTTGGGCTTCGGATTTCCGGCTAAGCAGCTTAACTGAACTGGCATGTTAATCTGCGTTTTAACACCAGATAATATGTAATGGTTCTGCGAGCATAGCTGAGCCATATCATCGGTTTATTTAATATACTATTCTGTACGATTATTTTCTGCATAACGAAGAGTAATAACTATTCGATTTCATCATATTTTTCACAAATTTAAGGTTGCCTTTGACGAAAATTTTAAATTTCTATAGTTTAATGTTAAGTATTGTTTGCTTTTTTATTTTACCACAGATGTATGAATACAAAATGCTACAGCCCAAATCGTGTCTATGTTGACTCATCTGGCTCTAATGGTTTAAAGGTTATAGTGAAATTTGTTTGGTACGTTACTAAAAGCTTAAACATTTGCAATATGTGTGTTTAAAAATTAAAAACGTACACACAAATATATATAGTAAAACCTAGAGCAATTTTTTGTTTATTATGCATCTATAAATTTGCCTATAAATTCAGTTTATCCACCATAAGGAAGAAAAATGCTTAAAATGGTTATAAAAACAGTTTTCCCACAAACCAATATAACATTCATCAGCTGATGTTTTTTGCATTGTCCTAATTGCGGCGCAAAATGAAAACGCCTGTATATGCTGTACCTTTTGTTCACACCTCAATGTGTGAACTACTGGCGAGGTCATTGGCTTTGCAGAAAGCATTGGGACTCGGTTCTGGTACACCATTCGTTGTCACCAGATAGCCGCACTCAACATCATGCGTTCTCTGGCACGCCTATTTAGGGATACTACAACCTGAAAACGTACTATACTTAATAAATAAGATTATAGGTCTACAAATGAAAGGAAAATAAAAACATTACATTAATATTGTTCATTACATGTCCGCAATTACCAATCTAGGTAGCTGTACTTATATTCCCAACACTTTGTATTTACTAAAGGTTTATCAACAAGTTCCTCTGCACCGTACCGATGCATACTGCTCAAGATGTTGTTTATCTACATTACCTTTCATGAATTACACACGTGAATATATCATATACTTTATTTTGTGGAACGTTATAAATAACCATAGGCTTGCGGTAGCTAGTGCTGCCACCGGAATTGCCGTCTCTAGGGGAATTTTGGTTACACGAGACTGCGGAGCGGTTAGAATTAAACACCAGTAGGACATGTAACATGGCGTTGGGAGCCAATTATGCATTATTCGGATTCAGGAATGTTTTAGGTATTTTGTAGTATTAAGGATTTTCATGAAAATTAGTAATAGGTTAATGAAGTACATTTACCTATACGTTATGAGTAGACATGGGAGAAAATCTCACATGGACGTTACGTTGACTACGCATCGGCCGTAGAGTGTGGGGATGTTGTGATTGGCATGTAAACAAAAGAGGTAGGAAGGTCGTTGTCAATAATGCACCGTGCACTTCACGCCACAGTTCCACTTTGTCATTGGAAGAGACTGCACACCCTCGCATACGACCTTCCCCCCTGTGACGTAAAAGTTCCATAGTTCTGTTATGCTTACGCAGAGAGTTTCCCCCATGTCTGGTTATAAGTAAACTCAGACTTTATTCTGTTCCTGTTTCCAAATGGGCAGCACAGTGTTAAAGCCTTCAATATCATTAAAATGTACATCTAAGTGAAGGACGTCAGTCAAATGTTGATATATTTTCAGCCAACCATCCAACTTATAGTGGTATAACTAATATGGCCTTAATTTACGAGTTCGCCATGTTTTGGTGCAGAAAATATACAGTTTCGCTGTCATGTATTTTAGTAGGGCGCCGTAAATAAGGATCTTCAGAATCCCCACTTAAAACTTCGAGAGAGAGTGTTCAATCTAAACATTTTTAAAGATACGTGTGTGTAGTGGGGCTTGTTTAAGCTCATTGCTAGGTCATATTTTGACGGTAACGTGGAAATGCTTATGTTATGTGATGCCCTTGCATAATCATCTTTCTGTGCCATCAAGTTTTGTGGTGTTTGTTGACAGAGCAAAGCTCAAGCAGTCCCCCCCCCCCTCTCTCTCTCTCTCTATGGATTACGTTTTGTTAACGGATATGTGGTAAGCGTGTTTCACTGAAAAATATTGCACTCATTTGCACCATTAATGTTTCTACTCCCTGGTTTTTTTAAGTCATATGGCTATTATACTACACGTAGATTCTGTGTAAACACAGCAGAGCTGCAACATATTTGTGTTTTCTGTCATTCTGGTCAGTCATTCTGGTATAGTTTTAACTCTTTTGATAAACAAGTAAAATAAATTAATTTAAAACTATCCGTAAAGTCTTGATTTTTATACAGTCTCTCTGAAACTTTAATACACCTCTATGGGGTATAAGTAAACACGCCGTATTACGGGCATCATTCTGCGCACAGTTTTAAGTATTGTAACAAATGACAGGCTCAGTTATTTTTTCTGTCACTTTATTCTAAAACTGAATCACAAAACACAGCTCTGTTTTAGCGCTAACCCAATCTACAGTCGTGACCTGGCAACTCACAGCTGTTCTGTCCTCTCGTAACCTTGAGACATACTTCAGTCTTTTTACTCTCACTAACAGCTACCTCCGAAGATACACTCACTGCTCCAACACTTAGAAACTGCTGCTGTCAAGACGCTTATATAGTCGAGTAAATATGTGGACCGATTTTTTTTGAAACTTCTCGTAAAAAAGCCCGACATTTGAACAGCTTCAAGAACTGTTTGTTCCGACCCGCTCCAGTGTTACCATGTTTACTCGCCGCCCAGTGGAGTGAGGTGGTGGACATCGGCCGGTGTCATAGTATAGTAATATATTTAAATGTTTTTGAAAATGCAATATTTTAAATTTTTCCTTACCTAATTTTGCTTCATGTGTATAGTAGAATTTATGCGCACATGGCGTTAAGATAGATGTAAAGTTTTAAAAAGTTCCGAAGCGAAATGCTTCTCTGATGGCATGAATGCTTTAAAATGATGTTTTGAGAAAAAGATAACTTTATGCGGGCGCAACCTATTAGCAAGCAGCACACGGATAGTGTAAATGAGAGTGTAAGACCTTTAAAAATGGCCGTGCAATGAAAAGAATTACATCCACGTGTGAGGAAGAATTGTAACGATAATCTGTTTTGTTTAAAAATAAATCTGATATGCTACATGCGCATGACTTTGTATTGTTTATTAATGGGTGTAGATACAATTCTTACGAAAGCTCACTTTTGTACCTTATTTTAATCGAAATAAACCTTTGCAGAAATGGTTTCACTACACATTTCGCAACAGACACAAAGGGAACAGCGATAGTAAAATGTCGAGAGCTGGACTTCATATATTGGCATTAAAATATCACCGATTCGTTCCATGGAATCGCGAAAAACAACTGAAAATCGAAAGGACTTCAAAAGAATTACTAAACATTGATTAGTTCGAATCATTAATAATGGATATCTCGGAAAAGGATTATGGCATAGAAAAGTTATTTGTAATAAATTGCGTGCTTTAAAGAAATCTACATGTTCCTTGCTTTAGGTTTTTTTTTTGTAGACCTTTTGGTTTACCACTTATAGAAAATTATATAAAAGTCCTAAATGAAGAAAATTACGCAGGCTATTTTTAGTTTGGCATTTAACCGACTTTTCTTTTTGAATTAATGCTGTTCAGGACTCTCTTTCACTCTCAAAAACACACCTTTTTTGAAAATCAGTTTTTATTCTGTTAATTGTTTTATCTTCAATTTGTTTTAGCTTTTTACCTTTGAAACTTAAGTTTTTGCGTTTTACTGTTTTTATCACTTGACTTATGCCTTAATGACCTAGTTGTTGACGTACCCTAAACTGTACTCACTCACACACCCATTCATTCACTCAAAATAAATAGTAATCATATATTTTTAAATCTATTTTGGGCCATTTCTTAGTAAAAATTCAGTAAGAAAAGTTTGAGTTTTTATTGGAGACGTTTTATGTGCTGTGGTCCTCAGCGATCTATGCTATACCGGGCGTGAAATACCTCTTAGTTTTTTCAGAGATCTTTTTATCAGTATTGAGGTTCTTTTACTGCTATAAATTTACGACATGGGACCACCAGCCTTACTTCCCTTCCCAAGGAAGGATTTTTACTTCCGAAAAAAATTCATCGTCCTCCACCGGACTTGAACCCGCGACCTCAGAACCAGAATGTTGTGGGGTTCCCTCTTAATTCACATAAAGTTACATACGACAGATAGAATCCGTATAAATACAGCAGAAGTGGAAAATGCGTTTTCTTTCCGCTCTTCCTGTTTAAAATTGCCTTGTATCGAGTTATCAGATTTTATAGCGGTTCTTTGAGGAGGAAGGTACAGGAAGTTCCTCGTGTTGATGTGTTTTAACTACGTCGATTGTTTATGGCCTTCATCGTCAAGCAAGGATACTTCCTGATGGAGTGGTAACTTCATGGACATTTCCTGTCTATCGCCTAGACACGCAGTTACATCAAGATTGCCGTTGTTCCCCCCCCCCTCTCTCTCTCTCTCTCTCTCTCTCTCTCGCTGTACATTATAGTGGTTTTCTTTCATCAAAGAGAATAAGTTGTATGTTTGCTTTTCTGCCTATGCAAAGTCATTCCATGAAATCTAATAGTTCTGCAAGCACTCTTGAATCGCCCACTCCTCGGTGAAGGAGTAGCGTGTTAGGAATACCAAATTCGAATCACGTTCAGAACTAGTTACCAGGATGAATAACTTTCTTCCGTGTCAAAGAAGGTTAAACTTATCATCTGTTGTATTCACATGACTTTCTCTGCTCACTCTCTTACCGAAACATGTTCTTCCATCTTCTTGTTGATTTAGGTGACTTTTTATTGTACATTTACATATTTTGATGTAGATGCAGGTGGAATATAACAGGCTAAAGCGATAGTCAGGTTTTTAAAAAGCGAGTCGCTATGTAATGACTTTAAAATTTAATATTTTTGCATGACCACGAGAAAGATGATATAGACTTCAGCTTGAAAAGAGACACTATAGTACTTGGAATTTCAAACTAATAACGAATAATATCTCGGAGATGGTAAATGCTAACAAAATGAATAAAAGACATCAATTACGTACTTTAATGAGCTCTATAATTGTGTTTGTAGTTTACAAACGAAAGTTTCACAATAAAGGTGCTTTTCCAGGAAATTCTAGACATACGAGTACATTGTTATGTAAAACTTCATATATGGTGTTTTAATCAAATCAGATGTTCCGTATATTGGGTACTTTGGTGTGTGAGGATTTTCTTGAAAATCTTGTGTCACATATTGGAATATACCAACTTAAAATACCAACTTTAGTATTTCTAAAACATTTCTTTTTAGAGTTGTGTTGTTCTCTCTCTCTCGCTCCCCCTCTCTCTCCCCTCTCTCATAGATGCAGACACTCACAACAAGTACTTTTTTCTAAAAGCTCTCTTTTTTAATTTAGGGATACTGAAAACATATTGCCGGTGAAACCTCAATTTTTATTTTTTGGCTGGAATATAATACTCCGAGTCACAAAGTAAAATCATGGTGTTTTATACACTACTGTTGATCTCTTCAGATTTTGTATGAAATTGAAATTTTACTGAGTACAACAGGGGAAAGAGAGAGAGAGAGAGGGAGGAAGAGAGAGATTTTTTATTATACCTACTAAGTGTGAGAAACACATTAAAACAATGCTATGAGTTGTAAAATAATTTTGTAATGTTTTCTTCCACTGATAAGTTAATATGTTTAATCTCCAATTATACGTCAAAAGCCCGAAACCCTGAAATTTTATTTACTTGTTGTGAGTATGATGTATTGCCTTATAATACATCTAATTCAGTGGCTAATTCAGTTTGAAGTTAGTCTATTTCTGAATACAGTGAACCAGCTTTCTGTATTTGCATTGGGGCAGACACTAAAATAATGCTAGAAAGCGAAAATTACTTTGGGGGAAGTCATTCTTCTTGCTCATATATACGGCAACGTTGAAAACCTATATGGCTATAAAATGGGTATACGAGTATGTTTGGCTTTTTCCCCCTTTAGAAATTTTAAAAGGAACCCATTTTTGCGGCGTAATGTACAGTATAAACCTGAATTCGGGAGAAACATATATATTTAATTTCTTCGAGAGAGAGAGAGAAAAAAAAGCATGATTTATGTACTGTGTGTGTACGTGAGGTGTAAAATTGCTTAAGCTGCAATAACTATTATTAAAAAAAAAAAAATAAATAAAACTTCGGTAACAACTTTAAAATTACACTATTCCTTCACTTCTGTATATCTATTCATTTATCAGTTATGGTTGAATTTGGCATTCATTGGCTCTCCTACAGTAAAACAATTTCCAAGACAGCTTACTTATTCTTGTGTGTTGACAAGTTAGGAAACCAGCAAACTTTTTTTCTCCAGAATTCCTTTATTATTACATTGCAGTTTGTTGACCAGTTTCTGCCTCAGCACAAGGTTATGTACTGCTTAGTCCCCACCATTACTCAGCGTTCCAAACTCAAAATTTTAATCTATGGTTATAGTTTCTAGGTTTTCCGTATCCAGTTACTACTGCATGTTACAGCGATATTTATCTCCGGTCTCTCTTGCAGTAATGGAAAGAATTTCTTGGTTACTGCTTCTTGTGTTGAATTTGACCATACCTGTTACCACTTTCCAAAGCTTTTCTTCGGTTATTAATGCACTTTTCCGGAGATAGTACGCTATAATGGCCTTTTCGGTTATGTTGACATTGCAACCACCGTCCTATATCCGCTAGCATTTTCATACCCTTAACCTTAATAGTATTTTGATTAACACAGATATAAAATATAATAAACGTACTTTTGATTTTTACCATCTCAGTGGTTATCTGTTATTTATATTGCATACATTATAAAAGAATAAAGCACTGGAATCAGTCCAACTTTCGTTGTAATGACTGGAAAATATTATGCAGAGAGTGAGATAAACGGAGTAGGCCGTGCTCAAATAATTATCCATAGTAATCATGGCATCTAACTGGAATGAGTGTGTTGATTCTGAAATAGAAGAAAATTGTAAAACAGGCTGTTCTACTCGCATACCTAAATATATATATATATATATATATTTTTTTTTTTTTTTTTTTTAATGAGAAGCAAGCAGGAATAAATGAAAAAGACATTGCTTGCCTTTTCTGGAGTGAACTATTGAAATCTTCTAGTAGCTTATTTTCAAGATACCATGCAAAGATGAATGTTATATTTCAAGGTTGATATTTCACATTGCATTCATACGCCATATTAAATAACTAATTACCTCCCAAAAATTGTATGCAATATACGTGTGTTAGGTGTTTTATCCTGGGAAATTGAGAAGACCCGACCGCGTCTCGTCTTTTCAAACTTTTCCTCGGTTCAGTACCACCCTGATATCGCAATATACTAAATTCATGTTATATGGTTATTATCCTATGGCAGAAAACGTCGCTCTCTGTTACTGGACACGAATTGCTCTATTTTTTGAAGTGATCGACCTGATTTGGTCCACATATGACCGAATATAGATACCCTTTGTCATATAATTTCCTTTTGAAGAAAACAAATTGATCATCAGATCTTGATATCTTTTTAATGTTTTTTACACAAATACATCTGTTGAAAGAGATCAAGCCACAGATATTGCTCAAAACGTAAATTGTAACATTATTCAATTGCTTTTGCTTTCACCAAGGCACGTTTTTATCTCTGTCGTTTGGATGTCGGTTTCCCAGGCTGCCTACGGAGCACGGGGCAGACGCATTGGAGCGAGTGTTGTGCGGGGAGGCGGGAAGTGTGTCAAGGGCATGCGCAGAGCTGGTTGCTGGTGACCAACAACCAGAACCGATTCCGTCACGTCTCCTTGGAGTTTAAAAAAATGTAATCAAACTTTCGATTTCACGTGTTTCTTTTTTTTTTTTTTAATGCTGTGTTGTCGTTTAATTTTACAGTTTCGCTGTAAAAAGTTGAAGAGCGCAGTTTCCCCACGCGGCTGCAACACGATTTTATATAGCATTCGGAAATTCAAAACAGTGTCGCGAAGATCCTTGTCTTTTACACCATTTTATAATCATAACTTGTAGGTATATTGATGAAAATCTGGTTACCAATATTGGGATTAACCTACAGTAAAATAATCATGTTTAAAAATAGCACAAACGAGTTTAAAGGTCACGAATAAAAGTCTTCTGTTCTAGGTAATTAAAAAAAACTAATTAAATCTATGACACTATAGCCCTTGTCGGCCATGGCCTACCAGACAGCTGTCACTTCACGCCCACCTTCACAAGGAAGATCATCCATCCGATACGGGGAGATATAGTCTGCACAGACTGCTACCTATCGTAGCTCCTCAATACTTAGCGATACTGAGAAGGCACCGAAAAATTTGCCTCATATGGTCGGGCTCGAAACCATGCACATTCCGTGACTAAGAATTGTTACGCCGCAGGACAGCTAGATAATTTAGTTCTCTTAAAAATCCCACAATCCGCAATAATTTATTTTCTATTTAGACATACTGCATTCATGTAGAAAATGTGATTTTACCTACCTAACCGTTATTAATTTCATGAAGCGTGTTTTAAAAAGTATTACAAACTGCAGTTCGAAATAGGAATAGAAACAGCTATTTGCTAATGTGTGCATGGGTTACCCTAGTGTACTGGTATTTATTGAATTATTCTTTGCGGACACATTGAGTAGCGGAAAAACAATTTGCCTAGAATTAAAATAAATAAATAAAATATAATGATATACGATAGCAAAACACAAATTTCACTTTATTGTTCTACATGGATAACTCATCGCGAAGCTCTGGTGTTGGATTGAAAATAGGTTCACGTTTAGATTCAACGAATGTTTTAGTTTGGTGAGGAAAATGATAATAGCCCATAACATCGGTTTTTGAAACCAAGAGAACTTCAAGTTCTGTTTAGATAAGCACAAAGACCATAGTTTGGAGAGGAAAATTATAAATAGGAGCCTGTAGCTTAACTATTTTTTGAATCACGATAACTTCAAATTCCGTTTAAATTTCTGCATAGATCATAGTTTGGTGAGGAAAAATAATAGATAGTAGCCTATAATTTATCGTCAAGCTTCTTTTTATCCTGGAAACCAAGACATCTCAAGTTCAGTTTAAATTTGTGCAAATATCGTTATTTTATTTCTACATCCTTTACCATTTCAATACCTAGTGCCTTCTTCATTTGAAAATTGAAACTGAGGTTTAAGGAAAGAAAAAAAAGGAAGAGAAACACCATCATTCCCCCCCCCCCCCCCCTTCCACCAAACAAATAAAGGTGCCTGGTGATACAGAAGCGAAAGAAGCGAACCTAAAAGGTCTTGTGGCATAAACTCAACCGGATTGCTTTAAAACGTGTACCTCAACGTAATATCTTCCATTTTTTTTTTTTTTTTTTTTTTTTTCCCTAAACATAGTTCAGAAATTGTTTTTGTTGCTTAAATATTATTAAACGTTATTTAAAGAAAGCACGGCTTTTAAAGGGTGCGTTTCTTTCTGTAAAATAAATCAATAAATCCTTGCATTTTTGTGACGAAAACCTGCAAATTAGAATGCAGAATGGACTACGTTGCCTAAAAATTAAGCAATATTATTTTAAAAAATCTCTGTGATACAATCACGTGACTTATTCTACCCAGTAGTTTTTTCCCTTTTTCTTCTTTCTAAAAAGCATATTTTTATTTAGAAAAGCTTATTTTTCTATCTACTTGATGTTATAGCTTAAGTCTATTGCATTCTCCTATTCCCATTGTATTTACCTATAAGAAAATATGCAACAAAACCATTTCTAAAACTTTTATCTCGATTAACATGAAGTAGATGAAAGAATAACCGTTTTCGAGAATAGTTTGTACAAGAGATAGAAAAAGTTATGTGAGTGCACGGATCTGACCCATTTTTTAAGATATGCTGTTCACATGATTGCGGACCTTTTTCTAAAAATGTTGTTGTTAGCTAATGCTGGATTTCTGACAATGAAGTCATTAATCCTCTTGCTCTCCAATATTTTTCACTGATGGATGGGGCACTAGAAGTGGCCGGGCATATTTGAAGGTGGTCTCGATCCATTTCCTCTTGCAGATCACATAGAGGACAGAGTGGTGAATATATCCCAATTCTGTTTAAATGTTTTGCCAGACAATCATGTCCTGTAATCAACCTGAAGGTTGCAACGGCTGTTTTTTGAGGATACTCAGGAATCACTGTTTGAATGTTGGTAGTTCCCATCTTTTATTCTTTGATTTTTCATAGTAATATTTTGCAATAATTTTTTTGAATTCAGAGTTGACTAATCTTTTAGCTGCATAAAATGGTAGATTAACTATAGATTTTTGTACACCGCTGGTACCCTTTTTTTGCAAGAAAATCAGCTTTCTCATTACCACTCAGTCCACAGTGAGCCGGTATCCATTGGAAGACTAGGTGTTTTTGAAGTGCTGTTAGATGGGTAAGGATTTTCCAACATTCTATAATAGTTTGGTTTTTTGGTGACAACTTGGAAGTAATTGCTATAATTGCTGCCCTGGAATCTGAGAGAATAACTGCTTGCTGAAAATGTGAAATTCTGTACAAAAGATTTTGTAGGGCCATTCAAATTGCTTCAATTTCTCCATCAAAGTTAGTAGTTCCATAACTTAAAGATTTGTAATAGGAAAAGAGGTAACATGTGACTCCAGGACTTGCTCCATCTTGGTTTGATATCAATGACCCATCAGTATAAATTTGGAGCCATTCGTGTTCTGGAAATCTAGTATGGATTGTCTCTAATGCCAATAATTTTAGAACACTAGCTGGAGTATCACTTTTTTAACTTCTTCTGTCAGGTGTAAATAATATGTGATGTCTAATGTATGTGTTGGATTGACTTTAGATATGAAGTTTTCCTTTGAATTAGGAAGGTGTACATCCTTCTTGATGTCTTGAATTTTGGAAAGAAAGCTCTCCTGAGTCTTTAGTGTATGTGTAAAATTTCTCTTGTGCCATGTATTGAATGGGAGTCTGATCAACTTTTCGTGTTGCATAAGAGCCGCTTTTTCTATTTCATATTTTTTCTAAAAATGCCAATTCTCGATTCAGGGAGCCTCAAAGATGTACGTAACAATGATTTTTTTTTTTTTTTTTTATATAATATGGAATACAATGTTTGTTCTACCTTCTATAAGGATGTACTAGACAAAGTAAAGTTATAGATAAATTAAAGATCATGTGTGATTTTATAACATATATAGGATGATAATTTGTAGACCACACGTGGGGAGAAATTAATGAACAGTTAGGTTAATGCTAAATGGAATACGCTGTTATACGGCTATACTGAGATATATAATTTAAAATGTACCATATATATATATTGGTAATAATAATGAAATTACTCGCAATGAGAAAAGCTATGGCAACATACTCTTTGAGACTGAGTCGTTTACCTATAACGAAAACTCGGAAAAGGTGGAGCTATAAGACCGCGAAGAAGAAATACTATTACTTGCAACTAACAAAGTGGTCGGCTTAATGACATAAATCAGAACCGGCAGTAGCCAAATAATTGACAGGCAGCTGCAGCGGCAGCGGCAGCAGTTGGCACTTTGACCGACTTAGAGTGGATCAAGGTTGCACGAGAGAAATCAGCGGCGATTTACGTATAAAAGCAATGAAATTGAAAGCAGTAGTAGACGAGGTGCAACTGGCGTGAAATATTGTAATAACGTTAGTGATTTTCACCTGTCGTCACGCATCGCTGCAGCTTGAGTCATTGAGGCACTGTGGGATATAGAAAGCAAGGCACATTGAAGAATCACTTCCATGACAGCAAGTTCACGAGCTCTATCTTTGTGTTATATAGGCAACTAAACTTCCATCAGTTCCAAATGACTTAAAAGCGAGTCATAGTGATCTGTCACACAAACAAAATAGTTTTATCTTCTTCTTCTTCTTCTTCTTCTTCTTCTTCTTCTTCTTCTTCTTCTTCTGCTTCTTCTTCTGCCTTACAGAGATAAAGTCCGGCCTCAGTCCATCGTAATCTGGGTCTTCCTAGGTCTCTTCTGCCTATTGGTGTGTAATATAGCCATCTTTTTTGGAATCCTTGAGCTGTCCATTCTCTGTATGTTTCCCATTTTTCCTGTATTCTACCTTCTTGTCTTGTATTGGAAAGATAGGTATTTGATTTTTCTCGTATTTCTTTCTTTCTTTCTTTCGTTTTTTTTTTTTTTTTTTTTTTTTTTTTCCTTTCTTTCTTCCTTCCTTTACCTGATTACCTTCCCCTTATGTAGGACTTACACCCCTTAGGACTTACAAGCCTGTGCCTAGGGTCATATGCCCGTCGGGGAGCACAGGACATCTTGAAGCTAGGGCAGCTTACATGTACATATAAACTCCTTATACATTTTTTGAGTTTTATATTTCTCATAAATCAGTTGATAGACACACCGTCGGCTGGAATGGATTTGTAACTTTTCAATGAGCTTTAAACACTGTGCCGTTCTACAGAAACGTTTAATTTCTGATATTGTGTTACAACCTTTTTGTAGAAATAGCTTCCTACTGTATCCTAATGTGTAAACCTTCAATTTTCAAAAATAAATACAACAAAATGCATTTGTCAACGAATATGTCATGTATTAATTATTGGTACTTATACTTAAATCAAAAGGCAATAAAATTGGTACACCTTTAAATGATTTACATGTTACACTGAATTTAACATGATGGTAACTTTTTTCCTTTGACACGAGATTTGCATAACAATGTATTTGTATAAGGGGTTTATTACTTAATGCTCTGTAATACATTTTAGTATAAAAGCATACTAAAGCATATACGCAGTTTTAAGCAGTCGTTTTGAAGTTTCATCAGAATCGTGATTTTTGTCATTTAGTACGTAAGACAGGCCTAGTTGAGCGACGAAAGGGGAGGAGTATGAAAACACTTCTTCTTGTGCGATGCTTCCAAACGACGACTCGCATCAGCTCCTGGATGAGTCCTGGTATTGGTTTGATGTCAAAAGAGTGGCACCCACATATTAACCTATGAACACTGGTCGATTTCAGGAAGCGAAGGAAAAAGGGATAGTAATAAAAAGATAAAGTGGAGTGCTAGTCCCAGGTAAGCACCAATTGGCCGTGTCAGAATTGATTTAGTATTTCCTTACCAACATAAATCACTGCCTCGTATATCTGTAAGATTCCATGCACTCTACAGCATTTCTCCCATACTCGACTCAACCCCCGGACTTCATAGTATTTGAAATTCTCGTAAATAACCGAGGGAGATTGCATTTGGCACCGAGATGAAACTAGGTCAGAGCATGGTGCAAAAATTTCAACTATGAAGCATTTTGTATATTGTCTTACTTAGAAATTATCCTCTAGAGTTAACCAATTTATATTGTCTAGCAAGTTCTTCTAGTATCCCTCCGTTTTCAATACAGAAATAATAAAAATAAACCCTTTCGCCAGAGGAGAGGACCGCAATCGCCATACCAAATATTATTGACCAATAAAAATATATTTTGTTGCCGAGAGAGTGATATCAGAAAACAAATTGCCTGAATTGAGTTTTTTACGGGCATTTATCACACGTGATGCAAACTCAGTTAACACTGCATGTTACATGAGTACCTCCACTAATTACATTATTTTGTATGTTTAAGGTCGTTCAAGAAGTATACTCCAGCAACTCTTTGGAGCATGCACGAGGCAATAACACATCCACCACAAAGTTAAACATAACAACATTCAGTAATGCAAAACTTAAAAATCTGATGTGTTGCACTCACATGACTTTCTCTACTCTTGTACTAACCGTTCTTACAAACTCTTATTCCTATATCTCCATGTTAGTTAAGATAAACATTCGTACAAATTATTTTATTGTTTATTTCCTTGTAGGTGCAAGGGGAATATTAGAATACAGCAGTCAAATCTTTTTGGCCTTTGAGATTCTGTTCTCCTTGCACGATTAACATATAAAAAAATGAACAACGTTGTTGCATTACGCTAAAGTTCTAAGATTTCCGAAATTCACACACATAACAAGGAATATCTCCGAAATGGTTCCCCCTACAAGAAAATTTATTGAGACATAAATTGTGTATTTTAGCAAGATCTACAATTTTTTTGGTCTATCTCTAACGGTTTACCAGTTATGCAAAAGTCGTCCAGAGTAAATACGACTACATGGGCTATAGCCAGAAAATTCAAGATATACATTTCATTTATCATAAAAATATCTCAAACATATGACATTTTAATCAAAATCGGTAAGAGCCATTTTCAAGAAAATAAAAATTTTCGAAAAATTGTCCATGTAAAGTGTAGTTTAGGGTGGGGCTATTTTCTTCAAAATCTTCGTGTCGCATCCTTGAAAGACATTAAACTTAAATACCAACTTTGGTTTTTAACCGATTTTTCGTTTTTGAGTTATGCTGTCCACAGACTGACACACACACACGGACCTTTTTCTAAAAATGCTTTTTTTTTTTATTCAGGGGGCCTCAAAACATGTATTTCCGGTGAAATCTCGACATCGAATTTTTGGGTGGAATACAATACTTCCCCTACTTACCAGTAGAGAAAGTAAAAAGCAAAAGTATCGAAGGTTTATCTCAAGTGTTAGATATGAGTATATGTGCTTCTTTTGTTGCTAATATTTTTATCCCATAGTATACCGTCTATTAACAACAGTTTGGGAGCCATGTTATGTGATTTTGAGTTTACTACACACGATTGGTGCTTTGTTTTCGAGCTAACAGCATTTTGTGGCAGCCAAACATTGTCCATGTCACTATGACTTGCTAATCCATTTCGTTTAACATTTACGACTCCGAACTAAACGCATACTTGGTGTGGGAAGAACAACCATTCATATCAGCATGACTGATGTGTTGACCTACTTTGTATGACAAATAGTAGAGCACGCGTTTGAGAACTCGGGTAATATGAAGGGTGGCCGGACATTTTTATTAAAAATTCCTGGCACAATTACAGACAACTAATGCGAATACGTTAGCTCGCTCCAGAAGCACAAGTTCGCGTTTACATAACATATTGGTCTGGCTAAAGAAGTCGCGTTCGCACTTGCATAAAATAATTCAACAGCTTTAGGGGAGGCATCTGTGAAAACGACTAAAATCTACAATAATTTCTGTGACAGTGATGTTAAAATTTGTATGCATGTGTGCCAAAGCATATCTACTAGATCTACTAAATTCCACATTTTTATGTAAGATGGGTTTTGCAAAAAGAATATTTTTGTTGCCACTATTTTAGAGTATTATAAGGAATGTTTCATATAAAATATTTTTTAGAAATAAAGTAAACTTTGGCTATATGTTTATTTTAATTACGTCTACAAAACCTGGTATTTTGATTTAACTATGCCAAATCCTTTTTCAGAAAAAAAAATATTGATACACTGGTGGTCTTTTTTCCTCTCAAATTCTAAATTTTCAAAATAAAAATTCTGTAACAAACTGCTGTATTTAAAGCATTAAAAATATAACGTATTATGAGGCAACTATCCGAGAATATTTGTGCAAATTTCAAAGAAGTCTATTAAGAATTGCATTAGAGAGATTATTTTTTTAAGATTAAAATATTTTTAAAAAAATAGAAAGCCAAGAAAAATGACTTAAATTTTACGTGTATAACAACATAATATTTACTGCTTTAGAATTCCCTTGGACCGTTTGGAGGTCCTTCAGCAAACTATGGCGGCGCCGTGGCCGAGCGGTTAGCGCGCTCGCCTACCACCTAGGCGGCCCGGGTTCGATCCCAGGGACCCGCATGTGGTATTCGTGGTGGACGAAGCGGCGTCAAGGCGGGTTTTCTCCGGGTGCTCCGGTTTCCCCCGCCATCTCATTCCACCGGTGCTCCATCTTCATTCCATGTGTCATCAGTGTCACCGCCTGCGGTGCCGTAGTAGTAAAAGCGGGCGTTAAACACTACAACAACAACAGGAAACTATTTAGCTTCTTGTATAAGTTTTTTTTTCTTTTGCTGAATATGAATGTATTTAATGTACGTGCCATCTTAGCTTGTACCTAATATTACTAATTCTTTTGCTGACCCTTTCGTTTACATAGAGAGTAGCATCACACCCACATTGAATTCACTAATAGCTGAATTTCCTTTTAGAAGAAAAAAACTTGTATTAAATTGAAAAGAAAGAAAAAAAGACCATTTGCTTGGCACATGTACATGGACAAAGATTTCACCATATTTTAGCACTGTTTTACCGAGATGAATGTTTCTGTAAAATCCCATAAGATGTCTCTACATACATCCACTGAATCTGACCACCTGATTTAAGCTTCAACATTGTACGCAATTTTGCTGCAATGGGGTAATGAATGTATTTCAAGAGCCATGGCCTCCCATATATGGGCATTTAAATAATGATATAATGGCCTTTTAAATGGCCATGCGGTATAAGCGACGGTATATCCTTGAAAGTACAGGGTATAAAGGGGGAAAAACTTGGATGTTTCATAATTTTTGCCCACATTTCACCGATGCCTCCCCTTAACAATACAGCTCTATGTTATGGCTAACGAAATGGTAATTTAAACAATCAACAATGACTAAGCATAGGCCCGGGTGTATGATGCAGGATCATTCCGTTTGGCAGCTGTCGACATTCAGAATCGATACATGCCATTTACCACGTACTGAATCTGATGAAACGACTGATACCAGCATGCGACAGTGCTTATTGGACCAAACATGCTGAATATTGTATTGATTACACTATGTTATCGATAGAGCGATCGGTTAATTTGCATGGTAGTTACTATAAAGCCATTACTGGCAGAGCACAATACAAATAAACAATACGTTGATGCTCAAATTGAAATGGGAAGGGAAACTGATAGACAAGATGGACATTGCAAAACTTAGCTGGTGTGCATAATTTTCAAACTATTTTTATTTGTTACTAGATGATCCGGTGAACATCGTACCACCTAAAATTGATTTCATTGTAAGTGATTATCACTCCTAATCAACCTTCTAACTCCAATTCATTGAGGTGAGCAGTATTAGACGCATCGTGTACGGTTTGACTGTTGTTTGGTTATTAAATGAAACTGGTAAAATGTAATTAAATTCGATTTAAGCAAATCTATTCTCAAAATCGACTCCTTTTTTTTTTTTTTTTTTTAATTAATTAATTTATTTATTTATTTATTTTTTTTTACGAAAAACTGTTGTAAATGTAACATGCAGTTGGCAAACGATAGGTTCACCACAAACATAATACCTTAAAAGTAATATTTTAGCTCGTCCTCTCCTTGGCATTGTAATGCACACTGTAAAACGATGCGCGGAATTGTTTTCATAGTCACTCAAATTTGTTAAAATTACTTTGAGAAGTTTATAATATTGAAATCCTGGAACTAATTCCTCGAGTCTCGCCAAAACGAAATTGCCTTGTGTGTGTGTGTGTGTGTGTGTGTGTGTGTGTGTGTGTGTGTGTGTGTGTGTGTGTGTGTGTGTGTGTGTGTGTGTGTTGTGCGTGCGTGCGTGTGTGCGTGTGTGTTTATTTCCAAGCCTGCAAAGTCAATTTACCTTAACAGAATGACTGATCAAAATGAATGTTCGCAAAATGTAATTAAATTCGATGTAACCAGAACAATTCTCGAAATTCACTAGGTTTTTTTAACT
Organism: Tenodera sinensis; assembly: GCA_030765045.1. Lineage (NCBI taxonomy): Eukaryota > Metazoa > Arthropoda > Insecta > Mantodea > Mantidae > Tenodera > Tenodera sinensis. Next base: position 17,940,215 of record CM060973.1, on the reverse strand, counting down.
TAAAAACGATTTTAAATTTAATAGATAAGCTGTTAAACGGTCCACTCCAAACGCCATATATTGAAAGTAATTCGAAGTGGCAATCCCCATACAAAATTGCCGATTTCCATTTTTTTCGATTTTTCGCCGTTTCCTTTGGCGTTTTCCTAATGCTCTTTTTTCCTAAAACATCCCAGTATTAGGGCGAATAAAGCAAAAAAAGAAATTATTCAAATTGGTCAAGCCATTTTCGAGTTTTTGTGAGGCTAACGCAAAGCAATTGATTTGTATACCTTTAAATAGAAGAGAATGGAGTTTTAAAGTTATAACCACACTGTTCGTAAACTTTATATGAATCAAATATGACTTCAGTTAAATTTATTTGTTTGCTTTTAGTTGTCATGGAATGTCGACAGAAAAGTCATTTAACAATATATGCACCAATGTTAATTCTGCACTTAAATGATTGAATTGTGTTTCCGTAAATCATGTAATATGTTATGAAACAATACTGGAACACACTCAAAAGGTTTCTCAGACTATATGTCAATACAACGAACGTAAACAGCAGCAGCCAAGGGTCACTGACAACAGGTAAACACCGTGTAGTGTGTGATGTCTGCAAACGCTAACAAGGCTGTACCAGGGATGGAGTGCACACTCCAATAACAGTTTAACCTTATTTTCTTTCCTCCTGGCTGTAATGCTTAGAAATTCCTATGCTTATGAGTAAAAATGGCCACATGCGAAGAAAAAAATCACGCGTTGAATTCACATGACTTTCTCTACTCACTCCTGTACAAACTATCCTTAAAAACATCGGTTGTATTTAATGTTAATCGAGATAAACCTCTACTGCAGCAAGAATGAGGTTTAAACACTACAAAAACAATCGCAAATTATTGAAGTTCTGTATGTGCATCTTGTGAAGGCTGGGAAGGAAAAAATTGTAAGCATGCACTTTTAGATAGTGGAGGCGCAAGTAAGCGTTACATAACCCAACAGAAGGCCCCCGCTGCATTGTCAAGGAATTGTTGTGGGATTAGTGCACGAGTATTTAGGATGGTGTCCATGGAGCAGGTGAGCGTCCTTCAGCGCCGGAGTTGCACCTAAGTAGTTCAAGTGCAGTGGGTTAGGAGTTATCTAGGTCGAGCAACAAGTACAAAAGTTGCGTGTTATTTTTGAGACGCTGACCTATATGAGGAGGAGGCACCCGCCCGATAGAATTGAGCGTGGGGTAAGCGCGATGCGTCATACAGGCAGCACTGCAGCGAGAAAGAGCGCCATCTCATCCGAGTCTTATATTTTCTCCGCTCTCTTATTCTTTTGTTTTCACCAACTGTTTCGTTGCAAACAGTGTTATTTACATTCTTACAATACGTGGGTGTTGATGGTTCAATAACTGAAGGGTTTACCCAAGTAAGGGCGCATATCTTGCGATCACATCACTTTCTCTACTCATTCTTCTACAAACGTTTGCTACGAAAGCTAATTATTCTAGCTACTACTCTTAAAATAGATAAACTTTCAATTCATGTTTACCTACAGTTTCGTTGTAACAGTAGATAAAGCGATAGTTTTCCCCCATTGTATAGCCCCTTTTAGTTTATTTGGTCCTATAGAGTGTTATTACTCTATGAACTGTAGGACTTTTTAAGCGTATTATTATCGTTTTTAGCATTACTCCCACATTTATACGTCCAAGCTCTGTAGGGATAGGGATTACTGTGGTAAAAGGAAAAACCCTAAATCCAGCCGGGAATCGAACCCAGGACCTCTGTGTTGGGAAACCAGGATGCTGACCTCTTGAACTCGGAGGAAGTCATTGTCGTTTTGTTCCTATTATAGTCTAGAATAAATGTATTGACAGAAAATAAAATAATACAGGATGTTTTTGTGACAATATTACAAACTTACAAGGACATTGCAGAATGATAAGTTAATACTCAATACATTTAAGATAAGCGACCCAGGTCGGGGTCCTTCGCCGTGGCGTAGTGGGCTAGGGCTTCATGCCTTGGTTTCCTGCCACGGAATGCGGCCCGGGTTTGATCCCACCCCTGGGGGTGTGGATTTTAAGTCCCGGTATAGGACCGGTGCCCACTCAGTATCGTGAGGAAATTAAGGACCTTGCGATAGGTAAGCAACTTTCCGGCTGGGGGTGTCGAGATGCTGACCACATCTCCTCCCCGGCTCTACCTTGCGTATGTGGGCGTGAGGTCGGCAATCGGGTTGACAGGCCCTGGTCCGATATGGAGTCTGCCTTGCGAGTAATACTCAAAATGTTAGTCTTACCAGGTGGTTCCGGAGTACAGAAGAGAGTTTTTGAAAAAGTTAACTCCATCGATTTAATTTTTTTAGTTATTAACGTCCTCCAAAGTAGTGTCATATCGTACGGTGAATGAATTAAAGGGTGTAATGATGCTCTAATGAGCCAGAAGCCCCATAGAGCTTTAAGTTATTCGGCATTCGTCTTCTCAGGATAAGGAAAACCTCGGTAAAATACCTTATCCGGATAACTCAACCCTAAGGGAGATTCGAACTCAGTCCATCGATTTAAGAGATTCCTGCTCATATTGAAATGCGTTCATTCAAAAGCATATTCATGTATTTCAGTTATTCTGGTTAATGTTTGGTGTTCTAATCGCATGTGGAAGCAGAGGAAAAAAAGTTTAACGTTCATTTCCCACTGAGTTGGTTTATCCTAAATAAAAGAAAGAAAACAAAAATGATAATTTATGAAAGGTATATTCCATTAGTTGACATAGCATCAGTGGCGTAGCCTGACTATCAGAGTCGGGTATGAAATCCAACGAATATTGTAAAATTCGTTAAAATGTGACCGAACCTAAACAGAATTGCACTTTGGAGTTTTTATCTTTTATCTTTGTCTGAAACAAATGTTCGATAATATCCTGAGCATTATCCAAAAGAGAAACCTACATCTGTAAATCAAATAAACTTCTCTTTAACATTTCCGTCAACATTTATGTAAGTTGTTCTTCACTGTTGGAAGTTTCATCTAATATTAATGAAACATAGGCATCTGTAATTTCTTTCTTAATGTTGTATGCCATGACGACACTCATACGTCATTCTGAATATCAGGTGAAGTTGCACGAAAAACAGTCGATTTTTCCAGACGTCATATATTGCTGATTCATCTAAATATTCAATACAATTGACTATCTGAAGATCCTTAATTCTCTTTGCAACTATCTGTTCTCCCAGGAAACCTACAGCCCATGCAAAATGAGAAAGTAAATTCCTGTTCTTCATTGTTGTGCTGCTCAGCTGCGAGCTTATAATGGTTATTCAGCGAAAATTCTATTCTTGGAATTATCCCGAACATTTTAGTTGTTTTTCGCATGTTATGTGATTACAAGAACAGTTGTGTCTTATGGCTGCCTTATAAATGTTCGTTGTCGGTCTGGGTGGCTCAGTTGGTTAGACGCTGGCCTACTGGTCCGAAGGTCGCGGGTTCAAATCCGGCTCAGTGTGCTTAAAAGCGACAGCCCCATGTTAGTAGATTTACTGACGCTGATGTGATCTTGGCAATTGACAGCGTCGTTAAGCAACAAAATAAAAAAAATTATAAATGTTATTTAAATCTTCGTAATCACTGGAATTCCAAACTTACTTTTGTTTTAAAAAAAGATCAACACAAGACATTTGTTTAAAGTATTACAACACAAGCAGGACTCGCTTTCATGAACTTTGATGTTGGAATGCCTTATACATTTTTAAAGTTCGTCGCAATACTGAGTGTTGGCTTTCGAGGACCTGCTTTAATTTCATTTTGCTTTTTAGAGAAATGTTTTTATGTTTAGGAGCTTCCTGCGTGGAGTTAGTCGATCATATAACAGTTTATTTTGATTATTGTTGCAAAAACGGCACGGAAATGAAGGTTTGTTTACTGTTCTAGCTCTCATGCATTTCGTGACCTTTCGGGTGTATACTGCCTGTGTGCATACCTTCATCCCAGAATTCGCGCAAATCTTGACCTACATTTTGCTTCAATAGTAAGTAACCAAGTGCCTAAATGATGCTCAAATGCCCACAATTGAAGTGCACACATACAAAAAGTGAAACAAGCCGCAAATTATTCTCGATACGCAACAATGCAGCAGTGTTAGTTAACATGAGATGTACAATAACACCGTGCATCCGTGGATTGAGCGCACAACAGCGCTTTCCTCCAGCTGATGACAGATGCCGTTGGCCCAAGCTTTGTTTCCAAACACACCGAATTTAAATACTAATTTAAACCCGGGACATAAAGTACTTACAATTGTAAGTCGCCCTTTGGGTATTTATCTCTGATGTGAGATTCTCTTGTGGTTAATCGGGAAAAAGTACGAATCAGCTGGGGAATTTAATGTACTGGCAAGTTGGCCATGGTAGTTTAGTGGTTAAAGCAGTCGTTCGATAAGCGGAAGGTCCATGATTCAAATCCCGGCTATGGTATTAAATTTTTCAGTTTCTGATTCCACCTCTTAAACATTGCCTACACACGGCTTGTGTGTTAAAAAAAACAGCAGTAAGCTTGTTGGCATAAATAAATAATAATTTCAAATCCTAACGTTTACGGAAGCTTGATTTTTAATGGCATTAAAACGATTAGTGACAAAAAATTATAATGAACACCAATTTTATAATCAGTTTGATATGATAGACGCTATGCCTGTGCATTGCATTTTATCATAGTATTAAACCAATAAGGCCAGGGTATTTTACACAAAATGATGATGTTCTTATTCCATATTATGTATGCTTTTTGTAAATAAAACAGTTATTCATATATATGAACTCCGCGTCCATTCCGAAAAGAATGTAAGTCTTATCACTTTAAAATGTCAAATCATACATTTAAAGATAAACACACTGTGTTTTATACTCTTTTATTGAGTCTAGTTATTAGCCTTTAATGAAATAAATGTGACAAAGATTCACACAGCTGAACTTTTTTGGTTCCATGGTAACATTGCGGTTTCGAGATTCTAAAATGACCAATCGACTAGTTCAATTAGAGTATGGTGATAGTTTCATAGAAGTTCACGAAAGCGCTATTTCTGTTTAATGTAAAAAGTAACACCATCGTAAAGTAATTTATATTTTTATCTTCATATGTCACGACCTTCCTTTGGTAAAAGCAGTGCAGTTCTGCTTTGTTTATTCTACAGTAGTTTTCTCTTTGGGTTTTTCACGACGCTGAGGATACATAGGGTTAAAAATCCACGTTTCCGAGGATAGACTCGAGCCCAGGCACATTGCTCGATAAGGAACGGGAGTGCCCTACACCTCATCTAACTTATTCCACCTTGTAATAACCTCAAAATGTTAATACATTTGTCAGAACAGCTTCAAGTTCAACTGCTCCTGAAGTGCGCGTGCCACGCGCTCAACTCTGCTTACCAAAGCTCAGGCCAAGAAGGACGTCCAGAGCGCACGTGAAATCAGGCATTTGCACAAATTTTCCTGAACAACTGAAGTGGCTTCTGATTGGGCAAGGAGCAGCTGTTTTTAAGGTCGTAATACCTGCAGTGCATTGAACAATATCGTATTTGCTTCCTCATGTCTATGCCAAATTTAGTGTGCGTAAATCAACCGTTCAGTTGTGTGCAAAACTAGTAAGGGCTCAGTGTGGACAACTTTGAAAGGTTCATCGATTTAAGAGCTATTACTTTCCATTGGAGTGTTGCAGAAGAACCAGGTAAACTTTTGCTTGAACCTTGCTTTGTACATCAGCCATAAATTACATTCGAAAGTCTAAGGACAAACTAATCACTAGTAAAACGGATTAATTATGCAGTGGTGCCTTTTGTGCAGTAGTTCTGTTTTCTCATCTCATCACCTACGAACTACTTCATCAAAACGAAGAATTCACCTGGAAATATCGTAAGAAAGTTCTGCAAAACGAAGAGAGATGTCAGCATCTAATTAACAATTGCTTTTTTCTAGAATTGTTGTACTTACTTTGACAAAATGACGTGTACCTTGAGATTTCGATTTTTCTGAAACACACAAAACCACAAACCACAAAAATAGATCAAAATGCTACACTAAAAATACACATCTTACTGGCTAATGCGATTGGTGCCCAATAAATTTTGCGCCAGTGACGATTTCCAAATTTATAAGTAATCTAGTTGCAAATTCGTGATTAGCAAATCTTTTGGGACAGCTTCTGTAGCAATAGGCAGTAATTTTAAGGTTTATTCCGTTAACCATGTTGCGTGTGTATATTTTTATTTAATTTTATAGTCGCTTTATTATGCTTGTCATATCGCGACTTTACAATTTTTTGAATAATATAACAACGTGAGGTTATGTGATACCTTGACATCATTACAACAGACTGTAAAGTTGTGACATATCAATATATCATATACTTTTACATTAATTTGTGCTTTTGAAAATTTTAAGTATCCCAGACTACATCGGATAGTTGAGTGATTTTTGTAGCTCCACAAATCATATGTGTAGCTTGAATGTTCAGGAAATACCCTGCGATACTGCTTTCGTTCCAAATTACTTTTGTGTAACTGTAAGAGATAGACAAAATTTCATACAAAAAGCATTTATATCTTGTCCTTGTTCTGGGGCGCTAGGGCCCTTGGCCGACCGTCTGGCCGCTGAATCCCCACCTCTACGCACTACAGGCGTCATGAGCGGGGTCCAGTGGTGGAGAGTGGGACGTGGTCAGCGCCCCGAGCCCTCCCGGCCGGTATATCCGGTGTTCGTAACCGGAGTTGATCATACAGGGGAACCAGTATGGGTGATCAGCCCGAAGCCTGGTGTGAGATCGAGGAAGTGGATATGTAACGATGGTGAAAGATAATAGGAAATGTGGTGATGGAGCAATTGGTGGAACAGATGACGGGGGAAACCGGATAACCCGAGAAAACCTGCCCCTGCGTCGGTGTGTCCACCACACATCGTACATGCAGACGCCTAGGATCGAACCCAGGTCGCTTTGGTGAGACTCAGGCGGTCTAACCGCTGGGCTACGGCGTGGCTTAGATTTTAAGGAACACAATTTATGCTTGTCATAAACTTTTCTTTAGTTAACCATGATGTTCAGTTATTGGGTTGAATGTTTGAATGCTTATACTTGCCGCAGCTGAGAAGTGGCTATTCCGTTTTTTTTTTTTTTTTTTTTTTTCCCCTTCACTTTTATTTTCTCTCTTGGTCATGTAAAGAACATGCACTTTCAAAGCCATCAGATAGCGACATGCTCTAAAACATGACTATCGCTTTACCTATTTATCCTACGACGAAATGTTTGAATTAGAAGAAATGGGTGAAAAGTGAGTAGAGAAGGTAATGTGAAGGCAACGCATACGATTTTTCTCGTTTTATTTCTGAGCTGTCCGCTTTTGCAGAAAGTTCCTGGCTCCTGATTAATGACAGGAAAAAGCTTTTATTTAATTTAGCCTCTTTACGTGTATCCAGTTTTGGAAATATGTTGTTTTGACACTAAGTTTGAAGCGCTGCATATGGAGGGCTCCATAATGGCTGTCGCGACGTGTTCTCGCGATGATTAAATGTCAAGTTCTCACGTATTGGCTTGGCAACCCGTCAACACTCTTTGCTGTGATGTATCCAATAGATGTCCTGGATGCACAACCACTGTGTAGAGTACCAGACACTCCTTTTGAATTCCGTTCGAGAGTTGGATGTTAGTATTTCTCCGTATTTCAGCACCGCATGTTGCTAACTATCGGAGGGGAATTTTAGCGTTTTCGCACTTTGATTAGCATTCTGTTGCATCTATAAATTTGAAATTTAGGACTTTATGTAATTTTGAAGCGAAATCTTTTAATTGGAATACATTGTGTTTAAAAGTTTGCCTTTTATGATAACATTAACGTGAAATTAAAACCTTATTGTAAAATATTGATATATAAAATCCGAAACTAATGTGTTAATGCATTTTGCACTAAAATATGTTAGTAACACAGAGAAAAACAGGAAAAAATTGTTATATATTAAAGCATAACAGAAAAAAGAAACATACCAACTGATACAGACCCGAATAACAAAAATCTGATGTGTTGCACTCACATGACTTTCTCAACTCTTGTACTAACCATTCTTACAAGCTCTTATTCCTATATCTTCGTATTAGTTGAGATAAACATTTGCAGAAATTAACTTATTGCTTACAAGTCTATATTGTTACCAACAACAGTTTACATTTTTACAGTTGGTTTTTTAGAAGCAGCTGCTGCCACGTTTAAACCCTTTTCAACATTACGGGCCATAGAGGCTCGGGAAAACAATATATATTGTCTGTGCACCACCTCGTGGTCTAAAGTGAATGAGGGGCAGGGGAGAGACATTCCACGCAGTAGGTATTATCTTAGTTTTGTAAACATTCGTGTTCTGCTGGTCATGTTACCAACTTACCTCCAATATTATTCGCCCTATTGGCTCACTGCTAATTTCTCTTAGTTTCCGTTGTAAAATCGTACTTGTCACTAGTTTTATGTCGGAAGTAATGGTAAAAGTAATGTAGAAGTAGATAATCCTCCGCCTAGGAGTATTGTGAAATCTTCTATGGTATTATGGTTGTTGAACGAAGGGGTTCAGAGTGACAGATCTATGCCTAAAACAGATTTTGATAGCATGATTGAATCAAACAAACCTAAAGAGGTTCTTAAAGGTATTATGCCCTTCTTCAGTTACCTTCATTAGCTGTATTTCCAGGAACAATTACTATACTATTAACTGGCGGAATTATTTGATCCTGCAGGAGGGAATGAGAAGTTGTTAGACTGAATTCCTCCTCAATTGTTATGACATTATTGGTTATTTTGGTTTTATTGGGCCACACTGGTTTACTTGCCCCCATACATGTGTGATCTCAATCCCATAGGACCAGCCTTAAAGAAATACAACAGCTGACTTAGTCTTACAAGACTTGCACGATATAAGCTCGAGGTTATATCACGTAAGACCGAAACAGATTGCCAGTGTTTTTTAAAAAAAATATAGAAAAGGCAGAATATGATCGGTGGCAAAACGACTGAGTAGTTGAAAACATTGTTTACACTTATAAGCTAAATATACTGCATGAACTGAAAATAACTTTTAAATTATGCTATTTTGAGCAATTTGTTTGTTTAAATCTGGCGCGAATACGCATTCTAAGGTTGGCAACATCATCGTAAACGCGATTAGTAGCAAGACTGCTGCTCGCGATATCATTGTTTATCGGGAATTGTTTACGGATGTAGTGGCTGGCTGCATTCCTGCCAGGGACCTTCAGACGAGTACTGAACGTACCCCAATTGTATTAGAGCAATGATAGGATATAAAGTATAATTGTCATTAGGGTTGTCAATTATCACAGACAATGCATCGTTATTAACGGCAAAATTGATACCAGAACTTAAAATGGGAGATATGCAGTTCATGGAATTACTTGTTCTTTTCTTATATGTTAGTCAAACGCATGCCTTACCTTACAGAGATACCATACGATTAATTTCTATAAGTATTTTGTTTTACTAATGTGCAGCAGTGGTACTTAAATTTTTTGTCCACTTGTGAATAATTATCTCTTTAGAGGGAACTCTTGGCCGCCGTCGCCTGCATATGTATATTAGTCGATACTCGAAAGGTATTGTGGCTTCCTTGCGATTACGATTTGACAAAATCAATTTCTTCCAGTTACACAACCTGATGCGTCTAATAAACCAAGAAGTTTAATATCATTATCATCATCTTATGGATTAGGAATTTCTCCTGTTCCAGCCTCACGTTTCTCTCCATCTCCTCATGGGTCTTCCGACACTTCTTCCAATCGGCTGGTACTCATAACCAGGGAGCGGGGTTTTAGTAGATAAATATAGGAATGATATTAACAGCACGGAGTATAGAGCCGGCAGCTAGCGTGAGGGTTGAGGTAACGACACGCCCTTCCCTACACAACGGCCTGTTTCTTCCTAGGGCTTACAAGCCAGTGTCTAGGGCCAGACGCCTGTCAGGGAGCAGAGAGACCTCTGGACCGGACAGTGTGAAGACCTGGAAGCAGGTGGTCAGCCAAGCACCAAGTATGATAGTGAGGAAGAGGGTGATATGAAATGCAGGCACAATGGATTATTGGAAGTGTGATAATGGGGAAATTGGTGGAGTGAATGGCGGTGGAAACTGGAGAACCCGGAGAAAACTCACCCAGACGCCGCTTCGTCCACCACGAATACCACATGCAGGTCCCGCCTAGGTGGTAGGCGAGCGGTCTAACCACTCATCCACGGCGCCGCCATTATACTTCCAGACTCAGGGAAGGATGAAGGATAATCCTGGCTGGAGAAAAATTTCTACCCTCCGCCGGCAATCGAACCCGAGACCTCTTGCACAGCAGGCAGGTGCTCTACCAACTGCGCTACGGGGCCAGCCTCAGGGAGTCTTAACATAGGTATTTCGAGTGAAATGTTGATATTCGATTTTTGGTCGAGTACACTTCTACATAAGCACGTAGAAGGGAAGTTAAAAATTTGCACGCTAGATGTCTCTTGCTGACATTCACCTTGCCTCGTGCCAGGGATGAAAATCATTGGCCTTACCGGTCTTCCTGCTTATACATAGTTGTCAAGGGCACAAACTACTACACACTTATAAGATATGACAGGAATTTGGCATATTGGTAACCTGTTTCACACGTGTCGCAGGCCATGGCAGCCATTAGGAGGTGTATTATACACATAAAGTGATCAAAGATGTAGATCATAACAGTTTTCGTCCAAAGGCAGGTCCTTCACAGAAACCTGTTCTCCCCCATTTCTCCTTCGTCTCCACTGTTTTCCTTAAGTTTGCCCACACTGAATATATTTCTAATGCTGTCTTTAGTAAATAGTGGAAGTATTGCATATCGCCGAAAAATTCAATACCAAGATTTCGCACATCTTAAGACTGCATTTTTAGAAAAACGTCCTTGCGCTTGGGTCTCTGTAAAAGGCACCCCACTCCCCCCCACCCCCCCCAAAAAAAAAGAAAAAAGAAACTGAAAACTGCGTTAATAAGTTCGGTATCTTCCAAGAATGCAACATTAAATGTTTCAAGAAAATCTCATTTCGAAGTTGAAGACTCATAAAATTGCTTAAAGTATCTAAAATTATAGTGCAAAAATGTGAATCAAATTAATTGATATTTTTAAATTTAAGTTTAGTTGTATATTTCAGTAATGAATCATGGTTGACATTAGGTATCAGTATTATTACATGAGCCATTATTAACAGGGAATGTGTCATTTACCCCTAAATTCTCGTACTGATGAACTCTTGATATACTTAACACTTACCTATATGCTGTGAGAAATTGATTTATCAAATAACACCTAGAGTGTTAGATGTTCTTGCTTTAAAAAAATAAAATTTTGCCGATGAAACAAAGTTCGAAGAACTATGAATAAAGTAATATTTTTTATATGTTTGTTATCTGTATAGATCAGTGAGAAAAGGGTAGTAAAATAGTGAAAAGAAGGTAAACTTGGGGTGGGGAATGAGAAGAAAAACCTAGCCTAAAGCCCATCATTCTATGGCCTACAGTGACCAAAAATGGAGGTAATATATTAGGTTAGACCTCGTCTTCAGACACTCGAAACTAAAAGTATTTTTCTTCAACTTCCGAGTAACATTCTGAGTTTCAAATACATTTTAATTGTTGAGACATGAAGTGATGTAAGTCATAAAGAAACATTGTTTTTACTTATACTCCATTTCAGTACTTCCAGGTGAAATACCTCTACAGCCAGTGATATGCCTCAAACTTCTGTGGTGGCCTTGTGGCGTTAGCACTGTCAAAGAGGAACATCGGAATCTCTGGGCGGCGTTTGAACTGTGGTCTAAGTTCGCTGTCGAATATCTTCTTTAGCATCCTTTACGTTGCTTCGTTTTCTCCACTTGCAAAATGAGCATCTGGAATAAATATGTCTCCTATAGTTGTAAAACTGTAGGATACCGTAAATTCCTAAGTAGACTACGGTAGTTTTCCTTGGTCAGTTAAGAGCCTACCCGCAGACCTGTACGTTATGCATGTTGCATACCTATTGGGCGTCACCTCATGTCGATCGCGTTTGTTTTCTTGGTCATGTTTTACTAAATTCCTCTTGGAACCGGAAGCGTTGAACTTTAAATCTTCTCGATACTGAGAGATGGTATATAAAGTGCCGCTTAACGCAAGGAATATCAGCGTTTTAAAAACACTTGGAAGCTCGTCTGAATATACTACAGCAGAGATCGAAGACACTGATAGTGACCATGTGCAATTTTTATTTTGATCGACGAAACACATCACAATTTTTGGTGATTTGGTGCTAGGTTTGAATTTCTCATTAAATTTCTTAATTTGTTGTATTTTGTATTGCGTTTCTTTCCCTACTAATACTAGCAATAATCCTACTTTACTACGTCACTTATGTAGTGTACCAAAACTGCAGAACCGTAGCACAACTGTAATGTCTCCCTTTCCTACAGACCTTTGAACTTACACTTACGTATACTATCTACTATTCAACTAGTATGATGCCACCATCCATAAATTTATATTTAATTAAAATAATTTCTGCGATTTACGTATTAGTAACGAATAAATATTGTATGTCACACAAGATTAAAACATGTTTAAAATTTGTAAACGTTATAACTCTCGTCAAGCTGGGAGCACTCAATACTAGATACCATTTTTACTTTCTCTAAGTAGGGGAAGTATTATATTCCACCCAAAAATTCGATGTCGAGATTTCACCTGAAATATGTTTTGAGACTCCCTGAATTAAAAAAAAAAAAAAATTAGAAAAAGGTGTGTGTGTGGACAACATAACTCAAAAACAAAAAGTAGGTTAAAAACCAAAATTCGTATTTAAGCTTAATGTCTTTCAACGATGCGACACGAATATTTTGAAGACAATAGCTCTACCCTAAACTACCCTTTACATGGAATGTTTTTTCGAAAATTTTGATTTTCTTGAAAATGGCTCTAAAGATTTTGATTAAAAAGCCATATGCTTTAAGATATTTTTATGGCAAATGAAATGCATATTTTGAATTTTCAGGCTATAGCCTATGTAGTCCTGTTTACTCTGGATGACTCGAATAACTCGTAAACCGTAAGAGATCTCTAAAACACACAATTTATGTCTGTTTTGTAGAGTGAACCATTTCGGAGATATTCCTTGTTATGTGTGTCAGTTTCGGAAAACTTAAAACTTTGGTGAAATGGAACATCGTTGTTCATTTTTTATATGTTAAGCGTGCAAAGAGAACGGAATCTCAAAGCTTTAAAAGATTTGACTATCGCGCAAAGCCTACTGTATTCTAATATTCCCCTTGTATCTACAAGGAAGTAAGGAATAAGATAATTTGTACAAATATTTATCTCAACTAACGCGAAGAAGACATAGGAATAATAGTTTGTAAGAATGATTAGTAGAAGAGTAGCGAAAGTCATGTGAATGCAACACATCAGATTTTTTTTTTTTAATCTCTTATAGCATTGCCATTAAACGTTAAAAAGTGACTGATTGTGGAACACCTGTTATGCAGCATTGGCCCGATGAATTTCTTAATCAAGAGAAAATGATTATATTAACTCCTTTATAGATACTGCAGATTAACTTTAGTTATTTGCAGATTATTATTCAGAAGTTGTAAAACTTTAGCGTTAATTTTCGTTAAAGCATATCCTGTATTTTGTTATGGAGTTTCAGGGTCTGCTGTCCGATTTTAATTCGTATAACATGGTCTCGTTCCCAAAATGCTTATCAGTGCTTCGATCACAGGCTTCTCTTGTAGCAGTACGTGAAAACAATGTTTGCATAACTTTACCATTAAGGAAGAATTCATTACAACGTTACCTTGTCTCTGTTGAGAGATGTCGCCACGTTTAGAGTCGGTGTGCTTAGAAAAACCAACGATGAAGAAAATTATATATGGGATCTACCGCTTATGTTACTACAGAAATAAGATATGATCCCGTTTCTTGAATCAACTTTTTTGTTACTTGAGCGCGCCTTCCTTCAAGATAAACTTTCACTTTTCTCCTTTTGGTTCCTTTGGGGTCAGCAGTGTAAACTACAGAGGTTATAAATGAATACAGCGTAAAGGCGTCCCCTTCGGACGTTGATTATTCTTCTTCGGCTGGTATTTTTAGAAACTGGATCGAGTAAATGTTCAACAACGCTACAATTGGTTCCGATAACACTTTTGAATATCGCAATAACTTCACGGATTCAATGCAAAATGTTTCAAAATTTTCCCACTAATTAGTCGATTAGTCGTTCTAAACAAGTGGTTTTGTGTTATAACGCGTTAAAGAATGGAATGGAACATTTCGAAACGTTAATAGGTGTTTAGTGGTGATGCACCTTTTCAGATACTATGTAGATCTAATATTTTTGTGAATGTGTAGTGTTGCATGGTTTTAATTAAATTAAAATAATTTTTCCCGCAAAGTCATCGTCGTTTGAAAATACTGGATAATTGTTTAGAATACAAACATTTAAAAAATAGCAAGACTTTGAAAGATAAGGTGTTTAATATAAAACAGGATTTTGTTACAGCAATTTACAATCAGTAATCGTAATGTAAGACAATAGCAGCATATACAGGAATGAGTTTATTCCCTGGAAAATAAAGTCCTGTAAGTGAAGTGGAACATGTTCTAACCCTGTTGTTTTCTATTATCACGTGCTGCACACACTGGAGAATTCCTTTCCCGCTCGCTGTTCTTACAAGCACAACAAAGTTCACTAACGCCACCGACTGGATTTACCGCGGGGTGTTCTGCAACTCTTAATGCGCGAAGGGTTATCTACTTACCCCAGTGCCGGGTGGATATACAGGGTGGAATGGAAGTCATTTAATGAATTTAAACCAGTGATAGGTGTCGGTATTTGGAACACATTTTGTTTCTTACGTTTTTGTCTCTGACCATTTCCTATATAGATATTTTAGTTTTGTCGAAAACAACCTGGCAACACTGCAGTGTCACTTTCCCTAGTTCAGTACATAAACACAGTAACGGTACTTCTTGAGAACACAAATACCCTGCCTTGACCTTCCGTGTTTACTGCACGAGTGTAGGCCAATCACACGTATTAGCTCCCAAAACATTACACGACCCTGCAAGCGACCGACCTGTTTACATCCACAAACTAGTTCAATTCTCTGACCAACCTCAACGCAACGTTGTCCACTTACTGCACGTCTGAAAAAGCTGCTTGGAGTATTCTTTCACGTCTTTTAAGTGATTAATTATTTGGAAACCCTGTATGATGTTCCATAATTACTACCGAAGCTATATCAGAAATAAGTTACTCTACGCATCTTATCTTCGTACGCATCCAATTAGGATCAAAAACCATTTATTTTTTCGAAATCGGCTGATCAAAGAACAAAATGCCATTAGACTTCTTGTTTATAACGCCTCTATACAGCACGTGTTAGAAGGAATGTAATGGTTTCCCTTCTACCCTGTATATGTAGGGTGGATAATATTTTGACATTGAATTTTGGGTGGAATATAATACTTCCTCTTATCCACTAAGCATAGGTGTAGGTTAAAAAAAGTGTAATAATGAAGGTTTTAATGGTTAGGACAGTTTTGCATTTCATTCATACATGTATTTAAAAATTACCTAAGCCCTATGTATAAAATAACTTAGAGATTTAAAACACACAGGAACTTAAAATAATTTTTTAAAATATAAGTGCCAATCCATTAGCTGGTAGGTACGGGAGATATGAGAGAGAAAAAGCTCTGAACTTTGCTCCAAAACGAACGTTCAAAGAACCAACCATGTGTGATATCTTTGTGATACCCTGCAATACAAACGCCACAAATCTGTTATTTAACACCCCACATGGATCGTTTGGTTATGTAAACTATAAAGAATATTAGGGTAGTATTCTCATAGAAAATAAATGCACTTCTAAAATGAATAACTGAGCAAAGAGACCAAAGACCCGGGAAACATTATTTTCTGAGCAAGTAGACATACGAAAATTCTTTAATTGTGTATATAGCTGACTGGATTAACACACAAACCTGTGTACTTTTTCTAATGTTGTGAATGAAATAATTGAGAAAATTTTTAGAAGGAAACGTTCTAGGCTGAAATTTAGAGTAGGTACACTTCCCCGGCATTTGTCACAGTTTCTAGCTTATTCATCCATCAAGAAAATTTAAGTAAGCTGATTTAAATTTGTAATAGAGATATATTGAGACACAAGTGTCGTAAATGTATCTTTGCAAAACGAAGAAGTTTGAGTTTCATTCAATTCCGAACATTCAATATACTCGTATTTGACGAAATCTACATGTGTGCATTAAGATTTTCTCTCTTACGATTTACCAATTATGCAAAATTCATTGAGAATGAAGAGGACTTCTGAGGACATTCCTAGAAAGATCAACATATGCATTTCATTTGTCATAAAAATACTTTAAAGTGTGATATTTTAATCAATTTCGCTTGAACAATTTTTGAAGTAAATAACATTTTTCGGAAAATTGTCCATGTGAAGAGTAGTTGAAGAGGGATTTTCTTCTTGTCGCATCCTTGGAAGATGCTGATCAAGTATAAAGTTTGGTATTTAACCAACTTTTCGACTCGAGTCACGGTATACACGCGCCCGCGCGCGCACGCACGCACACACACACATACACATACACTGAGATTGATTTGTTCTTATTTAAGGACGCTTTTTAACTTCTGAGGTTTTTGGCGTCCTATTCTATATTGGGCCCTTTAATTTTGCTCATAGGCCTCTTTATCAGACCTGATGTTCTTTAATGTGCCGTAAATCTACGGACAAGCACACTCAAGGGGATCTTTTTCTAAAACTGTTTTTATAAGGGAACCTCAAAACATGTATTTCCAGAGAAATTGTGGTAACGAATTTTTGGGTGAACTGACAGGAGCTTCATTACTGTAACTAATATGTTATAATTTACATAGACACACACTCTCATTCTCACTGTAGAGTTTGGACATTCCGTAAAACTTTATAATCACGATTCCAGACAGGAATCGAAGTCCCGACTCCACGTACAGCAGCCAGAATTCTTGTTACTGAGCTACGGGACCAGGGGAACCTAAGGAGTGTGTGTGGTTTTGTGATACAATCTTGCTGTATCTAGAAATGAGAAATAGGTACCTAAACAGAGGAGGTAAAAAATTAGGGTTATAAGCATATGTGGCTACATTGAATGCACCTGAACGCATTTTTGCACTTCAAATTCTTCCAGCTGTTAATTGATAGTTCCAAGGCTGGCTCTGAAAACAATGCAAGAGCGATTAAGTTGCAAACTTGATATACTAACTCGCTCAAATATCTAGTACAAAGTGGGAGGGGATAACAATGTAATACACTGGAGTCATTTAAATTGATTACTAATATTGCGTACAATATTAGTCTCTCTTGCGCCTCTGTTACCATCTTTACGTAGATTTTCTGGGTTTTTGAGAGACAATTTCCTATTTCTATATTTTGTTTCTTTAGTCGCACTTGGGTTTCTGTCAGGTTGAATAATGGATCTAGATAATCTGAAGCAATAACTCTTAATTACTGAGCAACTTTCTCAGAAGTCAACAGGGCCTGTGACTTATATTTAGCACATTTAAGTTCAAATCCACACATCATGGTTTTCTCCATCGCTGAATATACTGAATATTATGTCAGTATAACGACCCAATATAATAGAAGAAATGGAAGACCGCCCAGTTATCTTTGCTTCATTGACTATGTGTACAGTCCAAGATAAGCTAGAAAGAATCACAAAGTCTGCATTTCGATTAAATCAAATAGGTGCTGCAGGAAAGTGACTTCACAACTAAGGCCATTGGCTGACACACGGATTGAATTCACGCACCAGAAAAAGCCGTCAGGACGTAATCGCTAACTTAAAACTACTCAGAGAGAGAGAGAGAGAGAGAGAGAGAGAGAGAGAGAGAGAGAGAGAAGCCTTGTATTTTCCATTTTTCGCTTAAAATTACAGCAGCAGTTTGCGTCTGTGTGTGCTATATTATTAAAATAATATTTTGACAAGAAGTACTTCCATATTATCTGCAGGCAGCGAAATCTGGACACCGATGGGAGTGGCGTTGTTTACAATACGAGAGGGGGTCCTGCCCAGTTGCAGTCTATATAAAAATCAAGGATATATATGTACCACATTGTGTGCAAACAAAGGTCTGTTGAAGGGAAATAGTCCACCTGAGAATAGCAAAGTATATGATTTACGCTTTGCCTGCATCACATCATGTGGCCATGAGCGTACCTTCTGGCAATATAGACACTGTATAAGTGAAAACTGCAGAAGTTTTACTTTTGAGACTTTTATAAAATATATTCTGCAACCATAAAAGCATACCACGAACAAGAAACGAACCAATAAAAAACTTAAGTCAATGAACACTGTATTTCAAATGAACATCTTGTATTTTTGTTATGAATACTATAACATGCATGGCTTGGAACTAGGTCACATACGATGGAAGTATTTCTGTTTGAAAATATATACATTTAAGCACACTGTAGTCAAATCTTTTAAGAGTTGCTCGCTATGTGATGGCTTTAACATCCCGGTCTCTTTGCATGGCGGGACATTAAAACGACCGCCTATTTTCTCTGCAGTAAGACTGTTTATCTCTTACGGTTTAGTAGTTATGTCATCCAGAATAAAGAGGACTTAAGAAGCCATTCCCAGAAAATTCAAGATATATATTTTATTTGTCACGAAAATATGTTAAACGCAAGGTATCTTCATCAAAATCGTAGCCATTTTTGAGAAAATCAAAATGTTCGAAATTATTTCCACGTAGAGGGTAGTTTGGGGTGGGGGATTTTCAGGAAAATTTCCATGTCGAACCTACCAAGTTTGGTATTTAACTCACTTTTGGTTTTTGAGTTATGGTGTTCAAAGACACACACACACACACACACACACACACACACACACACACACACACACACACACACACACACACACACACACACACACACATTCTCTCGCTCTCTCTCTGACCTTTTCCCAATATTTATTTTAATTCAAGGGATCTTAAAACAAGTATTTTCCATCCCAGAATTGAATTTTTGGGAGGAATACAATACCTCCTTAATGCACGTTGTGGAAAAAGTAAAAATTTACGCTGGAGAAAATAAATTTGAAACGTCACACAGCCTAGTGCGTGGTATTTCAAAGTAATATGATCTCCCCTTCTTAAGTGAAAAGTTAAATAATAATAATAATAATAATAATAATAATAATAATAATAATAATAATAATAATAATAATAATAATAATAATAATTTTAAAATAATAAAAACACAGGTTTTGACTTCAGATTAACACCATAGCTAGTTCATTTGTTCAAAATATAAAGCAAAAACGTTTTCCTTGAAGATTTATCATGTGCATAGATAGGTAATAGAGTTGGGCGGTAGGAAACATTTACTGGTGCACTTATTAGTTCCGAACTTACTCCTAAATGCGTGTTTCCCATTACGTAGAAATGATTCAGGCTGCTTTTTATTTGACCTACATAGCAAACAGCTTATTATATTATTATATCAAGTATGATAGTGCACCTGAAGATAGCAAAACACGCAACGTAGGTCTGCCGGCCGTCCTGTTGACACAGTGCACTTGAACTCGTTTCAAGTTAATAGCAAGATGGCGGCTGCGCGCATTATGGCGATAGTGGCTATTAACGTCAGACGGGCGAGGGGAGGGGAGGAGGGACGAGGTGGGAATTGTGTCAGGCGCCAATGGTTACGTAAGGAAACAACATTAGGTGAGGTATAGGATTATGAAAACAGATTATTGACAACTGTAAAGAAAGTGTAAGTATTTGCTCGCTTTCTTTCCTCGGGTTACTTTCACCTGTGCAACATGCGGATGCCATGTTAAGAATGACATCTGCCGCGGAGTTCCCTGCTGCTTATAAACATACAAGCTGCTATCGATGGCAATTATTATCCCTTAGATTAAAAGTACTGGAGTACTGTTAGGAATGGATAGGCCTCAGATAGTAAAGTAAATACACATTTTGTTTGCGTCCTAATACGAAGTTGAAATGGAATTTAATGTTCTGGATATTCACACAGGAGCAATTATTTTAAGTTTTATTACACATAAAAAGCATTTTATGGCATTTTTATGTAAATAAATATTTTCGGATATTCACATAAATTACATAAAAGTCGCATAGAGGAAGCCTCTTTTTAAAATAATTTTCAAATATCTACTTAAGCTCGCATAAAGACAGCAGTAGAATTATTTTTAACAACTTCTTTAATACTCAATTACATAGGGCAGATGTCATAATTGTTATTTATTATTAGAAAAACTGATATGTTATGTAGCTATAGTATCCTTTCAGTTGGAACAATATATAAGCATCCTGCTTTCTCGAGCTACATGAGTCCATAACACAAGAACGGGAAATTTCTCCACTGCATGTGCTTAATTAAGCATGTTATATTAGCTCAGCCATTTAGACCTTTAAAAAAATCTTTTATATGTTTTGCACGTATTTTTGACATTTTCAGCACAAAATCCGTGATTTAACGAGAACTACATATTTTGTGTAGTAAGATTTTGCCTGTCTCTTGCATGTTTTTCACCCACAAAAGTGATTCAGCAAGTAAGACTTCATAGGCTATTCACAGAATTCAAAATATATCTTTTGTTTTATACAAATGGTCTTACGCTTATATTTTAATCAAAATCGTATAAAATAAGTGGATTATCAATATATCTATCCCATTTTCCCCACACAGCTTCAAAAGAAAAAGAAAAAAAAAACTATATTGTCCCATAATACCGAATAAATTAAACGAATGTCAGAACTAGACCGACGTCTAGAATTCAAATATCCATACAGAATAGAAGACTTACGATCATAAAGAAATCCCTGTGAGCATGGCAGTAAACTTCACACAAAACACTAAAACAATGCTACAAATTTTAGAAAACGTACAAACGATATGCCACTTCTCTGGTTAGAGGCTACAATGGTAAATTTTCAACAAGACCCTTGTTTGTTAGAAGCGAACATATCTTTTAATATGGGATCTGATGTCTAAATAGCACTTGTAAGTTGTATGGTCAGGAAATAATAACTTTTATCACTTCTTTCAAGCCAAATATCTTTTGAACCTTTTCTAAATTTTGCAGCACTATAATTAATGGGTTTGTTTTACGGCTTTAAAAGGTACTAAATGTAGTGGAAATGTGAGCTTATATGATTAGGCATAGGAAAGGCTGTAAAGAAACTGCACAAGATAGGCTTCTTTTCTGAAATAAATTTCGCTGGTTAGTCCAAGAAAGGAAGAGATTTAACACAGCCTTTACTTGTAAAGAAGGAAAGAAAGACTTCATTGTTAAAATACTGCACAGAAATGCAAATTGCTTAATCTCTGAAAACTGGGAAGAAAACCCGAAGGAAATGTAGCATAAATATGTACTACATTGCTGTCTCATTCTTTACTGAAGTCTCTCTAGGAGTTTTCACGTTATGGAGGCACAATGGCTCTTATGGAGAATCAGCGCGGCGTTACCACGTATGCAACGCCAATGTGATTACCGCGTTTGCTCACAACCAGGTTTATTATTTTTATTGTTATTCTTATTATTATTGTTATTCTTATTATTATTGTTATTCTTCTTCTTATTATTATTATTATTATTACTATTATTACTATTATTATTATTATTATTATTATTATTATTATTATTATTATTATTATTATTATTATTATTATTATTATTATTATTATTATTATTATTATATTAATACCTTATAATAAACCCTTACCCTTTTTACATTCTTTTCTTAATATACAAAATGTAGGCCTACTTGCACCAGTCGCCTTATGAAGTTCACTAACAATAAACGAGTCACTGTGTCCGGGGTTCTTTTTCTTTAAATAATCATACACCCTAAGAATTGTTTTTCGCTCGCTACTTTTAATAATTTCTCCTTTTCTTCTGCGATCCATTGCGCACTGATCACTTCACTGCAATGCACACGATTACCAGAGAACTTGTAAAACTCACTCACACCTCAAATTCCCGAAACCCATTAAAAACCTCCACTGAAGTACAATCCCTTATCGGCCCTTCAACTGCCACACATCTGGTTTCCATCACCTGCAAGACAGGAGAACCGGGTGTTGTTGGCCGTGTGCTTGGCGCGCTAAAAACATTTGCCTTTAAATGGTGATTTATGGATGGCTTGTTACTGGAGATGTTCTATATTTATATAAAAAATAATTTCGTTATTTCCTTGACAACTTTGTCGCTGGAAGTTTTTACGTGGACCTACAGAACGAGAATTAGCCAGCGACGACATTTTCCACTGTATAAACAAAGAATCTTAACACTTTGTTTTAAACTTTATTTAAAAAAAAAAAAAAATGTTAGACATATTGATATAATCTAAATACTAACGTGGCCTATAAAAGCAAGCGAATAATTCAGATTTTTTTCATTGCAATTATTTCGGTTTAAAGCCATGTTTAAACGTGCGGAGCGAGAAAGATGTTAAAAAATCTGCTTTCAACAAAATTTTACATTTTATTATTTTAAAAAATGTACAATTGCATAGAAGGTTTATCGTGCATACCACAGTATTCTTCGACACATTTTACGCCGAAATGCATGTTCATAGTTTATCATAGTCACATTTGAAAACACTTAAATTTGACAACGGCGCACCTGAATCTTCCATAATAATAACATAGTCCATAAGAGCCCGTTGTGCCTTCATAACGTGAAAATAGCTATAGCAGAGGCTGTAGGAGGCTCCTTTGCCTTGACCCTCTGAGTTTTTAGAGAAAGTGCCACTAAAGAAATATGATCCCGGGATAAGCTTTTTTTTGTTAAATCTTTTTCATCTTGAAACTGTTGCTCCTTAGTCTAACGGTTAAGTGGCTGGAAATGTCATTCAAGAAATATGGGAGCTAGGAAATAACAGACAAGGATCATAAATGTGAAAGTTTGAGGATGATAACGCAGGATGCGCTGTTCCCGCTAACAAACAAGTTATAAAAACCCGGTAGGTACCTGACGATTCGGGTGCTCTTGGGGTACAATAAACCAGGGATGTCTTGCGGCATCCCTCTGCCCTGCCCTGCCCTGCCCTGCCCTGCCCTTATTTGGCCAAATGTGTGCCATATCGGTCGTAAATCTTCTTAGAGTTAAAATGTCAAGATACATATTGGGTCTGTACGAATTTTGTTTACGAGATGACCGTCTACAGCTGGGTAAACGAATATTTCCTGTGTTGGATAAACTTTGAGTTTAAGCTAGAAAATAAAACTATTATATGTCCCAAAAATGCGCACAATTTACACTTGTGCAAAATTCTGCCGGTAGAAAATGCTATAAATTGCATTATTAATGAGAACTAGGAATAAAAATTATTTTATAATCATAATCATTTGTGTTAGTTTAAACTGTTACGCTCTCCCATTTGCTGTGAATATTAACACTACAAGCCTAGCTGATGATGCCAAACAGTTCTTTTTGAAGTTCTCGTATAAACTATACACAAATGATGGAATTTCTCTGCTGTACTGCATTTGCACCACTTATATAACACTTTCCACGTTTCCACTGATTGTTTATGTTTGTATACCTATTTTAGCAACAGGTTTTGTTTGTTTTGTATGTGCATTTTTAGTTCCACTGGGGCAAGGACTTGGTTCCCTTTTCTTCCTTAAAACAAATTTATCCATCACTTCTTGAAAAGCACACCCATATACAGTGCATATTTGACAAGAATGATTCAATGTTTAAGGCTGGTTCACAACCACCCGGTAACGATGACGACAGTGGGAACAGGAATAGTATGGACATTTTAGTTTACAACAGCCCACTAACGGCAACGGAAATAGTGATATTGTTTATTGGGATGCCGTTTAGTTATTTCGACCGATGAAAAAATTCTAATCTGCTCTCCAATTCAGCCAACATAAAAGCAGATTAACCAACGCCATATTTCCATAAGATGATCTAAGCGCGAAGCTGTTGCGTATTTCCGGTTCCGCAAAGTCAGCAAGCGTCAGTCCTTTAGCGTCCTAGCGTTCATTAAAATTATTTGTTCTTTATGGTTGTATAAAATTCTTTTCTGTTTGAATTTCCCAGAATTTCGGAAGAATTTCTACCTTGAAGGAAAAAGAAGTCTGCACTTAATGGATCTAATGCCCATGCCCGTTAACGGGAATATCAAAGGTAGAATCTTAGCAAGTATTGCTTGTCGTTCCCTGGTTGGTTGTGAACACTCCCATATGAATACATGTGTTTCAAGTCTCTCGTTCTGGTTATGGTTCCTGTTGTCATTGGTTGTGAACCAACCTTTAGTGTTTCTTTTTACTTTCTGTTAACCTACGTGTAGTAGATAAGAGGAGGTAGGCATGTATTTCACCTGAAAATTCAATGTCAATGCTTTCAGGCCTCCTGTATAAAAAGTGCATTTTTAGAAAAAATTTCGTTTGTGAGAGAGTACCTATATAGTATTTAATAAAACCACGTTTGACAAAATTGGAATATTATTTGAAGATTTCCAATCAAAGGGTACCTTGGGGTAGGGAAATATTTGAAAACCATCGTATTGCAACTTTGGAAGATGCTGTATTTAAATACCAAGTTTGGTATCTATCCAGGAGTTATATGATATTCTCACACCACATGGACATGATAATTCTGTTGAAATTTTTGTATCAAAGTTTTGGGTGAAATACAATACTTAAAATATGATTGCCCAACAAATGTTTCTCGGATTCTCGTTTAAAATCCGCATGGAGCACTCCGTAGCAGCGTGACTTTTATTGTCGGAACACGTTCCATTCATTCATACTTGTTTCATAACATCGACTTCAATGCACACAGTACTACAGAACCATCTGATTTCTCGTAACTCAAAGCCACCTCACCGCTTTGTTTGAACTTCATTAGCAGTTGACATTAGCATTTGAGTAAGCGACGGCTTTTGTTTCTTAGTTTTCTCTCTTAGCAGTACATATTGAATCCCTGATTCCAGTCGCTAAGAGCACCTACTAATTCAGCAGAGCGTACTTAGCCCGGGTATAACTAAAACAAAAACAATAAACCTGCAAAGGTATTATACAATGGAGTAGCTGTTCTGGACCCCCTCCGTAGCGCGCTTGCCTCTGGCGTGGAGGACCCGGATTCGAACCCCGGTACCAGCATTGGGATTTTTCCCTCTGGAAGGTCTGGCACGGGGTGCACTAAGCCTCGTTAGGTCCCGGGGTACCAATTGACGAGCTACTTGATGGAGAAGTAGTGGCCCTAGGTCGAGAAGACCGCATATTTGGCCTGGAGGGCTCGGGGCGCTGACCACGTCCCATTCTCCAGCACTGCACCCCACCAATGACGCCCGTAGCGGGCGTAGTAGCGCTGGGATTTTTATGTAGTATCACTTAGCAAAATATGTGTATAAAATATAGTCAAAAGCAAGTAGTAAAATATGTAATATCAAGTATTTAATTTCAACTTATCATTTTCTTAGTTGCAACACTCAAATCATATTTATACATTACGTTTTTAGTACGGTGAACAGTTACGTATTCTTCAATATTTTCTGGGGTCATTGAAAGACGTTTGTCACTGACAATATTCTTATAGTCAGAGATCTTTCCACGTCACATGATAACTGGGGCAGATTTTAGGAAAGGAATTTTTCCCGAAGAAATGTCCTCGGATGGGTCAACATTATCTCCATTTAGTATTTTGGCATACACTTTGAAATGTTCTCTTTAACGCATTTTGCCATTTACTCAACTGCACCAGTTTCTCCATGCGCAGCACTTAGCTTTTCAATAGTATCCTCTATGACAGCAATAGAATCTTGCATAGGCAGTCCTGACGTTTCTAAACGTTTGATGCTTTCTGGAAGTCAGCCGAAGTTGCTCCTGAGGAGACCACCTTGGAGTCGCTGTTCCAAAATCCGCGAGTTTGAACATGAGTACACGCGAGTACGCAGCAGAGTTGCGCGGAGCACGGCTGTAGAGGGAGGGCTGCGAAGGATTATAGCCAATACGTCACTGGGCAAAGGTCAGAGCAACCTCACTCACTTCCCGTCGCAGGTCTCCACCAATACCCACCGCGCCGTGACACCAGCTTACCCCAGAGCACAGCTGTGTGGCGTGTTGCAGGTTTGCTCACGCAAGGCGGCGAGTACGCCGTTACACACTGGCGAGCAACTCAGCTGGAACACACTGATCTAGATGCTCACTATAGAAATTAACTGCTCCCCCCCCCCCCCCAGGTAGTGTATTCATGTCAGACATGAAATTTAATGGCGGTTGATAGCTGCCCGCTTCGTGATCAGCTTATATTTTTCCTTGTACGCAAATAAAATAATATAACGGGCTTTACAGCGTGTACGTGGCAAGTCTTCAATTGGATATTGTGTTAAGTAGCCTCTAGTGCCATCCGCCATTAAATTTTGTGTCTGCTTTATCGATAATTTTATTCACCAGGAATATAATTACGTTTAGTAAGACCTACCAGAACAAAGATACCTTTTTAATTTTATTCTTTAATAAATTATTAAAGTTAAGTAAGGTTTAACCTTTTATGATTATCAAAATCGAAATCCAACAATGCATGCATAGCATCTGCAGTGTTTTCAACAATGTCAGGACAGTAATATAATCTATTTTAACATCACTAAAAGTATCAAACCCCTCTTAAACTTTGTTATCTTATAAATATTGCTAGAGAATGCTAAAACAGAGTGAGTTGCTGTTTTTGGTCGTATCTCTGCTTAGATATTATATTTGAATTAGTTAAATATTTTAATAGTTAACTTTTAGAGTCGTGAAAGAGTCTAAATTACATTTGTGTTTTCCTTTTCTATGAATTTACTGGCCATTTTGTGGCTCATAAAAAGGAGACGTCCAACGAGATTACAACAGATAGCTACTTCTGTTGTGATCGATGCTCGTGTGTTACTATTACGGGCAGTTTGACGTAGGTAATGTTAAAAGTCATGCACACCTCCCAAGAAATTGCCCATTAGCTACTCTTGACCGGAAATTGAACTGAAAGGCTGCTCCCGAACTTGCCGAATGACGCTCGGATATGACCAGCTTAAATGGCAAAGGAACACATAATGATAAAACTTTTACATAAAAGGCAGGCAACCAGGGGAACCGTGCTTCCAAATATAGCGCGAGTAACGTCATTATAACAGATCATCTTTTTCTTTTCTTTTTAATATTATGCTTGAAAGGAAACAGTGCCGAGAAGTTAATGGGCCAAACATCAACTTGACGTACGATAGGACGTATGATCCCAAAATATAATTTTGTTCTTCATGCACTAGAAAAGCGACTCGTACTTCTGCCTAAGAAGATAGATGGAACCAAATTTAACTAGCCTTTTTTTAAGTGGAAGTTGATAAAAAGAAATTTTGTGGACGCAAATTATATTTATATCACTGGCTTTAAAGCGTGGTTAACTATATAACTTCGCAAGGCGTGGCAAGCCTCTGATTGGATCTTGTGTTGAGCCACCCGCCATTAAATTTTGTGTCAGCACCATGATTCAGATTTTGGGAAATGACTCACGTTCTTAATATTGTGACTTTGGTGGGTGTAAAGTAAAGAAGAAGATGTAGTCGAGATAAAGAAACACTTTTATTTCCGTAAACAGTAACTTTGTACACTCGTTGCAACAGCAAGAAAGTATTTTCCGATTCACCAACAGCACGGCTCCGAATTCGTAACACAAAAACTGTCCCTTCTCACACTTTACCGCTATTTATATCTCCCAGGCACTATTATGGAAACTTCAGGAAAGTTCAGTTATTATTGCGGTGAAATACAAAGCAGAAAATTCCAGAAGTCTCTATCCCTTTCTCTCTTTCGGCAAGCGCCCCAACAATGCGGCCATTCTCTGTCTCTTCCCTTCGGCTCCTTTCCGGTAGTGCCTACAATAATGCGATGGGCGACAATATTGTCTAATGTGCTCTTTCTATGAGAAACAGCGTATAAATATTTAACGATTAAGTCAGCTATAGTTTTCTGCCTAAAAGTATGTTCTTCGCTGCAAACCAGCCTCCGCAATTCTTCCCTCTATTCAACCTTCTTCTTCTTCGTCTCTGTATGTCTTATATATTTAAACGAGCAATTCTTGTATATAAATATATTCCGCGCAACTTGGAAACGGCTCTAACGATTTCGATCAAATTTTGTATTCAGATAGGATTTTGCTTATTAATGTAATTCCTGAAAAACGTTATTTTACGCGTAACAGTCACAATTACTCTAAACCTTATTTTGGCCATAATTTCTCTGTTAATGGGTCAATTTTAACAAATAAGCCAGGATATTAAAGGTCTCGTCACGGAAACGGCTCCAGCAATTACAATGAACATTTATGTTTAGTTAACATTTTGCTTTTCAAGTTTATCTAAATAAGTGTCTCTCCCCCCCCCCCCAAAAAAAAAACTCGATTAAAAAAAAAAAAAGGAAAAGAAAAGCTCGGTCGCCCAAATACTATTATCTGGCATATTATTCCGAAGCCATTTCTTTTTACCACTTCTTCCAATGTGCCAATCAAATTCTTTAACTCTTTTTGTCCAGTTTCAACAGTTTTCTTCCTTCGTCCAATCGCTCTACGACCTCATTTCTTCCTTTTTATAGTTCATTCATCTGCATATTCGTGTTTAAAATGCTTCAAAATTGCAACTCTGCATTTTGTCGCAGCGTAAGAGTTTCTCCACTAATCAAACTACTCGACACAGCAAACCTCTCTAATGTCTTCCGTAATTCTTTCTTCTAGGATCGGCTGAAAATGTTACACTTTACTTTGTATGCTCTGGCCAACCTGTAGGTAAGTAGAGGAAGTGCCTATTGCATCCATGGATAGATTCAGTATCGAAATGTCACCCGATGTGCATGATGTGAGGCTCTCTGAATAAAAAACAGGCATCTTTAGGGGGGGGGGGGGGGGAGCCAGTGCTTGCATAACTGAAAAACGAAAAGCCAATTGCTCCACTTTTCCACTTACCTCAGCTAACATGTTGTTAGGTTACTCTCGTGCATTCACATATATCACCAGGCAAATCTTAGGTTGTTTTCCTTCTACCCCTCTTCTCTCTTGTTCTGGAGGCAGTTTTTCACCAAAATTCACAATTATTGAATTGATTAAATGTGCTGTAAAATGTTTTAATTATTTATATTGATAACTTTTAAACTTTGCAAAACTATGTTTAAATTCCTACAGAAAGTTTAGCGGAATTTGCCTCAACCTGCTTATTTAGTTACATTGGTTACTGTAACATTGAGGACCCGTAAAGTAGCGGCTTCTTGTCCTATTACAGGAAGTCCTTTCTACCTCTCTCAGTTGTTCTGTTGTCACCCTTTATTCTCGATCGAACGTTTCCAAGAGATTTTGCCTTCCCCATCCTCAAGTGCCTGAGGGTTTCAGTCAAGAGCTTAGCTTTTGTGCGAATAGGACCTACCCAATTCAATTTCATTCTCATAATGTGAAATTCAGTTTTTCTCTCTTTCTCTCTCTTTCTTCCTCTCTGTCTCTCTCTCTGGTGCCCTTGGGCTACTTCTTTGGAAGGTGTCCTCGGCGAATAAAGACTAAAGAAATACATTATCAAAATTGGAAATATACAGGGTACGGCATAAGTAGCTCGACATTTAAGAGTAAGCATGGGCACGAGAGGAGAGGTAATGAGTGAACTTGCCTTACTCACCCCACATTCTCTTGCCGAGTGACGAAGGTTGTTTTGATACAAGCGTTCCACCTACGCGGTTGTAATAATTTCTACTTTGTTTATATTAAACATATTTTGCATACAATAATTATACCAGTCATTTACTGTGGTTAGGCAAAGTACACAATCTTCAAGTTTATAACCTTCCTTTATCTTATGCACGTAACATTCTTTCGCTGACTTAGGATTAACATACTAAATTGCTTCTCTTTCGCAATAAATAAAGCAGCAAGGTTCCATTACTATTTAGCCGTAATAGTATACTGTGTGCCAAGAACTGCAAGAGATCAGGTTGGGAATATGAGGCCCATAGGGCCGAGTTTTCCCAAGCATTCGAGATCTGATAAGTAACTTACAGTTCGTGGTTTGTGAATTACTTTTGCAATACTTGAAAAAACCAGTAAAAAGCAATAATAAATCAAAATTGCTATTCCGTATTTTATTTAACATTAAGAATAATGAATTCTCTATGTGAATATTGAAAAGCTACATCTAAATTATATGGGTCAGCCTTCTTATCTACTCTTTTGTTAACGAATTTCGCAATAGATTCTTTACTTGAAGTAGCACATGTCTGGTTTCTAGGTTATTTGTTTATGTAGCCGAATTGAATCCTTCGACTTTTGACAGTTATTATCAGGTAGTAAAATTTTATAAAAATGAACGACATTGCTATTAAAGAAGCTACGGATTTAGTATGTGTATCACTTTCACCAGCGAAGTCGAAACAATCTTATAATGTTTTCCGAAAGTGGTGCTTTAATAAAAACGTTAACAGTTGTACCAGTAAGGCAGTTTCATTGGCATATTTTCATGAGAAATCTAACAAATATACATCTCCAGCGAGTTTATGGTGCGATTATTCTCTGTGGTGTGACGTCATTTCCTACTGGTAACATAAGTATTAGTTACGTCATTTCCTCCATTTACTTAACTATTAAAGACCAGTTCAGCTGGTACCGCAATGATTAACTTACGTGTCAAGTATTGCAAAGATATTTTAAAACTATTTGCTCACACAATAAATTGTTTGGTTTTAAATTCAATGTCATGTTCAGACTTTAAAGCATGAAATATAATAGCATATGTTAAACTAATAAGAAACTAAACCCCTAAAAAATGGAATTATTGCGTATGGTATGTTGACTGAAGGCAGGTGGTCTCGTGAATGTTTTTCGAGTGAGCCTGCACTATGCCACATCCTGTAGAAGCAGGTAAACCTCAAAGTTGTCAATGTAAGCCGTCATTGGGGTGTGCTATTTCAAAATAAATTTACAGTCTTCATATTATGACACCAACTCGCTTCAATGAAAAACGTTTTCATTGTGCATTGAAATTTGGTAAAACATGTTTAAGTATTTATCTTTTTTGCTTCAGTGTGACTACACGCATAACCTGTGCTTTCAGATTATTTGATATCAACAACTCTATTTTTCTCAATTCCTTCTTTCCAGCATTTTTCACCATCCAAAATGCTCATTGTACAACAATGTATAACTGAGCTTGAAACTTGCAAGATAATTTCAGAATTATGAATTTAAAAATGATTGTGCACTAGTTAGAAAATATTAAATACTTAGTTTCTATAATTTAGCATTAAATCGTTGAAAAATTCAGCAATTCTGAAACTAATTGAAATTAAGAAATTCCTTCACAACAGTATTTTTATATTTATATACTAAGCTCAAATTTTGAGGGCGATATGGTCATTCATAGGATCTAAGGAACATTCCATAATACCATATCAAAAAGTGATAATTATGAATAAAAATTAATATCTTAACGGTTTGATGTAGCTTTAACATTTTGTGTGTGCCGTATGTTTTATGTTCTAAATATGTGGTAAGAGGTCAAAACAATCAGATGAAAACTGTAGATTTTTCTTGTCGGTGAAATAAAACGAATTGTTCGAAATGTGTTGGGCAATTTTGATGTTGCTCATCTCGTCCTTGTGTAAAAATAAGAACAAAAGCTTCAACCTGAAAATGATAACTAATTTATTCTTTCATTTTTATTTCAACTTTCTCAATCATTTTATAGGATTGTATCCTTATATTTCTAAAACACACAATTTATGTCTAAATACATTTTCTGCAGACTGAACCATTTCAGTCAGTTGTGTCAGTTTCGGAAAACTTTCGTGAAATGAAACATCGTTTTGTTCATTTTTACTTTCTCTTCTGGTAAGTAGGGGAAGTATTGTATTCCACCCAAAAATTCGATGTCGAGATTTCACCGGAGGCCCCCTGAATCCAGAAAAAGCATTTTTAGAAAAAGGTCCGTGTGTGTCTGTGTGTCAGTCTGTCTGTGGACAGCATAACTCAAAAACGAAAAGTCGGTTAAAAACCAAAGTTGGTATTTAAGTTTAATGTCTTTCAAGGATGCGACACGAAGATTTTGAAGAAAATAGTTCTACCCTAAACTACCCTTTACATGGACAATTTTTCGAAAATTTTGATTTTCTTGAAAATGGCTCTAACGATTTTGATTAAAATGTCATATGTCTGAGATATTTTGATGACAAATGAAATGTATATCTTGAATTTTCTGGCTATAGCCCCTGTAGTCGTATTTACTCTGGACGACTTTTGCATAACTGGTAAACCGTTAGAGATAGACCAAATCATACTGTACAAAAAATGTAGATCTTGCTAAAATACACAATTTATGTCTCAATAAATTTTCCTGTAGGGTGAACCATTTCGGAGATATTCCTTGTTATGTGTGTGAGTTTCGGAAAACAAAACTTTCATGAAATGGAACATCGTTGTTCATTTTTTTATATGTTAAGTATGCAAAAGAGAGCAGAATCTCAAAGCTTTAAAAGATTTGACTATCGCACAAAGCCTACTGTATTCTAATATTCCCCTTGTACCTACAAGGAAATAAGCAATAAGATAATTTGTACAAATGTTTATCTTAACTAACATGGAGATATAGGAATAAGAGTTTGTTAGAATGGTTAGTACAAGAGTAGAGAAAGTCATGTGAGTGCAACACATCAATTATTTTCCCAAATATTAAATATAAAGGGCGCGGAATCGCCTATCATTAGATGAAACTGTGGAACTGTATAAAAACCTGATTTTTCTGAAGAGTGGCATCATTGCTTTGAGGACTGATTAAAATCAACACATGTTTGGAAAAGGATGAAATAATTTAAATTTTTAAAAACTAATTTATGTTTGATTTCCTAGACATGTTGAGTGTCGAGGGTTAAGGCGAAGCTGCTAAACATTGTTAGCAAACATGGCGCGCAAACTCATGTAAACGCTCCAGAGAGCATGTCAGAGGCAGGTATTAGTATTTGGAGGTGGACACGAAACAATAGAATGGAAAGTAAGCTGGACGTGTCGCAAACGTGTATTTGTGCTCGGTCAATAACGAGCGGGTGTTGTATAATGGCAGCCATTATGTTGCTCATCTTAGGAAACACTTGGTGTTTGTCCACTCGAAACGACTGACTTGCTGTCCAAAAATCTTTTGGCATTGAGGCCTTGTATCCTTCTATTATTTGCTGTAGTAATTGTGGCACTTAACTGACAAACTTTTAGCTTGGGGAATAACCATTCCTGCTTCATACTGCGCCTTAGTTATGGCGAAACAGCACATCTGACAATTTCCTTTCCCCTGCATGGAGATAGTTTCTTCTGCAAAACGAAATCCACCATTAAGAAGAGCCACAACTAAAATGTATTGCATATGTTGTCACTTGGTGCTCCACAACAATTGTATACCTATTTTACATTTCATGCGTATAGCTTTAATAGTTTTTGAGAAATCATGGTTTTGAAAATAATTTTAAAAACGCCACAATCTTTAAATAGTGTAACAAAATCAGTTGCTACTTTTTATCACTTTATTTTTCTTCTAAACTTTTGCATAAATACACAGTTCCCATTTTATGGCGTTAACACAGTCTACAGTCTTTCGTGATATTACAACTGGGCAACTGTTTTCTCCTCTTTCTCTTCTCAAACACCAACTCCGACGATACAATCACTCGACGATCGTTAAATCTTCTTAACTTCGACTAGGCGTACCTTTCACTGCTACAGTAAAACACGCACACACACACACACACGAACTGTTGACTGATGTTTGTAACACTGCTGTTTCCTCGCCTCCTTGTACAGCGAAGATGATGTAACATGAACCTTTCGCGAACTTCTTCAAACAAACGGGACACCGTACACTTCTTGAATCATCTGGAGAAAACTCCTTTTGGTTCTGCCGCTCTGATTGTTGCCACCTGTTCGCTCGCGTGAGTGGTGTGGGGAGCGCGCCCATGGTTTTTGGTCACGTATTCACAAATAGTCGTGCGAGGCAGACTGACTTTGAGCGCCTTTGTTTGCCAACCTGGTGTGTGGTGTGAGGTAGCTTAGGCCCGACCATCCTTTGTTGTGCGCCGTGCCCACCTGCAGAATTAAGATGTAGAACATTGGTATACAGAATTCTGTTCGCTCTCCTGATGGTTTCAGAAAAAAGTCGTTACACGTAATTTTTTTAACAATTTATCGTCAGTGGTTGAATTTGCTGTTTCTCTCTCTACTTCTTTTACGTTACTTTTACTACGTAGTCATCTCGCGACGGATCTGATAGAAGATATTCTTTGAACGGTGTGTGCCGGACAGCTAGTCTTCATCCCTAACCATACCATCGTCACGAGTCCATAGAGGGAGCAGTGCAGGGCAACTGTACCTCTGCCTGTGACGGCAGATGGCTTTAGGGTGCCATCTATCTTATGTGTATATCTGGATATATGGCTCAGACTTTTCTGATGTCCTTAGGAGGCGAATGTTGGATAACTGAGCCCTATGGACCCCGGATACACTAGGAACATTTACCCAGTTCATTCACTCACCATCCACATTAACGCACCAGACCATAGACCATCTTAAAAAATATAACGGGGGCTAAAATCAAGATAAATTAATAGCAACAAAATGAAACACAGGAAAGCACGAACAATTTCTGACACGTTTCTGCTTCACGCAAACAGATTTAAACTCTATTCGCTATGAATTTAACTAACAAACCAACATTTTAGCTTTTTTCCCCTTGAATTTTGGCACCATTTCCTTTACAATGTGTGCCAAGTTTAAGAGTGTTACTCCAAAATTAACTGCCTCTAATCTCATCTAATTTAAATGACAGCAAGAATTTAAATGCCCAGTGCAAATAACAGCAAACAATATAGTCTCTATCAATGCAGCAAGATGTTTTCTCTTGTGCGAAGAGATAGCTTCTAATTTATGACAGCAGACTTTCACCAGAAAACAAAAACTTCCAATTAAACAGTAAGCACATGTAAAAACAAAACAAAGGAAGGTGTGGCGTACATGAGTCGCTGTTTGTGTTTGAATGCGATTTCGCGTAGTTCTACTTTTCAGAATTTTGGATGTCGAAAACCTTGCAAGGTATGACACCAAATGTTCACAACGTTATAGAATTGTATATCACTCACATCGTGTATTCTCTTAGCTCTTCACTTTAAAAAAAAAAACCACTTCTTTATTTCCTTCAAGTTAATCGAAATAAACATGTATAGAAATGTTTTTATATGTGTTTTTGAATGTGGGAATACAGTAGCTGCGATCGTCACATCTTTGAAGAACTGATTCGTATTTATATATATATATATTTTGTAGAGATACAATTTTCGAGATATTCCTTATTAGTGGTTTGAATTTCCATACTTACATTTTCTCGAACAGGAAATCCTTATTACTTTCCTTTTATGTTTGCAAAGAGAATGGCATATCAAGACCTTTACAAGCAAACAACCCTTAAAAGACTTGACTATCGCTTAAGCCTATTCCGACTGTACGCATAACAAAATATGAATGTAGTAAAACTATTTCTTCAAATGTTTATCTCGATTAACATGAAGTAGATGATAGAATAGGGTTTGCAAGAGTGGTTTGTGCAAGAGTGAGTAGAGAAAGTCGTGTGATTGAGCACATCAGATTTTTTTATCCAAATGACGTCCCTGTCGACGGGCCTTTAAACTCCAATCCACTCTATTATGATGAATATTCGCGAGGAATGATTTCAGTATGTCACAGTATGCAGGCACATGGAGAGAGTACAAACCATAATGAAATTTCTTGCAAGTCATCGTATGCAGGATTTTGTGTATGGGCTAATTACAAAAGAATGGACATACCATTTCATTAGTGTAAACTTATTTGAAAATTCAAGCGAACAACCGAAATATCTCGTAAAAACCACTTGTTACAAAAGTCTCTTTGACATAGACTGCACATTATAATAATCTGTACAACTTAGGTATAGTAGGTAGAGGAAGTACTGTATTCCACCCAAAAGTCCGATTAAATGCTGGGGTCGCCTATCCCAAACTTTTACGTGGAACATTTTTCGAAAACACGTAATTCATCCCTTCTTCTTGAAGAAAACAGCAGCTATTTAAATCATGTTCTGAATGGATAACGACCTTCAGGCAAAATTACTTGTGTATATGAATCATTCTTGAAATAAAGATATTGAAAACAATTGTTCATAATTGGCAAATAGGCAAAGAAACTCATTTGTGAAAAAGAAACTGCTTTCCTTACAAAATACAACGTTGTACATAACCTATATTCAATATAGACGCTCATATTTTATTGTGAACACTCTCCTACTTGATTAGCACGTGACAATAAATAAAAGAGCAAAGATTAAGGAAGTCAGATGTTCCGATGTTTCCCATCCTTTTGTATGAATAAGGAATAGACGACGGAATGACCATGTAACGTCTTCTAGATCAGTGTACAGCAATTTCATAAAGATCGGGGTGAATGACGGGCAGCCCCCCAGAGTAATGTCAACTAGCAGAAAGAGATTTACAAAATTAGCCAACATTATACATATCGGGTCCTCAGATTCATTCGGCCTTTACTGTCAGTCAGTTTAAGTGAAGGACGTTACGATTAGTTCAGCGATCCACTGGCCTCAAGGGGGAAGTGCGGAAGTTCAGCTCTGAGTGCATAGGTTTCCGGCTACGTGAATAACTTAATCTACTGCGGTGGTGCAAAACTGTTCTTCAGTAGGATATTTTATGCGTTCTTTGGAAGTGACCACTGATCACAGAGTGCTACTTCCGAACTGGGAGGTAACAGGGGGAGTCTACTACAATATTGATCGCCGTGCGAATGATTTTCTTCGTTCTTGCTCAGAATTTCATCACAAAACACGATAAAAAGAATTAAAAAAATTAAACATAACTAATACTCCAACTGTTTTGGAGTTATCATTACAATACCGTTATTTTGCTTTTATGTGTTGTTTTCTTGGTTTATTCAGTTTTCATTTACTGCTGTAAAGAGCATAGACAAGCTTTTCTTGTAAAGGAAAGTTGTGCTTTAAAGATAAGACACTCCACGCTATAAAAACCTTGCAATTATTTGACTTGTCTATCAGTATACATGCTGAGATTGCGAGTTTGCGAAATGCACGCCAAAGAAGTTCCAAATGTAAATACTGGAAATGTAGGATACAAGTCCCATCTCACTAAGGCGACTGCGAAACTGTTGACATTTACCCGTCCGATTCATCTCGTATTTACGTCACGAACATATGATTCAATGGCGGGAAAGACCGAATAAATCTGAACACCCGGTATATGTATTACAATGTGCATACGCATGCACACATACAATCGCATGTACAGGGTGGGGCAGAAAAAATAAGCGAGTTTGAATTAATGGTTGTTTTGAATAAATCGGGGGTGTTTTGTTGCGAGTGCGTGGCAGCACTGTAGAGGGCAGCTTGGAAGTAAGTTTGCTGG
The DNA here is from genome assembly GCA_030765045.1 of Tenodera sinensis. Lineage (NCBI taxonomy): Eukaryota > Metazoa > Arthropoda > Insecta > Mantodea > Mantidae > Tenodera > Tenodera sinensis. The sequence goes on along the minus strand of CM060973.1, from coordinate 17,902,671 downwards.
TTGGTTTTCCCCTCTTCGTTCTGTAAGCCATGGAGCGTTAGGCAGTGAAGGTATATGTACAATTGGTACATCAGAATCAGTTAATATCCATCGCCGGACACCTAAAAGACACTGTATTCAAAAAGTGACATATGACTCCAATCTCCAAGGACTGTGCCTTAAGGTACTATAACAGAATACGTATAAATGGTATCAATATAAATATTATATAAGTAGAGAAAGTATTGTATTCCCCAAAAATTTTATGTCGAGATTTTACCAGAAATATATGTTTTGAGGCCCCTTGAATCTAAAACTAGCATTTTTAGAAAAAGATCAGCGTGTGTGTGTCTGTGAACAGCACAACTCAAAAACGAAACGTCGCTTAAAAACCAAAGTTGATATTAATGTAATGCCCTTCAAAGATGCGGCACAAAAATTTTGAAGAAAATTCCTCCACCTTAAACTATCCTTTACAAGGAAAATTTTTGGAAAAATTTCGATTTTCTCGAAAATGGTTCTAACGATTTTGATTAAAATGCCATACGTTTAAGATATTTTATGGCAAATTAAAAGTATATTTTGAATTTGTTTGGCCAAGCCCATGTAGTCCTGTTTACTCTTGATTATTTTTTAATTACTGGTAAACCGTAAGAGACGGGATGTAGATCTCATTAAAACACACAAGTTTATTTATTTTTTTGAGTGAACCATTTCGGAGACGTTCCTTGTTATTTGTGTGAGTTCTTCAATACTTACACTTTTCTCAAATGGAAGGTCGTTATTCACTTTTTTACCTCTTGGCCTCGTAAAGAGAGTGGAATTTCATATCCATATAGTGACCAGCTTTATAATATTTTACTCGCTCAAAGCCTACTGCATTCCCTTATTCCCCTTGCACCTACAAGCAAATATGGAATAAGACCAGTTCTGCAAATGTTTAGTTTTTAAGAATAGTTAGTACAAGAGTAGAGAAAGTCGTGTGAGTGTAACACATCAGAGTTTTTTGTAATGTAAAAGTTGTACCATTAAAGGAGAGATACTCTACGCTATAAAAGTCTTCTAATTATTTGAATTAGCTATCAGTATACATGCTGAAAATGCGAGTTCACGGTTGTACGCGGAGGTTCCGAATGTAAATACTAGAAAGATACGATACAACCCTCTCCTCATTATGGTGACTTCAAAACTGTTAACATTTACTCCTTCCGCTCATCTTTGGCTACCAGAGACACTGGTGATTTACTCGCTCCAAAGTACTGATACCTTGAAGAGACGTTTGAATGAGGGGAAAGACCGAATAAATCTGAACACCCGGTATATATTATATATACACACGCGCAAACACACACACGCCCCAGCAGCCAACTCTGTTGTTATAAGTTGTTAACTTATTTTATAGTGGGTATTATTTTACAGGAATAATTGGGTACCTATGCCTAAAATAGATCGCAGAGTCTCTTACAGTTGTTTACATACTTGGAGATAGTGCAGTCTTAAAACTCATGAAGTGAAAGCTAGTGAGGCCCTATCTACAACAGTTTATGACAGAATTTAAAAACATATTTATCTCCATAGAGAGGTAATAGTGTGTCGTTCGTGTGTTTTATCACGTTGCATTTGTTTTACTGCAGTTCCAGAAAACACTGTGCTAGTTAAAGTACTGCTTCTGTTTCTGCATTTGAAGAAAGCATTCACATGCCTTTCTGTGCTCAATTTTATATAAACTATTCTTGCAAAAAGCTATTATTCCAACTCTATAGATCTTAGTAAGCTTCCAGTGTACATTCTATACACATTTCGTCGAAGGAAAGCGATAGTCGGATTTTTGACATGCCCTGGAATGTGATTTTATGAGCTATCGTTTGTCACTCCGTAACATACTAATTGCAACCTTTTGGATAGTTTTGGCATCTGCTGTGCCTGTCATTTGTTATTTCTTTAAACTAAACAGAATTATGTAAGAAGACCTGCTTTAGAACACTACTTTCAAGATTTCGTTAATTTTCTTCTAATTCTTGCTCATGCATGGAGAAGCAATTCAGTTTTGTATCCCTGTCATTAGGATAGCCCAGTCTCCGGCTTTGAAGGTAAAAACTGGTTCTGCTATAATGTTATCTGTCACGGATTGTATCTGTGGAAGTAGTTTCGTTAAAAGGCCATAATTTTTGTTCCTCCATGGCAAATGATTAGATTGTGCCATTTAAGCCAAAGTTCAGTTTTTTCTTTTGTTTCGAAATAAGATCTGTCATTTGCATGAAGAATATTTATTTCTTTTAAGCTGGTGCTATGCTGTACTATACTGTTGTACAGTGTCCATAATGGGCGACACTTATAAGTTTAGAATATCAAACAAAAATTAGTTCTAAAGTCACTGTTACTTAGACATTCCAAAACAGGTTTTTGGATGTTCCTCTGCTTCATTTGATGACGAAAAAGTGATTCTAAGCATTTTATCTTTAATTTTTGGGAACAAAAATAAATGACAGGTTGCTAGATCAGAGCTGTATGGTGGAGGGTCCATGGTTACTGATCCGAGATCAATAGGTAGTTTTGCTGTATGCGATAATACTTGTCTTGAAATAAAATTATTTTTCTTTTTGGCCGTTTTCCACGAACTTTTTTAAAACTTTGCAATGAACAGATATTTGTGTACCAATTGATAGTAACGACACGGCTATCTTCTAATTTTAGCAATTAGAATATGACTCATTTTAGAAAAGAAGTTAGCAACCTTGTGCTTAGTAGCATTACGAATTTGTCTTACTTTGTTAGTAGGTTCTGTTTAAAAAACCGTTGAGCCGATTGGCTTTTCTTTTCGGATCATAATAAATCCAAGATACATCGCTGGTAACGATATTTCGAACCAAATTTGAAGTGCCGCTAAAGAGTTGTTCCCGAGTTTTTCTGCACCAACGAATACGTTATTGTTTTTGATCGGGAGTCACTTTATGTGGAATCCATCGACAAAAAATGTTTTTCTCGTTTAACTGTTGATGTAAAATGTTTTGGGTTTGACCAATAGCATTGCCAAATGTCGCCCGAATAAATTTATAATATGTAAACGATCTTCAAGCATTGCTCAATAATAGCAGTTCTTAGGCGTCCTTCATGAAACTTACCACTAAGAAAAGACCGACCTCTTTTGAATTCTCTGTACCAATTATAGATCATTACCTTAGATGAGGCTTCTTCGCTAAATGCATCTCTAAGCCGAACTCCTTTAGTCGTTAATGACAATTTAAAATCGTAAAAAATAGAGCCAGACAGTGTGCTCCAACTATAACTTCATTTTTGAGTGAACACAACATTTTAAAATTGTATTTAATTAACTATTAGAGCAAATCACTACGTGGCAATCAACCCGCAAAACATAAAGTAGCAGTCAAATATAAACAGGTTTCGTTTGTTTTAAAAACATGGCGTTCTAAAATGTGCCAGAGTTGCCTTCTATTACACTAGTTTGTTGCTCGTTTTGACATTGGAGGGCAGGCTAGGGCAGTCTTCAGCCATTTTTCACGCACGACCTCTTGTAGTAACAATACTCTTGTCACGACATGGCTGTGAGGTAGTAGAAAGGAATAAAAACATTAAAAGAAAATGAAATTATCCTCCATTCGTTAATGTCTCAACTTGCCCGTCCTACCTTTTCGAAGACAGTTTCTTTCCTTATCCTTTTCGCAAATTCACTCCTTAAACAACTTAAAAATATCACTGATGTAAGCGACATTTAGTGTCCATCTCGAATCACTAAGTCGCTTTTCATGTGGAAAGGCTCCACTGTTCAGTATTTCAATCGCCTTATGGCTACTTTAAGAAACCCTTAGGACATAACTTGCTTGAAGGTCAGCGAACTTAGGTTTGCAAACGTAAGATTATACGATTTTATGCCTATGAAACGACATTAAATTCAGCTAGCGTTTCAACACGTTCTTATCAAGATGCTAATGCCACCAGAATAACAACCATCGTATTCTAATGAATGCATACATTTTGCAAATAAAAGTGCTGCGATTCAAAAGAAAACACAGTTACATTGGTTGGCTCCGTCATTCTTAATGGTACATATACCGCCACTTTCAAAAGTACTTTTACTAAGAACCAACTTCCAGATAATATTAATAGCTACTGTTGTCACTTATAATAACACAATCCTTTAGGGAAACTTCACCCATTAGTCACAAGATCCACAAGAAAAAGAGACAGTTGAACAGAATCATATGTTCTGTGTTCAAGGCACTTCATTGGTGGGAGAAGATTAATAAATTATGTCAATTTCGTGCGAGAGTTTGCATTGTTTTGCAGTTGTAAAATATTGCACCTCTACAATGTTTTTATTATAAAAATACCCAGAGCAGGAGCTGGCATTAGAATTTCTAGGTCCTCTAAAAAATCGAATTTGTATAAAATGTGCTTGATTGACGGTGAATCCAACTTAATTATAAAAAAAAAAGAGAAAGTTTATCAGTGAATTCAAGGAGACGGTCTCTGCTGTCGAGTGCGTTCTGGCTTCTCAACCCAGAGATCCTGGGTTCGATTCCCGGCTAGAGTTGGAAATTCTACCTTAACCAGAATAATTGAGTCTGGAAGTATGCATGTGAGAACGAATGTGTGCTTAATGTGAAAAAGCAACGGTTGGAAACCCTACAATAACAATGCCAATTGCCCCTTGATATGACCAAAGAAGTTAAAGGCGGTATAGGAATTAAATAATAATTAAAAAAAAAAAAAGGAAATTGAAAACGCTGTCGACCATCTAAGCAATCGGACCAATGAGAAATTATTCGTGATCGTATTTTTTAACTTGGTTGCTGATTTACACATTGATCACTCTGTTAAGCAATAACATAAAAGTAATGGTGGAAAAAGATAGTGTTGGTAAAATACGGATATGGATATTCTGAAGAAAAAAAAATCCTAGAAGTTATCCATTTTAGGAGCCTCAGAAGAAATTGGCTTTAAACTTTACCGTTTTGAACCACCTTTCAAATGCGTTGACAAACATTGTATAAATTCTTATACAGGATGTAAAAAAATAAGGGCTACAAGCTTACCGATCTACCATACTTTGTAAACCCATGTCCAGTGACTGTATGCATTACAGCCTCCGAAACGGAAAGGGAGATGACTATCTGTAGGTAAACCGTAAAATGTTGCATCAAATAGGTGTGGCTTTCATTCCGTGCTGACACGTATTCTTCCGGATTGGTTTCCTTCCCTTTCCCATGATTGGCTAATTTACACCTTCGAATGGTGACAACAACCCTTGTGCAATGCAAGGGTAGGATAAAAAAAAAACTATATAATCACGTTCATTATAGATGCATATGCTTTCGTCATCCTAAGAGGTAGATTTAAACAGAAGATTCCCCATCAATAAGTTGATAAGAATTTACATACATTTCAGCTCTGCTACGTAATATATTTAATCCATGCTATTATTATAATGTAAATGTGACAATATCTTGAATGCATAAAGATAAGTGATTATGTTAACTAAGGAACTATTTTGCATTGCAGAACAACGTATTCCACGTCGGCAGCCAATAATAATAATAATAATAATAATAATAATAATAATAATAATAATAATAATAATAATAATAATAATAATAATAATAATAATAATAATAATAATAATAGGTTACTAGTCACGTGACAGTTAATAAATACGGGTAAAGTTATATGGAATAGACATTAGTTATGAGTTGGTTACCAATAGTACTAAATCAGTTGTAAAGTGATGCATAGTAGTCCTACCCCATAATACAAATATTTGAACTAAAACTAAACCCCTAGCGCAACAGCTCATGAAGGGCCCAGTCGCTGCGTCCCCTACCTCTGCCCACTACAGGCGTTATTGGTGGGGTGCAGTACTGGAGGGTGGGACGTGGTCACCGCCCCGATCCCTCCCGCCCAGTTATATGGCCTTCTCGACCTGGAACCGCTACTTGTCCATCAAGTAGAAACATTTGAACGTTCTAAATAAAAACTGGTAGATTTAAAAGTTTCACGTAACTTTAAATTTTATTACACCTCTAATTAATGTTCACAAAAAGACGATTTTTGTCGAATTATTGGCATAAGAAAGAGAATCAAGCATAAAAGTATAGTATTTACGATCAAAAATCATGACCTGATGTTTCAAGGTAATCAGATTGAAGACGATTACAGGAGACATGTAATATAATATCTAATAATAATAATAATAATAATAATAATAATAATAATAATAATAATAATAATAATAATAATAATAATAATAGTAATAGTAATAGTAATAATAATAATAATAATAATAATAATAATAATAATAATAATAATAATAATAATAATAATAATAATAATAATAATAATAATAATAATAATAATAATAATAATAATAATAATAATAATAATAATAATAATAATAATAATGTCGTACTGGCAAGTTGGCCATGGTAGCTTAGTGGTTAAAGCAGCCGCTCGATAAGCGGAAGATCCGTGGTTCAAATTCCGGCTATGGCATTGAATTTTTCAGTTCCTGATTCCGCCTCTAAAAATTGCCCACAGACGGCTTGTGTATTTAAAAACACCATCAGTAAGCTTGTTGGCTTAAATAAATAAATAAATAAATAATAATAATAATAATAATAATAATAATAATAATAATAATAATAATAATAATAATAATAATAATAATAATAATAATAATAATAATTAATAATAATAATAATAATAATAATAATAATAATAATAATAATAATAATAATAATAATAATAATAATAATAATAATAATAATAATAATAATAATAATAATAATAATAATAATAATAATAATAATAATAATAATAATAGATGAATTCGTGTGATTAGGAGAGATTTTCCTATTTTGTTTTAATCACGTTTATTCGATAAATGAATATAAGAAATTATAATATAATTATAATTATACAGTATTCTTTTCATAATTTCTTGAGCTTTTTCATTTAAAAGTTGTGATCTCTTTAAGGGAACACGGGAATGATTCTCGTTTTTTCTGTCATTTATGTAAAACACCCATTTTTTTTATTTTTATTTTGCGTGCTAAAAGTGCATTTACTCACAATTTTTTTACTCCTTTTGTTGTTTTCCCATTTTCAAAAGCTATCTTCTCCCACAAAAGTACAGTTAAAGGGTTCGAAAATTTTCCACAATGCATTTAAGAATGTGGCTAAAGAAAATATCCAACTTAAGTTTTGCTATACGTCATAGTTTTCAAGAAATAATTGTCATAATCATTCGCTTTTGTGAATGACTTATTCGCATTTTGTTGTATAAAACATTTTAAATAAAAACTATCCATTATATGAGCAACTTGTAGCAAAGGCATTAAGGAATGTAACTGAATGTAGTTCAATATTTGTTGAAGGAGATATATCAAAATTAATATCTCAAGAATGCAATTATATATTTAACAGCAATTTTGTGTAGACACTTTTAACGGTAATAATGCCTGTATAAAACATTAGATAGAATTACAGTATTATCTGGTGTTACAATATTTTGTTATATAATTTTGCTCATTTGAAAAACTGGACTAGGTTTTTAGAAGCACTTAAATCCTTCATTTGTAACTTAGATTCCCATGAGAACTTTGTGGATAGATATCATTTGTATAAATTTCATGGATATTTGTCTGTTGTTGGTTAGGGAAGCATTCGTATTGTTTAGTAGTCTTCAGTTGACAGTTTACGTTCTCTAGTTGTCTGCTGTCTGTTTATGATTGTTGTAATGTCGGTTTATTATTTTGAAGTGGATTCTCATTTAATTTGCTTCTTGGAATACTGTGGCATACCGACCTATTTGACTACCCATTACGTGCAGTTAAACACACACACACACACACACACACACACACACACACACACACACACACACACACACACACACACACACACACACACACACACACACACACACCTGTGCTGATTAATATTTGAGTGTCCTTGGTTCAAATCACGGCAAGGGTGAGATGAGCTATGCTGATGGAGGGTAGAGTGGAAGTAAGCCCCCTCTCTACCCACTCAGTGGTCGATCCGAAGGCATAAGGCTGTAAGTAGGTCAGTGGGACACATCCCTCCACCCCCACTCTCGTCATCGCTTGGCCTTCTCCTCCTCCTTGTTCCCTCCCCTTGTTCCCCTAATGTGGACCACTCACTCTCGCTGTATGTGTGTACTAACATAGACCTGGTTCACGAGAAAGTGGGTCACCAGTCCCTAGTCACTTTCACTTATTACATGGGTTCGTAATCATTATCCATTGTATCACCGCTGGGAGTGGGGTTACCCCTGTCTACCCGCCCGCCAGTCCGTCATTCGTTCACTACCAGCCCAGTGCAGCAGTTCTTTCAGTCTCTCGTGTAGACACCCAGTGAAAACACGGGCGGGCAGCCTCTAGTCTAGTGTTACCATAGTTACCATTTACTTTCGTGTTCCTCTCAAAAAAGTGCTATTTATTTACGTTACTGAATGATGAATTGGTGCAACAGTGTCTTCTTAGTGTGGCTAACTACACTTGCAACTTCGTGTGATTATTGTTGTGTCTAAAGTGCTAGTGCGAAAAGTGAATCCATTACACCAGCACTTGTTCATTTTTGATGGATTCACATAGACAGGTCTATCGTACAAGTACTGTTAAGTGCTATCTTAGGAGGATCTTGGCGGAGCATCACGTTGTTTCTGGTTTGCTTTCAGTGGTCAGATTCATCCCTCCCCTGTACGGGGGAAGGATTCAGTGTGGAATTAAGTGTTGAGTGATTGATTACTGTTGCTAACTTACATTAGTGTGGATATGTTATTAGACATGGAGCACCACTCTGCCGCACTCATATCTCTTAATATGTCACCCTTTAACATCAGCCCCAATGGTAGCAATGGGGGCGGCACCAATAACAGTGGCGGAATGACATCGGGTGGCAGTCCGCATAACAATATGCCGCCCCCACTGTACGGTTCGCCACCGTTAGGGCAGTACTCAATGGGACAACAACAACCTCAGCATAATATGGGACTGAGTAATCTGGATGCGTCGTATCTCTTCTCAGGGAGCGGGGGCGGTGGAGGCGGCGGAGGCATGGATGTGGCAGCCGGTAGTTACCAGACGTCGCAAGGACAGCATTCGGGCGCCGTCATCGGTGTCGGTGTTGGAGTGGGCGTCGGCGTGGTAGCCGGCGCCGCGGACCTTCCCGACACCAAGGAAGGCATCGAGGAACTGTGTCCGGTGTGCGGGGATAAGGTGTCGGGATATCACTATGGCCTCCTCACGTGCGAGTCCTGTAAGGGCTTCTTCAAGAGGACGGTTCAGAACAAGAAGGTGTACACGTGCGTCGCTGACAGAAGTTGTCACATCGACAAGACCCAGCGCAAAAGGTGTCCCTACTGTCGGTTCCAGAAGTGCCTCGAGGTCGGCATGAAGCTGGAAGGTGAGTACCACTTTTACTTTCATTCTAGCTATATCGCTAGGGTAAGGTGCTAAAAACATTTACACAATACACAATAACTGTCACACAATTTCAGGTTCAGTCGGATCGAAGTGCAAAAATGCCTTAAAACCACAGTAACTAGAGCCCACAGTAACTGTAGGCGTTAATGTATTAAATTTGCTCTGTCATACCAACTTGACCGGGAACACTTGACGTTAGCTCTGCCAGTATGGTGTGAAAACAAAAGTGCTTGCTGCAGGCAAAATTTCATTTGAAAATAGTTAAGTTTTTCTTTCTTTTTACCCCCTTCGTTCTGTCGTTACATTCCCTATTATGTATAGGGAAAGCAATCAATGTATTCCACCCTAAATTCAATACCAATATTCTCCAGAAATATTTGCTTTGAGACTCCTCCAAAAAAGCACGTTTAGAAACAGGCTTTTGTGTACATCTATGCACACCATGTAAAAACGAAAAATCGGTTAATTACCCAACTTGGCATTTAGATTCAGCGTCCAAGGATGCGACATAAATATTTTCAAGAAAATCCCTCTATCCAAATTACCCTTCATAACATTTTTTTTTTCGAAAATACTGATTTTCTCAAAAATGGTAAATTGTTTTGATTACAATATCGTTTAAGACATTTTCATGTGAAGTGTATATTTTGAATTTTCTGGTAGTATTCTCAGAAGTCTTCTTCATTCTGAATGACTTTTACGTAACTGGTAAACGTAAGAGATTAACAAAAAGTCCAGATCGTTGCAACACGAACTTTAGGTCAAATACAATCTTTAGTGGAGTGAACTGTTTCCGAGATATTCCTTGTTATGTGTTTGAAGTTGCCAATACTTATACTTCTCAAATAGGAATACGTTATGCTTTTTTTATCTCTTTGCCATCACTTACCATATACCCCTTGCACCTATAAGATAATTTCTCCAGATATTTATCTCGATTAAAATGAAGTGGATAGAGGAATAAGCATTTGCAAGGATATTTTTTACAAGAGTAGAGAAAGTCATGCGAGTGCAACACATCAGATTTATTTTATTTTCTTTATGGATAAATTTAACTTTGTGAAATAAATATTCCCTTGGCCAGAAACGTCCAGATAGCCGTCTATGTTTTCAAAACCGCCGTGTTTAAATAATGTCAGCTATTAACATTGTTGAAATGTGCTTTCAGGGTAAAAGTGAAAAGATATGGCAAACATGATTAATGAAATATGCCAGGAATCACAATAACAATATTTTAAAAATAGATTGTTATATTGAATCGTTTAAGGAATAAACGTGGTATAGAATTGCTTATTTGTTTAAAGTTGGTCGAAATGGGTATAATTTATTATGTAACACGTTGAGAAGCACAGTTCGCGAAAAATATTGTAAACATTGCTGATATTGCTCTTATTCTAATATAACATTTTAGTGCCATAGATTTTGAGAATAATTAGTCATACGCGTCTGAATTGATTTCTATGATCGGGCCCTTATAGATCAGATAGTAAACGCTCTACAAGCGGCAATTTCTTACAGAATGAGTCATGTACACGTTATTTGATGACATCGGTGAAAGATGAATTTATTTCGGGAATACCAGTGTATGGATCCGCACTGAGGTATGCCTAGAGGACTGGTGCTTTGGAAGTCCCTTAGCAGTGATTCCAGTCGAACCGATGAGCTCATATGTCTAATCACAAAACGATACAATTTGCAGGAATCAGAATTGCTTAGGCCTTCTGTGAAAAAGAAAGACCAAAAATTGTTAAATCTCATAAATATGAATTTAAGTGCTACTAAACACTGCGATCTTTAATTTTATATGGAATTTATAGCTGTGTGATGTGTTAAAGCATGTGGTATAGCCATTTAAATGTATTAAAGTGTAGTAAAAGCAACATTAAAGTAAACAAAACCTTCGAGAGTCTTCAAAGATTAGTTGCAGAGTAGCAGAAAAATACGGAGGGCGCGTACAAAACATGTTTTAAACAGTATAAAGTCACAAAGAGTGGTATTTTAGAGTTACAATTTTTAAATTCACTTTTCTCGGCTGTTCATATATCAACACTCTCATTTTCAAATTCTTCCACACGATAAACACGATTATAAATAAATAAAATAGTCTGTCTCCTTATAAACAAAGGGATAAAAATGATGGTAAGATGTAATGTTATTAAGCAATAATACTTATATTGTGTAATTTTTAAACACTAAATTGGTCCCATATTTAAAATAAAATAAGATAATTATAAATTCGTATACACAGTGTATTAGTATGTACCATTAAAGAATTTAGTTTAAAATATGAATTGAACTGTAACTGTGGTGTTAAGAACATTGATGGGTTAAGTCAGTGACTCTTGTGGGGAAAAGAAATGAGGGGGCCTTCCCCAATTTGCGTATTTGAACAGTGGATCGGCTCATTAGCGAAATGTCATACATAACAAAAGAAAGGTCTGAAGAACCTGATTTATGGAAGCGCTCTTTAAACAGTTGAATTACTCCAGAGGGAGAACGGATACAGAACGTCTATTCATACGGCGAGATCAACTTAAAAACAGATAAAGAATGATCTAATCCAGAGACCGAAGATGAGCACAAATGGCAGGAATACGTAAATTGCATCTCCTTTTTGCGTCGCAGTTAGCGAAGCTCAAAAAAGAACTACCGCATTGCTTGTTTGCTTTACCAACTTTTGAAATGTATATCCACTTAGCTCTTGGACTTGTGGACTGTTTTTGCAGTTATTTTCCGTGTTAGCGTAAAATTGGCACTCTGTCAGAAATTGCATTGTACTTTGTTAACTTACATTGATTAGTTGTTGAAATTATCAGCGAACAAAGAAATATACTTCTGTAAATGTGGCCTTTATTAGGCTTTGTCGGAAAATGAGCTTAAAACTATCGTTTTTTTTCCCCGTGTAAATAACATTGTGCTACAAATTACGAGTTTTCGTTTGTGTCTGTTTCAAAAAATTTTCATCTCTAAATTAATGTGTAGTGCTCAAAAGACAAATCAGAATGCTAGGAAAGGGCCAATAAGCCGTATTAACGAGCGAGAAAAGAATATGGAAAGATGATTTAAAGTTCCAAGATTTATAAAACAAAGAATATGGTTAAATCTTTACAAAACCTCCTTATTAAACATTTTCTGCAAATGTATATGTAGGAATTGTGTAAATAATCATAAACATTAAGATGCCCAGAGGATTTACCAATCCAAATTGCCCTAATTTCATTCCCAAAAAGTTTAGATACTTGGTGTTTTCGGCTTTAGTTAAAAAATGTCATAGATACACTGCCAACTAGGCCTGTAACCTTGACCCAGTTGCTTTAACGTTTATTGTGAGCCATCCAAGACTAAAATAGTATGCTATTTTAGTTGGTAGAATTTTTTTTATTGCTGGTGTGTTATTGAGGAGCAAGTGTACAATGAATAATTATGAACGTGGTTCATAATTGAGGTCTATAGAAATACAATCGTGCTGTGCTTTCTGTAGTGTGTTATCCCCGTGGATTATACCCGGGGTGTTGTATCTTCTTCAGGAAGAAGAATCAGCAACATCGTTCAGAATGTTCACGACGGCGTATGTCACTGCGTATATAACACCAGAATATCTAGTTGTTTATGTAAACACTACATTGACAGCACCATTTTCCTAGAAGTCGACGCGGCAGCAGAAATGCATTTAAATTTGCAGTGTTTTGTATGTCATCCTACGACACTGGAAAAATACTCTTAATTCTAGGCGAACACGTGTGTAAAATGTACATATAGCACTTTGCACCAATCCTCATGAATATCTATCACAAATACACGACGAGCTCAAGAAAATTTCTGAACAATGTAATTGAATTACGCTTAGTTTAAGCACAGAACGTGACAAAGTTGAAGAATGTATTGTAGAGTCAAAGTTCATCTGAAAACAAGCTGTCGACACGTTTTTGAAGTTCTAAGTGCATACTTGAACATTACACACAGCAAAGACATTCTACTGACGTTCTGTACCAAATCCTTTGGATACAGTTTAAAAACACAATTGCATTAAATCATTGCTTTATACATATTTCAATTTACTAATAATGTACCATTATACAAGTTTTATCTTTAAAAAAGATTGATTTTTATAAAACGTGTATAGTTTTGCAGCAAAGCAGTGCATCTCTATTGAACTAATCTGAACTATCTTTCTAAAGAGGAAAAACAGTTGCAAAGCAAGCAACTCGCTTTATTTTATTGTAAAAACAATTTAGGGCAGGCTGAAATTCGAAGGCAGTTCGAGTTTTCTTTTCGTGATTAAATACTTTCTTTTGTGCACATTTGTAATTGTATTTAAATTATAGGTCCACTAAAACTTTTTGAAGGAGTTTTGTGGGCATCTGTCATAGTGTTATTCTGCAACCTTTTAAGAAATTCTGATCTTATTTTAGTTAAAGTTTACGATTGGGCATATTTTCTTGCACAGCTGTTTTAAATTACCTCAGTTTGCATGCGGTTTTACCGGCAGATAATACTTTCAGCTACTTATTCATTTTAATTGTATGAGTTCTTTGAAGAAATCATCTGATATGTTGCACTCGCATGACTTTCTATGCTCTTGTACTACTCATTCTTACAAGCTGTTATTTCTATATCTGTTTAGTGTTTGTTCAGATAAACATTTGCAGAAATTATGTATTTCCTTGTAGGAGCAAGGGGAATATGGGAATACTGGAGGCTTTGAGCGGTATTCAAATCTTTTAAAGCCTTGAGATTCTGTTATCTTTGCATAGCTAACATGTAAATAATTAATAACGATGTTCCATTTGACGGAAGAACAAGTTTTCGAAAACTCACAGAGATAACAAGAAATATCTCCGAAATGGTTCACTCTACAAACAAATTTATTTAGACATAATTCTGTGTTTTAGCAAGATCTACATTTTTACGGTTTACCAGTTATGTAAAAGTCCTCCACAGTAAACTACATGGGCTATAGCCAGAAAATTCAAAATATACATTTCATTTTCATAAAAAGATCTCAGACATATGGCATTTTAATCAAAATCGTTATAGCCGTTTTCAAGAAAATAAAAATTGTCGAAAAATTTTCCATGTAAAGGGTAGTTTAGGGTGGGGCTATTTTCTTCAAAATCTTCGAGTCGCATCCTTGAAAGACATTTAGCTTAAATACCAACTTTGGTTTTTAACCGACTTTTCATTTTTGAGTCATGTCCACAGACTAGCGCGCGCGCTCACACACACACACACACACACACACACACGCACGCACGCACGCACGCACGCGAGCGGGTCTTTTTCTAAAAATTCTTTTTTTTTTAGATTCAGGGGCCCTCAAAACATATATTTCCGGTGAAATCTTGACATTGAATTTCTGGGTGGAATACAATACTTCCTCTACTTACTATCCGTAGTAGAGAAAGTAAAAAATTAGAACTTCGGACGTAGGAGGACGTAAATTGTTTCAGAATGAGTAACATTTTCAGGGATCAGTAGTATCTCCTATAAAGATAAAAATTCATAAATTTCGATTACGTAAAATCCATTAAGAAGTTTCAGAGGATAAGCTTACCATGTTACATGGATGAGACTCAGCTACGCTCCCCCCCCCCCCCCCCTCCCTCCTCTACCATGACGATTTGAAAGAAAAGAATGAAGAAAAGTAATTTTCCATCCAGCCCTCTAGTGTCTAGTGGATTGAGAGGTCTATCCCACGTTTGAACAGCAGCGGTTGCATGCTCGAGGCATCAAGGACTGTGTAGCCTTGTGAACCTCCAGCACCTTTTGATCGAAAGGTCAGTTCTAGTTGGTAGTTGCACACAGCAGAAATAAATACGCTTCTATAAATTGCAGAGCACTCGTGTCAGCTTGCCTGCCTGCCTGCCTTCTGTCTGGCCACAGCGCTCTTCTTGTAAACATCTCCCTCAGCCCAATCATTACTTTTTCTAAAGCATATATAATTTCTGTTTCTGTTTTAATATAAATCTAGAGATTTCCATATCTTGATAACGTTAGATGTACGGCCTTCGGAAACTTATTGTTGCATTTATACCATGGATAATTTTGAAAAATCCTGAGATTTTAAAAAAGAAGATTACAAAGGGAATTGAGGAGCTTTACTTCGATCCCAGAGGTTTGTAACTTCAAAATTCGCTTATATAAATGAACAGAAATTTCTTCTGGTATTGTTTTTACTAGGGAAACATATTTTAACACATCTGCCATGAAGGTGTTTTAATTATAACGAAAAGTTATATAACTTAATTTAAATTTAGTTGTGTGTGTTTTGTTTTCCACGCAGTTTTTAAGCAGCTGGCCAAACTACATAGTTGCTTGGATGTTCAATAACTTATTTCGGTTCAGTAAGTTCAAATAATAAGCGGCGCCGTGGCCGAAGGGTTAGGTTCGATCTCAGGAACCCCCATGTGGTATTCGTGGTGGACGAAGCGGCAAGGTTTTTCTCTGGGTTCTCCGGCTTCCCCCGCTACTCATTCCACCAATTGCCCCATTGTCACCTGTCCATTCATCGATTTTGCCTGCACTCCATATCATCCTCTTCCTCACTATCATACGTGGTGCTTGGCTGACCACTCGCTTCCAAGTCTTCACTCTGTCCAGTCCCGGCCCACAGGTTCGTCTGATCCTAAGCACTGGCTTTAAGTCCTAGGGGGTAAGCCCTACATAGGGGGAGGCTAATCAGATAAAGAAAGTTCAACCAATTGGCTCAACCAGTATCGATTCTACATATTGCTGAAGAAAATCGTATTATCTAAAAAGGATCATATGGGAGGAATCGTTCACTCTTTTGTGAATGCATAATCATTCATCCCATAAACATAATTTTAATTTGATTTCACTTTTAACGTAGTTCTACAATATTTAAAGTTCTTAGACTGTTACAGTTCAGGTAATTCTGCCCTTTTTTATGTAGATTTCTTTTTGCAGTTATCTTTAAAAATGATATAGACAAAAACCGTAAAATGTCTTAGTATATACTGTTTCATTTATTGAGGAGTTGTAATTTTGTGGAAAAAGGAACGTAAGAATAACGAATAAGTCTTGACGAATATAGAATTTACCAATATCCATGTTCTTTTATTTAATGTGGTCCCTACAGATTTGCAAAATACTTAAGGTCTATGCACTTTAAAAAGTTCATAGTATAGTTGAAATTGGTGAGTTATTATACGCTATTACAGTAACCTTTTTGTAATGTTTCAAAAATCTAACTGGCATGCTTATTTAAACCCTTTTTGTGTAAATTCATTCTAATAAAAATGCTTCACACGATAAATTTTAAAAATAATTACAAAAAATTAAGGTGTAGCAGTAAATAAGTTTAGGGAAAAAAAAAAGATTTGTCGTATCTAATTTTTTGTCTTCTTTTCCTCTCCCTTAAGTCATTTCGAACGTAGGGTTTCCTCAGCAGGTCATGATCCATTTTCTGTATTTTGTGTTACTTTTTGTACTCCCCAAAATTCTTTGATGTTTCAAAAATTAATAATATATTTTTCAAAATTTGAGCATATTTAAAAGAAGCATATGTTTATTTTTACGTAATGAACCTTTGAGAGACAGTATAAAAATGTTGAAACAAATGAATAAAAAAGTGCACCATGATCCCGCGTGCATTGGTTGAATACTTTAGGTATCCATTTGCAGCATGGATGTGAAGGAGTTGAATGTTTCTGCGTTGGTCATTCAGAACAGGGGATCCCTAAATGCCTCTCCTGATGCAAAATTCTTTTCCAAGAATACGTCATCCCGAGGCTTTTAAAACAGGAAGTTCAGAGCGAAAAGAAGGGAATCCTTCGACTACCTCGAATTGTGTGTCATCCTCGCTTCTAAAAGGGAATGTAGCTTGAAAAATTTCACGTCATCCACTCGCGGCATCAAGATACCTCAAACAAGCTGTTCTATGAATCTCTTTTTGTGCTCAGCCTCTAGTCGGAAAACAGCATGCTTTGTATTGGAGCGTTTTTGTTTTTATGATCTTGGGAGTGACATTTAAAGCGCTACGTGTTAGTAATAGCCAGAAATTCACATGTAGCTAAAGTAATCTGGTGCTGAGTTTATTTTTATATGTGTCTCCGCTTAAATACTGACAGTCACAAGGACGCCGCCGATAAATGCAACGTTAAGTGATATTTTAAGCGACGCATTTACGCTATATAAATGCCACAGCCATAGAACCTATAATCTGAAGTAGATGCAACACATGCTTGCAAAAGCTTAAGGAATTGTGTGAAATCTACAACTTTTGGAAAGTAGCTTCGCATACGAAGGTACTATACATTAATTATTACAGTAAGTTCGTAATTTAGTTTGTAGGTAAATTCAAAGTTTTCCTTTGGGAGCAAAACAAACCAATTATAGAAACAACCAGTTAAATAAGTTATAGATTCTTATATTGTCATTTACTACAGCGTGAAGTATGTAGTGCATTATTATTATCTGTTATTATTATTATTATTATTATTATTATTATTATTATTATTATTATTATTATTATTATTATTATTATTATTATTATTATTATTATTATTATTATTATTATTATTATTATTATTATTATTATTATTATTATTATTATTACCAGCTTTGGCATAAAAATATCTAGAGTCAGATTGAAAACTCTGCCTTACATTCAAGAGGCCCCGAGTTCGAATCTCAACTAGGGTGTCACCCGGTTAAGATTTTCTTTCAGGATGTCATTTCAGCGTAATTTCATCCATTTCATTCTTCTGGTTTGACCTACCAGGTTAAAGGCGTTTATATATATATATATAATGTCATCCAACGTAATGTCATATCCGACGGTGAATGAATTAAACAGGTGAAATGATGCTCAAATGAGCCCGAGGTCCATGGAGGTTTAAGTTACCTGATATTCGTCTTCTTAGGATAAGGGAAAACCTCGGAAAAAAACCTTACCCGGATAACTTACCCTAAGCGAGATTCGAACTCGCAACCTCGTGAACGTGAGGCAGACAAGCTACTAAGGCGGGCTTAAAGGATGTTAAATTTAAAATACATTTATTGCTTTAAATATAATAAGCTTCTTTCACTCTCTGAAATGTGTAATTTGCTGCCTTTTTCAAATGAGGTTCTCGGTGGCATACACATGATTCTGCAAGACGGTTATAGGATCCAAAAATATTAATATTAATAATGCACAAACACATTTACTTATTCTCGGCAGTCAAAAAACTACAAAAATATACTAACTGGTACCTCTTCATATAGGGGAAAGGAACAAGGGAAATATTCCTTGTACTTTTTTCTTTCTCTTTCTTTCACCGTTTTTGTGTGCGTGTTGTTAATGGCTCTTGAATATTATATTTAACCTACCCTCTCTTTTACTTCTTTCTCATTTAGACTTCATTTTCACATGTTACTCTTTCACCACAGGAGGGCTCAGAGCCAGATTTATAGACTAAGAAAATCTTATTAGAATTTAAAAGTTGAACGTTTCGAGTTTGCGTACTTGTCTCACTGAAAGAATGTTTTGTAGCTTTTTCAAGTTGAACTGAGAGAATGCACGTGGTCTTTATTCTATACATCCATAATCACGTCTCAGTGTTCATATGTTGTACAGACTGTTAGGGAAGAGGGATTCCGGTAGTACTTTCTTGATAACCTAATATTTCCTAAAAATATATTTTCAAGCAGTTTCGTGGTGACTGGAACATTTTTCGCTTCAGATACTGTTGAATCTCGTGCTTTGCCTTTTGCATTGGATGCACAATTTTCTCATTACTATTATGAATCTACTAAAGACTGACTTGTGGAAATTTATTATTCATTACTCCAAATTGCAAGTATAACATAAGCTATTTTCTATAAAAAGTCATGAAAGATTCTTTAAATATGTATATAGCTGTCTTATCTTTTAACAAAATTTTATTTTCTCTATTACGTGTAGTAAGTAGGGAAATTATTGTATTCGATCCAACAATTAGACGTCGAGATTTCACATGAAATATATTTTTTGAGGCTCCCTGAATCCAAAAAAGCGTGACAGTCTGTCCGTCTGTGACCAGCATAACTCAAAAACGAAAAGCGGGTTAAAAATCAAACTTGATATTTAAGTTTTAACATCTTTCAAGCATACGAAACAAAGATTTTGAATAAAAGTTCTTCACCCTAAACTTATCTTTACATGCCTAATTTTTCGAAACTTATTTTCTCAAAAATGGGACGTTTTGAGATATTTTATGGCAACTGAAATGTATATTTTGAATCTTCTCACTACAGTCCATGCAGTCATGTTTACTTTTGATAACTTTTGCATAACTGGTAAACCGTTACTATACAAAAAGTCTAATGTGTTGGACTCACATAACTTTCTATACTTTTGTATTAACCATCC
This sequence comes from Tenodera sinensis, assembly GCA_030765045.1. Lineage (NCBI taxonomy): Eukaryota > Metazoa > Arthropoda > Insecta > Mantodea > Mantidae > Tenodera > Tenodera sinensis. Next base: position 17,882,874 of record CM060973.1, on the reverse strand, counting down.
TACAAACTCTTTATTTTTCTATCTTCTTCGTGTTAGTTAAGATAAACATTTGCAGAAATTAGCATATAGATTATTTCCTTGTCGTTGTCCTGGGAATAAGCGAAGTGAGTGAGTGTGTCGTGTTTAAGGGCCCGTCGACAACTTGGTCATTAGGGCCCCTGGGAATATGGGAATACTGTAGGCTTTGAGCGATAGTCATATCTGTTAGAGCTTTGAGATTCCGTTCTCTTTGCACGCCCAAGATATAAAAAAATGAACAACGATCTTCTATTTGACGAAAGTTTAAGTATTCCAAAACTTACACAAACATTTCTCTGAAATGGTTCATCCCACAAAAAATTTATTTGGATTGTGTATTTTAACGAGATCTACATTTTTGTATGGTAAAATTTGGTATATTTCTTACGGTTTACCACTTATGTAAAAGTCATCCAGAGTAAATAGGACTACATGGGCTATAGCGAGAAAATTCAAAATATGCATTTCGTTTGCCATAAAAATATCTCAAACATATGGCACTTCAATGAAAATCGTTAGAGCTATTTTTGAAAAAATCAAAATTTTCCTTGTAATGGGTAGTTTAGGGTGAGAGAACTATATTTATTTTTAAATTAGGGATTATATTTTGTCGTGTTTACAAACATAATACTTTGCGTTATCTAACTATTCCTTTTTTAGATGAATGGCATTATACCGACGAGGCGGTACTTTATGACCAGTTTAAAATTTCATTGTTTCTCAAAAAGACCAACAATGAAAACTTTGAAACAGTTGCACAATTCAGACAACTAAACTGCATGCCTTTAATAAAAAAGTTAAAAGACAGAATTTTAAAAAAACTACAGTTGAGCATAAAGTAGGAATCGAATCCGGGACCTCTGGTTTAAGAAACCAGAAGGCCTTGGCCCGTTTCGTTTGACCAGTTGAAAGAGATGTCGCAGTAGAATGCAGATGAACCAAATTGAGACGGACACAGGTTGGAAATAAAATGTGCACGAGTGGTAGTATAGTCTGTTGCTACAACACTGGCTGGAATGATAATGGGCCTTGTGTATGTGAAATGGTGGAAGTTGCCCGGGTTACAACACAGTCGGGGCCAACTCGCGGGATTTCAACACCACAGAAACCTCAACAACGTGAAATCTGTCCACCGTCTCCGTAGGTGTTTTACCGTGCTCTTTAGGATGGTCATGGACTCGGTCGCTCAGCAAACGGCACCATGTCCAAACACTCCACTGTCACATTGTCAAATACTTCTTTCAACACAGTACTTCACTGCCATGTAAAATTAATAACTCATGTGTACATTCACTTGATTTCTCTCCTCACTGTTGTGCAAAATATTGTTATTCTTCTATTTACTTCATCTTAATCAACACAAAACATTTATAGAAATGATATTATTACATATTTTCTTATAAGTAGGTCCTATGTGCACGGGAGAATTCTTAGAGCTGGTCGCTATATGATAGCTTTGACATTCTATTCTCTAGCTTAGTACGGCCAGGGCATAAAAAACGAATAACAATTGCCTTTTTGAGAAAAGTATATTTGAAAATTCAAACCAATAACAAGGAATATCTCGAAAATGGTTGTATCTAAAAGAATTTATGTGACAAATTGTATGCTTTTATCAGATCTGTATTTACTCTATAGTAAGATTTTGTCTATATCTTATGCAAAAATTATCTAGAATGAAGAGGACTTCAGAAGCTATTCCCAGAAAATTCAAGATATAATTTCAGGTGTCATGAAAGTATCTTAAACATTTGGTATTTTAATTAAAATTATTATGAACCATTTTTTGACAAAATAAATTTCGAACAATGTTCCATGCAAAGGGTATTGTTTTGGGGGTATTTCCTTGAAAGTCTGCATGTGGCATCCTTACAAGTGTTTCATTTCAACAACTACTTTGATATTTTGCCATATTTTCGTTCTTGAGTACGCTGTTCACACACACACACACACACACACACACACACACACACACACACACACACACACACACACACACACACACACACAAGTACGCGCGGAGCATTTTCTAAAAATGTTTTATTTACTACCATTAGGCTGCCCCAAAACAGGTATTACCGTGAAATCTCGATATATCGAGTTTTTGGATGAATTCCAACACTACCCTTATATACTATACGTAGTTGATAAAATAAAAAAAGTGTATTTTTAACCTACCATATAAATAGTGTGTTTGCAAACCTATGTTTGCTATGACTTAACGACAAGAGGCAACAAATTGGCACTTTGAGCTCAAATACAAATGAGAATTTCATTTTAAATTGAGGCATATTCAAAACTGGTATGTGGAGCAAATATACATGCACAACTGTTAGAAGTTCCATCTCAATACAAGAAGTTCACATTAAGATTTGCTGTCACACTTGTTTAAAATCTTCAAGACTTAATATCAAAATGATGTCATGCATTGCAGTTTTCAGCCCGTGGTAAGATTTTGTATTTGGTAACCGTCATATATCTTACCGACAAAGAGTATGTTAAATTCTTGATTAGGTAAACAAACCTTGATAACCTTGATGATAAAGTTTCAACATGTATGAATGTTCCAGTTTCATTTACTGCCTACATTTAATTTGCTCAACAGTTTCAAGATAGGGTTTCCAAAGTTGTCAACCTGAATAATAGGTATAGATAGGTTTTTCCTCGTTTACCTAAATCATTAAAAGTGTTTCTCCCTCCCCTCGTTCCCTTCTTGCACCCCACCTCACTGCAGTCTTCATGCAAGGTTTCGAAATTGATAAGAACATTAGTTACTGTAGGGAATTTTTGTTTTGTAAACGTGTTCACCAACCAGAGAGGATTTTTACTTCTGGTATGCAAAGAAAGCGTAAAATGTTTTTAAACGAAAGTTAATATCTTTCGAATTTTATTATTTGAAATTCCCTTTCTGCGCACAAGTGATTTTTAAATATCACTGCACTTATATACAGGGTGGAAGGTAGTGCTTGGGCCATACGTTAACCAGGGATTCTACATGATGAGTGTAACAAATATGTCCAATACAATTGTTGTCAATAAAGAACCGTTTCGCGGAAAAAAATTAGTTGTGTCAAATATTTGGAGCCATCTAGCTTCTTGAAGAATGAATATAAATGGTTTATTATTTCAGTATCTGTCACGCAAGTATGTGTGAACAGTTTAATGTTGCCAAATCTCTCTTAGAAATTAAAACTTTGCAATATACAGATTAACACCAACTATTTAGACCAAATAGAAAAGTATTAAACATAATGTAGTTGCAGTATTGAGGTAAGGTAGATAAGGACGAAAAAGATCAGTATCTGGTTGCTCATCTTTCGGGTTACATGTAGCCGTTCCGCGGTTGCACATTCGTGGAACTGTTTCCTTCGTCGGAATCATGGCTTGGGAAATGCCTCCAAGACCTTCAGGCCACGTCTTGCCACGTCTTTGTGTTTTGGATTTGATAGTATCAATGTACAATCTTTCTGCATGAACAGAAATTAGCGATTATTGCAAATGAAAACCATCGCATCATGCTCGAAATACACATGATGTTGAGTCCGACATCATTCTATCACTAGCTTGAGGCTTTTTTCTATACCAAAGTTGTCCATACCTTGAAAATATAATTCCGCTCCCGAAAGTTCCGAATTCATTTCTTAGAAATCATTCAACATCTAGGACCTTTGAGTTGTAAGGACGTCTTGAGGTAACTTGATCTGAAAACTTGATGCCAGTTTTATAACAGACTTCTGAACTACCTTCCGGCTACCGCCTAGGCGGCCTGGGTTCGATCCCAGGGACTAGCATGTGGTATTCTTAGTGGACGAAGCAGCGTATAGGCGGGTTTTCCCCGCCACTCATTCCACCAATTGCTCCATCATCACCTTTCCTAGATTTCGCCTGAATTTCATATCATCCTCTTCCCCACTATCATGCCTGGTGCTTGGATGACCACCCGCTTCCAGGTCTTCACTCTGTCCGGTCCATAGGTTCCTGTGCTCCCCGACAGGCTTCTGACCCTAGGCATTGGCTAAGTCCTAGGGGTGTATCCTACTTGAGGGGAGGATAATCAAATAAAGAAGAGGAAAGAGGACTTCTAAACTGCCTTGTAGTTGAATGCTCAGTGTTCTAGCTTCTAAACACAGAGATTCCGATTTCGACTCCCGGTGGGGAAATTTTTTCTTTAACTCCCCATCCTCTGCAGAGTCTGGAAGTTAACGCGAGTTGTTTAGTGGCAAAAGTGTTAAAATCCAACCTTAAGATCACCCGCAGTTGGGGCAATAACATAGTCAGTTGTTTCTCAAGCCAAAGCCTCTTATATGACCAAAGAAATTCAAATGGGGTATAGAAATGAATCATTAAAAAAAAAAAAAACATTTAGAGTTGGCATCACTATTACTTTGAAATCTTGTATATACCACCCAAATAGAGAATAAGGGAAAAAAGAAAGGAAGAAAGCGGGAAGCACAAATGTATTTTGCAAGGTAAACTACGTTTATTTTTTATTTTAATTTTCTTTAATTATTTACTCAATTTTATAGCTGCGTTAGTTGAGAAAAAAAAGTTTTCGGTGCAGTGACACGTATATAATTTAGCCATGTATTAATGTAAAAATCGAAAAATGCTTATCTTGCAAAGAGTACATGCATCAGACATTTCAGGTTTATTTGAAAGTTACAAATCATAAAAGCAGTTGTGCATTTAATATGCAATACTGAAACTACCTTTGGATAACAATATAAGACAGTTTGGCTTTTTGGGGGAAAGGACATTTGTTTCTGGATCTTTTAACTCCTCCCATATTAAGCGAATGGCTTCTAAGTTCCCCATTCGTTGTTCTTTACAATGGACTTCTTTTTGAACACTTGATTAATTATATTTTAAACAAAAGCGACTGGTGGATTAGAAAAGTTGTTTAAACTACATTTCAGTTTGTATTGGAGAGTATATTTGATATTATTTAAATGGTGTTTACATTAATATGTGTGTGAATAATTTTAGAGGCCTAAGTTTGAATCCTGGTTGGAGTGAGTTGGCTGGATATCACAGTGATCGATTAACTCTCAGCTCCTGAAACTCGTCTCTGCAAGTGCTTACCAAATTGAACTCATTCTCTCTCTCTCCTCTCTTGAAAAATGGGCCAGTGAGCATTAGAAAATTATGGGAGGCGTACTTCTGAAGGCACAGGTTTCATTGAGTTTGTGTTACATAAGTTTGTTTGCTGTGCAATGTATTTGTCGCTGAAAACAAATAAGTGAAAGTTGTATGAGAATATTTCACAATTTAAGAAAAGCCTCATAGTCCATGAAGCTCTTCAGTAACGCACTTGGAACACTTTGACCATCAGCTTAAATTGTTTGAGAGCACTGACGAAAACGCACATTATGATATCCAAGCCCAAAAACACTCGAAAGGATTTGTTATGCAAATAACGGCAGTAAACAGAGTCATGGCTTATCGCGTCACTACACAGTCAAACCACAATGAACGTCTCTCTCTCTCTCTCTCTCTCTCTTAACGGCACATAAAGCGCAGACATGTTGCTATCTTAAAGGACAAAGTGTTTTATAGTAGTGTAGAAAGTGTTATCACCCCATGTGTAAGATCTGAAACACGATATTTCATAGATAGAACAGAATTAGGCTCTTTGCTTTGCTTGACCTTGACCTGAAAGCTTGGTGATGACTCAACCGCCAAAGTAGGTCACCGCCTAAGGACTTTGTCATTGAATAATTTGTTATACATTTTACTTCACTTGAGCTTTGCAGTTATGTAACTGCTAGTCATATTTGACTTTATCATTTGCTGAAGCCAGAGAAAGGAATATCTTTTTTGTTGTGATATACCTCTTACTTTACTAAATTAAAAACTTAGTGGATATTTAATATCACCTTGTAAATAATATACAAAGTGCTTGAAAGCTTTACAGGGAAACCAAAAAGGGGGAAAAATCAAAGAATGGTGTCACACACGAAATTACAACTTCACAAAGCAACCTTGCAGTTATATAAAATGTTTTATTCTAATAATCCTAATTATACGGATATAATCTTAACCTACTAAAGTAGTAAAATACAAATAAAATTAACTCTAAAAATGTTTCCCACAATAGTTTTAGCTACTGGAAGCCAACTGGATACCAGCTAGAAATTTGCAAAATTTATTCCTTCCTCTTGGAGTTGCTTATACAACTGCAATCTTAACCTACTAAAATAATAAAATAAAATTGTAATATTATATAATATTATATAGTAATAGCTATTCTTTTGTTCACGTTACATTTTTGGGTTGTATGTAACCTCAAATTGAGCAATATGGACTTGGTGTGTACATATCTTATCCAAAGATAATTTATAGATGTCGCATGAGTAAAACTTAAATACGCGAGAAAACCAGAAGTGCCTTTTGCTCGAGTAGTCAAAGATCCCGAGTTCAAATTTCGCTTGGGCGTTTTTCTGTAACCAGAATCATTCTCTCCTCAGAGTCTGGAAGTAATAAAAACCAGCGTTAGGAAACTACAGTTCAGCGAGTAAAGACACTCAAGTGAAACCCCCCCTTTATCATAAAGGGATACATGAAAATGAAATTCTACAAAAACTTTAAATAGTATTTCAATGAGTTCCATCTTTTTGGATCTCTCTTGTAGCTTGTCAGGCTTAAAATAATTTTTTCAGAATAAAATTAACGTAAAACCCAATTTACAGACAACTCGAGGTATGCATTTTAAGTCATGTAACCAGTTTAAACTTGCTGTATTTTAGTTTAAAATGTTAGAGCTATTTTTGAGAAGATTAAAAATAATGCAACATTTTCCAAGGTGGTTTGGGGTGGTGGAAATTCTCTTAACATCGTTAAGTGTTGCATCTTCAAAAGGTGTCGGAGTTACATAGGCCTTGCCAAATTCTAAAACTACACCGAATAATAGTTTTAGGCAAGGAAATAAAAAACAATGTACATCAATAAACAATACTCCGCGTAAATGTAGGCGTAGTCTTGTTGAAGCAAATGGGTCAACTGCAGATTAAGGTATTTAGGTAATAAGCACACGTAACCTGCGTAAAGCTTAATTAGCAAAATGCATTCTCTTTTTTGCTTCATTGATATGCCCTTCGATATACACCTCATATCGGCGGCTTTTCCTTTGGACTAACAACTGTTAGTCGGCAATGACGTTCACTCGGTTACGTGCACGTTAAAGGTTTTCTTTATAAACATTAAACACGCACACGTCCTAGGGAGGGTGGGTAACAACCCTAGCTAAAGAAACTGCCCCATTCTCTAGCCGGGGGCCGAACACGGGTCTCTGAATTTGAAAGTATGCTAACGACCAGAACACAGATATAGTCCTCATTGTTGTTACCTCAAAATGGAATCTTAACTAATCCTTGGAAAAAGACTGCAAAAATTCGCTTGATCTAATGTTCTAACTGTCGTGAGGGGAAAATGACATAATGGATGAACAGTTTCATTTTGCTTAGATGCCATATAATATATTAAGCTTGCAATTGAAGTCAAGGGCCTTAAGTTTAAGCGGTGTTTAAATATAGCGCCTTATAATAAACAACGTTGGGTTAGAGTTAGAAGGTAAACCGGATTAATGTTTCCACACCCCATACGTGACGTAGCTTGCTTGTCGACAGGTGGCTGATTCATGCATACAGTTCCGTAAAGCACCACTTTTGTAACTGTAACAAATAACCACGTCTGTGGTGTGTAGAGCAAGTATAGCCTTGAACCTTTGCCTAAAAATCAATATAATTTTCTTCCTTTCCAAACAAAATTAATAGTTGAGCTTAGAAACAGTGGCAAATTAAAATACTATTTCACTGAGACATCCCCTGATGAAAACAATCAAAGGCATGATTTACTAAACTGATATAATTTCATCTCCTCAAAAGTGATAAATGATCTGCATTTCTAATTATTGCTATCATTAACTCTTACCCGGACAGAGAATCTCGTTGCGGAGATCGTAAACCACATTTTTACGATCTCCCCATAACCTGTCCTGCTATTTGTTATATCAAGTCTTCATTGCATTCCTTTGCCTCGCTGCCTGTAAATGGCGAAAATGCCCCTTATCGAGTACAAGGGATAGACAGGCTATGTGGCTTGTGGACTGCAAATTAAAATTGAAGGGAAGCGGTGGTGTGAGACTAAATGTCATCGCGTATCATCTTATTAACATCTAAAGTAAATGTGTCATTTACGCTTCGTTGGAGAATGTCAAAATAGTTGCTCCTGTGTGTTTATTGCCCTGTCGTACATACAAAGTGTATGGAACTGTCAGTGAAATCACACAGAAATACAGTTTCCGTTGTTTATGATTCACAAGACAGTGGAAAGCATAGAAACACATTCATCTGTTTATAAACTAACATGGCGGTGCATTTATCGCTCAATGAAGTGGGTACTGAAATGTTATTGAGGTTAAGCGAGGTTGGAGGGTTGAATTTGGTGCAACAACCACAAGAATACGAGACTATTTTGAAGCGTTGGGGCGGTGTAAGATGGGTGGTGCGGAAGAAAGGGAAGTTCAACCGATAACTAAGTGTTGATGCAGCCATACAGACTTTTTACGAAAAACGTCAATGTTGGGAGTGTACTGTGGTAGAAGAGGACATTCTGAACATGCACGGGTTTGGAGCAGAACACAACAACCAGGACCTCCTGTACTAAGAGGAGGACTCAATGTCCTCCGGATGTTCCATATGCTCAGTTTACAAAGCAGGAGAAGCATTAGAAGATGAAATTATCAAATTCAGAAAACTGATAAACCTCTAGTATATTGTGGAATCAACATTTAAAATCTCAGAAATAAACGATCAAACATCTTATTAACAATTAAATACATTACAAGTTTAGGTGCTTGAACCGCTTCATGCTGGCCTCCAAATCCAGAGGCCTGGGGTTTGTCTTCTGGAGGGTGGGCATTTTTCTTCACTTAGGATTATTTCTTATCCTCTCTAGAATCTGAGAGAGCGAGAGAGGGGGGGAGGGAGTGAGTGAGTGGGAGTGTATTTAAAGACAACCCAAATAGTTCGGTGATTAATGAACAATAAACGGGTGAGTAACATTGCCATGAGCAATTGTTCCAAAGACAAAGCCGTTATGACCTAGATGCTAAAGGCGGCATATAAATGGAAAACAAAATGTTGGCGCCTTTCTTCTTCTTCTTCTTCTTCTTCTGCTTCTTCTTCTTTTCTTTCTGTCTTTCTCCTCAGAAAGAATGAACTTGTTTTCAAAAAAATTAAACGATTCTGAGTCTTAAAAGTTTCTTTATACGATTATTACTGTAGGGTTTAGTTGAATGAAAGTTCTCGTGCTACTGCATCATTCAAATATCCCTCAGAAGCGGATGTTTGAGCGACAGTTGCACTCCTGGGATTGTGTATCCTTGAGAGCACGTAGAAAAGCACTTAACTTTGGTGTTCATTTCGGTAGTAAATCTCGGAACAGAGAACACTAGGGGTGTTTTACAGGACCGAAATGACAACAAAGAGCGAACATATGAAATGCTAAACCGTTGAGGTATTTAGGCAGACTTGCCTCACTCTGAATGCCTTGCAGTAGTTAAACACGATTCGCTCCTTCTACAGTTGCACGCAACGGCTCCGATGTAGGTCAAGCTTTTTGGGATCCAGTTCCTACAGCTTGAGCCGTATGTTTCATAATTCGAGTTTAAAGACAGCAGGCTGTGTATTGCCAACTTACATGGGAGTCTCTACCTCACAAGAACAAGCAACCATCAAAGAAATAGCATTTGTCCAAGAGCAGCAGTGCAGACAGAAGCATAATGGTTGGATTTCTAAGACAAAATGTTCGTGATTTAAAGTTTGCTACCAAAGAAGGATTTTATAACTTCTTTACTCTGTACTACTACTTAGGAGAAAAAGTATTGCATTTCTCGCAAAAATACGATGTCGAGATTTCTCTGGAAATACACGTTTTTAGGATAAATTAAGGGGGAAAAAACTTTACTCAAAATTACTCTTTACATTGAAAAGCTTTTTCGAAAATTTGAGTTTCTCAAAAACGGCTTAACGATTTCGATTAAAATACAATATGTTTCAAGTATTTTTATGGCAAGTAAAAGGTGTTTCTTGTATTTTCTGTGAATAGCCTCTGAAGTAATAATTCTCAATGACTTCCATAATTGGTAGATTGTAAGAGAGAAAGAACATATTACTACACACAATTTATGCCAAATGTAACTTTTCTGCGAGGTTAACCGTTTCCAGACACTCCTTATTGGTTTGAATTTTCAAATACTCTTGCTTTTCTTAACTGGAAATTATTAGCTAACTGTTCTGGTACCTAGAATTTTCATAGGATTAGGTTTTAGCAGCGTAATACAATGTTTTTCGCTGGTATTGTTGGAACCTCTAATGTTAAATTGCCAGCCCTCAGCAATACAGTGATTAAGCTTCTTCCAAACTCGATAGTAACTCGAATATTCTAAGAATCAGTTCTGATCTAATCAAGACAACAGTTTCTTAAAGGTCGCCATCAGTTCTCATTGCCAACCATTTATGTGACATAGGAATGTCGAACACGACAGCAGACTTAAATGGCTGAATCATTTGGTGGTTTCATTTTATTGAGTGTTTAGGTAGATAACATTGTAAACATGTTACCTTGAGTACAGAAAATTGAAAATCTAAGCTTCAGTGTCATTTTTACACTGAAAATGCGGGTAACTATGAACAATGTTCAATTGAAGTTAATACATCCCTTAGTGTCCGCCATATTGCCATATTGCCACTTAATCTTACATTCCATCCCTGGTCCAATGTATAGACATCTCAGTTTTAGAAATATGCCGCATTAGTAGGGCGAAGTGCAAATAGTTCAGCGTTATTGAGGGTTTGTTTATGAACCGTGTGCAAGAATATATAGCTTCTTCCTATAAGACATTAATACCTAAAGTGAATTCAAATAGGCTATTTTATTCATAAATGTGTTGTAATTGTGTAACTGTTTTTAGCTTTTACATATTATGTACTTTTCAAATGACATATACATTCAGGTTTTCTGTACTAAGCTCTAAACTGCAACTGGTGGAATATTTTGTTGGGAAAATGAAGTTTCAGTACTTTTTCACACATTTTTCTCCTGGGAATGCGGTGGGGGGTGAGATTGACGGTTAGAGACGCGTCTGATACTCTGCCTACCGTTGTTTATGATGCACAGAACAGCTCAATTATAGCCTGTTCAAAAACATACGACCAACACCTGGCACTTTCTACCTTTGAGTGAATTCTATTAATCTACATCGAGAGGTCCTGTATTTGCAGAAGTACCAAATAGTTATGTGTAACGTGGGTAAGAAAGGCAAAGCTGTTCAGTTTTACATAGTTTTACTCCTTGTATAGCACGCATTCACTGTCTTTGTCGCGCCGTTTCTAGACAGATAAGCCACATTCCTGTCAGGGACTTTCCGTTGGCGAATAGCACAGAAAATGATAATTACTATGGTTGACACAAAATTTAATGGCAGGTAGCTCAACGCAACATTTAATCTGAGGCTTGCCACACCTTGCTGTCTGTATAAATACGCTGTGAAATCACGCTGTAAAGCTGGTGATGTATCATTTGCACCCACGAAATTTATTTGCACAACAGGGAAGAGAATAGTTGTGGTCAGGCATTAGCTGCCGTTAAATGTTGTGTCTGCCATAGTCATTGAACCTATTGATATTGAAAAACTGACATCAACGTTTAAAATCGTTTAAAATACAATCGATGGCATAGTTTGTGCCTCTAAAACATCTGACATTGTTTGCTTTTTAGGCAAGATATAAACACAGTTGACTTGAGCAATTTTAGAACTTTTACTTCGCAATCCGGACTTTATTTAACCGTATATGTTAAGCAAGTATTGCGATGATTGTTATGTAGTCTCAACGGGTACTTCATATTACAAATACTACTTTCAACAGTTGGGTTTGAAATTGTCAACAAGTGTTTATAAACTTGGTCATAGCTTGGACAAAAATGTGCTGATGAAAATGGTCTTTTCTAATGATTTTAGCTTGAAAATTACTAGCTGCTAATTAGGTAGATTATGTCTCAAGTTATTTAGAGATACGTCAAAAGAAGCTGATGTGGAGCTCTCCGCAAAATTCCATTAATACGTTGTAACCATGGAGAGCGGGACGTCATATCGTGTTGTTGGTTGTTCCCTGTGATTGCTTTGGAGAAAATGTGCGTGACTGAAGTCGATACCAAGAGCTGCGAATTAATGTTGCCTTTCAAAGTAGCAGCAAGATAAAGGGTGTGTCGGGCAATTCCTTCTTTATGCAACGAAATAAGACCACATGCGAATAAAGGCCAAGGCGTTACAACTAGACGTCGAGCTTGTGTGCATTTAGGCTTGCAAACTTTTTAAAAATACATAATAAGCATATACTTTAAACTTATATGCCGGTATTTTGTCATGGTATAAAGGAAACGGTTTAATGGCAGCTCCCCAAAGTTTAACATGCCCAAGATTACACTAAATGGAAGTAATACCAACCGTTCTATGGGATTTACCAGTATCTAAATAGTCCGCAAAACTACATTGCACATCTTGTTTTGAAACAACACTTTCCAGGTTGAATATATCGTACTGCATATACTAATAGGAATTGTATTGTAAAACCGATAATGAAGAAACATTTATTTTAGGAACTAAATCAGTGTCTTATATGTGAGACACAACCTTGGTACAGATATCAACTGAACAAACGGAATGTCACCAAAAAATAACCAGTGGGGGAAATGTGCCACAGTTGGCTTTGGTGAATTCCGGTAGTTCGCGTTCTCTGTGAGATTAGAGCAACCGGACAAGACCAGAAGATCCTGATTCAAATCCCGTAAATGGAATTGAATTTTTCGCTGATTCTACCTTTACGACCTTGTCCTACACACGACTTGTAGAAAGAACTACATTTTTTTACGTCTATCGGTTAACGCAAGTATGTATAAGTTAAAGGGCAACATTTGAAAGTACTTACTAACATGAAATTTCTTCAAGAAGGCTTGAAAATATTTACTCACAAAATACAAAATTTGAATGTCAAGAATTCCCACTGAAACACGACACAATTTAATGCTTTAATTGTCCTGTGTACCTTATAGGAACATACTCATGTTTACGCTGAATCTCCGTAGGAAAGATTTTAATAGTTTTGTCACTAATGTGCTTAAATATTAATTGTATGGTGTAAAAATAGTTGTATTATATGCTCGATGCATCCAACAAGGAGCAAGTGTGCAAGAACATTGGAAATATGCAATTATATTCACTATAATACGAGAACTAGAAGCACATAATTCCATACCACATTTAAAACAAACGTTTGTGTACAAATCCGATAAATATAACATTTTACTTCTATTAAGCTATATATTTTAGTGTCAGCTTCGTATGACATTTTCTCCTCCCACTGATATTAGCGTATGACGTAAATAGTTTTGATAAGAACAAGTTTTTAGGCAGGAGCATTATTTCCCAGAGTAAGAAATAGAAGTAATTTGAGAAACAATGTCTCAGCTGACATTTGGGCGATTCTTTTATTCTTTTAATAATATTCTTATCTTCAACACTTTCTTATAGCATTTTCATGTCAAATACATCTGTCCCAGAGAATAATTATTGCGGTATTTATTTATGATTGAATGATTTTTAATATAAATTCAAGCGTTTCATTAAATCTCGAGTACTGCAAACAAATATCAGCTTATGGTTTATGAGTAAAGAATTTGAGTATAACAACTTCATAATTTTGATAAAAGAAGAAATGTTTGTTCACTATAATTTCAATCTGGATGTAATAATGTACTCAGATTTGGAATTTTAGGAAGTGAATTATTTAACTTCATAGTTGTGACTTTAATGTTCGAACAAAAGTAGTTTAAAGGGCATTTCAAACGAAAACAATTCATTATGTTACAGTATGTTATGTTTTTTGTCAGTAGTCTTGACTTGAAGTATCACGATAATTTAATGATGGCCAAAGAGTGAAGTGCATAGGAACAATTTCACATAAAACAGAGATTCAGCCACAGTTTTACAAACATAAGATCCGCTAATTAATTTCGCTACTTTTTTTCTTGTGTATCAACGACAACGTTTGGAGACATCTTCAGAGCGCTGGATGAGGGGAATGAAAATGACAGCGCCGAAGTTCGACAGAAACCGACCAACCTCCTTTCACTTTCGCCTGGCTTGCCATATAGCACCGCTCGGCCATGGTTATAAAGGTTTCTTGGTCTCCAAGCACGAGCGGCCTAGATGCGCACGTTTCAGACAGCGATTCTCTTGCTCATTTGTTTCATCAGGATGTTTTGATCTGAACTTTAGTGCCAAAAGTGAGAAGAGTAAAATAAATGACAGCTATGCGTAAAACGGTAAAGTACATCTACAAAGACAACAGTTTAATGCATAGATGAACACTTCTATACCGAATATAACTTAAAAAATGGTGATAAGCACCATCAGTACGTACTCCAAAATGTAAAAATCACAAAAACAGTCATAAAATATATGGAAAATTATGAAAATGAGTGTCACCTGCACCTGAATGAAGTAAAATCTCCTCAGATGCCACTACTGCAGGAAGAACCTCCATCTTTAGTCGATTTCCAAAAGTGTTTCGGTTAACAAGATGTGGCGACAAACTCAAATATGCAGCGTCCTTAATTCAGAGTTAGATTTTACTGTGAAAAGAAAGAAGAAAGAGAACTCAAATAACGTTTGTATTAAAAAGCTCCCCATTTTATAGCCGTTGTAGGAGACTTAGATGGTATGGGAATGGTCCGGTGTGAAATCTAAAATATTCATCTCGAGCCTAAGGTACTGATATGCATTGCATATCTTTTGTATATTCTGTGGATTTCTGTTCTCGGACCTTATTAAACAGCCTTTTTATTTAATGTCCGACAGATCACATGATATTCGCTCGAACTCAAGGTGAATTGCAGATTGTCATTGTAAAACTCGAGAAATAATGCCTGATTATAAATTAAAAATTTCAGCCGTTCCGTGGATAACCATAACATGCTACACGAAATATGAATAAACGAACCATAAGCATTATGAATTACACAAGTTTCAGAGAATAGGTCAGAGTAATTGATGAAGTTAGAACCCATAGTGAATCAGACGAATTTGGCTCTCTCCACAATCTGATTTACGGACAGTGATTTGGAAGGATCCATATTGCAATGGCAAAATTAACTATTGTTTTGTTGTGGAACACAGCTAAACGGCTTATCCCTCAGCTAAAATAAAAGTTGTATTGATTGAAATACAAATGCTATTCCCCTTTTAATACAAGTATAAATGCGATTTCTAGAAACGAACTATCACATATGTAGATCCCAAGTTTCGTCAACAAATGGTTCTTATTTAGATTTTTGGAGACGTTATTTGATTAAAATTGCATGGTACAAAAACTGTTAAGTGTAATAGTGACTATTCTTTAAGCGTGTCACTTTTATCGCAAACTCATAATTATATAGGGCATCAAACTTTGACACAGCGGTGGGTAAAATTATGAAATTTATCTTAGAAATGGCTGCTATCTCAGAGATAGGAAAAGGAAAAAAGGACATGTATTCGGTTATTAGGGTGAGATAACAGGGTTATTCACTCAAGAGAGATGGTGGGCTCAAATGAATCGTAGTTGGTTTTGGCTTGTTTAATGTACTAATACGTCGACCAAGAAATTACATGTTGCGATCAAGTAGTAGAAACTTCTGTGGCAGAAGGCGGTGGTGCAATCCACTTCCAGGCAATGCAACTAACTTTGCGGTCATGCGCCTGAATTCTTCCAATCGGATAATTGCATTTCGGGCTTCATAGTTGTGTAAAGAGTTATCTCTTATCTATAAATAGAAATTTCGCTTTGACATCGAACACTTTTGAGAAACGTAGACATATTTTGACCAAGAAATGTCTCATATCACGAGATTCTGCAGCGGAGATTCATATGCGCTTTCACAGTTTCGTTTTTAAAAATGTCATGTAATTTTAAACGTAAAGGAACCTAAAGAGTCCCAATGTAACTCGGAGAAAAACTCGGTTTAAAAATGTTTGACTGTTTCATATCCAGGTGTCTTTTGTTAAAGGAACATGTGGCACGAGAAACATGATTGAAGCTTTTATGGTAACAGTTTGGGACACGAAAGTGTGAATTAATTATTACTTTTCGCTGTTTTGGTTTAACGACAGCTTTTATTACATGCGGCACCGCAGGTGGTGACATTGGTGATACATGGAATGAAGATGGAGCACCGGTGGAATGAGATGGCGGGGGAACCGGAGAACCCGGAGGAAATCCGCCCTTGCGCCGCTTTGTCCACCACAAATCCCACATGTTCTCTCCTGGGAGAGGCAAACGGTCTAACCACTCGGCCACTTTTCGCTTGAGATGTTTCCAGTGAAGAGTCTTACTTCAGAATGCCGCTGTTATCTTCCTCCCCTATCATTCTTAATATGTTAAGCAAACACCCTGTGTTTCAGAAAATCAAGTGAATAGTCCGGTATAAACGATATAACGTGTCGTTAGTAACCTTGTAGTACATGTTTGTCGTGAGTGATTTGCATGCGATGGATGCATAGTGCCAAAAATTGTTTTTGGCTTGTGTTCAGAAGAATGGAGGTTTGATTCACTTTGGCACAAAAGTAACTGAACAAGCGAGAGATCGGTTGAGGTGCCGACCACCGAAACAGTGCAGGCGTTCACGAAGAAAGCCTGTTATCCTGGACATCGCTCATTAGCATTGTTTATAAATGGCAGCTCTGATAAGGGAGAGGTCTCCACTTATGTGCAAGCATGCATGAATGTATTTATATGATAATGCATCGTGTCTCCGGGGTGCATTGGGAACGGCTGGTCGGACGGTCGGTCGGGCGGCCGGATTTCCGCTAGTATCTCTACATCACGCTGTGGGGGAAGTTAGGTAGGCTGGCAGGTTGCATGTGGGGGAGGGGGAACTGCCTATATCGATACTTGAACTGTAGCAGTTTACCTTTATCACAAGATTTATGTGCATCACTTCTCGTCTAATACCAGCTAATACAAAGTACACATTTATGTCCAACGAGCTCCCAATCTTCCCGTACCATTTTCTGTCGCTGTTAGTAGAATTATTACTTAACATTTGGTAATAAAACGACATAAAATCGAACATTTGCCAAAGCCCTCTGTAGCCGATGTATAATAATTGTATAGATCAAAATATACAACCCAAAATTACGTTCTGGAACTGCAAACCGCATGTTAATTAAAGAATTACCGAATAGGGTATTTTAAGTCCTTATTTTATTTATTTTTTCCCCGTTTTACCTTCCAGTTTTTATTTCAAAAGAAGAAGGTGAAAAACACTCCTTATGCATTACCCTGGTAATTGTTAAGGGAACTGGGTAGTTCAGAGATGCTTCAAGTGCGGGGATGCTTGCTCTAAGGAAAGTACTTTCCGCACTAGAAGGCTGCTTGGTTGACGGGTCGTTCATCGCCCTCTCTAGACAACTGCAACAGTGGAACGGGTCTTCGAGCATGAAACTAGGGACTTCCTCGCGTCTCTGTGTCCTGTCTGGTTGTGGTCTGTTGCCTCCTGCAGTTCCTTCACTTCATCTCTTCCTCCTGGGTGGTGGTAGCCACAATATATCTTTGTTAAGTTGCAGTGCACGAGGTGTCCCTCTCTATTGTATAACCTATACTCTCATTCAAGTGCACTTTTCTCAGAAACTGTTGGACCTATGGCTGTCAAACCTGTATTTTTGACAAATTTTAGCACAGTTGATAAATACCACATATGGGTTAAAGAAAAAGCATGTGCATTAAAATAACTTTAAAATAAAAACCAAAAGCTAGTCATTCATGATTTTTCCTGGAAATTGTTGGAAATGTTAACAAGAACAAAACAATTGTTAGTCGCGGGACAAACAGCTTCTTGGGAACGTTCATCCAAATGAGTGTATGCTCAGTAATTAATTCCTGCTATATGCATTACAATTATTTTGTAGGATTAAAATTGTTATAACAATTGGTAGTGTTAAAATACAGAGGCTTAAAATGCCCGTATTGTGAGTTCTCGAACCGCCAGTACGCTTAAGGAACTGATCGGCAACATTGCAGTTCAGCGATCCTGGTAGTGATAGATTGAAACTCTTAACATTTGATAGCAGAAGGCGAATATCGTAGGTGCGGTAGTACATTTTTTCTTCTCCATCTGTGTCAAAGATCACGGTAAGGGAATGCTGGAGAGCAACATTGCTTCATTAAAATTCAGGCTGCTAGAGGTTCCACCCATCCACCAACTGAACTTTGGGCACTACACCTCTTGCGATGTTCTCTGGCACCGAACAGGATATGCAGCATCTGCAACTTTGGGGTAGATTTTTTAGAAAACCCTTTCACTGCTAACGCATCTATTTGTCGTAGCTGGGTCTTTATCTGCTGTTAGGTTGGGTGAAAACTTCTGCATGTTGCATCTCTGAAAACAGTCGCTGTCCTGTGTTGAAATACAGACCTGGTTTTGGGTTTTACTGCATACAGAAACTACACATGTTTATATGCACTTCTTACAGCATTCATTACTGGTCTGGTTTAAATTTGTCGATAGGTACAGATTGCACATGTTAATTGTAAGTGGTGTATTATCGTTTTTGTATTTTTCTCTGGGAAAGCAAACCTTTTGTGAATTCCTGTATGGCATTTCCAAAAACATTAGTTTAATGATCTAGAATTTTTACTTTTATGAGAATTACATTACCTCACACCGGGGCATTCGATCTATTACTGGATGTAATTGGTTGAGCATTTGTAACTGAAATGTTAAGAATTAAACATTTACTTATAAAGACATCAGTTGATGCAAAAGATAGCTGCTCCACATAACTTGTTACAAAGCGAGTTTTATTTTAAAAAGGCATCTCTGTTTTCATATTTGCTCTTTTCTTCGTTATTTTTTTCTGGCTCTGTAGACACATTTGAGGCATAGGGTCCGTTTACTGACCACTAGTGCAATTGCTTCACAAAAGAAATGTAACTTAACGACAACTAATCACTGTCAGAAATCCATCTTCATGCTTCAGAAAAGGTAAACCTCTATTCCTGTCCTTAAAGTCCAATAGAAACCCTGATTTTAAGGAACTGACAGCAGCATGTTGATTTCATAGACAGCCTCAATTGCCAAAATTCTGAATTCCAGATTCTTTTTTTTTCCCCTATTTCATTGCAAATGTTCATGTTAAAAGGTTGCACCCCTGCAGAAAGGACTGAGGTGGGAGGGTCTGTATTATAAAACGATTATAAGGGTTCCTCAAAAGAGGCGGCCGAACTGCACACGCGTTGACTAGACTCTGCAGAAACACCCATATCCAAAGTGAGATTGGAGCACTGCGTGAACGATTTTAATACTTCGTATCTTCACTTGTTTGCCACACTGGTGTTTAAAACCTACAAACTTCTAGTCTCTCTAAATGAAAGCTAAAAGTTCCCTCGATCATTACATTAATGTGGCTAATCCACAAGCTCCAGCCAGCATTAGAAGATGAAGAAGACCTAGTAATTAATTTTAACATCAGAAATTTGGGCAACCTATAGAGTGCCTTTTGGAAATTCCACAGGAGCAAATAATTTCTTGCCATAATTTTCTGTTATAACTTAGTGTAAAGTCCTAATGTAACGCAGTAGGCCAGTATAGCCCGTACCTTATCGTGAGCGTGATAAAAACTGGTAACGTCCACTTTCGGCATATCTTGCCACACATGAACGATCAGATTCCTTTGGAGTGAAACGGGAGTGTCTATATGTGCAGGACCCATGTAAAACTGGATTATGTCGGCTTGGCTGTTCTTGGCACACTCTTAGTCTTTTAAAGCAAACGCATACCTAAATGTCTCAATATCGGCGATGTTCATTTGTCAGTGTCCTTGTCTCTGTTAGCAGATGTGCATATACCTCACACAGCGCAATGGATAAGAATTCCATAAGGAGTTCATAGAAATCCATTTTAAACAATCTTATTTTTATGTGTCCATAGGTAGGCAGATAACTGCTTATTACTTATTTATTATGGTAGTATGTCAAACAAGAAAATTAGGATTTTTAGAACGAAACTTTTTTTTTTTTTTTTTTTTTTTTTTTCCCTTTTCCAATTAAAGGCTTCTTTTGAGGTGAGCGGAATTCAAAATGCCTTACTTATTACCGAAGCTGTTTTATTTCTACTTTTTGCGAGTTATGTTGTTTGCGACAAAAAAAAAACGCGTTAAATTTTCTATAAGTGTTCAGAACTGCTGTTTTGGTCAGAAACAATTTCAGAAGTATGAGCTCTTTTGCGTTTAATTGTATTTGCATATTTAAATAACATAGTAAGCGATTATTTTAGTACCTTTGGTTAACATATTGGACTTGTCTCATAAGGCCGCGCCGTAGCCGAGTGGTTAGACCTTTCGCTTTTCACCAAAGCTGCCCGGGTTCGATCTCAGGCAACCACATGTGGGATTCGTGGTGGACGAAGCCGCGCTGTGGCGGGATTCCTCCGGGTTCTCCGGTATCCCCCGCCATCTTATTTCACCGGTGGTCCATCTTCATTCCATGTATCATCAGTGTCACCGCCTGCGGTGCCGTAGTAGTAAAAGCGGGCGTTAAACACTATCCCCCCCCCAAAAAAAAGTTAACTGTTGTGTCAGTTACGTGCGCAGTATATCCCAATGACTGCAGTCAAACGTGACTGAAGTAAAGGATGGGAAGGGCCCACGTAAATTAATAGTACGATGGCACTCAGGGTTATGGCGATGTTATGCTTGACTGCACTTTTATGAGTTTTGCATTTACTTCTAAAAGGAAAAAAAGAGTAAATGCACTGTTGCAAAGAGTTTTTATCTAATTGATAAAGTCCACTGTGATCTAAAAGTTAACAAAAGACTTAAAACATTCGAAAAACATTAACGTGTTTGTTTACTCTAGGCAACACTATGCAAGAGAGTTAAAATAATTTGCAAGTTATAATGTGAATAGAAAAATATTTGACATGATCAGAGTAAAATTGGTATGAGAAGATGGTGACTGTAGACAAATTGTGCGACTGTTGAACGCCTCAAGAGTTTATCTGAAGTATCTTCGTTCGTGCATTGCAGGAGAGACTCGAACTACGGCTGGCGTTCTGAAAGTTCATCTAAGATCGTAGTCATGGATAGTAATCGACGAGGGTATTGTTGTGAATGTTTAAGGTAAATTCAGTCGTACAACCGCTGTAAGCTCCGAAGTCACCGCAGAGTGAGTCTGTGGGAATGACCTGGTAACCCTAATGGAATGCGCCAAGTGTAAATACTTCGTGGCCCTTAGCTTAGGTCTCTATGCTTTGCCCTTTACAGCATCGCTCGTTTTTAGTTGTTGTCCCCGATGTTCCGGTCATTACTAATTTTTTGTTGCCTTACAAGGACGCAAGAAAAGGAGGAGAGAGAAAAAATGAAAGGTTCATTAGCTTGATTATTAGCTGTATTGCAAAGATCAGTAATACAAAAATAATCTTTATGGTAATATACTGCGCAACGAAGTTGCAAAGTAACATTTACGGAAAACGAGCGGGATGGCTCAGGCGGTAATATCTGTGGCCCGCATTCGGGAGGTCGCGGGTTCGATCCCCGCTGGCTGGTCCTAGTGGCGGGATGAAGACATCTCAGCACTGGTTAGTGACTTCCGAGCGTCTCTGGTTGGCCTGTCTAGCTGCGCGTCTGATAGCACCCCTTCGGTTCCCTCATTCATCCCTGCCTCCTGGGGGGTGGTAGCCACAATAGACCTGTGTAGGTCGACGTGAGCGAGGTGTCCCTCTTCTTTTAGGCCTAAACAGTAGCGGTAGTAGCTTTTTATGTTCCACTTTTATAGGAAACTGCGGGACAAGCCTTAATGACCTTTCTTTCTGGAACGAAAACTGAGCCATTGTTATCATATAGCACATTTAGCATGTAGAGAGATAAAGGTATGGCATAAAGCCCTGAATTTTATAAGTATAATTGGTAATAAGTAGTATTGGCTACTGCGAAATACATTTTAGATCGTACTAATGTCTAAATTCCGCCAGAAAAGCAAGGCAAAATATTCAGTTACTCCTTTTCTGTTGGGTGTTAGTAAGCTTTAAAGCCCAGTTTACATAAAATTAGTATGTGACGTTGTCCTTATACGTAAGCTTAGAGTGTTTTATTTACAGAAATTGTAAAACACTTAAAATTTGTTTGTTAGTTGGAAAAATTTGCCAGAGTAGAAACAAAATTGAATGGCGACCGATACCTGCCCATAGCTATTCTCTTTCCTGTTGTGGAAGTAACTGTCGTAGGCGCAAATGATATTTATATCACTGGCAATTTTGTGTTGACCCGTCATTAAATTTTTTGTGTACCATAGATAAAAGTCCATCCAAAATATATGTTAAGCATAGTAAATTGGTTTGTCATAAAACATAAAATGGCCGCTTAAAATATACATGAAACATTCGCGTCTCTGTTACGAGTGCTGGGAATGTTGCAGAAAATTTAAAACAATCTAAGAATAAAACAGATACTTTCATAGCATTTTGACTATTGCAGCATCAGGATGTTATTTTTTTCAAAGCAGGTATTTCCTAAGTGTGCTTGCTGTTTCAACTGCGTGTTACGTTTACGTGGCAGCTTTTTGCATCTTACGAAGCGGAAACTGTTCGGAAATCCCCTCCCGATTGAGTCAAGCGATCGGGTTCTTCTTGCTTGAGGGTTTTTCCTTTATCCCGACGAATGGAGCAACCATAGAATCTTCTGGTTTTAAAAGAAGTTCAATCAATTGGGAAAATAACCACCTTTAATCTCTTCCACTCTCAGATTCGCACAGCGCTGCAGGGAATTACAGACCTGCAGAGAAAATGCTATGGTATTCTCATAGATAAAGAATAAATTTTATTACAAGAAATATTAAGGCTGTATGTACATGCATTTTAAGATATATAGTCTACAATCACGAACTTATGTAAAACAAGTGTGATTGTGATCTTTCAGAGCAATGAACGTCATAAAAGATTTCTACATGACCAGAATATAAAGGATTCGTGTTTTAAGAATATTATTATCTCGGTGTTTGGGAACTTTAAACAAAATATGTCAAAATGAATGTCAATATGCAAAATTACTACAATCACCTTTATCTGGTCATTGTAGTTAACGTCTTGTATGCTAATTAAATATTTTTCTAGGCCCAGTTTTATAGAGCTAGACATAGAATGTCCTTCAAATCCAGCAAGATATTTTCTGTTGGAAGATAAATGCATTTTGAAATTAGGAAAATCCACAGCATAAAGCTATCCTATTGAAATGTTTGCCACGTATTTCAGCTATGTATGCTTCAAATCTTTAGCTGGTATGTTTGTTTAAATATTAAATTTTTTGTTTTCTAATGCATTGCTCTGATAAACATTCTCAAAATATTCACATACAAAATTCATGTTTTACACTATTAGTAAGACAAGTATCTTATTTTCTATTTTTTGCCTTAACCCCAAATAATCTAGACCTTTTTTTTATTTTTATTTAACATTTATCCCAAAATGTCATTTTCAAATTACAATTTTTTTTTCAAAATTGGAGCATTATTTGAAATGTTCATTTTCTTCAATTTACTTCTGAGATCGAATATAATTTCTAAAACACATAAGTAAAATATTTCATCGTAATGAACATGCTGGAAAAACGTTTGCGAGAAAATAAGCTTAAAGTGGGCGTGCCTAGCTTAAAGCTTTACTTAATTGATAGTTTGAACCCGCTAAATGTAAAAAGCCTGTGTCGTTTAAGGTTTAGGAATCATTATTGTATTAATCAAGAATCAAAATATAGCAAAATGGATGGGTAGAGTGTAGTTAAAAGGTTGCACAATGGAAACCTATAGGAGGAACAGAAGTTGGCAGACGAAAACTGAGATGGGAAGTTCATGTGATGCAAGACTTAAACTGAAAGTGACATATTTGAGCAATGCAAAAGACAGAAAAGGTTGGAAGAGGATTCTTGAGAAGGTCAAAATATTCACTTCTGAAGTTGTGGTGTCTTAGGATGATTATTATTGTATTATAACATTTTAATTTGTTACAGTTTTTTATTAAATATCACGCATAGTCTTAATGTTCATCAACAAGTGGTGGTCATAAAAACATAAAACAAAAGCATAACTGCGTTCGCTTTTAATTTAAATGGTCGGAGTATTGTTAAAATAATGTTGTTTGCTAATGGAGCAGGCTAAAATTTAGTAATCGTTATCGACATCTTGGCAAGTCACTGTTTATATGAGAATTTCGTATGTCAAACCAGTAAAACGTGTGGCAAGCTACGGCGATAACGTGTGCATTTTAACACACGACAGTGTTTTACTGGAGTAACTGCGCACGAAAGCGTTTATCTTTTGATAAAACGCTATAGAATTTGTAACCGAAGTACTTGCAGGTTTCCTCGAGTGGTGCGTAATTCTTTTTCTTTGGGGTTTGGGAAAGTTACGCGAAGCATCAAATTAAAAACAAAATGTAGAACATCTGGCAGCACCGACAAAGTGTGATTTTCGGAACCTTCTATGACAGGGACGGCCAATCTTCTGTCTTTGGAGACGCTTACGTAATGAGCGGCTATACCCCACTCCACTCCTTCAGTCGCAGGGGCACACGTTCAGTATCCAGTGATGGACACACTGGCGATTCCATGACAGTTTCTAAATCATACCATGAATTTTCTGGGAATGCCCTCAGAAAACTTCATTCTGCATTTTTCTTGCATAAATGGTAAACAGTAACATACAGACAAAAGCTTATTAAATAAAAAATGTAGACCTGTTTAAAACCACAATTTTTCTTTTGAGTGAACCATTTTCGAGATATTTTTTCTTATTTCTTTGAATTTCTCAATATGTACTTGTATCTTTTTTAAATAGGAATATATATTTTTTTAACTGTTGGCCTTGGAAAGAGAACAGAATTTCAAAGGCACCGTGTAGGAACCAGCTCTTAAAACATTTTATTATCGCTTTAAGCCTAGTATACTCTCATATTCCCCTTGCACCTACAAGGAAATGGGCAATAAGATAATTTCTGAAAATGCTTATGTCGATTAAAATGCAGTATATAGAGAAATAAGCATTTGCAAGAATAGTGTGTATAAGATCGAGTATAGCTGTAGATATATTTTCGAACAGAGTTTCTTTAAATTGAATTATATTAAAAGACTAAAGCAATATGTTACATTTAGTGGATTTCTAAGGCATTTCGACTTTGTCGCCAAATATTGATAGAATTCTTAAACGTACCAAAGAAGCCACAAGTGAACAGATGTTTATTGCATAAGTCAAACGCAACGTACATGCAATCAACCCGCCACTGGAACACAATGGGGCTAAAGAGAGGCAATGTCAGGCGTATAATGGAAGGAGGTAAACCCAAACTCTCCTCTTTCGCAAACGTTTTACACCGCGGGCCTACGATATTCATTTTGTAGTTCTCGAACCGTCCCGTTCTTACGGTTCGAGACACCAGACAGAACTTATTGCAAAAAACGAGAAAAGAAAAGGAGGGGAAAAAAGTTACCTGTAGTAGTAAGCACAAACCGGTTCGACAGGAGTCCCTCCGGCTGGTGTTTGCACAAACTGACCTCTGAACATCAGTTTGAAAGACTTGTTTTTGTTTCACGTTTACCAGATGAGATCTAACTCAAGGGGTTAAATCTGTGCTCCCCCTTGCGAAGCCCCCACCTGTTGGCTAAGGGGGAGAGAGACAGAGATGCCTGACAAGTGCTGAAAATACAATACTTGTTTGCGCTCACCTGCTGTAATTTGTTGTTGCCTTCAATCACACGACGCTTAAAACAGGTTTGAAACGTGCAAACGAAGGTACTTGACTAAAAATAGTACAGTACTCTCCTGTATTACGTTTCAATGAATTTAAAAATGTGTAGTAATGATAATGTTTTACACAGTAACAGAGTAAATATTTCGGCCCAGCTGAGCCTTCGGGAACCGGGCATATGTTGTGGAAGAGAGCGTCGAAGCACGCCTACCTTCACCCAAAATACTCCACTGATGTCGACCATCGGACTGGCAAAATCTCCTTGTAAATAAACGACTTGCCACTGTGTTTCCACTTATGAAATGAGCCAGTGGACCAAGTGCTTCATTTGCCTGCAATATTCAACTTGTTTTCAAAAGTAACATTAAAATACTGTTGTAAAATGATAGGTTGTTATTAGGTGATGCTTCGATGACAATAATGATAAAGGAATGATGTTTCTGTTCGATTGTGTTTATTGAAATTGTGAGGGAAGATAGCTAGAGAGAGAGAGAGAGAGGGGGGGGGGACGAGAGAAAGAGAGAATTAAGAATTAAATTATTTTGTTGTTTAACGACACTATCAATTGCTAGGATCACATCATAGTCGCCGGTGTGCCGGAATTTCGTCTCACAGTAGATGCCAATAAATCTACTGACCTGGAGGTATCGTTTTTAAGCACTCTTAAAAACCAGGGTTTGAACCCGCAACCTTGGGATCATTAGGCCAGCGTCTAACCGACTGAGACAGAGAGAGAAAGAAGCAGACAGATACCGATTAAATTCCGGAGTATATTGTTTCAGAAGTTGAACTTTAGCATACATATAGGGTATACTTTTCAAAATTTAAATTTAAAGGGGATAATTGGTATCATACTCGACTTAGAATCTGATTATACATTTTGAATGAATTCTGAAAACCCGCGTTTTTAGTGTTTCTGTAAGAAAACGAAACAATTGCCAATACACAATGGCTACATATTGTTAATGTGAAACAACAGAATGCATCTATAATGAAATGTTTTCGTCGACACCCCCAAAAATATATTTAAAATGAATGAATAACGCTTTCAAAACTGTGACATTGTTTCAGGACCCATTAAGATGTATTTTGAAATGCAAGATCTAAATGGAGTTAATTTAAATATAATAATTTAGAAATAATTCATTTTAAATAGTATACAATTAAATTTTGGATACATGAATTTCCTTTTCGAAAATGTATATAAACAATAGTTTTGAACCTATTATGTTGCTATAGCACAAAGAAGAGATCAAATTCCATATAATATATGGAAAATAAATTACTTCATTGTGTATTGGCTAAAGTTAAAACGAAAAAACGTAACCGAAAAAAACTTACAAAATATGACGATAAAGATGACTTTTTTTGTGCATTTTCTAAATCTTAAGAAATGTAATGTTGTTTAAATTAACATTGTATTGAAAATGTGTTTTAAAAATCTAGCACCCTCATTAATTTTACTGCTGCATTTTGAATTTATTTAATTGCTCAATTCTCAGCTCTGCATAGAATGAAAAAAGTGTATTTTGAAGGGCGATCAGAAAGAATTATAGTAGCAGATTACATAGATTTTAAAAGTTTCAAAAAGGAACGATCTTCTATTTGCACGCTACATTGTAATGGGGGGGGGGGGGGAAGCCTAATATTAAAGGCAAGAATTAAGAGATGCTAAAAATTCTCTTTGGGGCGACTGTAAGCACGTATGCAAAACTGGAATAGAAATATAAAAATATGACAAAAGTGCGAAAATGTAAGAGAGAATATGACTAATATGAAAAATGACAAAAAAACGTAAATATGACTTAAGCGTTGCATTTATTTTAATCGCCATTAATAAAATCGTGCTTCGCTTATTATTTTCCATGAAAAAAAACCACAAACAAAAGCTGTCATGTCATAAACATCCGGGCCCTGGTTATCAGGATCACGTTAGGGATGAATGAGCCCATTGAAGCGGCTTTTCCCTCCGTGTATCCAAGTTGGGTTAAAACCATAATGATATGGAGTGGCCTTGGAAAGTTGAAGTCCGCTGTCGAGGTCTGCCGCTGAGCTACGATGTAAACATGCGTTAAGATAGGTCAGTCAGGCCGGGATTAGGGTGAAACAAGGCCATCCGACA
The DNA here is from genome assembly GCA_030765045.1 of Tenodera sinensis. NCBI lineage: Eukaryota > Metazoa > Arthropoda > Insecta > Mantodea > Mantidae > Tenodera > Tenodera sinensis. Next base: position 17,854,910 of record CM060973.1, on the reverse strand, counting down.
TGCGAAGTGGATGTGACCGGACTGAAGGTCTTGGCAGTCGCACATCTTCTCCCAGCTTGTAAACGGATTAAGAATTCGCCGACCCCTTACCACATCACAACCAAAATAAACAACTGTTTCGTGTCAAGCGAAAAGTGCTAACCTATTTAAACCTTCTTTGACAGCATTTAACGGAAATAATCATTGGGGGAGAATACAAGCAACTCCGAAATAAAAACAAAACTGTTTACTATCCTCTATTGATGCCCAAAAATAATTACCCATCCCTTTTAGTTTAAGTCCTTATGATAATTTCTCCACTTTAAATATTTCTCCTCCGAGCGAATCTAAATGTTTGACCTGATAATTTCTCTCTACAGCGATATTATCTCAGTTTGCTATCCTTGACAAAACAAAATAGTATCAATTAATTCACAATACCTATGGAGCCGAAAAAGTAGTTAAAGCATGGGTCCCAAGACGAACACTGCCTATTTGTTTTTTTCTTTTCTTTTCTTTCCCGATAGTCTCGTATTCCTGTTCCGAAATGGATTAGGAGATTAATATTATATTACCACCCACATCCCTTTTGTACGTTCATATAGAGTTTATGCGTTGTATTGCTAAAATTATAATCAATAATCTTTTGGAAAATCATATTCTCTCCTTAAGATAACGTATCTATGAAAATCAAAATTTTATAGATTTGTTCAAATTACTTTTACCATATACTCTGAACATAAAATATATCGTGCACACAGTTTAACGTGTTATGTTAAGCCGTCGTTTAAGGTATTAATTTTTTAGTAACTTTTTTCATTTTGTAATAGAAAGTGCTTCTTGGGTCGTACAGTTTATCACATCACTCCCAGGTTTTAAATTTGGGCTTAGTATACAAACTTAAGGAAATTCTGTGTAGGCATTTCTTAAATTTAATTAGTTAAGGAGGGAAAAATATATGCATCACAACTATGTTATAATTAGTCCTCAACAATTTTTAAATCCATAATTCCTGAAGCTCTCCTGAAAATTTTAAATTATTGAGTTGTAAACTGTGGTCAGGCAGCATTTTGAATAATGAAAAATACTGAAAAAAGGAAAGTGAGTTTAAAAGGTTAAGTAGTGCCCTTAATTGATACAGGACTAATTTAAATAGCCATTTGTGGTTTTAAAAATGGTAATATAAAAGCTGTGTAGCATGAAACCGTTAGTTATAAGTGTAATATAAATGCAAACAACAAAGTCGAATAATTTCATATTTATTATCAAATTTCACGGATACATTGCCTTAGTACTGCTACTACTAATACTAATACTACTACTATTAACAACAACAACAACAATAATAATAATAATAATAATAATAATAATAATAATAATAATAATAATAATAATAATAATAATAATAATAATAATAATAATAATAATAATAATAATAATAATAATAATAATAATAATAATAAATAATAATTCTCAATAGATATCTGCCTCGTAGATGGTTGGCATAAGGCTGGATTTTCAATGAGATATTAATTTTTCATTGGATTTATCACTCACTGCATGGATGCACCCAAAAATGTGTCAGTAGGACATATCAAACACTGATAACATTTATATACCTTCGGTTATGTTGTTTATATCTATGATGATGCAGCATTGTTTTCGCTTATTACATCACAGAACTTGATTTATAGCCCACATATCATATTTAACTTTATTTTTCTACTAAAGTTTCAAATAAAATTGTACCTTCTCATTGTGTACACACGTTTATCAGCGGTGTTCGAAAACATAACGGCGTATCTTTATCCTTTAAGCTGCTATCTGGTATAATTCTGAAGGAATACAAAATCGTACGCTCATATCTTGGAATTCCATTCACAATTATTCTCGTTATTCTTCGAAATCCAAATCAAATTGTCCACATCTTGTCATAGAACCACATACTCTATTGGAAAATCGGATTAGAAATAATTACCTTTCCAAATGAAGTCCGATATTAAGAATTATCTTACATTCGTGGTATTTAATCATCACTTTCTGTGCGCAATTTAGAAATGTTAAGGACTAGTTTGCTAATTTTAATGTGAGAGAGATAGAATAGCATAACTCGAAAATGAAAAGTACCAAACTTGGTATTTAAAAATGGCTCTTAACGATTTTTATTAAAATATCCAAATTTAAAATATTAAATGACAAAACGTATATCTTGGATTTTGTGCCAATAACCTGTGAAATCCTCTTCAATCGGAAGGTATTTTATAAAACTGGTAAACTATAATATTAGACAGAAACCTATTGCACGGAAAAAGAAAAATTATTTCAAATAACGTTTTCTGTGGCATCAGTCATTTTAAGATGTCCATTATTATTGGTAGATCTTTTGGCAAGTAAAAGGGTACTGCGGGACGAAATTCCGGCACACCGCCGACCCTGATGTAATCCTGGTAATCGACACCCTCGTTAAAAAAAAATTAAGAAAATCTGACTGTTGATTAGGTTATTCTATCCCCATTGTGCAGTCATGGAACAATGATTGAACAGAGCAGAATATTTCCAAGTCAAACGTCGTGGTGCAGCGCGGTTTACATAAGTCGATATTTCCAACATGCAGCTGAGTTTATTATGTTATCGTCTGTCAAAGTCCAAATATGCTGTATCTTGAATTACTACTCGCATTTGTATATATACTCACAAATACAAATGCGAGTGGTGATTCAAAACAAAGCCTATGTCTATGTCCGACAGACGATAACATGTGGATCAGAGACTATTAATAACTCTACTGCATGTTGAAAATGTCGACTTTGTAAACCGCGCTGCAACTGCTCTCTTAATGCGCTCAATAATTTTCCCATAGCTGGACCTACAACGAAATGTGAAATAAAACTATTTCTGCAATGGTTTATTTCGATTGAGATAAAGTTACTATAAAATAAGATTTGGTAAGAATAGCCTGTAGAAAATATGTATAAATAAACGATAGTGGTGGGAAAAGTCATATGAATGTAATACCAAGACTTTTCCATATAGATGTTTGTTGAAGTTGCACAAGTCGCAAGTTTTTGCTGTGGTGTAAACGTCATATTTGCTTAATCCTTCGCCACCAGCACGTGTGCATTGAGATCCGCGTAGCCATTTCGTGAAATGCCGATGTTCGGGTGTTACCTTCTAACCCGATTACTTGGTACACCCAATCTGCTGCGAAGAGCACACGTTGCGAGGTTTTCTTCCTGGTTGAATCATCAAGGTTATTTCCTGTTTTGCTAGGCAAGATGTAGAGAACATACGCGAAAACCTTGGATTTCATTCATTGAGGGACATAACTGAAACACTCCTACCACATCCTCTCAGCACCTTAAGTGTCAATTTAGTATCGCAGTGATGCAACAGAACGAGGAAGACATAATGTTTTATCAGATATTCATGGCCGGAAGGATCCAACCGACAAGAGCTTATCGCAGGATGCATCTGCAGCATGATGTCCATGGTTTAACACTGGTGGCATGATAATGTCTGAGCACATGCCGCTATAAGAAGCGTTGGAATTTATCAATGCCAGGAAGTATTCAAATATATCCTGGAGTTGTAGACACCATTACACAAGTGCACCAGTTTTATTTTGCTCCTAATGGTAAAGCAAATACTGGGTGTCCCAAAAAACGACAACCTTGTGCGGGATGACAAACTGATCGGTTTTAAACAGGAAATGCACGGTTTGGAACGCTGGAGAGCGTCGAAATTTGAGAACGAACAGTTGTGACGATTTGTTAAGATTTGTTTTGGTATCTTATGCAACCCTTTAGCCATCTGTGTACTGGGATGAGCAACCTGAGCAGAATAGCACTTCTGCGCATGCGCTACATACCTCCATAGTTCTTATTGCGCATCCCACTGCATTACTTGTGTAGTTTCCAGTACAGCACACTTTGATGTAAATGTGCGGAATCACCTCAACGTCGCATATTCAAATCAATCGATTGGTAGAGGTGGACCAATTCCATGGCCAGCATGGTTGCCATATTTGACACTTCTCAACTATTTTCTGTGGAGTTGTATGAGTGTTTGGCACCCCTCTAACGTCAGCGGAGGACCTATGGCTCGATTCAAGGAGTGATTAAAAATCTTAAAAGACAATCGCACATATTGGGTCATGCGCATGAGGCTCACCACAACCGATATAGACTCTGCAATGACACAGTTCGAAGCCCGTTTGTAATGTAAACAGCTCGAATTGCGTTTATTGAAATGAAAACGTACACCTAACACTTCGATGCGCTACAGCGTCCAAACGGTACATTTCCGAACAGGGGTTCCTATTTAAAAGCTGATCAGTTTGCCGCCCCGTACAACATACTGAGCGTTGTCGGTGTGTTTTTGGAACACACTGTATATTCGAAAAACTTTCATAGAGACCATTTCTACCATTGGCAAAACTCGTCTACAAAAGCAGTGTGAGTTCATCGTCGCATGTGCACTAAAACCACTCTAAGCTGCTCCAATATTCAAAGAGGAGAGGTTGGATTTACCACCTTCCACGTTATACGGACTTAAACACTTGTGTTGCAGTGACGGTTTGGTTACATGGATGTTGCATTTGATTTACGAAAGCACTTTCAAATCTTGCACGATAAACATCTGTTCATTAGTGACTTGTTTGGTATAGCTTTTGTTTCAGAAGTCTATCAACATTTGGGACAATGTCGAAGGCATAGCCTTAGAAGATACTCCAAGTGATCGTCGCGTAACCTATCGCGATACAGACTTTTAATATGGTTCAACTTGGAGAAACTGTTCGCAAATATATGTACCGCTAATTTTCTTGTAGGTGCAAGGGGAATATGGGAATACAGTAGGCTTTAAAGCGACAGTCCGGCGGCCGGCTTGTTTAACGAATTTCGAGAAAGTCTGGCTACGCCATCGCCGGTATGAAAGCTTGTGGACGCGTAGGGCAAGCTTTTTTGTGTCAGACAGTGGGTCAGTGAGTGCGAGATAGCTGTGTATGTGGTACTGTCGTGAAAGATATGTCGCGTGGAAGTGAAGTTTTAATGAGTGTTGAGTGATTGTATGAGCGGAGTTAGTGTTTGAAAGGCAGAAAGTTAAGAGAGACATTGAAAGGAGTTATTCAAGGCTACGAGAAGAAAACAGTTGTAATATCACGAAAGAGTGTAGGTTGACCTAACGTCAGTGGAAGAGAACTGTGTTTTTGTGATTTGCCACACTGGTGTCAGTAGTGGGATTCGTCCAATTGCCGTTTAGTTACAATATGTTACATGGACGTAGTGGAAATGAGTACGTCATGGTAATGGGCGCTATAAATTAATAAATTCAGTTAATATATATTGAAATAACCTCATTTCCATGTATATTACACATACGATGTGATATTTCAGTTCAGGAAACGAAAAAATCTGAAAAGCGTACAATTGCAAATTTACAGATAATCACTTTTTAGGCATGCAGCTTAGAGTAACTTCTGTTTTTTGCTGTTGTATTACGTCCAAAAATTAGATATAGAAAAAATATCACTAGTAATTTTGAGGGACACGAATCCAAGTAAGGGAGTTTACTTGATCTTAAAGAAAATTATTAGCTTCCACCGATTTTGATTAAAATACTACATATTTCAGATATTTTAATCACATGTATGTCTTCAATTTTCTGCGTATAGCCTGTTAAGTGCTCTTCATTAGAAATGAATTTTATATAATGGGTAGGCTAATAGATAAAAGCGTACTACACGAAATATGTAGATTATTATTGGTTTGCATTTTTCAAAACTGTTGTCGCTATTCAGGTGTTTCTCGCAAAGTCGTGGAACGGTATGGAATTTCAAGGCTAGAGTATACCGGCTGGCTTTAAAAAGTTGACTATCGATTCGGTTTCCTGTATTGCCCTTGTACCTACAATGAAATGTGAAATGAAACCATCTCTGCAAAGGTTTATTTCGATTAACAAGTAGATATTAACTTTCATAAAACAGTCTGCTGAAGCTATATAAAAATAAACAATAATGGGTAGATAAAGTCATAGGAATGTACTACATACGTTATCTTTAAGAAGAATTTCGGAATAGTTGTGTTTTTACACCACGCGCATACCAGCAGCCTTTTAACGTTTTCGCAGTCGAGGGTTAATTATAAGGGCTGGGTTCTGTAGCGGAGATTTTCATGTAGGAAAGGCAAGAGGAAATCAAATCTGAAAAGAATGTGAACCGGAGCAGCACAGGTGGGGGTTGGTGGCTGTGAGAATGGGGTCACGGAAAAGAGCAAACACTCCCCCATGTCTTTCATCCCTCCACACAATAACGTCTTTATAATCGATATGTCGACATGGGGTTTGAATGAAGGAATTATGTCCCGCCTGTTTCATGCCATACACGGTATTAAACTGTAGGATGTGTGTTCTTTTTGTGTTGTCGCTCTGCCACATATGCCTGGAGAGAGGATAGTTTTCATTCTCTTAATTCCACTTGAGTTGGAATATTCACAGTGGGTAGTAGGAGTATGTGAATTTCAAACAAATCTGCTGCAACTTCACATCACTACAAACTGAAATTCCGTACGCAACATCAAACTTCTTTTGTATATTTCAAGTCACGTTAGCATATGTAGGTTATCTTTCTTTCTTCCGTTTTGTTGACATCGGTCATTCCATTATGAAAGCCGTAACGCATCTGCAGCCTCAGCTGAACTTCCCTCATGAAAAGGATCGCACCGAAGCACTACCCTTTTGCTCCAAGTTTCCACAGAAGTGATTTCAACGACTCACAAGATGCTTGCATATCGTATTAGCTTGAGTAACCGTTAGATTTTTGCTGATTGTGTAGCAGTGTACTTTCCTTCGGAATGTAGTGCATAATTTGTAGGTATTATTGCTTAAATACAAATAGTAAAACACTAGAATAAATATTATTCAGAAGTTTCGGCACTGCAGTATAATAAAGATAACTTAAATTAGCATACGATTCGTACTGTGATTGTCACTTTTTAACGCGACTGTATTTACCTAGCCATCTATGTTTATTGGCTGGAATAAAATGCAACCGGCTTTTGTTTTTACGCGCCTTCTCTACGTCAGCTAATCGACTGTTGTTTGTACACGCATTATCTGTGGAATACAGTAACTTCTACTCCAATGCATTTTCAAGGAACGCTTTGTAAATAGTTGTTATGTCAGTTATTTATGAATCGAAATTAGGCGTTTAATAGCCCTTGCCCATTGAAAAGAATGACTTTTCCATGTAATAGGCCATATTTAGTGAATATTAGGGGCTTGTCCAATATAAATTTCCATTTATATTTAATTAGAGCTAAATTCTAATACATTCTTCTCATATTTTACGTCTAGGTAAGATTCTCCTGAGTCTAGTACGAATTAGATATCGCAAAAGAAAAGTATGGCATTCATTTTACAACGAAAGGTTGAATAACTGCTATTGCCGTGCTCGTTCGTTAACATCTTACCCGTTTGTTTACGCACAAATCTGTTTATGTGGTAACTGGCCATCGAATTAGTCTTGCCGCATGTTAACCTAATGAGCGTGGAATACTATACATGGTAACATGACTATCGCACCATAGGTAGAACCATAACTTGAGTATACTAAATGACGGTCCGTTGCTTGTATCTTCTCAGGTATTCGTTACAGCAGTATAAATTCCCAGCAGTAGAAAGGTTTTTACATAAATTGCTGTCTGTTTATTCGTGTTATCTATTGTCAGAATTGCTTTTTGCTTTGCATTACGAAATATTTGTACATAATTTTCCTTAGAAGGAAAACAAATCATTGATGGTGCTTTCGACCGAATTTTTCATGCTTCATAAATTGCTATTTTCTCACATGCTAACCGCTATATTTTGTATATTTATATGCAGAGTTAAAAGTAGTGTAATATAATTTCAATTGAAGGTATCAGAGCCAAGTGGAATAATTGCTGAACGCCTAGTTTGTTATGCAATACTTCTCTTCACTTTAAATGGGACGACCAAGAAAAGCAGGTCGGTTTGACCCAAATATTGCGCCTTAGAAAAAGATGCGTTCGAAGCAGCATGAAGGCATATTCGTGAAGATTTGGTTGGTACAGTCCCACGCTTGCGTTAGTACAAGAGCGGCAACACCCTAGAGATATACGTTTTGGACCATTGAAACGGAAAAGTAGAAAGTTTCTGGGTTGTACTAATATGCCCACCCACAGTGTTGCAGCAATACATGGTAGTCTTTATGAGAGACATTGTTATATACATGCGAAGTGTAGGTGTTGCTTACAGTTCTGCGTAAAGTCTAGAGAAAGTTTTATTCTTGACGTAGGAAAAAATATGGCAAAAAGTTACTCAATTCCATTTCTCAAGTGCTCAAGTCAAACTTAGTGTAGGTAATAAAATATGCCCAAAAGTCGTAAATGCTAATGTTGGAACCATCCTGGAAAAGGAAAGCAGCAAGCATTATTATTGTTGATCTTAGGGGAGGAAATTACTAATGCCATTTCCTTTTCAAAACATATATTCTTTTCCCATGGGGCTGGGTAAAGCCAAAACGATTTATTAACCTCAAACTGTGTTTTTCATCGTAGAAACATCATTAAATTAGGTTATGCTTGCACTTTTTCAACACTTACTGCTGTCTGTAGGGGAGTACTTTATCACTCCACCCAAAGATTCGATTTCGAGATTTCATCGGAAATGTATGTTTTAAAGCCCACTGAGTGTAAAAAAATAACCAGTTTTAGAAGTTCCTTTCTATGCGTGCGTGTCAACAGCATAACTCAAAAACGAAAAATCTTATATGTTGCACTCACACGACTTTCTCTACTCTTGTACTAACCATTCTTACAAACTCTTATTCCTATATCTTCTTCGTGTTAGTTAAGATAAACATTTGTACAAATTATCTTATTGCTAATTTCCTTGTAGGTGCAAGGGGAATATTAGAATACAGTAGGCTTTGTGAGATAGTCAAATCTTTTAAAGCTTTGAGATTCCGTTCTCTTTGCACACGTAACATACGTATAAAAATGAACAACAATGTTCCATTTCACGAAAGTTTTAAGTTTTGCGAAACTGACACAAATAACAAGGAATATCTCCGAAATGGTTCAGTCTGCAAAAAAATCATTTGGACATAAATTATGCGTTTTAGTGAGGGCTACATTTTTTGTACAGTAAAATTTTGTCTATCTCTTACGGTTTAAGAGTTATTTAAAAGTCGTCCAGAGTAAACAGGACTACATAGGCTATAGCCAGAAAATTCAAAATATACATTTCATTTGCCATACAAATATCTTAAACATATGGCTTTTTAATCAAAATCGTTAGAGCCATTTTCAAGAAAATCAAAATTTTCCATGTAAAGGGTAGTTTAGGGTGGGGCTATTTTCTTCAAAGTCTTCGTGTCGCATCCTTGAAAGACATTAAACTTAAATACCAACTTTGGTTTTTAACCGACTTTTCGTTTTTGAGTTATGCTATGCACAGACTGACACACACACACACGGAACTTTTTCTTAAAAAGGCTTTTTTTTTTTTTTTATTCATGAAGTCTCAAAACATATATTTCCACTGAAATCTCGACATCGAATTTTTGGTTTGAAACCAGTAGAGAAAGTAAAAATCAGTTAAATACAGAGCTTTGTATATAAGCTCAGCATCTTCCAAGAACTTTTCGAGGCACTCTTCCCAATCCAAACTAATCTTTAAATGTAAACATTTTCGAAAAAATAGTCTTTCTCAAAAATGGCTAACGATTGTGATGTGGAAATACCATAGGTTTTAAGATATTTTCATGACAAATGAAATGTATATCTTGAATTTTCTTGGAATAGCCTCTGAGCTCCCCTTCTTGGGTGAGTTTTTATAACTGGTAAACCATAAGAGATAAGAAAAAATCTTACTGAACAAAAGAGAATGTATATCTCATTAAAGCCCACAATTTATATCAAATATATTTTGATGTGAAGATAGATGTTTCTTGTAATGTTTGAATGTTCGAACACTTACACTTTTCTCGTATAGAAAGTTATTATTTTTTGCTTTTGCCATGCAAAGAGAAGGGAATGTTAAAGCCATCACATAGTGTGAAGCTCTAAAGATCTGACTATCGCTTAACCCTACTGTTTTTTCCTAATCCCGTTGTATTTATAAGGAAATGTTAAATGAAACCATTTCTACAATTGTTTCTCTAGATTAATATGAAGTAATTGAATATTTATAAGTGTTTCTAGGAATAATCCGTGCAAGAGTGAGTAGAAAAAGTGTGAGTGGACACATATCTTTGCTCCATAATTTGAATGTAAGCAGTTCAGTGATGTTATGCAGAGAAACAAATAAAATACACAAAATTGGTAAGGACTACAATTAGATGGAGGCGCTGTAGGATCCAGAGAAATAGCAAATGATAATTAGATCTAATTCAACTACGGTTGAGCCACCAATATTGACATTCCAGATCCGGTTTCGAATCCTAGTTGTATCAAGATGCCTGTCTGAAGTTTCATTTGAGGTCATATTATTTATTTATTTATTTATTTATTTATTTATTTATTTATTTATTTATTTATTTATTTATTTTATGCTTCCATTCATCAAAGTGACCCATTCGGCTAATCGTGCGTAATAGATTTTTAAAGAAAAGAAAAATGAAAAGAAATATATCAGATATCTGCAGTGAGAATGGAAACGTAATATCAAAATGAAACCGAAAGGATTTGTTTCATGCATCATTTATTATTATTATTATTATTATTATTATTATTATTATTATTATTATTATTATTATTATTATTATTATTATTATTATTATTATTATTATTATTATTATTATTATTATTATTATTATTATTATTATTATTATTATTATTATTATTATTATTATTATTATTATTAACAACAACAACAACTGTAGGTTGCAAGAAATGTGAATAGCATGTAAAAGGAACCCGTCTTTAACGATTTAAATTGTATTTAATTTCTTCGCTTTCAACCTTAATTTGCAAATAAAATGTTTTGCATTAGAAAGGCAATGTTACTGATGCATTAGCTAACGAGTTAAGATGCAACATCATTCTAAAAGTACTTGGCGTGTACATTTTAATTGGAACATGCAAGTGGATTTAAATCTGTTGTGTTTTGGACTTCCTCTCTCCGCTTCAGGTATCATTTATTTTGTCCAGCTCACTCCCCCTCTCGGGTATTCCCCCTCCGTCAAGTGTTTCTTTCCCCTCATCTCGCTTGTTCTGCTCTGTTCACTTTTATTTCGTCACGGACAGGTAGCAGTGTGCGGCGTTGCCAAATATACTGCTTTTTTTATGTATGTACATATGCATTGTACTAGGGGAGGAGTGTAATAATGAAAGTGAAGAGGCTCAATGCTGTCCAAGCGGATGTGTATGACATAATTACATAATCTTGCATCTTGTGGATGGAGACCGTATGCCAGATTCTTGCACCTGACAGACAGGCAGACAGACCTTCGGTCCATCTCTGCTGGAAACGTTCAGTTGAGTAATATCCTCGGCACACTTAGCCACTGGCAGGCAAGCAGTTCCGTTCTGTATCTGTGCCTGCAAACACACCAGTCAGCCACAGCTGAGAACATTCTTATATGATTTTACTTTAAACAATTTTAAACCCACAAATGACTATTCACTCAGTCCTGTACCATGAAGACAAAGCATTCAAACTTTAAACTTCATTAGCTTGAAATGTTCAAAAGAGCTTCTGTAATTACTGGTTAAAATATAATTATATGTTCTATTGCTAAAAAGACTACATAGTTCAGTTGCACTATTGTATTTCACTGCAAATGGGTAGTGGCAGAGTGAAGTGTACCGTTAAAATTACAAAAAATAATTACGTATACAGTAGTAATTCAATGAACATTAAAAAATTAATACGAATAAAACAGTTCCATATACGAAACAGATTATTATATCCACCATGCTCATTATTTTGTAATATAACAGCTGTTTTTTAAAATCATTAATAGCTTTACTAATTTACATTCATTATCCTCTCGGTCTAACCAATAAATTTACCTCTAGTATTCACAATTAGGTTATAAAATGTCAAACACAAAGCTAAGTAACCTTTATAATACATTATCCAACGTTTATTTATCTATTTGAATTTTTCCTAAATTTTTTTCATGGACCCTATGCAATTCATTCCGTTTCTCAATGTTTCTATTAACATAAGAAAATTTTTTTACTCGGTTCTGTGCCTTCTATCCGTAATTTTAAATAAATGAGTGTTTCTTCTGTAATGTTTTGGCTTGCCCAATCTTTCATTAATGCCCATCCATGCATTTGAACCACCATACGCTTTAAACATATGCAATTTCTTGACCAGCGTATAATTCATTCGGGTCCAGATGACCTAGTTGTCGACGGAGCCTAAATCCCCACTCACTCACACTCACTCACTCACACACTCTTAGTTTATCTGTGTGTATATTAGAGAAGGAAAAGAAATAAAGAGAAAATATACTGAATATAAAAGTAATTAAAGAAATAAAAAGAAACCCTTACTGCAGAGCTAAATGCAATAAATAGAATGGAAATTTAAATAGAATTCAAGTTAAACTGTATCAAATGTTAGCAAATAGAAATCTGAAGACGATAAACATGCTTTTAGATCTAACATTAAGTAGAAATACTACAGAATCCGAGCTTCAATTCAGTGTATACCATTTATTCTATCTTTTAATGCATCGTTATGTCCAAGTGCCAGGTAATAATACATTAGATTTCATAGCTTTTTTAATTGGGACACTCCTATTAACTAGTTTAACTGGCTGAATTATATAGAAATGACTAAAGAGAAAGAAATAGAGAAAATGTTCAATATATATAATTTTACTCTTACAGTATATGTTAGAGATATGATATTATTATGAAGTCGGCGTTAAGAACATTAAATTGCAACTCAGAATGCATTTCGATTCAAGTAATGCTGGTCTGCGTTTTTGTTCGGTTACCAGTATAATCCCTAAACAGGTTGATTTGCACTTGCTCATTTTATACCCGGATTTTTAATTCGTTGTACTACTGCAACGAAGATAATTTATTTTCGTAATGAAAATTAAAGAGTTGAATTCTAGAAATTACAGTCTTCTTGCTAACAAAAAGTGACGTTTCTCTGTGTGTATCATTTGAAAGATGGGTGTAGTGTTTGTTTGCACTCTCTGGTGAGATGGTTATGGACCAGTTGGTACAACCGCATAAGATACATTCGACCATAGGGTTATATGTGAAGGAATTCCATGTCCATCCGGCGTATCAGTTACCGGAGTTGTGTAGGGTTTTATTAGCACAGGGTATTCATAGATCCAGATGCATTTTTGGTCTCTTGAAAAGTAACACAGAAAGGGCATCCTTCATATTCAATGGATACAAATTATTGGGGATTTAAATAGAAAGAAAATAAGGGTACTTTTGGTTGCAGAGCTGCTTTTAAAAATGACATCTTTCATCTGAGACTTCGATCCATTTCTTTTACGATATACGTACATATCTCCAAACAACAAGAGCTGGGGAAAGGTCCCGTAAATTTATTGTGTTCATAATTGCCAACTCCTTTGCAAAATTCTGCCATTAGTAAGCTCAATCAAAAAGCATTTCCATATTTCATGAAGAATCTTAACAGAGTAAACAATGTGCTAAGTTGATTCCAAGATCAAGCCCAAGATGTGTGACAGTTTTACTTATACAGAAAAATGTGATTCGTTAACAGTGCAGCAGTTTTTGCAATTGCAACTGGTGACAACTTTACGGTGCATTATGGGCAAGTAAAAGAGTTAAAGGGATAGCCATCTTACTGCTCACGATGTATTTTGTAGTGCCCAGTTGGATAAAGGTGTCTAGGTAAGCAATTATTAGGGATATTTTAGATATCACTACTTTTAAGTGACGGATATCATAAAACCTGCTAGGTTAATGATCTTTGCAATACTACTTAGACAGGGATGCAATATAGATTTAGTGTTCTCTGTGGTGCATTTTAGTCATCTTTTTCGTTTTTAAGAACTGCATTTTAGCCTACTCATTGATAAGTACTTTTTTCTTAGAAATGTACCAATTTTCTCACAAGAAAGTACGTGCTCTTCTTTGTCAACAATTTTCAAAAATCAGTTTCACTTTTAAATACATCGTTTTGTAGTGTTTTAATATTTGTAGCTTTAAAATGCACTATTTTAGTTAAAGAAAAAAAAGGCAGTGCTTGTATAATATTAACGGGAAATTAAAAATACATTTTTAAATATACAATACTGAGGTTAAGATGAATAAAGTAAAATGTGCATTTATTTTTAAATCGATAATAAGAAGTAACAGTATCAGAGAAAGATAGAACAAATTGCAAACAAGAATAATAAAAAGAAAATAGAAGTATCAGTAACACTGTTGAATGGATTCATAAAACAACAAACATTTTGGTCCACATTGACTTAGTAAAATTGTGTTTTCTAAAATAACTTTCAGTACCTGTATTTTTGGTAGGACCCCAACTTGGGCAAATGCTGGGGTTTGAGCTGAACTGCTGGAAACTTGGCAGGCTCTCTGCATCCTTATTTCTAAGCATAACTTGTGCCAGTTATGAAATGAAAATATTTATATCACTCAAAAAAGCCTTCATTTTTAAAACCCAAAATTTTATATATAATATTCGTCCAGAAGTGACAAGATTAAAAAGCTTATCAATCTTTTGAGGAGAAAGAAAATATTTCTCCCATGTGACTTGCTCAATGTTTGCTCGTTTTATAGCATATGCACTATAAAAATCTTTTTCGTTGTAGCTATTACATTTTCATTTGAAAAGTGAGTCAGTATTTTAAAATAGTTTTCCAATTTGAAGTCAGTTTCGCACTTTATCCAATTTTCACTTGGTTTACAGTTCGTGAATAGTGAAAATGTGTTTCAAGGGTTTGAACATGTCGCATTATATCGTATTTGGAAGAAAGTGTAGCTTCCTTTAACCTCTTCGGTCATATCGGGGGCTTTGACTTCAGAAACAACTGAAAATATTATTGGCTGAACTGTAGGGTTTCTTAACGTTGATTTTATCATTAAACGTTGTCATATTCGCTCCAATATTCATACTTCCATACTGTGGGGAATAGGGAATTATCCTAATTAACCCAACCCTAACCGGAAATCGAACCCGAGCCCTCTGGGTTGAGAAGCCGCTTAATCTTTGTTGTGGAGCTTCTTGGTAGCAGTTGTTTTCCATACTTTTGCATTTGATTTATGTTACGAAGGAAACGTACATGGAATACGTTGAGAAAACATAACCTATATTCCTATAGTAGTTGCGGTTTAGCCAAGTGATGACTCAGCGTGTATTCCTACGTCTATAGGTATTACTGTGCTACTTTAATGGTTACACGGGGTGCACTCAGCCTCGTTAGGTCCCGGGGGGACCAATTGAGGAGCTACTTGATGGAGGAGTAGCGGACCCAGGTCGATAAGGCCGTATAACTGGCCGGGAGGGATCTGGACGCTGACCATGTCCCACCCTCCAGTACTGCACCCCACCAATGGCGCCTGTAGTGGGCAGAGGTGCGGGACGCAGCGGCTGGGCGGCAAGCCTTGGCCCTTCATGGGCTGTTCCGCTAGGGGTTTTACTCTAATGGTTAACAAGCGCTTTACCTTTGATCATCAGAAGCCTCTCACACACCACATGCATTGTTTGTTCTCGGAAGTCGTTGTTCCACACTGCACTAATGATCGTGTCACTTCAGCCAATGAAATCAAAGATCACAAATGACAGACGGTCGTTAACTCCACGTTGAGTGAAACAGTGTTGCAACATCTCACCTCTTTTCTCTCTCATTCCTTACTTTTCTAATGACATTGCTCTTCTAAAAAGAAGTGTCCACGCGGGGAGTGCGAAACGCTTACTTGGAGAAAATGTGACAACGTTGCTTTGCGCGACACTGAATACCTTCATCTTCTTACCCTGCTTTGACGCGGCGCATGTTAACCATTAAAGTAGCTGAGGATTTCATTTCTTTCTTAACAAATTACAAAGATGCTTGGTGGCCAAAATCTCGTACATTTAAGCTATAATTTAAAGCAAGAGTTATCTGTTATCAGAAATTTAATATCTCATTGGTCTTAAGCTTACCGCAACTGAAATTTGGTCAACATTAAAAAAAAATTACTTTGAAATTCTAGCTTGAATTACATACTGGTTTTGTCTGTGCCTTTTAAAACTTCACATGTTCAATTTAAGTGCCAATGAGCACACGGCCTAATGCCTTACATTTTACAGACTGAAAATGTTCCATACGATGCACTTTGTGACCAATCTTATTCGAAGTTTCAATACAAATTCAGAGAAGATGAACTAAAAATGTCATTTTTATTTCTTTCTCTCTTTCATGTTCTTTTTCCTTTTTTCCTACTATACTTTAAATTGCTCAAGACATAATTCCAGAGCTGCGATTAATTTGTTGCAAGAATTATATTTAAATGTTGAAAAGAAATTTATGAACAAATGTCTGCATAGCTTCTATAGTATTTAAATAATGCAGCATATTTTTTTTTTTTTTTGGAATTTTCGATTTTTAAATTTTTAATAATGTTCGGAGGAATTCAGAATAATTCTTTTTGGTATAAGAAATTATTTTTGCAAAGTGTAGCCCCCCCATCCCCCCCACATTTTCGAATTAGTATTATCGTTAGCCACAAGCGGATGTCAAAAGAGGTGCTGCTAGCTTACATAATAAAGAAGATTCCATAAAAAAATAACATTTTGCTTATGTAGATAGTAAATTGGAATATTTTTAAGCTATATTTAACTTGAAGTAGCTAAAGCAGTGTTTGAAGCGCGAGTATGACTTGCCATGCGAACACGCGAAATCGCCTGCCCGATTAGGTGAACCACGTAAAGCCAGCCGCGTTCTCATCGTGTAACATTTCCTTCGCAAAGTGGGACGAGGTCGAGTATGATATTGTGTATCCCAGGCCTGACGAACTGGCAACGGCGGATACTAGCGTGCTGCGTTTTTAATAGTGACCTAAAAGAATTGAGTTCCCTCTCATTTCGAAGGCAATAGCTGGAATTTATCCGTAGCAGAGTAGGTAGGTAGGTAGACAGTCATGTTCCCCACGTAAACATTGTCCAGCCTAGTGAAATATGGAATAATGGAGTTTCCGGCCGTTACATCATGCGTAATTGTGAAACGAGGTGGCTTTCATTTCGTGCTGCAATACCGTCTGCTGTTATTGTCATCAAACCAATGTGCCATGCCTACCTTTGAATAATACCTAGGTTTTTTCTGTCCTATTAATTCACACAGCTCACCGGTACTTTTATATGTTAAGTAATTTACTACTATTACAACCAACCATTTGATGTACATTAATGTATGTGCATTTTCAGGTGAAAACTAGAATTTTTACTGTTTGTTACCTAGTGGCTGTAATTTTAACCATAGCTTTTATGTCGGTAATAAAAATGCTGCAAATTTTCGCTTCTTTGGCGCATTCGTATTCAAATGGCACTAAAATGTTATATTCATAAAACATACGTGGTTTGTGGAGTCATTTCACTGCATCATTAAATTAAGGGGTTTAACCTCCAGCGCAACAGCCCATGAAGGTCGCTGTGTCCCCCAGCTCTGCACCCTGCAGGCGTCATGAGTGGGATACAGTTCTGGAGAGTGGGACGTGATCAGCGGCCAGAGCCCTCCTAGCCAGTTATGCGATCTTCACGCGACCTGGGGTCGCTACTTCTCCATCTCCTCAATTGGCCCCTCCGGGATCTAACGAGACTGAGTGCATCCCGTGCCAAACCTTCCAGCGGGGAAAAAATCACACTGGTACCGGGGACCGAACCCGGGGCCTCCACGTCAGAGGCAGGCGCGCTACCACTGCGCTACAGAGGCGGTCCAAATTAAGTGTATTTGTAGAAAGAAATTAAAACTAATTTTTCATCTTAGACACTGAACTCCCCTCCCCCCTCCCGAAGTATCGTTTGCAACAGGCAGGTTTACACAAATATACTGGCATATTCAAACAGATTCCATTTAAGTATTTTTGCTGACGTAGACATCTAAATAATACATTGGAATACTTCTGTATATTTAAGTGTAGATGAGATAAAACACACATGCTTAGACATTATAAATGTTTTATCGCTCATTGCCAACTGGACTCAACGGAGTTTTCATTTTGGGAAGTTTAGGGCTTAAAGGAAAATAGCACGAGAAGTTCAAAAGGTAGTGTCAGAAGTAAAGAGCTATTAAGATAATTTTAAAAAAAATGTCAAAGAGTTTGCAGTATTGAAATTTACATCCTTGCTGCACTTAAAAAAATGCAAATAAAGAATACGAAGAAAAGTTGTAATTGCATACTCTAACTTGTTAATGTAGTACTCTCTTGGTTCAACTAAAATCATGTGTACCTAAAATTTAAGACTGAATTTTCTCCAGTTCTTGTTATAATGCCTAATTCTCAAGAAATAGCCTTAATATTTCAGTGCTAGTTATTTCCAGCAAAGCTCTTCTTTTCCTCTTTTAATAATCACGACTGTTGTGTTTGTAGGGTTAGTGTGTTTAATACTACTTATATATTTTTCAGTATAAATATTCTACGAAAATCCGATTGTAATTAGGCCAATGATGCTATTTGTTATTTATTCTTGCATTGATGTATAACAAATTTAGTTTCTCATCGTAGAAATCAGCACATTGCTAGATGTGCGTTAAATAAATACCAGATTCGTATGTTAGACAAGACAGAATCAGCTGTTAAAAGAAGCAGGAAGTTCTTGCTAGGAATACTGTTTGCTTCTGGGCTGTTATTGTGTTGCAAATGACGGAATGAAAACTTTACTACAGCATATGGCGTGCATGTGTCACTGTTACGTCCTTGCGAACCATATTCATTTCCTTTCATTAAGTATTTCTAGCTGCTAAAACTATCGTGGTATATCAGTGAGTAACACTACTGTATTATTAAAGTCAATGTTTACCTGAGCCTCAACCTCGATAGCATACTCATGTGAAGTATACAATTTTTTAATAAATCAACTAGTATGACGCCATTGTCTTTTACAAAAGTTAAATTTATTTATTAGCACATGCTCAACATTTTAAAGCCGAAGCTTTAAATGTGTGTTACTATGTATTAGATACTAACGACGTGAGAAATCTTTACATTATTATTGGTTACATAAGCTTGCTGTTGCGGCCATTATTTTGACTATTAACAACAGTGCAGCGTTGGAGATATTGAAGTGGTTAAAATGGCTGTCTAGCAAAACAAATGTTGTAGCGGATATACGAGTCTGGACCTTGGAAAAGAGCTACTTTAAATTTCAAAATAAGTTTAAAAATTAATTTCATTTATTGCACAAAATATGTTGCAGAAACTCCGAAAGTAAATAAAAACTGAATATTTTCGTGTTTTATAGTAAAGTTCACGTCAGAATGGAGTTCTATTCAGTAACCAAGGCACTATCTGCTTCATAGTAAATTTGCAATAGGAGCAGATAAAGTGCAAGCGACTTGGGAGCGGTAAACACACTGCCCCTTGCTTGGGCTGCAACCTGCGAGGCACCGCGAGATGGATAGTTGTTGCGTAGTGACTGCTTTGCCAGTTACGTGAATTTGCGTGGAGTTTCACTTTCTGAACATCCCAAACACGATCTGCATCGCCTTACCTTGCTTTACCTTGACATTGACCTGGATTCCGCCGGTTTTACTAGCGCGCGCTCTCTTTGAAATAACTACAAACATAAGTATTATCATCTCAAAACAAGCGTTTCGGTGTTTAACTTGTCGTTACCAGAGAAATCATCTAATTTACACAACGGCGAGGTTTCGTTAGCGGTGCAATTTCCAAGGGTTGGAAGAAAGGATTGGGCAACTGGTACCCTCTGAGCGCAGCCCGCTCAGGGCCTTGCATTGTTAACTGTAACAGCATTTTCAAGAAATTAAAAAATTGATTTGTATATCTTTAAAAATACTTTGGAACTTTAGCTTCAATTAGATGCTAACTTTGCTCTCATATTTTTTAAAACTTCAACACGTAGCCTTTTACTTGCATTTGATGTTTTCTTACACTTTAGGACATCAAAATGTTACCATTCGAAGTAGTTAATCAGTCTTTTTCAAATTGTGAAAAGAAACTTAAAAAGAATGTAATATAAACACATGTTTTACACTTGTTCACATTTTGGTTTATATTGGAGTAAAAAATGAAACTTTCCACAGAATAGTGTTCAATCTTATTACTACTGTAAAGTGTTTTGGTTCGTTCAAATTAACCTTTAGATTTCCTTTTAAATGTCTTAAGAATTCTATACTTAAATTTTATATCTGTACAGTAAGTCATTTCAGAGAAGATATTGAGAAATGTGAAACACAACACTTAGGATAAGCATTATATGTGCAGCGCGTTGTCTAAAATTTGTAAATTTTGAAAACACTTCTTACAGAATGCGCTTAATTTAGTAAACATTTGCTCCGGATATTTATCACTCAAATAGTGTATATTTTGAACTCCAACGCCTAAACTTCGTACGTTAAATGACCCCATGTGTAAATTGCGTTAAAGTTATACCCATTTGAAATAGAAAAGCTATGAAAATTTGCTACAGATTTTCTTCAGATTCATGCAATTAGCCAACGAATTGACAGGACTGCTACTTATTGGTCCGATACATAGGACAAGTGTGCTAGCACCTACAAGCTGGTCGCGATATCATGAAGTACCTTAGAAGCCCAGTGTTGACTTCTTCCTGGCGATTCTGTAGTGGAGTGTGGTCGGCCAGGTTCTTTTGGGAAGAAGCGAATGTGTGGTCACGGTTGGCCAAGAGGCAAAGCGGCTGGAAAGTTAATTTACACATGGAGATGTATGAGTGATGTAATTTGTGTACTCTACTAAGAGTTCCCGGAACTTCATTGTGATCCTTTCTGGTTAAGAGCCTAAACTTTCCTAGTTACCCTACACTGGACTATACAAGAAATGCCGATCCAAAATATCATCTTAAGTGGACGTAAGCAAACATCCGATATCTAAAGTAGAACATGTACTATATTCCACCCACATATTCGATTTCGAGATGTGGCATGTGTGCCTGTATGTTTGAAGAGTGTAACTCAAAAACAAAAGTCGGCTAAATGCCAAAGTAGGTATTTAAGTTCAGCTCCTTTCAAGGTTGCAACATATTTTTTTTTAATCCCCTCATGTCAAACCACCGTTTTGATGGAAAATAATTCCAAAAGTTTACTTTTCTCAAAATACTTCCAACGATTTTTATTAACATTCCAAATGTTTAAAATATTTTCATCAAATTAAATGTCGCATAGCCTCTTACATCTTCATTCTGAATGACTTATGTATAGTTGGTAAAAATTAAGAGATAGACAAAGTATAATACACAAAAAAGTAGATCTTATTAAAGCACACAATTTTGCATTTTTTTTTTTTTTTTTTTTTTTTTTTTTTTTTTTTTTTTTTTTTTTTTTTTTTTAATTTTCGAATACATATATTTTCTCAACTGGAAAGTCGTTTTTCGTCCCCCATTCTTTGTAGCACATGGCGAGCCCCTCTTTAAAAATGTGACTAAATATTTCTTTAAGTCTGTATTCTTCTTATACGTGCAACAAAATATGTATGTACCAAACATTTATCTCTTTTAACATGTAGATAGAAGAATGGAGTTCTGTAGATAAAATCATGTATTACAGTAAAGTTTTTACGGTCAGTTCTGAAAAACATGCCCACTTTTAATATATGCCCACTTAATTATTCATGTGAATTGATTTTAAATTATCATAGACGTAATTTTATTCTACAACAATATTAAGAATACTACACGTTTGTTTATAACTTGTTCAAGTAATACACGAACTAGCTTAATTTTTTGGCATAATGATGATGATAACAATAATAATAATATAAATAAATCGAAATCGAGTATTTCTTCTGCATTTAATCTCTAGTATGGATATTTAGCATCATATTGTTAGAAACTAAAGTTTTGTTACGGGTATACTGTTCAGATAGTCTGTACGTAGGTACATTAAAACAGCTTATTGCTCCCCAAATGTAGCGCAAGGTCTATTTTTCTGTTGTAATTATCTTATAATAACCCGGCACATTTCTTGGTTGGTGTAGTGGCTTTATGCACGCAGGCACAGTGATTTTATTGCCCGCCAATTTTTGTTTGAATACCCGCATCTGTATGACAAAACAGATTGTGTCAATGTGTAATTGAAACAAATTGCTAGGTAACCCCTTTCATTATACCGTAAAATATAGGATCCCTGCCATTATGATAACATTTTGGAATAATTTGTGTAACAGAAAAACTGAAAGGAATTTGGATTATTTGCTAAGCTGAAATAACAGTTCTATTTGGCTTACAGACCTCGTTTCTAAGTCGTAAATAATTGTTATATTTTTCCATTGAAGATAAAAGAACGGATTTGGTTGAACAAAATATTAAGATTGATCAGACATACATAGAAATGGGTCACCCTCGTGTTTGTTATAGTATGTTTACTTCTTATCTGTGCACAAAACTGGATATCGCGAGTCTTGCTATTTCCACCGGGAAATACTAGCCGAGTGTAATTAATAGTAAGAATAAAGATCTTCCCACTCTATTCTTTTTCCCAAAAACTCTCGCTTTTATCTCCAGCGGATAGATTTACAGTGCCTATTCCAATCATGCTGTATTATTACCTCTTGCTTGTATTATCCCTTTGGCTATATCACCTTCTTTTCTTGCGTTTCTGAACATCTGAAGTATCCATGTGCAGTAAAAGCAATTTCTAAGCCATTAAAAACGGCAGACAAAAGATTTGACGAATATTCTAATGAGGATATTGATGTTTTAATTGAAGAGACTAAGTCATGCAGCAGTAATTTTAAATATAGCAGACCTACCTTTAATGAAGAGTCCTGTAACGCAAATTCATCGTGGTTCTAATTCATTTCTCTGGATTAAGCACTAAAATTATTGTTATTCTCACAGCCTACTGGATTAGTTGTAGTGCCAACTCTGAAAATAAATCTTAATTAAAGGTATGAATGTTATTGTAAGTTGTTTACTTTTAAATCACTGTTAATATGAAATGGTATTAAATACTACTTGGGGTTTTCATTTGTGGGATAAATATGCGTTTGACGCTCGCAGAATTTATTATCGTCACATGAAATTCTCTCCTGGTATTACCACAGAAAATCTGTGTAGTCTGACTAAAAGTGTTTCAAATCTTTCGGTAATACCTACTCCAAGGTATAGATATTCGTAAGGCACTAAAATCAAATATTCCTTTAAACTTCCAATTAAAGAAATGAGAAAAAAGGGGAAGGGGCAACACTTTTTACTGAGGACATTGTAATGTTTTCATTCTAAACTGAACCTCAGAATCTTGTAACACAATGAAAAATGCTGCTAAATATTAAAAATCAAATTTTAGTTATTTACACTTCTTAAAACAGATGTTATCCTTTTTTCATACTTCCATTCTCAAGAAAGAGTGAGTTGAGAATGTTTCTCTCCTCCAGTTGGGGTTCGAGTGCAAGACCACTAAGTTTAGACGCTAGCGCTCTGACCAAGATGCGGTGTATTAGTGAAACACTTATAATCTATCAGTATTCATAAAGTCTAATACAATAGGAAACTTTATTTACCTGTGTGCAGTATATGATTCCATGCACACTGAGAAGCCTTGCTGGTGGTCCAGCTGGTTATATTTACACAGTTATAAGCATGTATAATTTTTTGGTCAGTAGAAGCACTGGTATGAAAATCAGCACAGAACAGTTACAGCATGAGTCACCTCGTTAACAAACCAGTTTCGCTCTCAGATAGCGAATATGAATGTCGGACACATGCATGCCAGAAAAGCTTCTTTGAAGCCTTAGCGATAGTCAAAATAGCATATGAATGTTGTGTAATTCTTTGCGAATGTTGTAGTTACGCCATGTCTGTAGGTGAAAAGATTTTCTTAGGCTGTTTCTTTGCTCATAAAGTGTATAAAAACTTGAATGTTTTCTTGGCTGACCGTTGACTTTGGAGTTAGTGTTTTTACGTGATCAACACTTTTCTCGTCTGTGTTTGTTTCCTTTCTTCTTTGTTGTTACTCTCATTTTGAGCTGCCAGCATACATGCACGACACGATTTCAAATGTAGCTCAAGGTTATATTGTATGTACACACCTTGCCAAGTCTGTTAGCAGCTATTGACTAATGGGCGACTTAGTTTAGGTCGAGTGGTCGTCGCTTAGGTTAGGACATTACTTCAGGCTTTTGAATTACATGACTGCACCCCTAAGAGATAACACATACTAGAGGATGAAATTAAGATTGGAGTTTTGTCTTAAGGGGAGATTAAACGTATCTCAACAATGTTAAATCTGTTAAAGTCGTGACTCATTATCTCAGAAACAGTTTTTTTAAGATATCAGATATTGGAATATAGCTTAGCATCTTATACCTTAAGTATTTCTTAAAATGGTTACATTCTGCATGTGTTGGACTGTATCAATATTTGGACGTAACTCTGTTTATTTAGTAATAATAGTAATAATAATAAATATAAGCAACATTCCAATGTTCAACGTTTACATTTTTTCGTGAGCCTTCTTGACGATTTTAGCCTAGTATTTTAGAATACTAAATGTTTATTTTCGGAGGTAATGAAAAAAGGCAACTTAAGTATTGAGGTAAGCCAATTTCACATGTCTAGTAAAGTTGTGAATACATGTCAATACAATAAAATAGACTTAAGTAATTAAATTGAGTAGCATTGATTTAATCCACAGGTCCACTTAAGCTATACACAACACTTGATTTTTCAGTGTAAATTCTTTTGGACTTTTAAAAACTTTTCTTTAATAATATAGAAATTTTGAAAATGTGAATACTATTGTATAACCCCGGACTAAAATCGTCACTGGAGTAATAGGCTGCAGTTATTAAACGATTCAACTGATAAAATGGGTATCATTTAGCTTTATAATAAATATAATAACACTAACAGAATTTATTGCAATTTTATTCCATCCAAAAAATCCAATGTTGAGATTTCGTCGAAAATACACCGTTTTGATGTTAACTGACCGCCCCCCTCCCGTTAGAAAAACGCTGTCTTGTTTCTCTAGGAACAGCCTAACTTAACGATGTAAATTCGCATAAATACAGAATATCGTTCTTTTCGTAATTTTCATCTTCCCACGATGAGGGATCCAATAGCATGTACTTTCCGGGCTTGTAGGTCCTGTCCGGTCAATGAATAATCATCTAACGTTTCGCCCGTAACTCGGTCGGGCATCTTCAGAGAAACGAAGTGAATCCTGACAGATTTACAAACTAGTAGACGGAGTTACGGTCGAAACGTTAGATGATTATTCATTGACTGGACCGCGGTCTACATTCTATTGGATTAACGCCGGTCGTGAAAACCTAAGCATGCTAATGTGACAAAATAAATGTACATCTAGATTTCTTTGTGTCCACTTCACACAGAATCTGTTTAACTTCTAGACAAAATGTATCGTGAATAATGTAACAGATATGAAAGAATCAGCTTTTGTATGGACATTTAATAATTTGATGATTTTAAATTAATCAAAATTGCAAACAATTTAATTATGTTTGCATTAATATTATAATAAGAGGCTAGAAATTATTACATCATCCTATAATGATACAGATTGAACTGAACACATATAGGTATATTAGATACAAACATTTGTTTATCTTAGCATGCCGCTTTTCCGCTCCCTTTTTCGTTGTTGAATATGGCACAATAGTTTCAACTTATTTCTTTTGTAGGTCATATTTAAGAAAATTACACCATCAACTGTAAACTACCTGATGTACTCCAAGAAGAGAATATTGTCAAAGCTAGATCCTTTTTTCTGCAATAACGTACTTCAGCACTCAAGTGGAAAGGATATGTTCCCTAGGTTAGTTTGGGGCTTTAAAACCTTGTTCATTTCACAGATCAAAAATGTATATATTGATTTGAGTAGAAAGATCATATTTGGGAGCATCTTCATTCGTTTAAAGAGCGTTTTTGTTTCGATATGGGCACATGCATAGTTTTTGGGGTGGATTGCAAACTGAAAAATTCTATAAACTGCAATTAGATTTTTTGTTTTAGTTTGTGGTGAAGTAAAGCTAATATTTTCCGCACCTGAAGACAAAAGCACAAGAAAAGTTATATCGGGAAGAACATTCACAATGGAGTCATAGCCTACCACAATAGAGGAATGAGGATGAGTTTTCAATGTAACCTCCGCCAATGTCAAAACTGTCGTTAATATTCAACTATCACTACGTTTCCATGGAGAATTCAAATCGATTTCAGTTCTCATTCTGGATTGAAAACTGCATAGTAACGTGGATTCAGATCGTATCGAAGTTTCGTTGCATGGAAACACCTACCGTATTTAAATCGATTTGAATCCGCCAAAGATGCTAACTTCCATTGCACTCATAACACGCTGCAGACTCGTAATTTTTGTTTTCTTAGCGAAAGTGGTGTAATAAAACACAACAACAAAGCCACTTTTATTGTTTCTATAATCTCGCAATATATTCTTCTCAAAACATTCACTAACCTCAAAACCTACTTAAAACATGCAGAAAACGTATTTTTTACAGGCTCGCCAACATGTGACCAACATAAAAGCTTAAACTATTTATGCTTGAGCCTTACGTATACAAATCGATCTCATTCCGGATTGAATTCAACATGGAAACGTGTTGAGAATGGGATTGGGCTCAAATAGATTTAAATTCCCCCTGAACTTCAGCTAACTAGGCTCGAACAGCAAACTCGCCCATCCCCTTGGATGCAAACAGCAGATATTCCAATTGCGAAACTTTTCGTCACAGTATATTGTAACTTCTTTGTATAAATATTCTAAAATATATGTATTCATTGTATGTGCATATACATTAGTTTTTCTTTAAACGTGAAAAGTGCTTGAAATGTCTAATTGAGCTTAATTTTATGCCCATATCTTTCGTAATAAACAGTTTCCAAAGTGATCATAGCAAGAATAACTATAAGAAATAACGACACAGTTAACGAGCATTGAAGGAGCTTTTGGACGAACTGTTTAAGCTAGGAAAATACGTAGAACTATAGTGACTAGAATTTGTGTGAGAGGACGTCTGTTGAATGGCTTCTGGGCCAGATTCCTGTAGGAATGTGCATTACGGGCGACGCTACGTGGACGAAGTGACCGTTTCCGAAGCGAAATTAGGCGTATTAGCGAGCGTGTAGTGGTGGTATAGGAAGCCGCTAATTTCAGATGGACATGGTCTGTCTGACGTTGCGACACATAACATGGCCACACTCCGCTACCACTTTACCGCCATTTTGTGTTGCGTAAACCTTCTACGCGTTGCAAAATGCTAAAAATACTTCCACAATGTCTCTAAGGATGAGTGTTAAAGATCTGCAAATATGACAGTGTTTAGCCAAATGCTCCTGAGATACAAAGGCTTATTCATCAAGAGAAATCCCTGAACTGTCCAAAACACAAGAGTTTATCTGAAGGCTTTCACTAGTTGACCCTCAAAACTAGCAGATGTTGCTATTCTGGGAATCAACACAGATACTTGTGCAATATTGTTGGACAGCATTCTGACAGTTTAAAACCACTTTGCTGAAATACCTGGCATACACTTAAAGTATTTTCGTGGCCAAAATGATGAAGCATTATACTTTAATACTTGTAATTAGGTGGAGCAAACAATGAAAAGGCATTTATTAATGCTGAAGACTATTTTCTTACGGTTTTCAATATAATGTTACAAGGAAGGGGGCAAATAAAGGTTTCTTTGAGGAGAAAAAGAAAAAAAAGACCATGCATAGACAGGTCTTATGCACCTTGAACATCTAACGTGGAGAATTAGGTGACACCTTTTCCTAGAGAAACTGAATACTTCGTTATTGGTCTTTTCAGATCAAATTGTTGGTTTTCTCAAAAATGGCTCTAACAGTTTTGATTAAAGTAGGTACCATTTTTTAGACAAATAATTTTCTGCAAATAGCCTCTGAAGTCCTCTTAATTCTGAATAGGGTTTTGAATAACTGGTAAAACGCACGAGATAGACAAAATCTTACTGTACAATAAATGTTGTTTTTGATACAGTGTCAGCCATTTTTTTTCCCAGAGTGCCAAAGCAAGAAGACAAATGCAACATTCCAACAGCCATTTCTGAAGTTCTTAACCCTCCCTGCTTGCTGCACCAAGTTATAATCTTCTTTAACATTCACTCAGCTCAGCAAATGTATTTATTCTTCACTTGTACTGGACTGCACCAATTTATTGCATTCTTCAGGCGATTTTACAGTTTATGTTGTGCTTCATTTGTGAATTATTTGTATAGGGCATTGTAGACTCTTAACCTTCACCTCAATTATTCCTGTTTTCTTGTTTTATTATTGTTAACTTGTAAATACTTTAACATTTTAATCCCATGCCTTGTAATCCTAAGACGTCGCGGTAAGACTTAGCTGTTAAAGTGACAATAATTAAACCAGTTAATAGAACAATTAATATGCATAGATATCGTTAAAACAAATTGTCAAGTACTTTCACTTTTTTCCATATGGTAAGTCGCTATTCGATGTTTTTCTCGTGGTCATGCCAAAAGACATGACATTTCAAAGCCGTTTACGTAGCTACCTGCTTTATAAGAATATCACTTTAGCTTTCTGATACCTACAACGGAATTTATAAATGTGTAATAAAGCTTTTTTAGGATAGTTTGTGCAAGAGTAGAGAAAGTCACCTGATGTTTTAATGTGGCCGTCCAAAAAGTCAAAACTGGACATTGAAAAAGTCTCTAAGTGCTTCAAATTCACTGGTGTTTCATCAGTGGCTGGGTTTTAAGTGGCCTGTTGGGAATCGTAAAGTGCACACACAGAACCAGTCCAAAGTTTCACATGGTAGGTAGCTATACCTACCTCAAGTAATAAACAGTTTCTTTCAGTAGCGATTGCGAAAACCTGGGGTCGAGTTTCGGGAGGACGTGCTCTTGCATAAGCTTTGACACCTGTCGCTTTCTAGACATCCATTAATTACTTTTGTCTTGAACGGCATCGCTAACGCGAAACACTCGTTAAACATTTTCACACATTACTTAAACAAAGGGTAGACCGGAGGTTTTGTCAATTCTTCTGCTTGGTGTTCAGAAACCAATGATTTCGTTCACACGCCTTCCTTTCCCTGCTCCTGAATAACGTTTATTTTTACGTGGCATACATAAGCGAGGTTAATTTCTTTGCGTAAATCACAAACTTGGGGGAATATTCGCCATTTTTTGAAGTGATGTAACAATTCACTTGTTTCATGCGATGTCTCGGAAGGTACCCTGGGTTCCATTTATGCCATCCCTACTGCTTCACGGGCATTTTACCAGTCTTCTCGGCCAGCACGTGCATAGCAGGGAGGGGAGTGTGTGTCTGCCTTTGTTGTTCGACCAAGCAGTGATGTAGAGAACATAGGACTAAATTTTTAGGTGAAAAATAACACTTTCGGTTTTTAGACACCTGTAAATTATTTTGGGCATTTTTTCCCCGACACGTCATTTTTAAGCCACCCGTGCGCTTCATTTTAACCACACTGGTGCATTTTTATCCTCCATTTTGTATGATATTTATTCCTTACATTTCACTTTTGCTCTGACTTGTATGCAAATTTGTATACATAATCTCAAACGTGTTATCTAAAGAGTCAAATATTCATTTGACAAATTGCGTTATTCATTGCCCCGCTTATTTATACTGAAAGGTAATTTTAACACTTAACAACTTCATAAAAACAAAAATGTATTTCCCTGAAAGTAATAACATAAACTTCAATCAAATACTAATTTTTTTAGTTTATTTAAGTATCAGAAAATGTCGAAAGATGCGAAGGCAGTTTTAAAAAAATGAATTTTTTTCGCTAGTTAAAAGTATGTAATTCTATTGTCTGAGAGACTGTTTGAGCTAGAACATAGAGATTTTGTAGTCATTTCTTTATATCGTGTGCCAATTTTGAAACAACGAGGTGTAAAATTGAACAAAAAGTTAGAAAATCCAGTCCTAATATCCCCTAACTGTTGACGCGATATGGTCTAAGGTGCATCGTGGAAGAACTGTGGGTATATGTGAAGCTAATTTGCCATTGGAAGACAGTGGTTGTAGTTATACCTATATTCATATGTGAATAATCCAGAACTGTGCACGTAAAACACGACGCTATTGCATGCGCGAAAAAGTAAAATATTCACACAGCTCCTCCTTGCTATACATACGCTACCTATGAAGGCCAGTAAAATGCCTCCCAAGGCTGCGGGGGCAGCATAAATGTAAGTGGACACCGGTGGACACCAAAAAAGAAAAAATGGTCGTATCTGGAACGCCAAATTCGTCTAAGTCCTATATGGCACAGCGCCTTGTTTACACCATCCGCGATACAGTTGTGTAGCGGCAGAAATAAGTTGTCGCAAGTTCCAAATGCTAATATTGCTAACACAAATGATCAATCAAGGCGCTGTGCCGTGTAGGACTTAGACGAACTTTGCGTTCTAGACTTTACTTTTTTTCCTTTTCTTTTTTTGTCCACGGGTGTCGTGGAATTAATTGTATGCATATAGCAATGTGCTATTAAGCGTTTGACTATGGCTATCCTCTGTGTACCTAAAACAAAATGTGTATGAAGCTATATATGAAAACATTTATCACAGTTAACTTGAAATATAGGTATGCAAGAATAAACATTTACAGGAATGGTTTGTAGAGGCTATAAATACAACGATAGTCGGTAGAGAAAGTCATATGAATGACACACGTTCGGTTTTTATATAACTGTAATGAATGCACAGCTTTTACCCTAATCTATGGTTATAGTTTTTGTGATAGCTTCAGATCAATGAAGCACACCGTACACAAAACACCTTTTCAATATTCATTTGTTTCTCTGAAGGAAGTGGAACACTTGAAACAAACGAAAACCTAAGGCCGCACGTTTGTCAGCGTCGTTTCCTAATTTTGCTCGGTCTGATAACGTAGAATGTGAACTTTTTGGGTAGGTGTACTCTGGGCAATGTGGTAATCATCTCATCGGCTTTTCTGCACGAATTTTAAAAATACGCTTTAATTCCCGCAGGCAAGCACGAAACGAATATTGAGTTAGTGAATGCGCAGAAGTGCAGGCGGACCTGCCATTTATTCACGTGTACGTGCCACATTTTGGGCCCTGGAGCACCTCCAACTTTTGCATCCACTTGTTACTTCGTGCGTGATGATGCAGAAAAGTATTGTGGAAGAAATGATTAAAAGAAATAACGATTGAGTCAAGAGGCAAAGTATGGACAGGGAATGCAAATAATTTTCGAGGCTGACTGAATCATTGCTGTAATGTATCGTCATTCAGTAATACATGGTTTTTTATTTGAGAACATAAATTGGTTACGGCCAATTATTTTCGGTTATAAATGAAGGACATTTGATATCCAACATACAGATTGCTGGGTTTAAAAGTCACCTAGCTGTAATGAATCTTTCGGGTTGAATAAAAGTGACATGCGATCAAAGAAACAAACGCGGCATATTCGTGATAGGCATACACGGCTACAAACAAGCTCCTTTGCGAAATAACCACTGATAACGCTTTAATTGTTTTAGTTGTAGAAAAGGAGAAACAAATGAGGTTTGTAGCAGGCACATTTCATCAGATTCGAACCACTCTGTTTTGATTGGTTTGTCTAGATCAGCGATGTCCAACCTTGTCTCTTTGGAGAATCTTACGTAATGAGCGGTTATACCCCACTCCACTCCTTCAGTCGGAGGAAAACAGTCGATTCCATGGCAATTTCTAACTCATAACTTGAACTTTCTGCAAATGTCTTCAGAAGACATCGACATTCTGGATAACTTTTCATAAATGGTAAACAGTAAGAGACAGACAAAATCTTACTAAATAAAAATATGGATCTTGTTAAAACACACAATTTATTTCAAATACTTCTTTTGTTTTCTTTCAGTGAACTATTTCCGAGATATTTTTCATTATTTATTTTAATTTGCCAATACTTATACTTTTCTCTTACAAGAATATGTTATTCTTTTTCTTTTTTATCTCTTGGCCTTGCAAAGAGAACGGAATTTCAAAGAACCACATAGTAACCAGCTCTTAAAACATTTCACTGTTGCATAAGACCTACGTATTCCCCTTGCACCTACAAGAAAATTAGCAATAGGATAATTTGTGTAAATTCTTATGTCGATTAAAATGCATTTGTAAGAATAGAGTGTATAAGAGTATAGCTCTCTTTGTCTCTATCTGTCTATCTGTCTATCTATCTATCTATCTATCTATCTATCTATCTATCTATCTATCTATCTATCTATCTATCTATCTATCTATCTATCTATCTATCTATCTATCTATCTATCTATCTATCTATCTATCTATCTATCTATCTATCTATCTATCTATCTATCTATCTATCTATCTATCTATCTATCTATCTATCTATCTATCTATCTATCTATCTATCTATCTATAGATGTTTATCGCACAAGATTTGAAAATCAAACGCAACGTACTTATCTCCAAACCGCCACTGTTACACAATGCACGGGTGGATGTTAAAGGGTGGCAAAGTCCGCGTATAGCGGAAGAAGGTGAACCCAAGTCCCCCCTTTCGCAAATGTTGGACACCGCTGGTCTAGATGGATTTATACATATTTTTTTCCTATTTTGGGGGAGCAGTTTAGACCCTTTTCTCAAACAGAAAAACAAAAACACGTACTTTGTCGATGTTTTCAGGATTTTACATTCATAATGCATTCAAGAACAGTATTAGTTCAAAATTGAAAATAGTTGTTGCCTTTAAGTATACATAGATTAATAACGGATCTGCAGTGATTGGATGAATGTTGTAGAAATTAGGTAAATGTGTTTGTACTGATTTGAACCACATGCTCTGTTTAATGAACAGCAGGCGAATATTTGCGAGTGTTTGAAATGCGTCCATGATGGACACAAAGCATGTCGTGCGTCTGTGTTCTGAATCCAGAGCGCTTTGCCGTGTTGGCTAGTGAAGAGCCTTGGAAATTTTCTCACGGGCTTGCGTAACGTTTATTCTGACTTGCACCGCCATTTTAACTACAAAATAGCGTCCCTAGCATGCAACATTCGGCCTCTTTTTGGTTCAATTTATATAAGTAGCAGTGACAAGGAATCTAATGCTCTCTTTTCTTTCTTTCTAGGTGAGTAAACAGACGCTAAGGGTGATAAGATTGTCCACAGCAAGTCAGTAAGTTATTAAAAAATAGTTTGATATTATATTTATAGAAAAGTTGGCAAATGTTTGGGGTTGACACATCTATCGTTTGTAAGTTGGTTAACAAACCAGCTATGCAAGTTGCTGTACTTATTCTAATGCATTTATTTGTAAATTTGAGGGTTTTCAAGGGGCCTACATTTGAGATAAGTTATGGGAAAACTGCAGAGTACTTGTATATTCCGAAGATTTTGGGCAGAACTTGCAGAAGCTTTCATTATATTTCGAATGTCTGTAGGAAAATTGATCTGAGATTAATAATTCTTCTTTCACTTCTTTGCATTTGACTGATGCTGTGGGTGTCAAACATCCCATGACAAAATTATCAAATAATTGAAATTATGACCAAGGTGCTGCCAATTTTTCCTTCTAGCTTTCAAGCGTTTTGCTATTTACTTTCTGTGTCATTGACATCTGTGAGTATTTATTGGTTATAATAGTGTTTTATCGTACTTTAAAGGCATACAATATAGTGTAGTCCATTTCAAAATTCGACAAATATCTCAACTAATGTGTTTACAGCAGTAAAGCGGAACCAGCACCTAGCATGTGATTTAATCCACGCGTAGAATATATTCTAGTGCATCTGATTGGCTAAAGTTAAATATAAACCGATTCCTACTGGGTAGAAGCGGGGTAACAACTCCAGCCAATGAAGAATTTGACAGTAAGTGGTGACACACGGTGAGTATTGCGGTGATTTTATTTGCGATGTCAGACAATTTTAAAATGTACTACAGTTGATTCCTTACTTTCTCTTCCCAAAGATTGACTAAGTTTTCGATTTGGGGACTCGCATATAAAAATTTCCTTTTATTTATGTTCTTTAAAGTGATGTTTTATTCCTCAGTATATCTGCAATTTGTATAGCCTTTACCAAGCTGAGCAATTGACTGTAATTAAATGAACGCAAAATAAAGCGAGATAAAAGCTTTAAAATCAAATTACTTAAATATCTGTTTAAACCCATACTCTAAATTTTGAGCAAAGAATTCAGTTGTACACAGTGAACAGTGGAATGTATTATATTTCCTGCTTATTAGTATTTAGAAATGTCAATTACATTTGTTGCATGCATCCCATGATAAAGAAGGGGGTTGTAATACCGTTATCGGTAAAGCAATGCAACTAATGATAGCATTTCTAACGCAATTGAGATTTTAACACGTTACTTGCAACTGCTTATCGGTCATTTATAATAAGTGCAGAAAGCAAATATTTAGAAATGAACTTGTTAATAGGGGTGCGCTTTCAGTACGCGTATAATCACGAGTCATTTTTTATTGCTCTAGTTCGGAAGGTAGAAATTGACTTTCTCTTGTTTCGATGAACGTGTGCCTCAAACGGAAGAAGATTCCACGCTGTATTTATAGAGTGTAAAGAAAGTGAAACCAATGTAATATCACGTGTCGTGCGAGATGACTTCATTGCAGAAACGGGTTGCCAAAAAACGGGGTCAAGGCTACTACCGCTGCTGCCTCCGCCACGGAAAGTGGTTTGTTGTACAAGTTATCACACATTACTTTCCCCTTCTGCCGAAACATCCGCACTTCAACTCCGTTAGGCGTGGTCAGATATTTGACCTCTTCATCTTTCAAAATGCCACGATAATTTTGTTGCGTCGACTCCAGCATTACGGATGATAATTCTCGGGTATTAATTTCACGGTCTGAACTTTGTAAGAATTGGGCATGTAGTTTCACTGTTTGCCTATCCAAATGCAATCCATTATTCAAACCGCAGTAAACTCAGATAATGATGCCAAAAATTCTCAACTATTAAATCTAATCTTCCACATTTACATCTCGTAAGCGAGTTACCAAATCACTGGAGTATAAGAGAAGACAATCACTGTATTAATTTGAAATTGTAAGAAAGAACCCAGTTGTCATAATAGGGAACTTTCTATTGGGCAATCAGTCATATTTTTATATGATTTGACTGTGGTTTTCTACTTAGGCACACTAAATCCTTGTCTCTGTAGATGTGAGGTGTTTTAAGATGTAACTGATTTTGACTCTACGAGTTATAAATACTATAACAAATCCAAGTTCATCACTATAAACAAGGAATAAATATAGGAATCAGATGTAGGATATACAAACCAAAAATAAGATCCCCTCTGGAAAAACCATAAAATTGTAAGTTCGCTGCAAATATTAAATATTGACCTCAGCATGGAAGTTCTACCTACGCTCCGACTAAAATCAGTTAAAATGGAATAACAATCAATGTAACCCTGATGGGTCAAGGTATCAGGGTGTGCGATCAAAGGGAGAGGGAAGGTCGCGACTTGTGACGTCATTCTCTGTAGACAAGTTACACGCAACTTTGTGTTCTGGATAGTGCTTGGAAATTACCATGTGTAGTACTTTAATGCAGGGGCGGTAAGAACATCAGATGTTATATACTCCGGGCTGGCTCTCGATTTGTGTTGTTCAGTGTGTTGCATATTTGTTGATACGGCGAACGAAGATATTTTTGCCATCCATAATTTAATGACACCAGTTTGAGTACCTATAAAAGTTCTTTAATGTTGACAACGAAAAGGGTGATCGTATTAACTCCATCGCAAGCCCTCGGCACAGAATATATATATATATATATATATATATATATATATCTTAATTTTTAAAGCTACAGAACTTTCATTTTTATTGTTGTAATATTAATACTGACTTTACTCAGGGGTCTCCGTCTATGGGGATATGTGAATAGCGACCACAAGGTACCCAAGCTGAGCAGAACATTACTTCCACTTACTGGTGTTTTGCTCCTCACTGTAACTTTTCTATCTGACCTTACCTTGGTCATCTCTTGTTCTCTTCCGACCCCGATGCTATTAGGGTTCCTGAGGGCTAGGGAGTCTTTATTTTTCCAACCTCTCCATTTCTCTATAAAACCTTAACCACTAACATGCTGACCTGTCATGGCATGTAATACGTCCTCTGATTGGTGATCAGAGGATATGGTCGGTGAATTTATTTTGATTAATTCTCCCGGTCAGGTCGGTGAGACCCGTAAACCGACAGGTGTGGTCCTCCAGACATTTTGGGGGGTTGTGAGAGAGCGATGTGACCGCCAAAACATAAAAATATGGTGCTCTCTAAAAAGGGGTTACATTTACTGCTAAGTCTCTTCAATATTTATGAAGTGAAAAATATTGGAGAGCAGGAGGATTAATGACTTCATTGTCAGAAATCCAGCATTAGCTAACAACATATATATGCCTAGATTAGAAATTGCTACTTAAGCAAAAATTGAGGACGAACAAGCTCAAGAAGGAAAGAAAAAGAACCAATGTAATACAGATGATATAGCTATTTTATGTAGTGGAGTTATGTCTAAATTTTAAACCAAACTTCTGCTTTCTACAGTAGTTAATTTTCGAGATAGTTTCCATTTCAAAGAGTTGGCCTTCAAGCGTTGTAGTCGGACCGTGCTTGCTTCTCAGGTGAAGGTGAAGTCCCCTCAATGGCCGTTATATAACGAAGATCGAGAATTGATCGCCTGAAATAGCATTGTACAATAAAGCACAAGCGAAAAAGTCCTCGGGCACTCGGCCACCTTGATATTGCCATGTTTACAACTACTTGAAGTGATCCATTAGGATATTCTACCGCTCTCAGCAAAAACCACGGGGAAACGCTGTGTCTAAACACAAGGGAAGGTTCGGAAATGCGCTCCAACCGCTAAGATGCATGTTATCATTGCAGCTTATACATTAGTGCTTTGCGCATTTCGTCACCAGATAATTCATCAGATTTGGGAGGAGAATATAGGCCAAGGGGACTTATTTAAAAATCGCTTGTGTGCTCTATAGACGTTACAAAAGTATTCTTGCAAATTGAGATAAATGTTGGCAGAAATCCTCTTATCACACATTTCCTTATAAATACAGCGGGCATACATAGGCTTTGAGAAGTGGGTGGCGATTTTGAATGACTTTGAAATCCCTTTGTCATCAAGAAAGAAAGGCGGAATAACACTTGTAAAAGGCATAAAATGTTTGAAAATTGAGACCAATAACAAAGAATAGTTCGGAAATGCTAAACACCACAAAATTATTTCTCGTAAAGTCTAGAAAGGTGAGATAAAGTATCTTAAGAAATAGTATCCTAATAAGAGACACCGGTATGTCCCGCCAAAGATGTGTTGCTGTCTGATGGAAATATTTGCTTGGGTAGCACATTGTTATATGTGTGGTGCCGGTAACACAAATAGTGTCAACTTGAGGAGTAGAAAATTTTATTGCACGAATTGGACATTTTGTTGTCATAGTTTTTGAAGCCGTGAAAGTCTACGAAGGTGAATTCGTAAGTACAATTAAATTTCTTGATGGTAATGGAGGACTCATAGAAGTTGTTAAAAGCGGATTTAGGAGTGTCTTCAATAACGTCTGAACACCAGCAGCCAAGAAATTTCAGTGCATCCTGGATTCTAATAAGAGACACCACGCGGTTCCTAATAAAAGATACAACAGCAAGTTGATTTATCGTCACGTTCGACTCTAACCCGGTTTCCAGAAACATCCGTGCCATTTTTTCCCTTGTTGCTTTATTCTTATCATAACATAGATGGAACTAAATACATTTATGTTCGTCAAGGACTATAAACTAAAATTATCGAGTTATTACACCTTAAGATTTGGGTTGATCGCTCGGTTAAATCATTATTTTTACTATTACTATTTATCAGCGCGTTTTATTTCGTTGTAGAAACTAGATAAAAATGTTCACTGGTACAGTTTGTTACGAGCCCTTGGACGATAGCTAAGTATGATGCTACAGCAAAGGGCGATAGGTATATACGTAAACGGTTAAGTTTGCCTTTAACTTTTGCGGGCCAGTTTCTCCTCAATGCCAAGAACTATAGGTTGCCTTCCTGAAATCGGTGACCTCATACATATCACCTGCCAAAGCGTCAAGAAATAGACTTATCATCCGAATATCCATGTAGGATTACCCTCTGCACGACTAATTCGACTAAGAACATTAAATAGACCGAATCCGGAACCGAGATTAGATGCGGAGGTTGTGATAATGAATTAGTTCATGGTGGTGCAACCACGTGATATGCAGGTTCTTTAAAGACAGGTTTGAAAGCATTCCTGAATAGCAACAACATGGTTTATCAGTTTAATCTATCGGATTTCATCGCGAACAGTTGTACAGTGAATGTTGAATAGACTACCATTCCCACTTTATCTGTCATTTCCTACCTCTCAGGGACAAGGATAAAAATACAGTTGAAAGGGATGGTGGTGGGAAAAGCAAATCTGTTCCAGTAGATGAAAGGGTGCTTTTGCGGCAGTTACAAGCCCGCTAACATTAAGGACGGAGCAGGATGATTCTGCCTGTTAAAAGGTCCTTCAGAGGGTAAACTCTACCTATGTGTTGAAAACATGTTTATACATACTTCTGACATGGCGTTATATGCCTATTAGGTAACGAATTTAAACATAATTATAGGAATAGCCGAATTTCACTCACATTTTTATGTATCTACGAATTACAACAGGTAAATCCGAGTGAATCTGGAAATAGGGAATCCTTGTTCCGTTTATTGGCCAGCATTTCTTTGGAGCTGATACAAGCTTCTAAACTTTAGAGCAGCAAAACTGGAGGACAAACCCCACCATTTCTGTCTTTTGTTTCAAACATGCCAAATGCCCAATTCGAAACATCTGTCTGACATTGTAATTGCGTAATGTGAAGCTGCATTGAAAATGTCGATTAATCATGGACAGCATCCGGAATGAATTCAGTACCGTAACGGAAGTATGCACCGAAAATAAAAGCATTTCTTCGAAGCCCCGCGAGTTCCATCCGGTGACGAAGTGTGGGTGGGAAACAAAATAGGGTAAAATGTGTGTTCGGGATCAGGCGATACAAGAAACTACGTTGAAAATTGGGAGAGTTGATCTAAGATTGTACACAAAGGATTTCAAAATCATGCTGGAATGGCACAGAGGGAAAGCTGCTTGTTGATTCTTAATTCCCGAAGAAGAAATATCCATCCAATGTCAGTATTGATCACAATGAATATGCCATGAAGCAATAAAATGGTTTGTATACTTTGATAAGAATGGTAACAGATCAATCGTAGTTTCCTACTTAAGAGGAGCTCCTTGAAGGCTTGTTGCGCTTAATTTCTTTTCAATTTGTTAGTTTCAATATTGTGCTCCACCGTATCTTTCGAAAATACATTTTTATTTACTTAGTCCATTTCACGAGCTGAAATTTTTATATTCAGTGTTTTCTTCACTTTTTTGGAAGGCCCAAGTTTCTACACCATACATGCTACACTCCACAAGAGTGACCGAGTACTAGAGCAGCTCTGGTTCGATCCCAGGCGACTGCATGTGGGATTTGTGGTGGATAAAGCGGCACAGGGGCAGGTTTCCTCCGGGTTCTAATTATTTTTTATTATGTATGAGACTACTAATACCTCTGAAGAAAATGAGACAAAATACGTGAATATCACGTATTTTAACAGTCAACAATCTCCCCTTAAAAACAAATCGCTCTGCACTGAATACAAACTTTTGTGATTAGTACTTGATTTATCCAAACACACTACTTGTGTTTCTTCTAATTAACAGCACAGAAGCCGATATTTAGACGTGATTGTTAAGAGATTTTGGAAACTCACAGGAATTTAGAGGCTTTTTTTTTTCTCATTAGAGGCGGTAAAGAACTTTTAATAATCAGTCATCTGTCATTGGTTTACATATTTCGATAAATTTTCAGCGAACACAGATATTCTGCGCATTTTTGCACATGGTGTGTAATTTGTGATCTTTTGGTGGAAGCCAGCTAACTAAAAATATGTGGTAAATGTGAGTTGTGGTAATATTAATGGGAAGATCGATCCTGAATACTACGAAGTGCTAATGTATAACTCCGTCGAGCACGTGCGTCTGGTCTGGCGAACAGATGGTACAGGTTGTGTCAACCGTTCATTATATAACCTGTCTCAAACCAGAACGATCCTGTTGTAAACAAAGGAGTGGGGGCTGTAACGGAACGCGCTTAGGCCACTGATAGACGGGGGTATTTTTAATGGGTGTTTATAGAGGCAGGGAACAAAATTGTTAACTATTTATTTTTCAGTTAATGTCATTCTTCAATCCCCAATTCTTGTTAGTGTTATATACGTATTGGTGCGTTGTTTGCTAATATTTTTCTATATTGCGAACTATTTCTAAACGCGCACCCGACAAAGGTCCCGATGACTAATGTGCGTGCTCAGGTTTGTTTTGGTTCACTTCAATCTAAGGATAAGACCAGAGTAGTCTAGAAATGTATGACTCGAATAATGAACTCAATATTTTGGTTCACAACAGCCCGTCAACGAGAACGATAAGATATACAATCGATAGAAAGTAGAATTGGGAATTCATTTATAATTCACCAATCTTTTTTTTCTAGCTTGCGACTTGAGAGAGTTCTAGGGGCTGTTTCATGGCACAGCCCCCTTGAATAATTTCTGCAGCGAAACGTCTTAACACGCATAGTATGAATCTAACATGCCGTGCCCGGTAACGGGAACAGAAAGTTAAATCTTGGCGTTCCCGGAGCTCAGGAAAGCTTCCCGTCGGTTGTGAACACTCCCGTTTGAATTCATGTATTTTGGATTTCTCTTTCCGGTTATCGTTGTCGTTACTGGTGGTTGTGAACCGGTATTAAGTCCTTACACACGAGGACGATAAACAGACTTTGGTGAACTGTATTATCTGCGAAATCGTATTCTGTAGCAAATATTCTTGTTATGCCTGTTGAGGAGGACTGCAAGGTCTTTGCTTTTTGAAGGAAGAGTTGAAGTGACCTTAGAAACCTTGACAAGGTTTGACACTTTGCTAGCAGTCCTAAGCATGGGAGAATGTGTAACGATAAAGGCAAGCAGTACAGCGGTACTTGCGTATTGGATAGCTAGCGTGGGTTCACCCACACAGATCCCCACCGGACTAGACGAGCCCGTCACGATGATGTTGGGTAGCGCCAGCCTCGTTCTGCACTGCACCACTTCAAAACGTCAGACCACGTGTTGTGCGATTTATTCATTTATTCATTACTAGTCGCCAAGTCGCTTACTGCACTCTTGTCAATGTGATATCAAAGTGCTAAAATCATAATTAACTGTACTTAACTCAGTACAGTCCAGTAAGGAGGAAGTTGCTAATATAGGAGGAACGGGTTCGAATCCCGTCACGAGGCGAACTCCATATAGATTGAGTAACACGACGCATATACAGCAAGTGACATTCTTGATAATTGGAGATTATTCCCTGAAGTTAATTCAATGCACTATTGCTTAGTTAATGGTAAATATAAACTTAAAATACTTCAGCATATAAATAATACTACAACAGCTTCTATTACTTTCGACAGTGACAACCTTATTTTGTAATTTTCAATCCAGTTGTATTGCCTTTTACCGAAATATGGACTTCTTTGTGGCTTGAAAATATAATTGAGAATCTAGTCGGGTTGGTAGGAACCATCTTTCCTTCAAAATGTTGACAGTTGTTCAGCTTATAAGCAGACAGACAGACAGACAAAAAAAAAAAAAAAAAAAAAAAAAAAAAACGCCAATTTTCGGAGTTTGTAACTTAATATTTTTAATCGAATTTTAAATACCTACTATGGGATATAAAATATATATTTTATAGGATATTTTTACCTGTATTTAAAAGTTTGAATTGCATGAAACCGTAATATTATTAATAGGTACTACCACAATATTCTGTCTAAATTGTTAAATCAAAACACATACTTTTGTCTAATGGCTATTAATAGTTATTGGTTGTATCTTTTTTTTTTTTTTTTTTTTTTTTTTTTTTTTTTTTTTTTTGTCAAATTTGGCAACCCATTTATTGATTTATTTCAATAAAGTGTGAATACATAGATTTGACTTTTCATCAGCAACTAAGAGCTGCTATTTCACTTTACGTAACTTTTTATTTCATCTTGAGAGAAAATATCCATGATTTTAAAATGCATCTACCTCGGTGGAATAAGTTTGTATATGCTTTTACAGTTTTACTGGCATAAAGATTCAAAATCTGAAACTGATAAACATTTAAAAAAACAAGATACCATAGAGCAGGCCTGGGCGACTCGCGTGATACCTTTAGCGATCTTAATTTTTTATCTGCGAAACATATAACTATCACTGCATGAACGTGAGCAGGCTACGCTCAGTGAGAACGTTACTTTAGTATGTTTTAAACTTCTTTAAATATCAGTTCTAAAATGTGTAATCTTTTCAAAAGGCACACTGCGATGAAAACTTCTAAAAAGCTACATTTTGAACAGAAGGGTCGATTTTTAAACTCCCTCTTCAGAATTAGCTACCAATGTTTACACGTAGTTTTATACAATTCGCTTTTCTTCATCTAGGGGCAAAATTTTTGATATCGGTATATCACAGGATGTAGTTTCTAAGTACTGTGAATAAGGGTAAAGGGTGTGTGATAGAGAAGCGAGGTTCAGTGCGGTATTTGAGAATTAAAACCAATAAAGAAGAATATCTCGGAAATGGTTAAGGCCACAAATATTTCACTTTGTATGAATTGTGCAATTTAAAAAGATATTAAATTTTTGTAAAGTAATATTTTGTCTAAATGATGTACAAATTATTACAAAAGATATTCGGAATACGTAGGACTTCTTAAGCTGTTCCTAGAAGATTCAATAGCCATGGCCGATTGCTTAGCCTCTCACCAAGGCGACCTGGGTTCGTTCCCAAGGGTCCGTGTTTGGGAATGTGGTGGACGAAGCGGCATATGAGCGAGTTTTCTCCGGGTTCTACGTTTCCCCCACCATTCATTCCACCAATTGCTTCTCGTCACCTTTTCTTTATCCATTTTGCCTTTTGGTGTGGTCAGGCAGTATTATGGTAACTTAGGGGGAAGAGATTTTGTTGGAAACCTCAATGTCCCATCTTTGGAGATAATTTTTCGTTTTAGAACAATGCTGTTCACATTTATGAAAAGTTTTTCTACAAATGCCTTACTTTTATCTACGTGAAATTTTTGGATAGTTCCTCCTGAGCGAAAGCAAAAATGTAACATGACCCAAAACGTGGTCCCATTCTATCCCAGTGAATGTAACTGGGCCATTTGAACGGCAACAGGACGACAGAAAGGAAGCATACAGTCTTGCCAACCTCTTGCTGAAGAAAACCTGTTTTCCGGTACCACTTCGCCCACGCCGGTCGGCCGGCCGCCCGGCCGGCAAACCGGCTGACGTTCGGTGTTTTGCTCAGGCACTAGATCACACCCATACCTCAAAATTCACAAGTGGCCATGGGCGTTTAACGGATGTTGCTGATTTCAAATTAACTGTTCTCAATGAAATTTACAGCCCTTCACCAAAAAAGACACAGGCGAGATAGACATCTTGACACACTGTTGCAAGAAGTACATGTTACGTGAACAATAAGGCTTACGATTCGCAGTTGCACAATTGTTATGGATAGCAAACAATGCGCTGTAACCATATGGTAACTAGCTAGTGAATTATGTTGTGCACATGGGAATTTATAGCACATTGAATATGGCATAATTGTCTTACAAAATTTCAAATCTTAATAGGCACTGTTATAAAAATAATAGCATTCATGTCCATAATATTAAACAGTTTGAAGAAAGAAATGTTCGAACATTTTCACAATTCTATTTTACTTTTACTTGTATGCAGTTTTACTTTCTCTACCACGTATACAAGTAGGGGAAGTATTGTATTCGATCCAAAATTTCGATGTCAAGATTTCACCCGAAATATATGTTTTGAGGCCACCTGAATAAGAAAAGAAGCATTTTTAGAAAAAGGTGGGTGTGTGCCTATTTGTGAACAGTGTAACTCAAAAACGAAAAGCTTAAAAACCAAAGTTGGTATTTAAGTTTAATATCCTTTAAGGATGCGCCACGAAGCTTTTTGAAGTAAATTCCTCCATCCTAAACTACCCTATGCATGGAAAATTTTTATTTTCTCA
Source organism: Tenodera sinensis (assembly GCA_030765045.1). NCBI lineage: Eukaryota > Metazoa > Arthropoda > Insecta > Mantodea > Mantidae > Tenodera > Tenodera sinensis. Next base: position 17,810,613 of record CM060973.1, on the reverse strand, counting down.
AAAATGGCTCTTAACGATTTTAATTAAAATGACAGACGTTTAAGATATTTTTATGGCAAATTAAATGTATGTTTTGAATTTTCTGGCCATAGCATATGTAGCCCTGTATACCCTGGATGACTTTTGCGTAACTGGTAAACCGTCAGAGATTGACCAAATCTTACTATACAAAAATGTCTATCTAATTAAAACACGCAGTTTATGTCTAAATGCATTTTTTACGGCGTGAACCATTTCGGAGATATTCCTTGTATGGGTCGGGCTACAGATATATCCACAGAAGTAAATAATAAAAATGCCATATATGAATTAGGGAAACATGCATATTACAGAAATTCTAAATAAATAATGTGTACATAATTTAATTACTAGTATATACTGAAGTAATGTTGCATTAATTTGAGGCACACTCTACATAAGAACGATACGTGTAGAGAAAGGTCAGAAATTTTGAATGGCTGTGTTGTGAACTTATGTCGTTCTAACAGTAAACAGTTGTTGATCATTATTAAACAGTTTACAGAAAATGTAAGCTGTTTTCTACTGAATACAAAAATGTCTTCTGTTTTATTATTAAACCAGGAGTATTTTCCCCCCTTGTTGAGGGCTTTGGTTGGTTTGAGAATGTCTATTATATGTACGTTCACTGGTGTTTTAGCCAGGTTAAGGGCTTCGCACCTGCCCAAGCGAGAATCGCTCGTTGTAACGGCACGTGCCAGTTATAGATATAAGTGCCGTTTAGACAAAACCTGCTTTTCACTCAAGGTGGCACACACTACATACCCTTCCCCTGGTTAAAGTCCCAGTGAATAGACTTCGTAGATTATATTATAATCAATATTGTAGCGCCACTGAAGAGCTGGTTGTTGGTGACAACTCCCATAAACTAGTGGATTTAACCAAAATGCTTATAACGGTCAACTTTCCACAGCTTATCACTTGTGAACGTTTTGTTTGTTACAAATAAAATATTGTACCTCCACCCAATGCATTAGACAGGCTATCGAAATATACAGCACCTCAAGTAAAATCATAAAGCCATTGCGATCAAGGCAAATGAAATAAGATTAAAGAGAATTGGGCCAAGAAAGGAACAGCATTGACCCTCTCCTCAAGAGGAAGCAGCGCTGTATTGACGGAGAAGTCCGAGGCTACTGCTGCACCTCATCCTTCCTTCCGTCCGAGAAAGAAATTGAATTGTGTGCCCCAGGAGGAGATAATTAGGAAGCCTCATCCTTGACTCTAACTTTCGGATTCCATGTGCTTTCACACGCATGGCTGGGTGGCTGCTCCGCCCTACACGTGTGACCTGGTTGTGTTGCATCAGTCTTCCCCCCACACGGGGAGATAATTCCGGAAGATACCGATGCATCGGTCTGCTTCAGACATTGACTAAGAGTACAGAGAAATCTCTCATCTTTGTCCTGGGCAGTTGCTGTAGCTTTCGCCTGGGCGTCTCCACTTGTCAACGCTTATACGGTTGATCAGATATAAACAAAACTCCCTGGCCTGGCTTGAGGAATGCGTTTTTGACAGCGGCTACAGAGGGTGGTGTCCACGCATTCCCAGAAAATAGATACACAGTTTTCAACTACTTCGGCTGAGAGCTCGTGCCCGAAATGGCGATCGTTCACTCCTGCATGAACACAAATCCATGTTAGCCACGGAAGATTGGGCAAATCCTCCCCAGCATTCGCCTGGCGACCCGGGGATCGAATCTGCGGGCCACAGACGCTACCGCTTGGCAAATACATGACTTTGAACTGTTATTGGTTTCAGTTCGCCTTTTATGGTTTGTCCTAAGGTGTTCTGCATAGCGCGAGTTATCCCAAATTCGAGGTACCCTCAGCCGCCATTACTGCATATTATTGAGACTAGGTGCGTGCTTCGGAAGTTAGTCTGTGCTTCCCAAACAACGGTCTTGCCTCAACGGATGACTTCATACTACAGCTTTTCCTTACATTATGTTGGCGAGTGTTCTGTGGAAACCCATTAGTAACAAGAGAAACAGAAAGCGACGCATTTTGTGACGTTATCCATTACTATTTAAATAGTTGAGGCACCTAAAAACAGAACTTGACCTTGTGTTAGATATGCACGCATCGACCTAGACCGACATGGTTCATGGAATTGCTATCAATCGATTGTTAGTTTTCGGAGGAATTGTCACATTTCTAGAATTTTATTAGTTGCCTCCGGGAAATACTGCGCGTTTGCTTGTTTTCGGGATCGTTTTGACCTTCGTCATGTTATTTTAAAAGGCGTCACGGACTTGGTAGTTCATTGCCCTTATTCACCTTGATACTTGAAAAGGGATTGGTTGAATATTTCAATGGCGGATTAGTGTTTCTTAGATTCTCTTTATAATGACCGTAAAGAAAATAACTTCTAGGAATATGGATTTAGGCTTTATGTGACGCAGTTTCATTTACGTAAATGAAATCGTGAGTTTTTATACAAAGGTACATAATTATTTTAGTAACAAACTGACCTTTTCAACTCTGTAATTCATGCTATGAATATTTTTTAAGTATAGTTATGATTAATAAAATTAAAGATTTCTACTGTAAGCATTGTATGTCGGGCTTTCAGCTTAATTAGCTTCTGTAGTTCTCATATTGAATAGATAAAGCTATGGTTGCTACAAAATTTAATGGCGGGTGGCTCAACACATCTAATCAGAAGCTTGCCACGCCTTGCGGTGTTGTATAGTTAAAACACGGTGTAAAGCTGACCCTCAAAATTGGTTTGCACAACAGGAAAGAGAATAGTAATGGTCTTCAGCTGCCATTAAACTATGTGCCTGTCAGAAAGCTTATTTGCATACGATTGTGATGCACTCGTTTATTGAGAATATAGTAGTATATGTTTGCTGAAAAGAAACGAATAAACAGCGGGAGGAATTCTGATTTGTTACATTCATATGACTTTCTCTATTCATATCGTTTATTTCTACGAAAGCTTATTTTTCTATCCACTTAATTTTAATCGAAAGAAATCTTTGCAGAGCTAGTTACATTACAGATTTGGTTTTAAATACGATAGTTAAATGTTTAATAAGTGAAGGCTAAATGAATGAAATAAGTCTACTTGATCCCTATAGGGCAAGGTTCTCCTACTAAAGGAGATCTAGTGTTCTCTTATGGAGAGCAAGGCCGTTTCTTCTTGAACTGCCATCTTGTAGTAATAATACGTATTAACTTAAAAATTGGCGCGTCTTCTTGCACATATCCTATTTAGCACTTGATATAGGCACTAACATCCCAGCACACATACACTTTTCAGGTATCTTCTTGGACCTACATATCCGCAGTTCTGCTTTAAGTACGAATACTTAGAGTGGTGGGTTTCTAGCGCAAGCGGTTCTGAGTTCGAATCCCGCTCCTTTCAGCAACGTTTTATAAATGCATACATACTGCACTTTACTTATGCATACATGTATAAGCCGTAAATCATAACTGATTAAGATTTGTGGTGCCCCTGAAACATCTGCAACGTACAATCAAGATTACCTGCGTGTATGACTTCAAGAAGTGCTCATAGATTTGACAACACCGTGTACGTAATGTTCGTAAAACCTTCAACAATGAATCGAGACTGGTCCATTAACTGCCTGCTTGCAGCTAAAATATTTGGCCTCGTTCCATTAAAACTGGCGTACTTCAAAAATAAAGCTATTATTATTATTATTATTATTATTATTATTATTATTATTATTATTATTATTATTATTATTATTATTATTATTATTATTATTATTATTATTATTATTATTATTATTATTATACTAAACATACCAATGAACATCGTATAAACTAATATAAATTACATTCTGAGAACTGATAAAGTTTGGAAGGCATGCTCTTCTGAAATAAAGCTTGGATAAAGACCTCTTTTGCATCCCCTTTGTGTTACCAAATTTTCCAGATGTATTTCATACTTATTCGGACTTAAATTTTGGGCTTGCTGCATTTTGACGTAACGTTGTGATAAAATGTATACGAAGGATGTAATTCCAAACTAACATTCAATAATAGCTCCCTTCGTAACACTTGCGAATTATAAAACCCAAGAATTAATATCACCAAGTGAAGAAAATAAAGTTACCGATATGAGTATCTTCATTTACATAATGCTTTAATCGCGATTAAATGAGTGGAATAGCTTCGCGGTAACGTGTGAGGCTTGCAATTTGGAGGTCCTTGGTTTGATTGCCTTCGGTCCGGTCACTCGCTGGTTTCTCGGGCCAGTAGCCGAATGCCAGGGTGGTTCTTGTACCACGCATTTCCTGTTCATCTGTTTCAGGCTTTAGGGACCAAGAGACGGCGTCCGGTGTGTTGCGGCAGGACGGGTGACTAGCCAGCTCCAGGATGTGCTCCATCTGGAATAGTTACGGACCCCGTCTTTGCTAGCGCATATCACTGTCCGGGTCTGGTCGCCCTTTGGATCTCCCCTCCCTCCCTCCCTCCCTCCCTCCCTCCCTCCCAGGAGTCACGCTAGAAACAAATACGATAGTTGAGTGCCGTTGAGTGCTATTTGCGGTGTTCTGATCCAGGTTATGGAGACCCTTCCGTATGTGTAATCAAATCACGATTTTAAAAAATCGAATTTGTGTTGTAAAATGTATGTTTTGATGTATATGGTCACATGGAAATTAATTTATGTAAGGAATCTGGAGTTGTAAATGAATTTGCTCATTATATTGTAAATTGCTTTACGAACGTTAGTATTTTATCATCTCATGCGGCGGTGTTTGGAATGTCCCAGTAAGCGATGCATGGCTGCGTCTAAGAGTACTGTTTCTCACTCTTCCCTATTGGTAGGTATGTACTTTACATATCGATGGGATCTCGGATGCGCGCGCAGCTCAATGACGTTTAGTGGAGTTGAGCAACGTACAACAACGAGAAAGTGAGTCCGATCGCGCACATAGCCCGGTCGGTATGCTGCGTTGTGATGCTGTCACGCTTCACTAACTTGTATTCTCACGCCAACAACATTTACACCGAAATGGGAGTTTCATTTAGGACAAGCAACGGAGACTTTGTCGAAATCAGAATTGCGCCTTACAGTTGACCAGCGCTTTGCTCTTGATGCACTGTGCTGTTTATCTTGGGCTTACTGTCTTTTTTTTCTGACAAGAGACCATGAAAATAGTGTAACAACTCGCTCCCTAGCTAAGGAGCATTTGGGAAGCTCCGTCGAGTTGATTGGAGGAACAATTTAAATCACAATCCTTCGATTATGAGCGCCAACATTGCCATTTGCTCACTTTTCATTTCAGTATAGCTGACACAAAATTTAATGCCGAGTGGCAGGAGGAGCTGGCAACACAACAATAAAGGAATCGAAATGCCCGATCTCTCCAACGTTAATAGATGACCCATTATCTAGAACACTATTGGGGCTCTAATGACCTAGCTGTCGACGGGCCTTTAAACCCTAATCACTCACTCACTCACTCATTAGTACACTATTTAACATAGCTGAATTTTTAAAGACCTTTTTAATAGTATTTCTACAATTAAGTGATAAAACAAAAACACGTTTTCTTCATCAGAAGCAAAGTTATGACTTTTAATACTATGCCTGATACGTAAAATCTTTTTCATTAAAATAAAGCTTGTTTAGTTGCAAATGTGTGATAAAAAGTTCAGCACATTATGCCAATAACTTTCAGACATAGGGCATATGTATAGAAAATTATTAGTTCTTCAAAAGTTGCAGTTAAGCAAAATGAGAAAGCCTAAAACCTATATGCAACTTTATTTTCAATAATAATTTTGATGTATTTGCGATTAATGAAACTCCACGAAACTTACACCAAAATGAACGGAAGATCTGAAATATTCATATGGAAATAAAACGTAAATTTGGAAAAAAAAATCACGAAGTTCAACATTTCGACTCGCCTTAAACACGCTGTGAAATCGCGGTGTAAGGCCGGAGATATAAATATAATTTGCACCCATAAAATTTGTTTGTACAACAGGAAAGACAATGTTAGTGCTCAGGTAACAGCCGCCATTAAATTTTGTGTCTGCCATAAAAGCATAGTGCATGCCATGCAATGTGGACGTCACGCAATTGTTTTAAATTTAAAAATCAGATTGATCGATTGTTTGCCTTAGAGAACGCAAGTATAATTAATAACACGTTTCTGTAATATCGGTGTCTTTGATTTTGTTTTATAAATAACTAGAACTTGCGACCTGTTGTTTATTATTGCATTGCGAGTACTATGAGAGAGTGCATAAAATAGAGCAATAAAAGTGTAAGAACTTTATGCAATATTTATTGGCACGGCTTTTTCGTATGAAGATTAGATAACGGAAAAGAAAATGTATGCCAAGAATAACAAGCCATAGTACAACATTTATGTGGACAGAACGCTCGTAATGATGTAGGAATAGAACTTGTTTTAAAAGAAGCGGACTATTAAATAATTACAGATTTCCCCGATAACCACACAAGTGAATGAAGTGTAAAGCATCTTATCAAGAAAAGTTACAGCTCATTTTAGAAGTATAATATTCTGGTTAAAACACAGATAAAAGATAAATGCTTCCATCGAACGGTTAGTTATTTTCATCCATCTGTATAAAAGCTGAATCGAAATTTTGATGCATCGCTTGCACGTGTAATAGCTGCTGTTTTGTTCGTTAAAACAAAAGATGAGCGCATTTTGTTTGGATTTTGCAGCTTGCCGCTCTAAGGAACACTGCAACACAAGGGGAGGATAATCAGGGAAAGAAAAAGAAGGGGATCTATTAGTGGCATTTAAAAGTAATAACATGTAGAAAAATGAGATCTATTTTCCATTGTTAGATTCAGTGTTGCACCCAGTGAGAGCCTTTGTTTATCTCAAGTGTGTTTCTTATTTGGGAAGAGCATAATTTTTAGTATTGTGATTAAACATATTGAGGTTTCGAGGCATTGGAACTATTGTCATGCAATGCATGTATTATCGCTATTTAATTTACCAAAACTGCTACCTATTCTATGCAAGGTGGTGCAAGTTTTGCAAAATACAAGGAAGGGTTTGTAGTTATTTTCGAGGTTAAGATTTCTACAAGCTGTCTTTGGATGGCGTATGGAAAAGGAAGTGTTTAGGTAAATGCTAGGTTGATAGAACAAATTATCCTATTGACTTACAGCAATAAGAAATGTTGATCATGTTTGCTACAATTGATTCGGAATTAAATAATCTGGATTATGTTATCTGAATTCCAAGTAAGTGGAACATTGGTCTGTTACAAATGATAACATCCTAAAACGCAAGTTCTACTTCCGCTTTGTAGTCAACATTGTCATTGACAGACATTCCCCTGGTACTGTCAACCAAACCATTCGCGTCTGTTCTTTTCCGTTCTCGTTTCCATTTATTTTGAACCAAGCTATTACTTTGTCAGAACTCCAGGAATAAAGCTATTTAAATAAGGTTTGCAGTATTTTATTCTTCGAGGTTAAATTTCAACGGTTCCTAAGTATAGTCAGTTATTGTCGACAAAATGCGAACTGGATGTGTTGTTTTTGTATATGCGTCAGGGGAATTCTGTAGTTATTGATAAGCCTTAGTCAATGACATTCATTCGACAAATTTCACCAATTGAAAAGATTATACACAAGTTGGATACAATATTTTTTGCAATTTTAGTACTATAGATTGTGGGAATGAAATAAATAATGATATGATTCGGCGCCGATAATTGACATAAACGAGAACATCTACATATGTTCTAGACGTTAGCTTCTCTCCACGCATTTCATTTGTTATCTTATTGCCTTGCGTGCTGAAGCGATAAATAAGACAGTCACTTGCATGCATTCCCTTCCTGGGAGAGAAGTGAACAGGTGTTACGGACTGTCATGTAGTCTATTATCAACACAACACAAGTAATAATTATAACTTTTACATTAATTCTACCTTTAAATAGGTATTTAATAAAGCACAGCTGTTTTTGCATCCTCGTTGCTGAGAGAAAAGCGTATCACAAAATAAGCCGAAACCACTTGGAATAGCGGTATTATGTCATTGCTATAGGAAATACGTCATTACTATTATTGTCACGCATGCCATTATGAGCCAATTCTGCACGATAGTGAATACAGTACCAATCTTATATTCTAATTTTTACATCCTTAGAACAAATTGTATCGGCACATTCCAGATATTTCACTTGTAATAAGTTTTAGGGAAAATGTTGCAGTAGAAAAGCTTAAAACCATCCTGTCAGTGTCTAATAATAATAATAATAATAATAATAATAATAATAATAATAATAATAATAATAATAATAATAATAATAATAATAATAATAATAATAATAATAATAAAAACCCAAGGCACAACAGCCCTTTCCGGTCCAACGCCTACCGCTCGGCCGCTTTGTCCCCCATCTCTGTCCATCTCAGGTGTCATGAGTAGGATGCAGTACTAAAGAGTGGTACGTGGTCAGCACTCCTCCCGGCCAGTACCCCTCCCGGCCAGTTATGCGGTCTAAAGGAGACAATGAGACTGAGTGCACCCCGAACCAGGTCTTCCAGCGGGAGAAAATCCCCATCCCGGTACCAGGAATCGAACCAGGGTCTCCCACTTGGTAAGCAGCGGCGTTACCACCGTTCTAAGGAGACGACCAACAGCAATAATAATAAAGTAATAATGGCATAATTTTCATAATGTATAAATTATAGGTACATTAAGAGATTCAGATTAACTCCAGGAGCGTTGATAGAGCTTTCAAATACAATGTCATTATGTTATCTATAGAAAACTAAAACAGGAGAGACGAAGGACGAGTTGTAGGGGGGGGGGGCGGTGAAGAAAAAACTAGAAGGATTTCTTAGAATACCTAATCAGGCTGATGACGATTTTGTTTGGAGCAGTCGGTGGAGATGCAGATTGCCGATCTCACAGGCGCAAGCGCAGGCGCGTGTTTCCACCGGAAACCATCTCGTAAGCCAATGACGCCCACCAAGTCTGTGTGACGCGAGTTGAGAAACCACCGAGAGATAAAAAAAGAAAACAAGAAGAAGAAGAAGAAAAGTGAAAGCTGGCCGGCGGAGGAAAAATATCCCTTGCTCCTGTAACTTTAAATAGAGTGCTCTTGACCTAAAATTACTCCGACGAGAATTATGTACATATACAAGCACCGGTTTTCTTGTTTCGAAATTCTACCCCATACATATCTCGCTTTCTTCTTCCCTTAGAAATGCTGTTATTAACTCTGCAGCCTGAATACAGCGTCACGAACAGCTCGTCATTAAACGAGTCCAAACTTTTGTTCCGTCCTGCTTTAAAGTAAGGGTTCACCATCATCTTCTACAGAAATGTTGGAATATTTTCATACAAGTGCGCTCGTTTACATTGCGAACCACTTAAACCCGCTTTAAATGTCAAACAAATTATTATTCCTTATATTAATAGGCTATTTTCTTTGGTTTTAAACGTAGTGAGATATTAGAGCACATTAAATAGAACTCGACCTGGATAAACTTTCTAAATAACTTGAAAATGTAACCTTTAAAATATAGCAACATTAAATATATGTATGTTCAACTGAATTAATGTAATTCATAAATTAAAGAAAAACCACGATAAGTATGAGTTAACACCATTACCAATATGCAGTGGGATTCAATTAAAGGCAATGAGTGAAAAACAAAAGGAAATTCTTTTTACTTCAAATTCTATCTTTGGCTTTTGCCATATTTACCTATATTGATATTTATCTGACTTTTTCTAGATGTTAGTTTTGTGTTTGTGTTTATCTGTGATAAGTTTTGTATACGTGATTTATCTTTGATTTTTTGTCATGATTTTCCTTTGTATTTATGCTTTTCCATGACCTGTGTCATGATAAGTTTTATAAGGGCGCTTTACTTAGTGATCAAGGAACACGTTAAAAAATAAAAACACCAACTTTCTGAAAGAAAAAAATATTTTTGTTGCAGCACATATGGTTCATAAGAGGTTCTTATACAATAATATTTTAAGTTTTCTACCTAATTAACATTTACACTTTATACCAAATAAAAGCACATCAGTTATTCACTTCATTTCTTCTTTCGTAATTTCATGTCAATTGGAGCTTTTGTAGCAATAGACGATGCGTTGAAGGATACAGAAATGCTGACGTCGAGGCGAATTTGTATTCTGCCTTTAGATAGGTGATTTAATTCCACACCGCCACTTTGGGTAGTGATTTGTCACCGGAAAGAAAATGACAACCTTGTTTACCACGAAGTCACAGCAAGGTTACCTGAAGTAAACATTTCCTAATGCCTTGTCTCTGAAGCATGAATTAATCCTCTGAAATCTGCTGGCGTTGTTCTAATTGCGCTGATGCCCCACTGAGTGCCATTTCCTGTTAACTTTATAAATCAGGACCAGCATCTCCAACATGCGGGTAGAACAGAGAAATATTTGATTCTGGGATTAACGTAGACTTGTCAGCGGAGTATTGCCTTATAATTGATGGAGTTTGATCCAGATCGAAACGATGGATGTGCCCCTGGCCTTGGAATTAGCGGAGAGACTGAAAGATGTATCTTGCCTTTGGCGCATGGGCAACCTGCCAACTGCGTGCTGTTAGCGGTCTCTGCCGGTCCATAGCTTCAGTTCACCACATTGTGTAATAACTGACTGTTTAGTCGCACAGTTTAGATATCAGTGATGATTTTGAATTCTTCCACACATGCGTGTCTTGTCTCCCAAAATATGAGATAACTCAACTAAAAGTAGGGTTCATATTGGAGTGTTGAGACAGCCACGCAAGCTCACAGTCATGTCTGGTCTAGGCAGTCAACAGAGGAAGATCCTTACGACACAATGCGTAGACTTTAGTACACAATGGGACTTATGCGAGTGCTAAGGTTTTACCATGCATATGCTTATCCTTAGTGTCAGAGGTCGTGGATTAGATTTCCGTGGCCTGTCATCCTGATCTATGGGTTTTTTGGAGGTTTCCCCAGTAGCTAGGCGAATGCTGGAAAGGTTAAGTGCAAGTTGGGCCAGCTGGAACAGTGTAGAAGCCCAACCCACTCTTCTGTCGTGACCCTTGATCTGACCGCCCTTCCAGGGGTGCCTTGTTACTGGCACAGGCTTAAAACATCTACTCAAGGTCGAGGTGCTAAATCTCCCACCCTCGCTTACGTATAGGCTCCTACTTTTTGGATATAAGAAGGCAAATATCAAGGAAATAAATGGGTTTGATTGAAGTGCAGTTGAAGAGGCACAAAGGAGTCAAAGAGTCTACGTGCAAGCTTCAAAAAAGAACACTCACTTCATCTTCATCATCCAGAGGCTAAAGATATTAGAATAAGACTGAAAAATACAATGCCACAGCCGAGATTTCAACCCTTGATCTTGAACTTTCCTTTAGCCAGCTGAAGTACCATAGCAACATGCTGGTACTACATTAAATTCAGCCTCTGTATTCCCCTTGTACCTACAATCAACTGTGTAATAACACATTTCTGCAAATCTTTATCTTAGGTAACTTAAAGTGGATAGAATAACATGTTTTTGTAGGATTGAATTGTGGGAGAGAGATCAGAAGAAACGTTAGTGGACAGAGAAAGTCTGTGAATGTAAGAAGATGCTCGGTTTTACACCAAAGGAGAACATTCTCTTACAGGATTTTTACGACTGTGGCAAAACTGTTGCGTATTCTATAACTTAAATCAACGTTTAGGAAAAATGCTGCAAGTTCACTGGAGAATCAAGCATGATATATATAGTTCACATCGTGTAATTTTGCATCGTAGTTACTGTGCATTTACATGAATTTGGTTGCATCACGTTGACTTGAAGGGAACTTCCGCTGCGGTGATTTGGGACTGGTACGGTCGTCTCTGAACTGTCTTGACTGTGTCAAGGAGCTCCTGAAGGTCTCCACTGCAATCCTATTGCCAAGTCATGTTATTACTCATCAAAACTCTTCTTGTAATATCAGAGGCTCATTTGGAATTAGCATTCATCTTGTCCTGTGAAAACAACAGTGCTCCGCGATAGAAAGCAAGAAGTCTTTTGCCCAATGGTTCATACAGTTAAAATGCCACAAATATTTAATTTATAAAATAAGCAGTGCATATTACGTAGTTTGGAAAGAAGCGATGGTAAGAAAGTTGTTGCCCCTTTTTGCATATTAAATATGTTTAATGTAATTAAGGAAAATGAAGCTATTAACAGTGAAGCAACAAGATTCTAAAGTAAGAACAATTTTCTAAAAAAGATAAAATAACAAGTAGGTACACATTTATCATTTTAGCTGTTTAGATTATGATAAGGTTTATATTGGTAAAACTAAACGTCATTTAGAAATCAGAATAAAAGAGCATTTTAGAAATATGAAGTATAAACAAACTGATAAATCAGCTGTGGCAGATCATTTTTGGTCATTTAATCATGAAATTAATCCAGAAGTTAAATTATTAAAACAATTAAGTGGACCTATAGATTTAACGGTTTGGGGAAAAAAAATTATTTTAAAAAACAGAAACCGTGTTATGAACTTTGAATTACCTTCTATAGATTGTATTTATAGATTTTTGTTTTCAGAGATTGGTAATTAAAATGAACATCAGTATCTATGTTTTTTGTTTTCAGAGATTAGTGATTAAAATGAACATCTGTAGCTTTGGTAACGAATTTGTTTGTATAGCTTTGAGAATAAGTTGGAATCAACTCGAAACTCGAGCCAGTGTTTGAAAAAAATAACTTGCAAACATTACTAAGATAAGTGAAGTTTTTAGTTTCTAATTTGTTCTTACATTAGTATGTTTAATGTGTTGAAACTAATGCACACATGAGTCTTCAACCTACCACTGAATTTCAAATGTGGAATAAAAAAGTCGTGATATTTGCAATGAAGCATTTTAAGGAAAACAAAGTATATTTAAGTGTGTGTATGAATATTCGGAAATTCTAATATTTACGTCTAGAAATACATAGGTGCCAATCACGAAACTAGAATAGAGGTTCGGCTAACAGTAAGTAAAGTTCACCATCCCTTAAAGAATGCTCAAATTATAGTTTTACATAATTTTTGTTGCAGGTGTTGAATATTAAAATTTTTAAACTATATCATTTTTACATCGCTCACTATGGTCCCATATATGTACCTACGCGATTACCTTGCATCATTTCTGATTTCGTACTAACAAGCTTAATTTAACGTACTTATGGTATTTAAAAATAGCGCATGTTAAAATATAGTATGGGCTGCAGATTACTGGAAAACTGCTGTTGTTTTTTACGTTGTAGGCAAAACACAGAAATACGGTATCTGCTTCGGACATTATGAGATAAACGTTAGAGCGCTGACGAACTCCATAATTATGAAAAGTGACAAGAAATTGTCAGCAGGATATCCGCTTTCGATTATTTAGGGCTTTACCAATTCAGCAGAGGTAAGCGGTAGCGAAAAAAGAATTTGACAGGAATATAAGTTTGTATAAGAGATGCACGTAGAGAGAGTATAATTTAGGCACGGAAGTAGATAAAGTTAGTAGAGTCAATATGACGTTTTCAGGAACATATTTGAAAGCAAAATTAAGAAAGGGAAAAGGCAGTATAGTAATAATTCAATAAAGCATGTTCTAAGCGCTAATTATGTAACAGTAATTTGCCTTATAGCGATGACAGCTCACATTAAACATAAACATATATTTGTATTTTTGTTTTATCTTTTATTTGTAATGTTTCCATGGCTCAAGCTTTTACTGATAGCATTGGCGAGTAGGAATTTATTTCATCAGGCATCGTATGTTACTATTGAGTTATGCGTAAGAGTTTTTGTTAATAAGAATTTGAAAACCAAACAGGTCCATTAACTCGAACTTCAGTCGCTTGTTAAGGAAAACGAATATCAGAAAAAGGCAAGCACCTACAGAACAAAAGAAATCGAAATAGAAATGTATGGTACAAGAGGCCACTACGCAACTAAAGCCACCTATCAACAAGATACTTCAATAAAATGGATATTTTGTCAGATGAACACAGCACAGCCCGTCCAGATCGTCGTGACACTCCCCCACTCCTGAAGCGTAGATGCCCAATAGCAGAGATGTGTCCGCTTGCATAATAGGAAAGTATACCACTTGCTCTGACTGTGATAACTACACAATAATTGTTTACACTACGTAAACATACACTGCTTGTGAATGTGACTGCCTGGGTTCTGACATCACTCGCTGGTTCCCCACCACTCCAGTCACTACTTGCGCATATGGAGTGTCAGGACGATCTGGACAAACTAACCGTCGCCATATCACCAAATGTTAAAGCGACATTAAATGTAAGCACAGCTTAAATTTCGAAGAATGCATTTTATGGTGGAAGTAAAAGGGTATTATTATTTTTCATGTACATTTTGGAAAATAGTTCCAAAAGCATAACATTTCCTCATAAACTATAGTTTTATACTAATTTCAAACTAGATTTTAAATGATTTGAAAAATAATCTTAAAATTCTTGTGTCTGTATTTGCAGTAATCTGCGAGTTGTTCAATGCAAATTAATAACTCGAGCATTTGCATGCCAAACATAGACTACAAAGCAATTGCATTTCTGATTAATTTTGTGTCTGCAGCGGCTTGCGCGAGTATAGACCTCGTATTGGCAGTTTTAATTGTTTGGTAACATGCTACGGAAGCTTAATGAAGTATCTGAACTATACAATAACGTCCGCAAACAAATAAAAAACTTGGAACTGATACCTTCTCTAATGTTCACGCACGCGCGCGCGCATGTGTGTAACAGGTCACAAGTTTGCCTGCGCAGAATATAAAGAACGCATTGGAAGTCTGCGTTGCTTTGTATTGGGCACAGGCAGGATCGACTGCAGTGTTTTCAGACAGGCAGCCGACTCGTCGCTTCAAGTGCTAGCTGTATTACGCAAACATTTCAAGGACAGGGAAAGTTGCATGTTTTGCCGATCAAGAAAGAAGAAAAAGGAAGTCACCTGCTTGACAAGAAACAAAGGATTATTGCTTAACTTGCTGTCTATTTTGAGATTTTGATACTAGTTTAGAGGATAAATCACGAAGTAAACATTTATCAAGCATCTTCGCATCATTTCCTTACTTTTTGTCTCTTGTCTACAAGTATCCGCGCAAGCGCATTCATCGCTATTACTCTTATTTCAAGTAGAGTGGGACAACCAGTTTTTTGCTTACCTATGTAAGGAAGATGGTTTTTACTGAAGCTGCACTGTTTGTAGCCTCAGGAATAGCGGCTATTCTGAGATCGTACATAGAATTTATAGCGCAAATCTGCAACTGTGTCAAACATGGTGAGCAATCAAATCATCTTGACCACCACAACTTGCCCACATTAACAGACTATTTGTATTGCTAATTTTGACTATGGCAGACACAAAATATAATGGCGTTGATAGCGTGGTATTAATATTCCCCTGCCTGTTGTGCAAATACATTTTGTGGGCGCAAATTATATTTATATCACTGTCTTCACGTGTTCAACTATACAACACTGCAAGCCCCTGATTGGATGTTTTGTTGAGCTACTCGCCATTAAATTTTGTCAGCCATATAGACAGCAACAGAATGCATGTTCAGTGTTTAGAGATGTGATCATGCACGTGACAACACATTTCTATAATAAAAGGGAATATTAATGAACCAGTGTTTTATGGCAGAAAAAATAATTTGCTAGTAGAAGACTAGAAGAATAATTAGAAACAACAAAAGGAAAGCGCTGGTGGTATTACATTGGGAAGAAAAAAAGTAAAAATGATAATACGAAACACTAAAATAAATAAGGTAACTAACAAACATACTTACCCATAAAAAACAAACCAGGAAAGAAAGACAAATTAAATTATATAATGTGATGACGTCGCTGTTTTATTATATGGTAGTGAAACATCCACTGTGCACAAAAGGAGCTTAAAAAGTTGAATTAGCAGAGCTCTTTCATATCAATAAAGGGAAGTAACTTACAAGACAGATTTTAAAATGAAATTATTAGAACATACCTAAATATTGAATGTGTATCTAATAAATGAACATGTTATAGAGATTTGGTTAAATTATTTGGAACGAAAATCGAAAAATAGAACTCTTAAAATAACAATGAAATATCAATCAATAGAAATTCGAGGAGTAGTAGACCGAGGAAGAGATTGAAATACGAGGTGAGACCGAAACAGAGATCTAATCCATGAGAAGAGGAAGAAGAAGAAATGTACTAGATGTTAAAAAGAAGGTTACTATGGTATGGGCATTTGTAGAAATGAAGGAAGGTTGCTAAAGATGACGATGCAGGTGAAACAATATTGAAGAGGAGGTAAGGCAACTTTAGAAGTAGATATATTTATACAGAGGACTATCAAACCAAGGAGTAGAAAATGTAATAAGTAAGAAAGTGTAAAAAGTTAAGGGCTTTGTGCTTACGAATGTGAGTGTGGTTAGATGATCGTCCACCTCTGCCGTTCTGGGCAGCCGGGTTGGTAGGCACTGGCCCCTCCCGGGCTCTAGCACAGCAGGATTTATTTGTTTAATAATACTAATATAGTAATTAATAAATGAATTCATTCGTTAAGTTAATCAGCTGTATTTGTTAACCAATAGAAACTATTGTGACTGTCCTTGTTAAAATTGCAATTTAATGTTATTCGGGCTCAATTCCAGAGGTATTTTCTGCAGGTTGAGGACCTCTTGCACCTCGGTCAGTTTGAATCTGTTATTAGTTCCCGAGAATTCCGAGTTAATTGAAACGTACTGCTGTCTATCCTTAGCATTGCAATTTAAATATTTGAAGTTAATTGTCCTGATCGACATTGGGCACTGGTAAGTTTATCCAGAAGAATGAATTATCACTCTGAACAAATTAATAAACCAGTTACTGTCATCTATTTATACCCTGATATTATGTAATACAATGTAAGGCAAGAAGCTGTATTAATAAAACCTGTTTTGCGGAGAATAGCGAAAAAAGTATAGTGTAGCCAACTCTCAAATTCGCACTCATTAAAAATCGATTCTGTTCTTGAAGGACTTTTTCTTGTGCTGGAACATTGCTAGTATTCTGCGAGGAAAGAGGGGCTGCCAATGACGAAAATTGTTGCTAATAGACTCTGCCGTAATGAGCTGTTAGGTAATAAATTGTAGAGAAAGAAGGCAAGTGAAGTGGCAATTAGGCAAGGCTTGTGACTTGGGTGTTAACGTTGTGCGTGTATGCCATTCTTGACGTGCATTTCACCCAATGGCCACAATATATTTATTTAAAAACTAATGAAATGAAGAGTACAACCGAAGCTTACTTACTCATCAAAGGGAGTTAAAGTAACCACTCTTTGAAAGCAAAGTCTCTGTTTATTTGCATTTACATCCGAAGACCCTTGCTCAGAAGTGAAGTTTTTTAGAAGTTTAGAGGATTTAGTTACCACTATCATTAGCACAATAAAGTCGACTGGTACCATCACATACAAAGAATGCCATTAGAAAGGATTCCTGATCACATCCTGTTGTAACAACCTAAGGGAAGACATCCTGGAAGACCCAGAACTAGAGGATAGATCGTGCTAATAAGCTGAATTCTTGATGATGATTATGATGATGAAATTAAATGCCTAGACGTTTCCTCTTATAGGATTGCTTATTTCTATTTCCTTTGTTTTTATTATTACGAGTGTGCTGTTTCAAGATGAACGTAGCTATCTATATAAGAAATTACTCCAATTTATAGAATTCGTTTACCAAAGAGCAGTTATTTATTCCTTGTGTTTATATTACATTCCCAGTGCGATTAAAGCGATTAAATAAAGATTAGAAATAATACATAATCTTTTTCCATGTGTTTTGAAGAATATTGTTGCAAAGGCAGCTTTTTAGTTATGAATATTACTGGGAACAGATGAAATTCGTAAACTGCTAAGAAATGATTTTAAAAGAGTTCAGAATTGGGCAAGCAAAATCTTAACAATTGCACTTGCCTTGGAAACTATTCGGCGTAAAATGGCTTTTCGCTTATCGCAATCTTTCATCAAGGCTGCAAAGCCATCAATAGGTGTAAATCTGGTCCAAAGAAGCATTCAGGCTATCTCATTTTTTGATCCTTATACCACTTCGACACATAAGCGACGATATAAGTATACTTGACGTACTTCTTTTAGTTTTATCGAATTGTTTTAATTTCGACGTTGTCTTAGAGGTCGCGAAATGGATTCCTTTAGGTCTCAATCGGAAAAGTTGGACTTAATACTCCACGGTTTGATTACCATTAACTAGAAGATACGTGATAATAGTGAATGTCATAAACGGATGTCTTAATCGGTTAAACAAGTAAAATTTTGTAGAAATAAACTTTTCCTCATGTTCAATTATTCTTGAATAATACGAGTTTTGGAATTTCGTCTGTGGAATCCCAGGAAGCAGACCTTGTTTTCAAAACATGACTGGAGAATGTGTGTAGATTCGTATAAGGAAATTTCTCAAATCCTGTAGAAATGTGAGTAGTAATGAATTTTGCAGACGTTCTAATTCTAAAAAGAATGCCATAGTGGAACATGTTAATAACTAATTTGACGTTCAGACTTCATCTTAAACATTCCTGATGTAATTTGTTTTCAGACGTATTTAATGTCATCTTCTAGATTACAGCCTGCTTACGCAAGCGGCTGAGTTTGTACATAACGGTTAGAACAAAATTAAGTCCGAAGTGTTGTAGAAAAGTATTCACGGAATGGAAATTTGAGTCGTAAAGTTGGAGTGTGACCTCAAGGTCTATGACATGAATTACTTATGGACTTACTCGATCAAATCGAGTAGGGTTGACACGTGGAATAGAAGTTGGCTCCGACCCAAATCTTCAGCTGCGTTCTTCACTCTCGTTTTCAACAGCCATTTCTTGTTACTTTCTGACAGTCACGTGCAGTGG
The DNA here is from genome assembly GCA_030765045.1 of Tenodera sinensis. Classification (NCBI taxonomy): domain Eukaryota; kingdom Metazoa; phylum Arthropoda; class Insecta; order Mantodea; family Mantidae; genus Tenodera; species Tenodera sinensis. Next base: position 17,791,709 of record CM060973.1, on the reverse strand, counting down.
CTACCTGCATTTCTACGCTTGCCTTTGTAGCATCTCGAATCTGCTGTAGCCCTGGGATCAACCGGATATAACGGGCATCAAGGTAAATGTGGAATACTCGATCGGATAGTGCTGACGTAAATTTCGAGGAATAACGGCGCTGAATTTTATGGTAACGCCCTCTAATAGCTATTTGTTAAACTGTGCTGGTCAGGGAAACAGTACATCTATTCGTTGGTAAGATAGACAACTCATTAATTCCCAAAACTTGCATGTGACTCTCTTAATCCTGTTTTGAAGTTGTAGTACGGAAAGAACCTATATAGGTCAGATTTTGCCATATACCTACCACAATGCAGACACCAGTGAATCTACTGGTAAGTAGAAGTATTGTATTCCACCCAAAACTTCCATGTCGAGATTTCACCGGAAATATATGTTTTGAGACCCCCTGAATCCAAAAAAAGCATTTTTAGAAAAAGGTCCGTGGTCTGTCTGTCGAAAAGTCGGTTAAAAACCAAAGTTGGTATTTAAGTTTAATGTCTTTCAAGGATGCGACACGAAGATTTTGAAGAAAATAGCCCCACCCTAAACTACCCTTCACATGGAAAATGTTTCTAAAATTTTTATTTTCTTGATCATGCAAAGAGGACGGAATTTCAAATTCATCAACTTTTAAACGATTTTACTATGACTTGAATAAGTTCTTGCCCACCTCTGTAGTGTGGGGATAGCGTCTGCCTCACATAGAAGAGGTCCCACGTTCGAATTTCGGTTAGGGTAAGTTACCCTCTTCCGAAGTAAATATCGGGTAATTTGAGAATCATTTCATTCAATTCATTCATTGTAGGATATACCTTACCGGTTAAAGTATGTTGAGCTTTAGTAATAATAATAATAATAATAATAATAATAATAATAATAATAATAATAATAATAATAATAATAATATGTTTAAATAAACAATTCTTGTATCAAGAGCTTTCAGAAAACCTAAAGAAAGTTGACTTAGCTATCCTAGCCTACGCGTAACAGTCACAGTTAGTCTAAACCTTATTTTGGCCATAATTTCCCTGTTAATGGGTAAATTTCAACAAATAAGCCAGGATATTAAAGGTCTCGTCACGAAAACGGCTCCAACATTTAGGATGAAAATTTATATTTAGTTAACATTTTGCTTTTCAAATTTATCTAAATAAGTATCTTCTCCCAAAAAAACCACGATTAAAAAAAGGGAAAAGAAAGGAAAAGCCAAGCGAAGCTCGGTCGCCCAGGTAACAACAGCAACAACAACAGCAACAACAACAACAACAACAACAACAACAATAACAATAATAATAATAATAATAATAATAATAATAATAATAATAATAATAATAATAATAATAATAATAATAATAATAATAATAAATAAGCACTGTATGAGTATTTGGAGAAAAGCAAGTAGGTAAAGTCTCAGTTTTTTTGCGTGTGTTTTGAGGAAAAGGGCAAATTGGAATGGTCGATCGTTTACGAGTGAGATGCGAATTGCGGGTGTGACACCGACCCAGAGCCACAGTCCGCCCGCAACCAGTGAGTTAGAAGCAGGTATAAAGTAACCCCTTTGCCTGCAGGCAGGTGTTGTGCGCTGTTGCATGCTATCCCCACCCTTTTACTTTTCCTGCGGGCCTCTCGTGGCATTTTACGTGCTGCTTCCCAGAGAAGTCCCGCGATATAATTATGCCGGTTTGATCACTGCGTTGCCAGATTCTCAGACATAGCGTCGAACTTCGTGTGTTAACACAACAAACTAACAAGTTAATTTCTACAAAAATCTAACTAATCTTTCTGTAATCTTTGTTTCTCTTTATACAACTTCTCCAAACCATTCTTTGCTATCTACTTCAGGATATCCGGACTAATTTACACAAATATTTGCTTGTAAATACAAGAGGGATGGAGAAAACCGAATCGATAGTCAAATGTTTTAAAGCTCGCGTAGTGCGAGTCCCAGAAACAGGTGAAAAACGACAGCACTTGAAAGAAAATTACAACGTTTTGAAAAATTAAAACCAATGTTAACGATATATAGGAAATGACTAAAACACATAATTTATAGCAAATATCTTTCTGTGGTGTCAAAGAGGCCTAGATTTGTTATGAATTGCTTATAGTTTACTCATCATACAAGATCGTCAACTTTTTTCCACGTAAAGCACAGTTTGGGGTTGCGGGAATTGAAAATCTTTTTGCATCTTTGGAAGATGCAAATCATATTCTTCATACTCTTCCCAAAATAAGAAACACACTTGAGATAAACAAAGGCGAGAAGCAGCCCTAAGCGCGTGGCCGCAAGGAGCTCTCTCATTGGCCCCTGTCCGCAACACTCAGTCTAAGAACAGAAATTAGATTTCATCTTTAGTCTATGTTATTACTTTTAAAATACCGTAGTGGATACATTGAATGCTTTCATTGGAATGTGCTGAATTTTCACTGCTGTTTGGAAATAGAAACCAATTACTTTACTGAAAAAGTAGTTATCGCTTATCCATTGCATATAATGTACACGTATTGGGCGGAGTAATACAAAACTATGTTTCTTAGAGCGGATCTAGTATTTTTTTTTTAAGATTTAAGGGCATCTAGACATATATTTTAATGAAATCTTATCTAATTTCTGGTTGGAATAGAATACTTTCTCCCTCTACTAGGCACATGTTAGAGAAAGTGAAAAAGAAATCATTCATATGACTTTCTTCACTCATTCTTGCACAAACTATCTCTTCTTACAAAGGAACGTTCTTCTATCTACTTCATTTTAATTAAGGTAAACGTTTGTGGAAATGCTTTTATTACATATTTCCTTTTACGTGCAATGGTAATAGAATACCGTAGGTTTAAGCGATGTCAACTCTCAAGAGGTGGAAGCTATGTGATGGCTTTAAAATTTGTATGTCCATGACCAGGAGGGGCAGAACCATGACTTCCCATTTGGGAAAAGTGTAAGTATTGGAAAATTCAAACTAATAATTGGAAATATATCGGAAACGCTTTAAAAATATTTACGTCTACACGTGTCTCAATAATTTTGAAGAGTAGAATCTATTGACAAGCTATTTTGACAATATTTAAAAACAAATCAGTGCCTGCATGAGAAGCAGCTCTTGTTACCATCATTGATGGCGTAGTACATTAAAGACATTACCTTTGACCCCAAAAGAGCCCCAGCAGCCTTACTCTGCAGCATGACCTAGGATAAAGTTAACAAGAAGAGGGAATAGTCAGGTGCTAAAATACAAAAAGACCACTTGGGTAATAATTAGCAGTTTGCCGGTTTATCGCCAGACGGTGGTCGGTCGGTCGGTCGGTCGGTAGAGTATAAAGTGAAATACGATCTTCTGCGGGAGTAGATTCTGGTATTGCCAAGAATAGCCGCTGGGTGTATTATTGCGAACATGCAGCTTATTTACTCTGCAGGTAGAGGGGGACGATTTTCCCATGCCCACATTGCAGTGTACAGGTGCAGAGGGGAGAAGAGCGGAACCTGATGACCGCCTTGTTGCCATGTCTTCAACTAATGTCACATTCTCATTCGGCAACATAGGGATACAATTTTAGAGGACCTTTACAAAGGCTGAAACCCACTGTGACTCTGCCCCTGTAGAGCTTCGTACTACTTCATTTAAATAAAACAACATGCCGAATTTGGCAAAGTAAAAAATAAAGAATTAGCCATTAGACAAAAGTTTGAATTTCGATTTTACAATTTGCAGACAGGATATGGTGATAGTATTAATATTATGGTTTCATGCGATTCAAACATGTAACAAAAATATCTGATGTGTTGCACTCACATGACTTTCTCTACTCTTGTGTTAACCATTGTTACAAACTCTTATCCCTATATCTTCTTCGTGTTACTTGAGATAAACATTTAGAGACATTTGTTATTGCTTATTTCCTTGTAGGTATGGGAATACAGTAGGCTTTGAGCGATAGTCAAATCTTTTAAAGCTTTGAGACCCCGTTCTCTTTGCACACGTAACATATAAAAAAGTGAACAACGATGTTCCATTTCACCAAAGTTTTAAGTTTTCCGAAACTGACACACATAACAAGGAATATCTCCGAAATGGTTCACTCTACAAAAAAATTATTGCGACATAAATTGTGTGTTTTAGCGATATCTACATTTTTTGTGTATTGAGATTTTGTCTATCTCTTACGGTTTACAAGTTATTCAAAAGTCATCCAGAGTAAACAGGACTACATAGGCCATAGCCAGAAAATTCAAAATATACATTTCATTTGTCATACAAATATCTTAAACATATAGCATTTTAATCAAAATCGTTACAGCCATTTTCAAGAAAATCGAAATTTTCCACGTAAAGGGTAGTTTAGCGTGGGGCTGTTTTCTTCCAAATCTTCGTGTCGCACCCTTGAAAGACATGAAACTTAAATATCAACTTTGGTTTTTAACCGACTTTTCGTTTTTGAGTTATGCTGTTCACAGATTGACAGGCAGACACGCGCGCGCGCACACACACGCACACATTTCCGGTGAAATCTCGACATCGAATTTTTGGTGGAATACAATACTTTTGTATTCCTCATACCCTGGATTTGTTGCCTAGTTCCCACAAATTTGACCAAAAGCGAGAATTACACGCACTGCCAAATAAGCATTGTTTTAATTAAATTATTTTTTCTCTCCCCTCATATACGCCTTTAATTGTATTGACGCTGGAATATTAAGTGTCTTGTGCAGGAACAGTTGTTCTGTATTTGTATACAATAGTAAAAGTCAATAACAGACTAATTTTCACTAGCGGGCTGTTTGCACATGAGCCAGCAACGGCGTGCGATTATGAATTACCTAGTCAATAACAGCTCATATCAGAAACATTGCTATAACATTGTATTGCCGAACTAGCACAGGATTCACCAAGAGTTGCAGGAACAAATGAAAGTCTGGTTCGGAAGCGCTGGATTCGTATTTTTTGTTTTGTTTTGTTTGTTTGTATTCGACTGCATCAGTTATAGGCACGTTTTCAATTGGAAGCGACTAAAATAGCGTATAAATGAGAGTACATAAAAGCGAGCTTTTCTTATAGAATTGAAACGATTTTATCAGATTACTCAAACTAGTATCAACGTGTTAGTTTATGTAAGAAAGCCGAGGATAGCTACTGCAGGTAAGGAAGGGAGGGATTATTCATTTCATACCTTCGGAGTGCTCTTCTCCAGGCTTGGTACAAATGAATGATTAACATACTTCATACGTGGGGACCAGAAAAACTGTGACGTATAAATGAGAACACTTGTAACCGAAAACGTATAATTGAGCTAAGCATTAGTAAACGAAGTTTGGTGACATAGCTGCATCTGCGAAAAACGTTCAAGTAAACAAGTGAGGTTCAACGGAAGAAAATGCAAATCTAGAAGAATCACCATAAAAAGCTGACATAATTAAATAATCTGAACGCAGGCACTACACAAATGCCGTACATAGGACTTTGAAGTCCTTCTTCAATCTAAGAGAAACGTAAATACTTGTGGTGAAATAGGTTGAAAAGAAAATCATCTTAAAACATCTTCATTAAGTTTTTTTAACATGGGAAATTTAGTGTTTGAAAAAGGATAAATTCCCAATGTAATTATTAGTGTGATCAGATAATTTAGATACCGCAGCGAATGACATGAATAATCAGAGAATTACGGTTATAGCTGAGGTTCGATTTCTCTCGATCTGTTTTACCAATGTTCTCCTTGGACTATATAAGTTCTTAACAGTTTCATCTGCAGACCTGTGTAACAGCTGGATGTTGAAATAACAGTATTTATTAAACTTGAGAGTTCGCAAGTTTGAAGTTCAAGCATTAGATAAATGGTCAACTTTTGCATCATAAAGGAAAACACAAAAGTTCAGGTGGTGTTGACACTAGTAACACCAAGACAAAAACGTGCTGCGGTTACTTTCGTTTCTTATGCAGAATGAGTTCACTAATGGGGCCAGCACTTCACTGCTCCGAAACTTAGTATGTAAGATGCAGACTGTTTGTCAACCCCAGTTTAGGAAACGCCGAAGCATTTTGAAGAGCTGTGCATTTCGCAACGTGTGCTTCTGGGAGTGTTTTTTTCTTGAAGCAAGTTGCATTTTGAAGTGTACTACACACTCTTGTAATGCAGGTCTTTCCCCCAGAATGCTTTACAGCAAGTTTATTGAATATTAACAGTCCTGAGCAGTGCTGTCCAATCTTTTCTCTTATGAGCTAATGAGTCGCCTTGTCGTTCTGCCCCAACTCCTTTGTTTTGTGCATGGACTGTTTCTCCTTCACTCATTCAGATAACCAAGCATTAGAGAGGTTGGTTTTTGAGTCCTATGAATGCGTGATAGCTCAGCGAACAACAGGTGGAGGCATATCCGCCGTCCCTCTTTCGCATAACTTCCGCATCACTGATCTTGAGTTTCGGTCGCGTTTGCCATAGCTACCGGAAAACGCTGTAGGTTGGATTATCAATCATTGCTTTCTGCGGTAGTGCAGAGCTTTCGCTGTAAAACCAGTTTTGTCAATTCTGTCGTATTTTTATCTTTCCGTGTGTCTCCGTATGCGAACATTTGTTATATAATTTTTTTATCATGTAGTAATTTCGGTCCGAACGTTTTTCCAGCGCATCATTCCTTGCATTGCAGGCACAAACAGTTACTTTCGTCCAATGCCCCAGCTATTTCTTTCCCCTTTCTCAAGAACCAGTATTCGAATCCCTTCGCCCCTGTTACTCTAAAATGAAATGAACAAATGTTTATTTAGGCATGCGTACAACATGCCCGGGCTGTTTAGGGAAACCCCTCTTCAGCCTAGTGTGGTATTTGTTTCGTTTTCGGGTTGGGATTTCCCTCGGCTTAAGTGCGTATTTATGTTATTTTGTGTTTTTGTTGACATTGTATAGTGTAGTGTGTTGTGATTTGTGTATCTGCTTCTAAAAAAGGTTCTTATTTATGTTGTCGGTTCCATCCAGTAGGGATCAATTCATGTATAACTTAGCCAGTCAGAACATAAGAATATATTCCCCACGTGGAGTAAATCACGTGCTAGGCTTTGGTTCCGCTTTAGTGCTGTGAATCTTAGTTGCTATGTCGATGTAATTTTAAAATATATCGTATTACAGAGTTACTTGAAATGTCAACTACCGCAATCACAAAGGATTGTAATAATAAGTTGTATAAGAATAGAAAGCGCTGCCTTTCTGCATTATGGCTTTTTTTTTTTAAAGTGGCGGTCAAGTGCTATTGTGAATTCGCTACAGCAATAAAACAGGTGAGACCAAACAAAGCCGCTATTTAACGCTTGGTAATAGTAATCATCGCGCCGATAACATAGGATAGGTACGTTGTTTCTGTGCCTGAGACTATAAACGGCGTTAAATAGTTTGTTACCTTGAGAATCATTCCTTTCTTTCTTGCTTATGGACTACTGAACTAACCCTATCCATACCACCGCCCTGGGAAGGAGAGGCGAGATGAAGGGAAACCACAACCCCGACACAGGACGACGAAGACAGCGCCACAGAAACGTGCGGAAGTTCTGACAGTTGATAGAGAACCACCGGGCACACCACCGCTCCCCAGAGAGGGCGTCGAAGCTACCCTTACGACTCGAGCAGTAGCACCCGTTATCACAGGGGAAGAGGGTTACAGAGCGCAAGCAACCGCGCCATATTCCGACAGCTGCCCGAAACACCACGCTGAAAGATGACAAGGAAAATGAAGTGAGAAAAGGAAGGGAATAAAGCCATGGAATGAAATTAAGAACTTACAACACCCTACCCATTTATCTGCCCCAAAGAAAATATGCAGAGGTGAGAAAATTATTAGACTTGAGGCGGGAAAAGTTTGTGGATTACGGACTCGACAAATCAACGGTATTGTTTATTAAATTATTTTTCCAACCCACATCCTCCAAAATCTACACAGAACAAAAGACAAGCTCATAGAAGAAATGTCTGGTATTCATTTTCAATGCTGTTGGATTATCACTGTACAGAATAATGAAAACGATCTTGAAGAAAAAATATTTCCCTGTAAATAGTAATACAAGATAAGAGGGTGAGCGTAGTTTTATTCTTCGTTTTCATATAGAGTGCTGGAAAAATTCTATAAACGTCAATATCCTGGAGACAACCTAATGATTTTCACGCCTCTGCAGAACGCATTCTCCCCCCTCCTGCTTTATAGTCTCAGTCTCATTTTGTAGAAACTCTACACCTACATCTGAAGTACTTTAATGCAGTAGTTAGAGAGGGCGCTGCACATGCTACTTAAAATTGCTAAGTGTCGAATTCTTTTGCTGTTGGTTGGGAGGAGGGCGTGGCAGGGTGGAGCGATTATAACGCCAACTGACACACTTTGGAAGCCTTTTGTTCCGTTATGATTTGAGCTCTCAAGCAGGGCAGAATTATGATTAAACCTCTCATTACCTTAGAAGTATGTGTTTCATTAATTCATAATGATTTAATACTCTTGTGCAATTAAAGCCCAAAACATGGCTGCAACATTCTAAGAGATGCTGTAACTCATTGCAACGAAATTAATATGGTAGTTGTATAATGTGTAGGTCCAACATATGGGTTTGTTTTATACATAAGCCCTCTTGGAGTTCTAAAGGCTTATTGCGACATGAAACCTTATCCTTTCTGCACTCAAATCCCTTTCAAAACTAAGAACATAAAATATTCGAATAATAAATTATTCAATAATTTAAATTCGTTTATTAAAAATAAATAAAAACACATTTGTGTTCCATTCCGAATGATCCTAGCATGGAAGTCTGGTCTTCCCTATGATTAATGTTTTTTAAATGTTAAAATGTGATATTTTTGCATTCACACAACTTTCTGTACTCATTATCGTTCATTTTTACATAGCTTGTGCAAACTCTTTTCACAAAACGTTCCTTTTCTATCTACTTAATGTAATAAAGACTAAGGTTTGCAGAATTAGTTTAATTTCGTTGTAGGTACAAGAGATTCAGGTAACCGAAGCGATAGGCAGATGTTTAAATACTGGTGTATAACATTACGAGAAACGGCGGAAAGACAGCACATAAAATGACAAAATTGTTGAAAATACAAACCGATAATAGCGAATACCTCGGAAGTGGTTGATACCATATAAGGTATTAAAATAAATTGTGTATTTTAAAGAGATCCATATTTTTTGTATAACAAGGCAATTTAAAGGAAATTCACTCACTCACTCTCTCTCTCTCTCTCTCTCTCTCTCTCTCACACACACACACACACACACACACACACACACACACACACACACACACACACACACACACACACATTTTTTAAAATGCTATTTTTGGTTTCATGGAGCCTCAAAACATATATTGAGGTGAAATCTCAATAACTGTAGAACTTAGAAATTCTTTATACTCTTTCAGGAGCCAGAAGTTACTGCTGCAAGAGAGCACTCGTCGACACTAGTAAAATAAACAAATATTTTCTCGTTTCCTTTTCCATGGCTTCTTCACTTGCAATTATTACTGTTTGTAATTGAAGGCATGTAGGAAATCCGGCTGAACAGTACTCGTGGAGCTCGAGACTTGGCCGCTGTATACTGCAGCCTGGCGCTACAATTGAAATGAATGGAATGATAGCCCATATAATTAGGGCCGCCGTCCAAATATAGCCGCTATTAGGCATTCCTCCGCTTCGTGGATGTTGACCCTTGAATGATGTGCTTCCGGGTTTTTCGATACTCTCCCTTCGTCAAGTGTGAAAACAGCACAATGAAACAAATACAATTGCATGGTGTTGGTCATTCATCTGCGTGGACGATTTTCGCAAATGTGCGTGCGTATGAAAAATTCTTATGTTGCATTTCTTTAGAGGGTATACAAGTTATTTTATAAGTTTCTTTATTCTTCTACTTAATTTTACAGAGATGAACATTTGCAGAAATAGCTGCATTACACATTTCGTTATGGATACAAAGGGAATAGGGATGTCAAGTGTTTCAACTGGACCCTATATGCTGATATTAAAATCGCATATTCTTTCCATACAACCACCAGAAAGAACTGAAAATCAACAGGAGTTCTCAGCTATACAAGATGATATGAAATACGTTCACATTGGAGAGACCTTTTTGGTGAAGAAAATAATGCTAAAGATCCTTTTCGGATGAAATGAGAAGGGACATATTTAATTTTCTCTATGTTAACGTCAATGTTTAAGAACCATATATAAGCATACCTTTCAAGAAAGAAAGAAAGTACATAATTCTGCTTATGTTATAGTAATACTTACTGCAGCTGAAAGAGTCTTCCTAAACACTTTTAATTCCGATTCGCGTTAGCAGATAAACTATCATTTCCATAATACTAAAGAAGAAAACTCGCGTCTTTAAGAAGTTCGCTAATATTGCTTGAATTAACTAAGAACTGGTCTTCCCCAGTGTAGGCAAAATATTAGAGCGGTTCTGTGCGCTTCAGTTTATTTGTTTATTGTTTCAGCTCAGGTAGAGATTACTAAGTCTAAAGAAAATTAAAATGCCGTTGCCTGTATAACCGTAAAACTCCTGCGTGAACAAGTTTAAAGCTACAGAAGGCACCGAAAATTGCTGTTACCAGTGATTTGCAAACAGACGCATCATAACATTTAACATTACTCCCCAGTGCATATTGGACAAGTAATTAATTTGATATAGTCTGTATGTAATTTAATTATTTTAACTTTGCCTTATGTCAGAAGTTCCTCTGTGTTCAAATGCTTAGTTACTTCAGAAGGTTTTGCAAACAATGGCCATTTACATTTCAAACTTATTGTGTTTCAGGTCAAAATGTTAATGTTGAATGAAGAGGCACGTAATGGTTACGTTATAAAACGATTTTCAACATAACTAACCATATTTTTGGTGCTGTTGCGTTGCATTTTCTCCCAACATGAAGCTAAAAGGGAATAAATTATAAAAGCATACGTCTGCCAACCTTTTAGGGCATCTTGATATAAAGGGACAACTCTGTTTCCTGGACAAATAATGAAAAGATCGGAAAGTGAGTTTAGGCTGTTATAGCTCATTGCATGTGGCACGTGGATTGTTAAACAAAACACTGCAGGCCGAAAAGATGGCGGCAATGGAAACAGCATTTCTGAGAACACTTGTGGTTTGTTATATTGCAGCATTGTAAAAGAAAGGATAAGATCAAACTCGGTGGTGTCCGACGTATTTCGCAAACAGTGGAATGTAGACAAAAACAGAAACACCTACCTACCTACCTCATTTCAAGGATGCTTAATAATGGAGACTAACCTACAGGTGCTAGTGGCGAAATGGCTAAAGTCTGGAGTTGGCTGATGCCAAGCAGCAATGCTTTCACAGACAGCTAATACGTGCTAATGGGCAACACATCCTTGTTGAAGGTGCTGTTTATCATGCTGTCAATAATGCGCTAAATAGACTAACTGTGCTGTTTGATGGTAAAAGGAACAAGGCTCGAATTTAACATGTATTTGGGTCTGTACTAAACCTGATTGCCAGCTCTGACTACACGTGTGACAAAAACGCGTTTACGTGAGACTGAAATTGTGATTTATTAAATAATTAGGAGGTTTACAAGGTTAGGTAAAGTTATTTAAAATATCAACAACTATCTACAGCATTTTCGTGGAAGTTGCCGTTATAGTTACCAGAAAGCGAGTTTTCTAATTCATTTTCGTATTTGTTTCTTATTCTTGTAGTGCCTCGCGCAATCCCTATAACTTATAAGATGGGAGAAATTACAATGTTTGACGCTCATCTTGCTGTTCATTGAATTGCGAAAATAGCTAAAGCATGTCAGTATTATTAATTGGAATTTCTTCGTTAACTTGATATGTATTTTATCATTCATTGTAAGCACAATATTTTTATTTTAAATATATTTTGAAAAAAAAAATAATACTACACCTTAAGCGTTTCCAGGTTGCACCACGGGGTGGTAGTTCTACTTTGCACCCCAATTGCTAGAGAAGTGATGTATCAAATTTGTAAATAATTTTTATGTTCAATTACTGTGCCATTAAATAAATACATTTTAATATACTGAAAACAATAGCTTGGTGCTGGGATGAGTATTCTTTGTAGTGGATAAGATGTTTGGTTAATTTTGAAAAAAAAAAAGGGTAGATTTTAATAAAAACTGTATAATTAAAAAAGTGTCATTACTTACATGATATCATTGCATGAAAGTAAATCGGTGAAGTAAGGGGGTATGTATATCCATATTCTAAAACATCCAGTCGTTTTGAGATTTAGCATTGACGAAATTAAGGCTGTTCTCACCTTAATCTGAAGATTGATGTTCCTGAAATTATTGGTCAGCGAGGGAACTAAACAGTTGACTCAGAGGAGCGTGTATCAGTCGCGAGGTAATTTCTTACGCGTAGGTTCAGTATCGCAGAGAGAGAGAAAAGATTTTGATGGAATTTGCGACATTTCCAACCGAATGTCCCTGTTACATTTGCACTTAAAGCTGCTCTCTCAAAATATATTATTTTCGGATAATGGCATGACGAAATATATGCGTTGAATTTTCTACAAGTCTTTCGAATCATCTCCATTAGTTCACTTTACACAAAATAATACTTATACTCGTATAAGCATAAAAAATGTCGGAGTTCCATTTTGAAAGTTTCCTGTGGAATGGAATATTTATGTTTAAACATGCTTATCTTGGTGAAAACACTGACAGAGAAATGCTACCAAGAGTTCCTTCAAATTTTAAACCTAATCACAGGTTTGTGCTGTCAATTTATACATTTTAAAGTAGTGGCTGCAAAAGGTAGCCTAAATCTCGAGAGTACGGAGAAAATAATTATGTAACACAGCAAAGTGTGCGTTTACTGTTTTAGCGGCCCAAAATCGGGCATTCTGTGGTGAGTTAATAATTGATTTCCAGCTGACTAGCATGTTGGCGTATTTCTGAGTGTACAGTATTTATGTAATTAACATGGACTAGAATTAGAAATATGCGTTTTATTGATAATTAAAGGGTCGCGTTACGTTGAATGTTGATGCAGATATGTAAGGTAATGACCGGCGGCGCGCACCATCAGCTGTTTGTCTGTGACAGGGTGAAACTGTGCGCTTGAGGCGGCGGGTCGCAGAAGGTCACGCATAATCGGGGTTGTTGGCATCGCGAACGTCCTTGGGGAGGGGAGGGGGGAAGCGAAGACAAGGAGAGCGAGCGAGTGAGCGAGGGTTGACACCGTGATCGACGGCCTCCTCTTCACACATGGCGGTCGGTCATTCATAGCGCCCTAGTACTGTTTAATAAACATGTAGACAAGAGAGGGTGTTCACCTGTGTCGTAGGTCAGGCTTGGGCAGGGTGCCAGCATGCTTATACCCTTTGATCCGAAATTCAAGAAGGCGATTGTGTAACAAGTGATAATCATATTATCTCCACGCTTAAGCTATGCATAACTACCTCATGCACGAGGCAATAATAGTGACTCGCAGCAGGTGTTCGGTTCGATACTTGGCATGCTTCGAGTCTGCTCCGCGAGTAATGTTAGAAATAGAACATGAATCCCCCTATTAGAGTAAATATGTCTGAGACTCAGATGCAGTAATCAATTCCCACAAATAGCTGTACCAGAGGAAAATTAATTATAAACAGAACTGTCTAACAAAAAGCAGTGGGTTTGTTCAATGTCGTTCGGAAATACTTTTAAAATGTATGTTCTTGCGACTATTTGGGAAAAAATCTTCGGTAACCAAAAATGCTTAATAAAAATGGGAGAGATCGAAAACAAGAAATCCAACGGAGATACGCACATATAATAAAGAACTTGGCTTAATTTAGAAAAGTACTTCCCTTTTCTCATTTACTGTGGTAAAAGAACCAGCAGCAAGAAACCCATTGCAATTACAAATTAACTTTCTAAACTGTAAAAGTTACATCCTTCATCTGTTCACTGACAACTTTCATTTATTTCTTACATTCCATTAACTTTTCCCCACACTTCTCATTTCTGAATGGCCCCTAAATGTTTTTCTCGCTGTCAACTATTTCTGTGTAACCATTTCTTACAATTCAATTGCTTCCTTCAGTTATCTGTACCTAACATTTTAATAATAAATGTGTTTTATCTTCCCTCCCAATTACATGTCGGACATCTTTCCTTCGACACATTGTTTTGTCACAAGGTAAACAAACTCCGAAATCACGTTGTACAGTCGGTGAAATCAATATCATTTGCGCCCACAAAATTTATTGGCACAACAGGGAACAGAACAGTAGTGGGCAGCAATCAGTTGCCATTAAATGTTGTGTCTGTCATAGCATTTTTATTATTTTCAGTAATTTGTTCAATATTTTCCTCCATCCTAATGTGCTACATCCGAATGGTATATTTTTTTCGGTTAACAGCAGGATATGCTTTGCTTACGTGGATTATCTGTTTGGATTATCAAAATTAATACATGCTATTTTTCACCAACTGGAGTTTCTTTAAGATTAAGAATACTGTATACTCGTCTAAAGACATCTTTCATGGTAATTAAATTAGAATAAAGATGAAAGGTTAGGTTGTTTACATTGGTTGCTATGTTCAGACGGGTGCCGAATTGTGTTTAAAAATATTTCAAATAAAAGCCGGTGCGTAAAGATACTGTATTGGGCAGTCCTGCGTTTGTGTGTTTTTAAGTGTTCAATTATTATAAACAAAGTCGCGATTCAACTTACTTTTTAATGTATTTGCAATATATAAGCTATTGTTGGAACGTTTGAAATATTTGACACGGAAATTTAGTGCAAATATTTCAGATAGAAGAAAAGATAGCACAATATAAATCTATGTAAACAAAATAGGCAAGGAATTATATGCTCACCTGATCCTTTGTCCATAAAGGACGAACAAATGAGTGCACGCTAGTGTGACGTCGGCCTAAATAAACTTGAGACAATTCTCTGCTATTTGCGTTGCAGTTCGGGTCTGAATTCGTGTAATTGCAGGAACGCGAGTTCATCTCATCACTGGAGCGGATGTATGTAAACATGTGAGTTTACTAATGCCTCACAGCTGGAAGTAACTAGACCAAAGTGGATAAATGTTGGCGGGAGTTTTCACAGTAGAATCGAAACGTAATTAATCGCACCCGTCGGTGTTACAGAATGCATTCTTAACACCGCAAGTTTAAACGATTTGGGTCTTCAGTCTCTGAGGTTCCGAGTTGGATTCCCGGCTGGGACGGGAGGAGGGGTGGGACTTTTCTTATTCCTTACGGGTAGTGCCATCATTACTTTGCTGACCTTTAAGATGTTTAATTTACGTCCCTTAACAACCGGGTAGGGGATATTCGACAGCAGTGAATTAAGGAAATGGTTGAAATGAAGCTAAGTTACCGTTTGAGAGGAAGACAGTGAAAATGAACAAAATCAAGGTTGAAATGTATAATCAACGAATTATTAACGCATCCAGCAATTTTTTTTAGGTCAAACCACAAAAGGGGTCAAACCATATTAATAGGAGGGGAGGAAATAAAAATGAACAATACATACATGTTGCTAGAGTAAACTAAAGAATGGGCATTCTCTTGCTGGGCGGTAGATGTGGCGCAACGAAAGCTTTCCAACGAGAGCTGCGCGAAACTTTGTACTACTCGGATAAAGTATGATTACCTCGTTCGATTGAAGGCCACGTGCCATTTCCACTCGCCGCGTTCTACCTACCAGTCCCACTGTCTACTCTCCCTCTATTCGTTCACTGTGATATGCACTCCTCGAGACGTTGTTAGATAGGGATACTGTCGCCCTGCATCAGGCGTAACGTTACGTTTACAAAAATAGTCTACTGCGCATCCTGCAAACTAGAAAGCTTTCGTTGCTACAGCTCTATGCTGTCAAAACGTTTCACTGGACCACTAAAACCTCTACACATGCGCAGTATATTTATCCGACATTGGAAGTCGTTCTAGGTACCTATCAGGTGTAAGAAAAAAGAAAATAATCATAAAATGCCTAATAAAACCACGAAAAAGGTATGACATCGTCAAAGTGAGGCTTAATAGGCTAATGAAACGAGTAAGAGAATCATAAGAATAACTGTAAGGGCTACTGTGGGACTGTTTCACTGGACATTAGCTTTTGGAGAAAAAAAAACGTACACCCAAAAAACCCAAGTGCGTCTAAGTGTTACGCTGCACAGCAACTTGATTGAATTAGTAATATTAAGATTTGGACCCTGTGACAACTTGTTACTGCCGCTACAGAATGTGGCGTAAACAAGGCTCTGTGGCGTGAAGGACTTGGCGCTCCAGACATGACTTATTTAGATTTTTGTTGTTGTTCATGGATGTACAAATCAGAATTAGGACACTGTTATTTGAGACTACCTGTAAATTACACATTTCTCACACAACTAACATTTTAATCTATTTTGACTGTAAATCAGAAATTTTAGGGTTATCAGATTAACAAATATAGCCATAGAAACCACACAACTCTCAACTGTTTGCTGCCCACACTCAGTGAGGCAATATCGTCCTGTATTTTGCGGATGTTTACAGCGGATTAGTGTAATAATAGGTGGGTAGAATGGGAAGTCCCAATTAGCATTCAAGTATCTCATGAAAGAGCATTAAAGCCGTGAACAGCGATACATAATAACTCTTGTAATCAGTAAGCTAAAGGATGATTCGCCAAGCTTGAGACAAAACAAGGCTGATGTGATAGTACATTTTCCAGGATTAGGTAAAAGTCATAGGTTAAATATTAGTAGTCCATGCTATTTCCCAAGCAGTCTTTGCCGTCACGCAGGTCCAAGAGTTACGTAAATTAGCAGCGACATCTGGGTCATGGTCGTGCCATCACCCACCTGGAGAAGCTCTGTCCGCTTGCTCAAGTGACTGGCGCAAAACTAACAAATTCTCTTCCTTTGAACATCCGACCGAGTCTGCGCAGTGTTGGGTGCATTGAGTCATATTGCAACGCAAAATTTTCAGTAATCTATACAGTAGCTTCTTAACGCGCAGAATTTCTTAAAATCATTTTAAGGGCCAACTGCACTATCATATTGTGTTCCCCCACCACTCTTACACACAGAAAGCATTATTTTCATTTCATATCTTCAGTATTAAATATTTTTAATAGTATTTTCATTCCCGTTTACATGTAGACCAACATTAAAAAGTTAAATCAGATAAGACGGTTTAATGCGCGACTGAGCGATAGGGCGCGGCACTGGTAGCCAAAAATCCATTGTTCGATTCCCACTCGCCCTTCTCCATGTGCTGGGATAGCATGTTTGTCTTAAGAGGCAGATCTAAACTCGAATCGTGATGGTTGTAATTTGCCTGGAGTTCTGGAGTTCTCTCGCATCCTAATAAGACAAAATACGTTACAACTCTCAGCTCCATGGACCTCGGGCTCATTCAGGCATCGTTTTCATCAACCTCACTGTTATTATGTCGAAGATCTGAGTTGTTAAGAGTAACGTGAAAAGCTTCAAACTAAAAAATAAATAAAACGGAGCTCCGACATTGACTTTTTTTCGATTATGATTTAATTTCCAGTTCATCTGTACTTATCTGAAAGAGTGCCCCATACATTTAAATGCTTTTAATTAGTAAAATTTAAGCAAAACCATTGTAAAGAATAATTTAAATCTCCCTGTCTTTGTTTTCGTTTATCATGCACCAAATTCACATACACATTTCGTTAAATACTTATTTTAGCATTTCTTTCTCTGTTGCATTTTACAACTGCAAATATTCAAGTGTCAACTTTTTAGCAGTTCAACTAATTAGGTTCATGAAAACAAATTGCTGCCTTAATCATTTTATGTACTTAAAATTCTAATGATAGAATATATCCGATTATTCCGAACTAGGTTACCATTTTGAAACAACTGTATCCTCTTGACATACTAGCAGTGTGGTTTCATATTGGTTTAAAAGGTTTTTTTTTTTTTCAATGCTGTGGCAACTGTTATGTTTGTATAAACATAAGAATACAGACAACAGTTGTAGGAGCAATGGCTTTTCCTACACGAGTTGGAATTGTGCTATTAAGACGTGTACTGAGAAGATATAGAACATTAAATGTATTGATAAGGGGAACCTGCTCTTTAAAATCATTTCGCTCCTCCCCACATTCACAATACTGTAAAAACATGTGGTGATCTGTAATTACTCGACATTTTCCGAACAGTTGGTCTTCTAGGTCCCTGAACATAACTCCAGCTGACTAAAAGTTTTGGGATTATCTAAAAGAAAAAGATATTTTTTACCAGACACTACACGTGAAGTACTGAAACATTTAATTTTACCTCGTTTTAGTAAAATCTCATTTCTTTGCGAACAAATTGGTGTTTTTATTTTGTTAGGATATAAAAATTTGACAAATGTATTACCATTTTAAACTGGGAAGTTGGTTAAGAATAACCTTATAATTGAAAATAATCTTTATAAGTTTGTTAAAGCTGTGTAATTTTTATTTATAGGTATAAGATCTTCACGTTGAATGTTATGACCACTCTCTTTTGTGTCGTTTTTTATATAGACTGTTAAAATTAATTACAATTAAGTAATAAGCACAGTTTAACAGTTTCAGGTCATGTCCATAGAAGCAGATTCTAGAATTGTCCTCTTGCCGTAACTTTACTAATGTTGCGATGAAGTGGATTAAGGAATGTTTTTTATTTTGCAGCCGTTCGAGCGGATCGCATGAGAGGAGGAAGAAACAAGTTCGGCCCCATGTACAAGAGGGACCGAGCTCGGAAACTGCAGATGATGCGACAGCGACAGATCGCGGTGCAGACGATCCGAGGTTCGGCGCATCACACGGCGACGGCGGCGCTGGGAGACGGCGTCACGTTGAGCTACAGTCCTACAGCAGGACAGCACGGCGGTGGCGGTAACGCCTTTGCTAACCTACACATCAAACAAGAAATTCAGATACCCCAAGTGTCTTCGCTCACGTCGTCGCCCGATTCCTCGCCTAGCCCCATCGCAGTCGCGCTAGGGCAGGCGGGAGCGGGGGCGGCCTCCCTTGCGGCGGCAGCGGCGGCGGCAGGAGGAGGAACGTCGGGAAATGCCGGACAACCCCCAGCGTTGCAGATCGTCGCAACGGGTTCCGGCAGCAACCCGACGGGCAACCTGGTGCTCGGAGGAGAACACAAGCTCTGGGGCACCCCCAATTCCACGACACCGTCGCCCCATTCCCTCTCGCCGAAAGGCTTCCATTTCGAAAGCGTCCTGCCCAACGGAGCGGCGGGCGGCAGTAGTGGTGCCACCTCGGCGGCGAATGCGGGCGGCGGCACGAACACCACGACGACTGCAGCGGCGGGAACGACGGCGTCCATGAAAATATCGCCCATGATCCGAGACTTCGTGTCCGGACTCGACGACCGGGAGTGGCAGACCTCGTTATTTGGACTATTACAAAACCAAACGTATAATCAATGTGAGGTGGACCTTTTTGAACTCATGTGTAAAGTGCTCGACCAGAACCTCTTCTCCCAGGTCGACTGGGCGAGAAACTCCGTCTTCTTCAAGGACCTTAAGGTAAGCTTAGTGTAGTAATGTCCAAGGTAAAGCAGTATAATCCTCCTGAATCCTCCTTTGTAGTTAGTATAGGGCAAACAACTAATCGACAGTTGCCAAGAATTAAATATGGCCGACATTACACCAAAAAGCACTAGGTACTGCCATAAGAAGCATTATTCTAACCTCATTATTTCTATTCACCTTCGACAAATCTTGTTCTTCAATAACACTTTTGGATAAAATTACTTCCGAACGCTAAATATCGTAATGTATTTAATGTCCTATTTGTTGTGAACACAAAAATAACCAAATATAACTGCATGTAATGCTCTAAAACCATGCCAGACTAAGCCATGCACACGCGAGCAATACAATGGTGTCCACAGATAAATACGGCATTTAAACATCAGAGAGCTGCTGATGTACTCAGAAATCATATGTGCATCAGTACCCCAGTAATGACTAATATTTTGAGATTGGTTCATAAATATCTTTCTTCCCTAGACTTCAATTACTTTTTGTAAACGCAAAGTAAAGTTGATGATTTTTAACCAACCTTACTTAATCATGTAGGTATGTTATACTTTTTTTTTTTTTTTTCATCTTAATTTTTCCATTTATATCCCGCCTTTAACTGCAGAGATTATATCGGCAAATGGTGTTACTCGTTTAACAGTGGGTTTTGCGTTCGTTGGAGTTTTTATACGTTGAATTTACACACATTCACGCTTTCATTCCTACTTCCAGACTCAGGGAAGAATGGGGAATAATCTTGAATGGAGAAAAATGTCTAACCCCCTGCCGGGAATCGAACCAGGGACCCCTAGCACAGCAGGCAGGTGCTCTGCCAACTGCGCCACAAACTATACGTTTGTTACATGCCTACAACAGAAAAAATATTAACGACTCGCTTTGGAGTGTTATAGTGTTGAGAATTGCATTCCTTTTTCACAGCTGTTGTAGCTCTTCCCAATAGAACGCTTCTTGTGACGCATACATATTGGTCTAAAATAGTCTTCAGCAAATTAGGTTTCGTGACGCAAGAGCGCTTGAATAACAAATGTTTCATTGCTTGCCACGACCTATCCAACAGACTGACATTGTATCATTCAGATGGCGGTGGCTACCATCTTGCCGCTCAAATTGAGGTAGCCATTTTGTTATGCCAGCAACAGCAGCGCCACCAGTTTTTGAAGTTACACTACTTGGATTTGTTATTTTTTCATAGGACGCCTGTTGGTAAAGCTTTTTCGTTTTATTTATCTGTGAAAGGCATTGGATGCTAAATTACAGACAAAATGCGAGTTGTTGCATTTCTGATTTCATCTGCCTAATTAGAAAACCTCATAATCCCATTTAAATGTTTTCGCGGGAGAAACAACAGAGTTTAAGCTAGCCCTATGCTGAAATTATAAATTTCCATAATGCTTAAGCGATTGGTTTGCTAGATTTTGAAACTGATTCCAAATATGCAAAATAAATAAAATTTCATAAACAAAGATTTTGAAAGTTTTTAAATAAAATGTAGCACACAACATATTTAAAACATGTTCTATATCTGTTTTGGTTAAAACATAAGAGGCACGTTATGCATATGTCTAATGTTTTGTGTGCATAATAAACTTGTGACAAAAATGAACTTTTTTGTAGAGCACTGCACATACATTGGCATAAACCCGCTTGAAAATATGACTATATTATACGTAGAAATATCCCTATATATTTTACTTTATTAGTATTCCATGAATTGGTAATTTAAAATAAATTTCACACGTTTTCTATGCACAAGTTAATGGAAAATACCATGGTGAAACATCAACTAGGTTGTTTAGTGTATTTGGGATTAAAAATGCATTGCTAGCACGGAGTACAGTGCTGAGCTAACATATTCGTGACCTAAGAATGGAAATATTTATGAAAGAAAGGGAATCCAAGGACAGTGTGGCCAGCTTTGGAAGGAAATGGCTCTTCATGGTAAAATTTTCTCCAGAAATTCTGTGTAGCGGGAATACTTCTTTTGTTCACCAAACATCGTTCGTTCTAAATGAAAATTAATACGGAATGCGAAATAATAGTTGAATATAACTAATTAGTTTATATCCTCTGGCACAGTACCAAATGATTTGATACATTTGAAATAAGTATTTCATAACTGGATTTGTTGGTTAAGAGAGTTGTCATATGTTTGTTATGTTTCGATTGTAAACCATCTAGAAGTTTAGCACGCTCTAAATCTGTAATCATAACACAGATGCAATAATAATAATAATAATAATAATAATAATAATAATAATAATAATAATAATAATAATAATAATAATAATTAATAATAATAATAATAACTAAGGAAGGAGGTGTGTACCGTTGTGCATAATTACACGGCGAAAGGTTCACGAATCACACGGATTCATGAATCCACTTTTGCCCACCTCTACTCT
The DNA here is from genome assembly GCA_030765045.1 of Tenodera sinensis. Classification (NCBI taxonomy): domain Eukaryota; kingdom Metazoa; phylum Arthropoda; class Insecta; order Mantodea; family Mantidae; genus Tenodera; species Tenodera sinensis. Next base: position 17,769,768 of record CM060973.1, on the reverse strand, counting down.
AAGCAAATGCAAAATAAATACTTGACACCATTCATTTTAATCCACATCTAGTAAGCCATATTGTAGCATTTCTTGTTTATACCACATAATCCACTACTACAGTGCAACAATAAACGCATTATTTAGGCTAATTTGTAGGCTTCAAACTATTGCGTTTACGAATAAATGTTAGTGCAATACCTTTACTACCAATGAGAGACATGATAGCTTCGACAAATAAGATTTAGACATTGCCTTTAGAATCTTTGGAAAAGTTCTGCTAAACCTGTGTTAAAAACTGCAGCATCAGTATGGAAACGAAATATGGTGCTGGGAGATACTGGATTAGGTCCTTAAAGAAGGAGCGAGAAAGCACTTTTGGCCTCTGTATACATCGATATTAGTTCTAATTTCTTTGCTCCAAACAGCTGATTCAGGAACACCCATTTTTTATTGGTTTGCAGCAGTTTTTTTAATGTTTACATTGGCTTTTCTCGCTGTTTACATTGACTTCTCACTGTTGAGAGAAACATTTTGAGAAAAACAGGGCATTTAAAAGCAACACTTGCAAATTTAAAGGGTTCGGAACGAAACTGTTTATGAGGGAACCTTTTTGCTCGAAAAAAGCTATTACTTGGTGCAAAATGGAGCACATCGTGCAGAATTTGAGCTCATGTAGAGGTACAAGTTATAATAATTAACGTGCGGACCTTGTCACTTGTGAAGCGCATGTTTATATTGTTCATCTGGCAGAAGCAATTATGAATTCATTAGCGTAAGCCGAGCGGAGCCGAGTGAAGTCGAAGTGGCTGAACCACTGCGCAACACATGGCAGGGCAAGTTGGCAACGTGCATTGTATGTGTTTTTCCTTCCTCTCCCCACTCCGAGCAGGCGTTCCCAGGAGAGCAGCGCAACACAGGCTGGCCTTACGTAACCATTGGAAACTGACAGCGGCGTTGCCGTCATCTGCGAAATGGCACTCCAGTGTCGTTCCTTCGTTTCGGTTTGTTGTCCTGCTGAGAAACACTGTTCTAATGGAACACCCCTGTTTCTCCAAGTTCAGAAATAAATCGCCTGTATTGTAACAGGCAGCAGTGGTAAAACTGTCCAACCCATTGACAAAGTTTGTTTATTACACTGATGATAAAGTAGCGGTTTTCATTTTCAGTTACTCTTACTCGCCTGCATTCTACGATATTCTCAACTATTTTATATTTCTAACTTATACAGTAGTTTGCACCATTGAGGAAATCGAACACGCTCTATCTTACAATTGTTTATATTACAATCCTAATGTCCCATTTCTCAGTATGTGTTAAAATGTTGAAAATTTAGGCCTATATTCATAAAACCTTAATGATGAGACATCGTATCTCGATTTACAATTGTAAAATAACGTTTTTGTTAATTTTTAACACAAATGTATACCAACTATCAGTGTGACAAAAGTTCTTCTAATTAATTTAGTTGCAAAACTATATGAACAATTTACGCAGCAGATTAAATAGCTCCTGGAAGAATAGGGTATCTGCAGAGAAAAATCTTAGTTTCGAGAAAAACGTGTCTGTGTGTGCACACATCGTTCAAAAGCAAAATGCTAACTAAATATAAATTTTCATCGTAATTTTTGGAGCCGTTCCCGTGACGAGCTGGTCTGTTTGTTGAAATTAGCCCATTAACAGAGAAATTATGGCCAAAATAAGTTTAGAGTAGTTGTGACTGTTACCGTAAAATCGCGTTTTTTCAGGAATTACACCTATATAGATAAACTTAATAAGCAAAACCCTGTCTGAATACAAAGTTTGATCGAAATCGTTAGAGTCGTTTCCAAGTTCCGCGGAATATATTTTTGTATACAAGAATTGCTCGTTTAAATATATAAGATTTAAGATATGTATTTCTAGAAATAAATAAGTTTGTTCTAACTAGAACAGAAGTGTACAATATTCACAGTTTAAAATTATCAGATGTGTAACTTATCTAAATGATTGCATACATTTAGTATAGTGAATAAACATCAATTAATAGTCTAGGTCAACTATCTACCTCTTTGAATCTTTTCGATCTGCACCAGCTTAGGAAGTGCACCAAATTTTTGGGAAGTTCTGCCTCATCTATATGGAAGTTTCGTATTTACAGGTGTTTTAAAGCAGAGAAGCAGAGAGAAGTCCCTTATTTAACATCTTTTTGTTAGCGCAAATTGAAGAAAATTATCCTGTGCACGTTCATTGGAGAGAATTAATCTTGCTTAATTGATTTTACACGCGGAACCCCAATAGTAGTTTTTGCTTCTGAAAGGCACTGCTTACTCTAACAGAGTTGTCCTTGTACGACTTTTCAAACAATCTCAACAGCACTCACCTTTTTGAGACCAGTTATGCGCTGTCAGTGTCGTTGAAACTTTAAAACAGTGCTATGACGTCATTAATGCAGAATAATGACGTTTTGCTTTCTTCGCTCCATTCAGTATTGCACAGTAAATACATTTAGGCGACTCACTGAACATAAAAAATGGACGTTTTTGTATGTGTTGAGAAAGAGAGAGAAGTATGCTTCTTTTTTATAATACCCATTTTCTAGAAATAGCTATATCGTTGATAAATTGAGATGACTGAAAAAATATATCTCTACGTTCTTTCGACATTCCTTGAAGTTAAGAATCCATACAGGGTGCCCAAAATATTAATGCACCACAAATACATATCTCTTCGTAATATCTATAAAAAATATACGTACAATAAGTTTTGTGGCATTTGGTGCTCCAAAATATTTGCTGTTTAATCACCTCCCTGTATTACGGTGCACATTTTGAAATTTTATGCTGTGTCCCTTTGCAAGTTTTTTGTGGCTAGTGTTTTTGAAACTTGTTATTAGCTCAATTTATAACAAAGTACACCACAGTGATGTGTTTACTTTTAATCAAAATTGCTGTAACAGAAGCACACATAACCTAACTTGCAACAGAAACTGGTGACAAAGTATGCGTTTATATGTGCGAACTGGCTTCTAGAGTTGACGCAAGTTTTAGGATTTACTTACGTATAAATATCTATTTTATGTTCTAAAGCTATAAATCAAGTCATTTTCTCACTCGTTTGCATTTAAACGTGATATATATTACAGTAAATGAAAACTGCTTTCGCTTGAAAATAAATGCAATATAGTGATTTTAGAAGTTTGACGAAGCAGAATGTCTTATAAGTTGATTTGCCACATTGTTTATAACAATTCAGAATCGCTAAACCAGTCCTAAGCATCAACATGTGCTTATGAAATACTAATTATTATTATAAAGTATAGGCCTACAAAAATATAAGGGAAAACAATTTTTGCACATTACTCCTAATGTGGCTGAGCAATCCTTACTGTGTTCTTTGATCTAATAATAGAATTAATTGCTATTACATTTACGTAACCCTCTCCCAAATCTCTTTCTGAATATTATTACTAGTCGCTTAAACAGAAATATTCTAAGCTTAACAGCTGTTTATTAATTGCACTGCTATAAAACAGTGTTTTGTCATGTATTAATTGGAGTTATATATTTAGGAAATATGTACAAACGTTTATGTTAAGCTGCGTATAGAATCATAGTAATTATTTAATAAGGAGAGATAGTCTAGATTCTTTCCTTTACCGAGTTGTATTGCCGTAAAATGAAGGCGGAGCGCAATAAATAAACTTCATTACTTAATCTATAAGCAGATAAAGCGTGGGAAATTTTCACAGCTTTCACTTTTTGTTCCCTTGATTCGACAGCAGAGGTGATTTTAGAGTTATCTTTGCACAGTGAAATTATTTCATGTCGTGTCACAGGAATCTGAATCTCTGAAGCTTCTGGAGTGGAGAGAAACACGACCAGGAAAGCGTCGTATGCCTCTCTTCTGCGAAAGACCGAGTCAGATTCCTTGATGGCCGCTCTCCATGCAACGTTTGCGATGGAGAACCCCTGGTTGATTCGTGACACGCATAACATGGAGGAGAGATTCAAGTGGGTCAATGTTAGTAAGTCAAGATTGCACTCAGTCGGTCGGTCGGTCCGACGTACCTGCCTGCCTTGGTTGTTTCATGTTACGAAACATGAATGAATGCGAAATGAAAGTGAAAAAAAAGAAAAGTAAAATAACTTTCACTTGCATAGGAAGGAACAAGTTAGTCATAATGTGTCTAACGTACCTGTTTGGCAATGTGGTTATGAGAAAGGCACACAAACATTCTTGTGTGTTGATTTTCGTCACAGTACCACTCTAATGTGATAATAAACGAGTGAAATACGTCATCCGTAGCACAATCCCCTTCGTTGTTGTGCTTTCTTGTTCCATTGCTCATGTCTTTGATATGCATATATAAAGCGCGTCTCACCCTTAAAAGACAGTACACGTTAAATGGAGCGCAGTGTTGCAACATGTACTAGTTGCGAATCTTTCTCCGCGAGCGACTGGAGGTGTCCTGAGTCCTGTACTTAGTCCTTCAATTGCTGCTTGACGAGATGGGCACTTTTAACTTTGGTATCCCTCCACGCCTTTGTTACTGTATGACCTAAATTTACAAATGACTCGTCTGTATAAACAATTGATTTCCTCTGGTCCCTAAACCTTTTACGTCTTTTAGATATTTATGTCGCCATCTGATGATATCGATATCGTCTCTTTCTATTAATATGCACTTGTTACCCTTTCTTTCATATTCGAACCCCAAATCAGAGTGGCCCTTGAGACATTTGGTAGGGTCTCATCACTGTTGAACTGTGACAAAATTATATTCAGCATCGGTGGAATATTTGCAAACTGTAAAGAATGAACAATTCGCCGCACTCCACCTTGCACTATTCAATCATATTGCGTTAACCTAGCGTTTTGTGTAGTCCCGCCCCTTTTGCTTTCTTTTTCGATGGCGTTCTTAGAGGTCCTTCCATTAGTTCCTTTTTAATCATACACACTACTGCTTCTGAACACCCGATAGCCTTAGCTGTTTCTTTGACTGCCTTTACTGCCAAGCATTTTGCTTCAAAAATAATCTAACACATTCATAATTATTTGGCGTTCCTTACTTCTTAATTTACCAACATATCGTCTCTTCCTAGCTTCCCCCTCCATAACTACAAATATTTACAAAAATATTAAACAAATAACGCAATAACAGCTCACAGTTACACACACGGCTTCTTTCGAACTAATGTTAGTGCTGCTCCTTATACTATCTTCTGTGTCAGGCCTGACGCTGAATAGATGAATACCTTTTGTTTGCCTTATTGGATAAAAGAAAGAGGTTACTGCCTTTTGGTTTATTTTAAAAACTTTCTCCAACCTTCCTCAACATTTGTTCTCGCTGGTTCCCTGATGTAAACTCAATAACAAAAAAGTTTCACACTGCGTAACTTTTGCAGTGCACAGATATAAAATTTTCCGAAAACATTTAATTTAAAAAATTATAACCCTTAACTGGGTAAACATAGAGAATTCAAAGTAGGCAGGTAGTAGCACTATAGTTTACTCTACCTAAGAAAAAAATATAGATGCATTCTAGCAGTTAGTTTGTTAGTTAGTGCGTGATGAGTGTAGAAACAGCAAATATCGGACTTCTATTGAAAAAAACGTTTTCTGAAGAAATTTGGACCTATAGAAATGTATAATGACTCTGAAAAGGATATAACCTGATAGAGAAAACAATTCTGCATAGGATAATGTGTTCAAACCTGAAATTTATAACAAATGAATATTTATACCATGCTATTAGGATTGTGGCAACAGAGCGAGGGTAGAAAAGGACGCGGCTAATGGCAACTTGTATGCGCTAGATAGAGACAGAGATGTCCCATTTAACTCCATACTGTCTTCTAAGAGTGAAACGCTATATAGAATCTAATTACTTCTTTGAGCGAAGTTTTCTATAACAGTTTTAAATGCTTAAATGTACTATTTAAAATTTCGGGAACTTAAATATTATCCGCTCCCCCTTTCCTTTAACCATTCTTAGTGGCATATGCACTTACTGGAATGTTAAAACAACTATCCCTTCCCCCCTTTTTACTTTCTCTACTAGTAAGTAGGGGAAATATTGTATTCCACCCAAAATTCGATGTCGAGATTTTACCAGAAATATATTTTGAGACCCTTTGAATCCAGAAAAAAGTATTTTTAGAAATCTATGTAAGAAGTTGAGCTATTCTGGATGATCCAACCCTTTTAAGTTTATATAAATTGAGAGTTTATACAAAAGGCATTGTCTGCAAACGTTTGAGAGTTTAAATTTGTTGTACGATATAATAAAAACTGTTTTTCCACTAACAAATTCAGTGTTTGTTTCTTAACTCTAAATACAAACAAGCTGTGTTTTAATTCTTTTAGTGCAACGTGGAATTATTTTTGCGGATCTTTTCTTTCTTTCCTTTTTAAATTGTTATACTGGTAAAATCTCGCGAAAGATCAGAAAATTTTCCTGTCAAAATCCACAAGAGCTCCGTTTTTATTTTTACATAATAGAAACAATGTAGATAATGCTTTGGGTTGCATATAGAGTTCTTAAATGAGAAACAGTCGAATAGTCGCACTTGAATATTAAATTTGGAGGTTAGAGCAGATATTAAATAAATAAAAGTTGTAATACGTAGTGCTTTAGAAGGAAACAAGGCACTTCTCTTATATATTTTAGCACAAAGCAACACAAAGGTATTTGAATGCTTGCGTAAGTCTAAGAGGAAACAAGATGTTTTAAGCCTGCGATCAGTTAACTTCTGGAACAATGGATTTGGAACAAGTCTTACTGCCTTGTGTAGCTACATGTAGTGGAGGAAATTAATGGAACAATTATCCTATTTATGCGCACTTTTTTCTTGAGTTAAAATGAACAAAGAATCTGGCATTAAATTAACAGAAAAGGACGAACGTGTAACAAAAATATGAATAAACATTTTGAATGGAACCGCGTGCCAATAAATCTGTAATGATTCCTGTAGCAGCCAGAAGTTAACAGCTGTTGAGACAGCGCAAAATGCCAAACAAATATTTCAAAACACGCTAACAGGTTAACAAAATGATTCTGTTATCTGTGTCACGTTTTTCGTATTGTAAAGATGCCAACATGACAGCTACAATGTGGGTAATGTAGCCTTGAAGTTGAAATATATTAATGCATTTTTACGGAAAGTTCCGTGATATGCGTACCTAAAGCGAACCTAAAAACATAGGTATATTTTGAATTCAAATACTCGTGTTTTGAAATAAGGTGATCACATTACTCCCTGTTTTTAAAATATTTTTATTTCGCACTTCCGTCCTTATCCGTTAGCCGAGCGAGATGGCTCCGCGGTTAGGAGATGGGAGGTCGTGGGTTCGATTGCCGTGGCCCCCGTGAGTTGGCCCCGAAAGACCTAAAGACTTCGAGATGTCAAACCTGGGAAACTTTGGGGACCTTGCCAATGCCTGTGCTGTTAGTCTGGATCTGGCCGACTGGTGTCTCCTCTCATCTCATCCTTCGTCCAGGGGGCACCTGCTTGGGAGCATAGGTAAAATAAGCCTGGCTTCAGTGCCGAACCTCCTTCATATCTCTCCTATTCCTATGTGTTAAGATGCGTCAGTTGAAGTTTTGAGTTACTCGGAAGTGGATTCAGCAGATCTGTACAAGGAATTAATATCACAGTTATGTGCAGTCAACATAATATTACACCAAATGAATAATATTAAATAAAACATATTTAGTAATTAAATAATTGTTACACGTATTCCGTTTATTTCCACTAGCGCTGTGAAGGTCAAACAACGGACCACTGCGCATGTCCAAATGTATACTGCTATTTCCACACTCATTTCAGCAGGTTACTTTCTAGTTTAATATTCAGGGCTGTCTAAAAAAATACTATTGTGGGACAACACAAAATATGGTTTTATTTTGCTTGTAGGATCTCCACCCGCAAAATAAAATTCCACATTTAGCACTTGAATAGTAAATACTATAATGTAAATACTTTTAGGCAGCAAAGTAAAAAGTAGCCTAAATCTTAATTGCTTGCCGTTTGGTAAATAGAAAGCAGTTACAAAGCGTGGACTATAAATTAATGCGTTCATTCAAAAAAAAAAAAAAAAAACGAAGTACATAACGTTAAAGTTATATAAAGAAATAAATAAAAAATTGAGATTAAATCAGTTTTTTGTGTGAATGTCTCTCAAACTTCTAATTTAATTGAATATTTGCTTCACCTCAGAGTTCAAACATAACTCTCAGGGATTAAAAGGCACACGTGTTGACACTACAAAATAAGAATCAGGCTGGCCCCGGAGTTCCAAGCTGGCAGCCCAGCGGGGTGGACGTGTGTGTCAGCCTGCCTCTCTGTCTGTTTACGAGTGCTACGCCAGTGTATTCTTTGTTTCACTGCAAATAGTGCTATTACATACGGTGATTCTGACTGTGATTAGTGCGTGTAGTGGAGTATTTACCACTACATTTGATCTTTTCTACAATGGCTCACCAGTCGGAAGCTACCGGCCACCTTGTCAGCTCTGCATTACTTACAATCTACAATAATGATTCTACTCCACAAGCTCACACTAACTTCACTCCTGGACATCACGGCTCTGTAATATCTCCACATCAACAACCTGCATTATCCACACAACAAGCGTTAATGAACACTTCTGCAACAGCAACCAACATCACAGTGAGTAAACCTATTCTTCGGCCTTCACAGTTGACAGCAACCCCCATAACTCACACATATACCAATTCTGTTCAAGACGACGATAATATGGAGTACAGTACCACACCGGACCAGTCTAATGGGGCACACAATGTGCGCCCTGCACAAGCTCCCTCAGCCAGTTCTAACAAGCGGCTCTGTCTTGCGCCAGCTTCTATATCGCCTAACACGCCCCGTTATGCTTATGCAGTACCCACTTCGAACCGCTTCCAGGCTTTAGGTGATACTCCCGACCTAGACACTACAGATTCACCGTCTCTTGCTCCTAAAGAGAAAATTCCCCCTATCTGTCTCCGTGATATTCACAATTACCAATTGTTCTTGAAGGATGTCAAAACGTGTGTTAAATCGGATTTTCACACTGAGCTCCGAGGTTCGATTCTAAAAATTTATGCCACCACTTCTTCTGATTTCCGTTCTCTTACATCTTACTTCACCTCAATCAATCAAGCATATTATACCTTTAGAAATCCAGCTGATAAACTCTTCTCCGTTGTCATTCGCAATCTTCCTTGCTCCCTAAATGACCAGGAAGTGTACGATGAACTTTGTGCTCTGAACTATCCTGTTCAAAAGGTCACACGCTTACTTGGCAGAAACAGGAACCCACTACCTCTGTGTGCTGTAGAACTTACAAACAACGATGAGGGTAAAAACATTCTGAATCTTACCCGGCTGCTATATAGTGTTGTGAAGGTCGAACATCGCCGCCGTACCAGTGATCTACCACAGTGCACTCGCTGCCAAAACTTTGGACATACCAAAAACTATTGTAAGTTGGAACCTCGATGTGTCAGATGTTTAGGCGCACACCATTATTCAGACTGCGCTAAACCTTCCACCACACCAGCTAAGTGCGTTAACTGCGAGCAAGATCACCCAGCTAATTATCGCGGCTGTCCTTACTATGTGGCGCTGAAAGCAAGACTCTCTCGCCGATCTCAGCAACCCAGCCTCTCATCAACATCTTCACCTTCGATGCCGCGCACATCGCCTGCATCCGAACGACGTCCACAGCAGCCACGCCCGTCTCAGCAACCATCAGCCTTCCACCCAACGACCGTTCCTGGTGCGCAGCCGAGGACTTATTCTCAAATGACGTCTTCCACTTCTCCTTTTTCACCGGCTAGTTCTTCCGCTGCCCCACCCAGGGATTCTTCTTCGACGCCCTTACTGACCCTTTTCTCTGATTTGCTCTCTCAGTTATTCTCTTACTTCCGGACTCTGCTTACCCCCATTTTACCACAACTTCCACCGCTACTTAGTTCTCTTATTATTTCTTTAATTCCCAATGGCAACCCGTGATATCATTAATCTTAAAAAGTTAACCCTCCTTAACTGGAACGCTAACGGTCTCCGTGCCAAACGCGCATCTTTCGTTGCTTTTCTCACAATGCACAATATCGATATTGCCTGCGTCACTGAAACGCATTTTCTACCGAACGAGACCTTCACAGTTCCTGGCTACAAAATCTATCGCCAGGATCGTGTAGCTGAAACGGCTTCCGGAGGTGTTGCCATCCTCATCAGACGCACGCTTACTCACAGTGCAATCTTTCTACCCACTATTCCTGCACTTGAAGTGACAGGCCTTAAACTCTCCACCACGGATGGTACTAATGTCATTATTATCTGTGCTTATAAACCTCCTAATCGCCGGCTTAATACTACACATCTCTCGTTACTATTCCCGCCTGACTGCAGCACTCTCCTTTTGGGCGATCTGAATTGCAAACATTCTTCATGGGGGTGTAGGTCTACCAATCCCAATGGTCGTCTACTTTTCAATGTTTTAAATACCAATGGGCTTTCTATTTCCGCTCCATCGGATCCCACTTATTATCCTAGCAATCCCATGCACGCTCCTGATATCCTTGATATTGGTCTTCACAGGAATCTTCCTCTCCCAACTTATGTCACCGCTTTAGCAGAACTTGATTCCGATCATTGCCCTGTTGTGATTACCTTTCAACTCTCGCCTACCTTGCTGACTTCCTTTCCTCGCCTCATCACTGGTATTGTGAACTGGGACGCTTTTCAATCTCAGTTAGATAATGCCTTAACCTCCTCTTATCAACTAGCAACTACTACTGATATTGACGCCGCGGTAGCACATTTCACTGCTACCCTGTGTAACTGTGTACGGCTTTCTACGTCACACTCTCCATGGCGGAACTCTCCACATTCATTGCCAATATCCATTCTGCGTCTTATTCGGGAGAAAAATGCTATTCGTCGGCGATGGCAACGAGAACGGCAACCTTGGTTACGTAGACGACTCAACAATTTGATACGTCTTGTAAAGGTTGAACTAGAGCGTCACCGTCTACAAACTTATCAACGCCATGTGGCGACTATATCTCCACACGACCACACCTTGTGGGATGCCACCAGCCGGATTCTTCGTGAACCTACTGTGATTCCTGCACTCTCCGATGGGAACAATCTTGTCACGGACGTCGCAGCGAAGTGTGAAATCTTGGCTGCACATTACGAACAAACTTTTGCTCTTCACACCATATCTCCAAGCGCCGCAGCTATAGAAAATGAACTAGGTGCCCAACGTCAACGAGCTACAGTTCAATCACGAATCTCCTTCACTAGTCCTCGGGAACTCTTTCATCTGATTCGCTGCCTTCCTAACAAGAAATCGCCTGGGCACGATCTTCTGCCCAACATAGTATTGAAACATCTCACCAAGAAAGCGCTTGCCTATCTCTCTTCTATACTGAATTTTTGTCTGCAAATTGGCTACTTCCCTTCCACGTGGACATTTGCTCATATCATTGTGTTCCACAAACCCAATAAGCCTAAGCATCTGCCAAGCAGCTATCGTGCTATAAGTCTGCTGCCCACATTGGCCAAACTCTTTGAGAAGGTCATCCATCACCGTCTAGTGCAGTACCTCACCAATGCTCACATCATTCCCTCGTTTCAATTCGGATTTCGCCCGAAACACTCTACTACTCACCAGTTACTGAGGTTAACTCAACACGTTGTCCGCGGCTTCGAGCATCGCCAATATACCCCAGCTCTTTTCCTTGATGTGGCACAGGCGTTTGATAAAGTGTGGCATTCTGGCTTGCTACTTAAACTTTATCGCACTGGTCTTCCGGACTATTTGGTACACATTATTACCAGCTTTCTCACCGGTCGCACTTTTGCAGTACGCATTGGAGGTACTCTTTCCCTTAAGTATTCTATTTCAGCAGGAGTCCCCCAAGGTTCTATACTAGCACCCACGCTCTTTAGTATTTATACCTCTGATATTCCAGATCTAGCTCCAACCTCAATTGCCCTGTATGCTGACGATACCGTGTTATATTATTCTCACTCTAGACTCCATTCCGCTATCAACACATTACAGATCTCTCTTGATCGCCTCACAAATTGGTTTCGCACTTGGTGTATTACCATTAACACTCAGAAAACGGAAGCCAAGATTTTTACTCTACGCCGCTATAATTCACCACCGCCTATACGTCTTCTGAATACTCATGTGTCATGGCTCTCCTCTTCTACACCAGTTAGGTACCTTGGGATATTATTGGACACTCGGCTCACGTGGAAGCCTCATATAGACCGCAACATTACCCTGGCATCGGCTCGTCTTTCTAAACTTTCGTCTTTGCTCCACAAACACACCTCACTTGGTTTGGAATCTTCACTGCTCCTATACAAATCTCTTGTTCGCCCTCTCATTACTTATGCCTGCCAGGTGGGGGGGGGGGGGGGGGGGGCTGCCAGTATGTGTCACCTACGGCGTCTACAGGTCGTCCAGAACCGATTCCTGCGAATCGCCACCAATGCTCCTTGGTTTGTACGCAACCAGCAGCTCCATCACGAACTGGGCCTTCTTCCTCTCCATCATTTCATCCGACAGCTCGCCCGACGGTTCTTCTCCAATCTACGCCACGTTCCAGGAGCTGTGACGTACAACATCGGCGTCCGAAGTCGCCGGCCAACACGACTGAAGCGACGACTTCCACAGGATCTGCTTCTTAGTGATGACACTTCTAGCTCTGACTAATCAACTGCTCCACTTCTGCTTTTCTACTATCTGTGTAATGTGTAAATTCTCACCATCACAGCCTGTATCACATTTGTATTAGTTCAGAGGGGGCCCACTGCCCTACCTCTACAATGTTACTCTTATGTTACTATGATTTTTATTTTGGTTCTACCAGATCTGTAGAGCATGTATTTACTGCTGATCGATCTAAATAAATTAAAAAAAAAAAAAAAAAAAAAAAAAAAAGGCTGGCCCCGTAGCTCAGTCGGTAGAGCAGCTGCCTGTTGTGCAACGGGTCCCCAGTTCGATTCTCGGCAAGGGGGGTAGGAATTTTTCTTCAGCCAAGATTATTCCTTTTCCTCCCCGGAGTCTGGAAGTATGACTGAGACTGTGAATGTGTGTGTGAAAATTCAATATTTAAAAATCGTAATGACCTAGAACTCATTGTTTAACGAGTAACACCTTGCAAATAGGCAATATATTCCACAGCAGAGGCCGCCAATATGACCTTTGTAGCTAAAGGTAAATGGGACAATTAAAAAAATTAGTCAGGGGGAAAAAACAAAAAACAAAAACAAAGATCATTGATTAAACGTATCTGTCATTTGACTGACTTTAGAACATTGTGGGCTCGTTCACCGGGTGTGTTGATTTGTAGGTGGTTTGAAGGAATCTTGCAGTTTGGCTTTTTCGGATTTCGAAAATCATAACAACTAAAATAAGCAAAACCAATTTTTTTTGAGACTGTGGTAGGCTAATTCCTAAATATTCTATTGTATTTTCGAGTTAAACATCTGTGCAGTGTACGAACATTTAGAGCTGTTTTGAGAAGCCAGTTTGAGGAAACAATTTTTAGGGTGTTAAATTATGAGCAAGATTTATCGGAAATAATAATAATAATAATAATAATAATAATAATAATAATAATAATAATAATAATAATAATAATAATAATAATAATAACATAATGGCTTGGAGAGCGAGGAATGTTATATAAATTGAACACGAGTAAAGGACTTGATGTTTTGTTAAAAAAAAAGAAAGGAAAAACACTATGGTGAGTTATCGGGGTGCATGTTGGAATTTCAGATTACTAGGAGTAGCAGATGCTCAGTTGTTATCTGGCTACACGTTACAGAGTGTACCAGATGTTTTGTACAGGATTTACATTTAATGTTAAACGATTTATCATCATTTGGAACTGTCGTCACATTTATTGTTGCTGGAGGACCCGCATTGTGCCGCTTGTTCATGCAGGCGTCCCGACCTTGACGGATGAACATTGTTTTCCTTCCTTTCATTGTTACGTTGTAAGGCGCTCTCTATACATAAAATTGAAGTTTATATATCATCGACCTTGAACATTTATTAATTGAGCTGGTTATTGAGTCGTAAATTATAAACAAAATGATTTTCAGTTTGCTTCCCATGCAATGTGTTACGTTTCTTGCGTAAAACCCCTCAAGGGGCACGAAGGCAAAATTAACTGTGGTTATTTGAGTAACCGAAATTTATTGTGATATTTTCAGCATTAGGGAAGACCATAACGCTACTTTTCTAACATATCTCAAGTGTGAAACCATTTTAGTTATTTGATTCAATCAAACTTATTAAAATCAATATATTTAACAGAAATTGTTTTAAGCTCTGTTGTAAAAGGAGATAATAACTTATCAGTAATTTTAGGAGGAAAAGACACAACTATACATAGCCATACTATTAAGAAACTATGTATATTCAGTAATCTGAAGTTAAAAAAAAAAAAAAAAAAAAAAAAAAAAAAAAAAAAAAAAAAAACAGTAGTGCCTAGGTGGAATGGAGTTAATGTATTTTTGCCCCAAAGTGAAAAAAAAAAAAAGAAATACCGTATTATTTTAATAGAATTATGATTTCAGTGTTGCATCAAATAAGAATACATTTGGTTTACTTTACTATAAAAACGCATAGCATCATTTTTGTCAAAGCATACGCATTTGTTTACCAAAAAGGGGACGGTGGCTGATAAATTTTTGTGAAAGCAATTGGTATCGGTTGTGTTTATTGACATCGAACGGTGGCACGAAGATGACCGTTACACCTGCGACAGTTATTTTGTTACGCATGCTTAATAAAGTGACCATGTTTGTTTTGCCTTGCCACCTGGGGGACACTGATTTATTCGTAACACTGAGAAACTACCCTGGCGACAGTGTTGAGTGACAAGCGTGTGGCAGGTAGGAACTCTTCGTTCCCACAACAAGAGTTATTGCACACCTAGTAGGTGTAGGGTTGACAGTCCCGAAAAATCAGAAAAGTGTCCCACCAAAAGTTTGTAAACATACCAATGTAATAGCTTATGGTGAATTATGAGTACGAATAGTTACATTTGGTTGTCTTTTATCTAACTGCACAAAAAACCAACATGAAATCGGATAATAACACGAATTTGCTTGTTTTTGTGCAGGTTATAAAAAATATTATCCATACTTTGTTTTAAATGAGTGATTTTCGACGAAATTCCTCATGGCAAACCATTTAAGAGAGTTGAATTTATGTTTCCAGTACAGGACATCAACTTAACAATTCCAATTTATTTGGCCAGTCAATACCATTGACAAATGTGTGTAAAAGTAATTAGATGGGCAGGAATACCATTAAGAAAAGTAAACTTATGAAAGGTGGATGTGTTTTTTTCAGTGACAGAACCCTTGAGTAGTTTTTCGAACCTGTGAAAATATTTCGCCTGGTAAACAATGCTCTAGTAAGCGTAGTAAGTTAAAGATATTATTGATAAAAGCAATCTTATTACAGCACGATAGAAAAACCCTTCATTTGTAGTAAATTTTATCGACTATTTTGAAATATAAGAGCGCTAGGACGTATAAGAAAGTCAGAGAAATACGACTGGTATGCTAATTAATGTAACAGTTTCTCGTTTGTTTATATTTGTACGTGGTATATCATTTATTCTGCCCAGCGCCATTGCCAATAAAGCTGTCCCGATTCATTTGTTTATATATGGTAACACAAGAAGTGCGTTGGAAACGAGCGAAGTGGTTCAAACTGCGAAGATATAATGTCGTGAAGCATTATTTGACTGCAGTTGTTTGGGGGTTAGGAGGCCATTACCGCTGGAAAGTGACGGATCTGCAAGATCGGACAATTTCCCAAATAGTAGCCTATTTTTTAATGGACTACAAATCTCTAGCAGTGGACTACGAAACCAACGTTGAAAATAAGATTCTGGTGTCTAATTTTGGTTATTTCGTAATTTAAATACTTGATTAAAGTTCTAAATTATCTTCGTATCGGTACTCATACATGGACTTTGGACTTTTTAGTTGGTAGTAGCAACTGCATTATAACTTTTAATTCTGTATTTATAATGAATAATATCACCGAATATGTATCAGGACAAAGTGATGGAAAACGTTGATATTAGATACTAAATCAGAACTAACCAGGCTACTTAAATCTTCATAAAAAGCAAAATACCTCTTTGAAAAGGGTGACATATTGTGTGAATATTTCTGTTCAACAGCTCAATTAGCGACCAAAAGTTTCCAAATGTAGATTTGAAATTTTAAAAGCTGGTATTGCCTTGAAACATCTAGTAAACCCGCTTAAAGTTGCATATTGAAAAATGAAATGCACATATTTTGAAATAGCTACAGTAATAATTTTACATGGGTACGTAAGTATAGAAATAATAATAATAAACCTTAGGTACAATTTTGGCATGAATGTGCATTTCTGACATATTGGTATTCGGTTACTGAGCGGAAGAAAACAAACGGGAAAGATGAACACTTTCTTACACCGGTAGCTGAGGTCGTTAAGCAATGGGCTCATGAACGGAAGTCCCATTTGGACCATCCTCCTGACTGAAATTTTTCCCAGGCTTCCTCAGTGTTCATAACTGTGAAAAGCCGTGGAATTTACACTAAATTTATGCTAGAAAGTTTCCTTCCCAAATTTCCTTTCCAGTTATTTCATGTCCCATCAGTGTCCACCGCCTGCGGTGCCATATGCAGTAAGAACGGCATTAAACACTACCAAACAAAAAAGCTGGATTGTTGGCATCCACCACCTGTAGAGCCTATGCAGTAAGAACAGGCGTTAAATACCATCCAATAAACAAACAAAAAACTGGATTCTTAAGCGTCCACCGCCTGTGGTGTCGCATACAGTACGAACGGGCATTAAACACTATCAAACAAAAGAGTTGCGTTTGCTTTCCCATATTTAAGAATCTAGAATGCTGGAATTAAGTATGGTGTTTGCATAAACACTATTAAAGCAGAAATTCCAAGAGTGAATGAGCTATATTTTTAGATCATTTCCACCAAGATGTTGAGTAAGTGCCTTAGAAACAGAGTTAAACATAAATCACTTAGCCACCCGGTTATGTTCCCCACAAAGAACACTTGTTTTCAATAGATTGCATGTAAAGCGTGGCGATAGAGTTATGTAAACACAAAAGAAAGCCCATTCTCTCATTGAGAGCACAGCAGGGAAAGGCTTGAAAGCGAGAGTTCGGAATCCCTGCCAGTGAAAACAGGGCAGCCTTCAAAATCCTCTTCCCTTGTGCCGAAATAGAATTTGATTTACAGCACGGTTCGTCCTTCGATTGACCATGTCCTGGTAACCCAAATGTTGGTGCAGTTAAGTCAAGGGCGGGCGCGCATCCCGGGTTTGTTTAGCCATCTCAGTCACAACACAGCTTTGTTGTGCGTCCATAAAATGCGTAGCGCAATGGAAGTGAAAGTTGTAACACAATAAACCGTTGACAGCGGTCTCAGATTTATGGCAGCACTTCGACAAAATGTGCTGGACATGTTTGTTCCCTAGTTGCAGGTTCCATTTGAGTTGCCGACGGCATTCTTGGGTCCGCAAGCTTAACTGTATGCATTAGAAACGGTCCATTCAGGCTGGAGAATGCACACCCAAATTCACTTTTATAACACGTAACGGGCCTTTACCGTTCTGGAAATGAAGTCTACATTTGAGGAGTGAACAATACAAAAATCTACATTACCTTCTCCATCCACTATGTTGTAAAACTATTCTTACGAAAGCGTTTTGTTATCTATCTACTTCATGTTCATAGATATAAATGTTTCATTACCAATTTTCCTGTAGGTATACGAGGGGTATAGAAGAAAGCGAATCTATAGTTTAAGTACCGGGCCTCTATAAATTGACCTAGAAATTCCATACACTTTCTATGACACCACGAGAAACAATAGCGGCAGTACTTGAAAAATGACGAAATATTGAAAATAAAACCAGTAATAAGAATATCTCGGAAATCCGCAATGCTATGGAAAGATTATTTGAAATAAATTGTGTGTTTTAAAGAGACCCACACTTTTTGTGAAGTAAGTTTTTGTTTATCTTTTACTATTTATCAGTCAGAATGCAAAACGACTTCAGAATTTATACATTTGTCATGGACATGTGTTAAATATATAGCATGTTAGTCAAAACGTTAATTATTTTTAAAAAATAAAAATTTTCCAAGCGCTTTCCATATTAGGGGTGATTTGGGATGGGAGGATTTCCGTGAACATGTTCGTGTTGCATCCTTGAAAAATAAAGAACTTAAAATACCAAATTTGGTATATAACCAACTTTTCATGTATGCCCCGCCCCCCTCTCTCTCTCACTCACTCACTCACTCATACATACGCGCACGCGTACCTTTTTCTAAAAATGCTTTTTGGTAAGGAGATTCAGGGGCCTTCAAAACGTACTGTCGGTGAAATCTCAACATCGATTTTTCTGCTGGAATGCAATTTATTCGCTATTTACTATACGCAGTAAAGAAAATAAAGGACATAACGTGTAAATAGAGACACATATATATTAAACACAATCTTAAGACCACGAAAATATTTTAGTTTCTCAGAAACCCTGGAATGAATCACTTAGTAAACTTTTCTGAAATTAAAAACACGAACAGCCAAAAGGTAAATCAACATTGAGATGGTGAAAATGGTCAACAGTTCAAGAACTACTTACTCCAGTGGCGAATATGCAGGTTTCGAAACCAAATGGGACTTCTGCTTCTATAACGTTCTTTTTTAGAAAGTGCAGCCACAGGAACGTATCACATACATAGGTATTTACGAATTAAGAGATGTGAACGTAAATAGATACATATTGTGGATTGCGTCTTAATCTTTGAACGTTTAGTCCAGAATCAACGTAATTAGACTTGGTAGTTGCGCATAAATCAGTCGCTCGAGTGTTTGATAAGCCAAACATTAATAAAAGTATATAAAAACTAAACTCCTGACTTATATGCCGGTAGCAGTTGACGCTATATTATCTTCAGATTGACTATAGGCAGTTGCAAGTAAAACAATACTTAGTCTCCTGCCAATGTATCTATCTTGGAATGGCTTCGTCACTGTAAATATTAAATAATGCAGGGGACAGAGGGCAGTCATGTTTAACCTCTTGCTTGACCTTGCAGTGAATCGAAGAAAGGATGTGCGATTATTATTCTATATAGGCGCCCGCTACGGCCGTGCTAATTCTCTGGCCTGAAAACAAGAAGGAAACCAAGGCATACGGCAATTGTTTTATCCTAGGAACTCGTGGAATATTTTTGTTCTGGTGTTCTTTTGCTAGGCAAAACTTTTTAGTACAAGAAAATAATAAGGAACTTGATCATTTAGATATTGAAGTCAGGAATATTTATGACTGAATTGCTTGTGGGTAATAGGTAAGCTATTGGGAAACTAAGATGAAGTCCATAAAATGAGAACCTTGCCAATTAAGGCCACTAGACATCTGGTACGAATTTCGTTTTGTCTTCGTCTCTCTCTGTCTCTTTCTTCAATTTCGCCGTCTATTAACTCCTCTGGCTCCTCTGTAACTTGTGATTTCGGGAGATCCTGGGTTCGCCCGTGGCCGATGTTTCTGGCCCATGGGAATTTGGATCGTTTATGATGGTTATGTAGAACTTACACCCCCTAGTGAGGAAGAGGATGATATGAAATGCAGGCGAAATGCATGATTGGAAGGGTGATAATGGAATGAATGGCGGGGGAAACCGGAGAACCCAGACGTGACGTCCACCACGAATACCACATCCGGGTCCCGCCTAGGTGGTCTAACCACGCCGCCATTATACTTCCAGACTCACGGAAGGATGAGGAATAATCCTGGCTGGAGAAAAATTACTACCCCCCTGCCGGGAATCGAACCCGGGACCCCTTGCACAGCTGGCAGGTGCTCTACCAACAGCGCTACGGGGCCGCATTTCAAGTAACAAAAGAGAAAAGATATTTTGTAATTTATCTTTAACAGAACGGCAGTCTACATTCCGCTGGAAACGCTTCTTCCTTTTCGTTTTGTAACAACGCGTACCGTCTTATCACAAGCTTAGTTATTATTTAAAACAAAAACTTGCCCCCATACAATAGCGTTTTATTTTGAACACGCTATGAGCTGACGCTCACACATGAATATAGCTTTCCTCCACTTTCTAATATCTAAAAAAGTGAAGTTGATGAATGAGAGTAGCTGCAGTGATTTTGTAACAGCAGGGTTACCAACTGCCTGGAATAGAAGAGATCTCATCGCACGAGTAAATTACGAGTGGTGGAACAAGCGCTTCAAGGCTGAAACTTTCACCTCAGCATCTCGTGTACCATCAGCTCATTATTTTGTTTTTTAAGTGGGCAGTGCATCGTGTCTTTAACTTGAACTTGTACGGTGTCTGATGCTGTAATTGCTCCCAACTTGAATAGAAAAAGTTAAATGCTTTTCCTAAAGAACATTTTAGAAAAGTGAAATAGTCGGTGTATAATAGCTCAAGCTACTCTGAAACTTACACCACATAAAGTGTTACATTCACGTGACTTTCTCTACCTGTTTGTTTATTTATCCAGAGCGTATAAGGCCATCCTTACGATTATTTTGTATCTCCTTCACATTAATTGAGATTAAACCGTTACAGAAATAGTTTCAATACACATGTCGTTGAATATACAAGGGGAAATAGGGGAAACCGAGTCGTTAGTCAGATGTTTAAAAGCCAGGCCATTATATTGTAGCAAAATGGCAATTTGACAGATCCCACTCCTGACACCACTGTGGCAAAATTGTCAAAATCCCAGTCCAGTTACTGTTTTCTCACTTTATTTTCTTCCAAAATATTTGCACAAATGCGCAGTTCTCTTTTACGGACGGAAACACAGTCTAACTGTATTCCCTGATATTACAATTCACAACTGTTTACTTCTCGTAACCTTGAATCAGTCCTTTCACTGTCCTTCACTTTTTCTGCCTCTCATACACTAAATCTGACGATACAATCACTCAACACTCATTAACACGTCTTCACTTCGACGCGACGTGTCTTTCACGACGACAGTACCACACATAAACAGCTGTCTCACACTCACTGACCGACTTATGTCTGTAACAGGGTCTTTCCTGAACTTCTACAAACACGCTGGCTGCCGCACACTTCTCGAATGTTCTAGCAATCCGCTGTTATGCGGCGCGCTCATTATGTCAGTCACATATAAACAGTTGCGCCTTTGTTTGCTCGCCGGCCTGGTATGTGGTGTGAAGTAGCTTAGCCCTGGCCGACCTTTGATGTGCCCCGCGCGGTCGGCATCACAATATGGTGGCCTATAAATTCCCTATGGAGGTATCGGAAACTAAAACCCATAACAACGGATACCTTGAAAATGGCCAATGCTGTAAAGTACATTATTTGAAATAAGTTGTGGTTTAAAGTGATTTATACTTTTTGTGTGGTAAGTCTCCGTCTATCGCTTATACGATTATACAAAGTTCCTTCTGTTGCTAGAAAATTCAAGATGTTTTATCATGTAGATATCTTAGAAATATGGTGTTTTAATCAAGATCGATAAGAGCTGTTTTTGAGAAAATCGAAAATTTCGAAAAATCTTACATAATCTGATGACTCGTAACTAAATGAATATGCAGAATTTAGGAAAACAATTATTTGGTTTTTCCGAATGATATATAAAATAATTTCAAATACAAGTGACAATTAAAAGCGTTCTATGCATGTAAATAATCTATTGTAAGTGTTCAAATTACTGATATAATTATAATTTCTTTATGCCAACAAACTTGCTGCTGGTGATTTTAAACATGTTCTCTTTGCATGGCCAAGAACTAAAATGGTGAATAACGACCTTCCGTTTGAAAAAAAAAAGTATAAATATTTCAATTATGCAAAAGTCATCAAGAGTAAAGAGAACTACATGGGCTATAGCCAGAAAGTTCAAAACATACATTTCTTTTGGCATAAAAATATATTAAACATATCGCATTTTAATCAAAATCGATAGAGCCATTTCTCAGGAAGTCAAAATTTTCGAAAAAATTGTCCATGTAAAGGGTAGTTTAGGGCGAAGTAATTTTCTTCAAAATCTTCGTGTCGCATCCTTGAAAGATAGTAAATTTAAATACCAGCTTTGAATTTTAACAATTTTATTGAGTTGTGTTCACAGACACACGCACACGCGGATCTTTTTCTAAAAATCTGATGTGTTGTACTCACATGACTTTCTCTACTCTTGTACTAACCATTCTAACAAACTCTTATTCCTACATCTTCTTCGTGTTAGTTGAGAACATTTGTACAAATTATCTTATTGCTTATTTCCTTGTAGGTACAAGGGATATATTAGAATACAGAAGGTTTTGTGCGACAGTCAAATCTTTTTGACCTTTGAGATTCCGTTCTCTTTGCACGATTAACATATAAAAAAATGAACAACGTTGTTGCATGTAGCTAAAGTTCTAAAGTTTTCCGAAACTCACACACATAACAAGGAATATCTCCGAAATGGTTCACCCTACAAGAAAATTTACTTAGACTTAAATTGTGTATTTTAGCAAGATCTACATTTTTTGTACTGCAAGATTTTGTCTATCTCTAACGGTTTATCAGTTGTGCAAAATTCATCCAGAGTAAATACGACTACAGGGGCTATAGCCAGAAAATTCAAGATATACATTTCATTTGTCATCAAAATATCTCAAACATATGACATTTTAATCAAAATCGTTAGAGGCATTTTCAAGAAAATCAAATTTTTCCAAAAATGTTCCATGTAAAGGGTAGTTTAGGGTGGGGTTATTTTCTTCAAAATCTTCGTGTCGCATCCTTGAATGACAATAAACTTAAATACCAACTTTGGTTTTTAACCGACTTTTCGTTTTTGAGTTATGCTGTCCACAGACTGTCACACAGACACACACACGGACCTTTTTCTAAAAATACTTTTTTTGGATTCAGGGTGCTTCAAAACATATATTTCCGGTGAAATCTCGACATCGAATTTTTGGGTGGAATACAATACTTCCCCTACTTACTATATGTAGTAGAGAAAGTAAAAATGGAGATAAGCTAATGCTTGTTTCACTCTTGGGGTTTCCTAAAGTTTTGCACATTAACATTTAGAACACTTACACGAATGAACGTTAAAGCATCGAAGTTGGGGTTTACAATCTTAATGAAGTGTTGAAGGAATTCCCAGATGAGATACGTCGTTCAAAAGGCATTCGTTCATATGGAAGTCCGAACGAAGACGAAACCAAGAGAAATGTTTTCCCTTAAAATAATGCTTGAGTCCCCGGCGTTGCCTAGGCGCTGTAACTGGGTCAGTAGGGCACGACGCGGCGCTGGGTCTCATCCAACTGGATCGTTGTTGCCCCGTTCGGCCGCCGCGACGCCGCCCGCTGCTAGGAAGGCCACGGTCATCGATTTTTGTGTCGTCATTGCCCTCACTGCGGGCGGCTCAGTGCTGTACTGGTCACAAGTCCGCAGGGCAAACACGACCTTGTATTTACCAGGTTTATAGCAATATGAAACTTGTTAAAGCGTTGGGTGTTCATTAAACATGGGCAGGCACAATATGAGATTTAAGGGACACTGGGAGTGAAATTTTGGTCAAAATTGTCAAAAAGTTGAAAATTGTTTTTTTACCTTAAAACGTTTCTGGAGCACCTGCACATCTGGATCAGCTAACATTTTTCATATCCCCCACTCCATGTGGTCATTACGGCCCTTTCAAATAGCGCTCTTCCCTTAACGTACACAGGATGCTCCTATATAAAAGCCTGTTTTTCTCAAAACTACATTTCTGCACATTGCAAAAGAAAGTCGCGTCTGAGTATTGTTTCAAATTCAATGAAAATTTCCAAAAGTATTCATAAATAACAGCTAAATAAAACTATGCTTCAATATTGATGCTATCATTAACATGAATTCCAAAAAAAATTTTTTTGTATGAAAAAAATCAATATTTTTTAAGATTAAATTTGCTTTGTTATTAAAAAATATGTACAGCATAATCAGCAAACGTATTTGAAATATCTCTTCATACAATTGTTACCCATGTTTTAGACTATCAGTTCTGACAATATAAATGAATTTTGAAAAGTCAATAGACGCGAGCTCTGTTTTGAAAATGTGCCGATTAAATTCATAAAATAATTTATATATCCTATACGAATTATCCAATTTTAATGAAATTTGGTGTACCTCCTATTCTCATATAAATACAAACACAGTAAAAATTTCAGAAAAATCTATCAAAAAATGTGGAACTTTAAAATTTCGCTCCCAGTGTCCCTTAATATTCTAAATCATGTTTGTCACCATTATTCGAAATAGTATTTTGACATTTTGCAGTGTGTAAAATTCAATGCTCGTGATAAAAAAATGTCATATTTCACAATATTTTGGTAAAATATTAATATTTTATTAAAATATTGCATCTGCATATTCAGTAAGATTTAGGATTCTTCGCTATTAAAATAATGAAGCGAGTTTTCCAGGGCAGAAAGGCGTTTACTAACCACCCATTCCAACAAATCAGGTACAGCTATTTAAATATAGCGTTTCCTCAATGTGACGTATGTACGAAATTAAGCTCTTGAAGAGTTTTTATTTTCGCGAATCGTGCTTTTATTCGCGTAGTGTAATTGGTTTTAAGCAAGGAATAAACGGTCAGTAACTTTTTCCTTTTTCTAATTTTTAGTTTCATATTGATTAAAATGTATATAGGTGCGTCATTTAATATTTTATTCTTAAATATGCACAAAATAATTTTGGTTTTACAGTGTACCTACCCACATTTCATTTTTGTTACATATTGTGGCGTTGGCACGGAACATCTATACAACGCCGAGCTTCCGTGCGGGAAACATTCCCGATGTTTTGTTCCGTTGCTAGGAGGAAGTAACTTCCAGCCAATTTTAAATCCTGGTTGTAAAAGCAAGAAAAAGAAGTGTATTTGTGTGAAATTTGTGATTGAGGAAATACATGATGTAATTAGTGGAAATTAATAAAGAATAATTGAAAGATAAGCGAACGAGTACGTTTTGTCAAATTTGTTTCAACTATTTTGCCTGTCTCTAGTCATAAACCATGTTCAACTGATGAAAAGGACGAAGTTCTAAGCAGGGCATAATTATTCGAATAGACCAACAATGCGAAGAGATTTATTCTACTGGATTCTTTGGAACGTTTTGTTCCCATATCCGAAACAATCCTCCCAAAAAGTGGTCAAAGCCACGACCACAGAGTATACATTCTTGAATACAAAGTTGTGACGTAAAACAAAGGTGTAACAAAATCGATAGTAAAATTCTTGTTTTGTCCTTTGCAATGCAGTGTGTTTTGAAGTCTTCGCGTTATATTTGTTGCATATAGTGTTGGCATGCTCGGCTGATTTGCTAAGTTCAACAAAAACCGAGTCAAAGCACTTGCAGATATCCAAAGTACCTAAGCAGGCTCTTACTCGGGTTCAACTGCAGCAATAGATATTCCCCCGCTGTATCCGACACATTAAATAATAAAAGAGCAGCGCACGGACAGTTATCTAATGACACGGACTACAGTCGACGAGGTGCAAATTGACAGAAGAAAACGCCGCTGGAACTGTTCGTCCTTTCGAACAACCGCTCTTTACAATGCAAATTGCATGAGCTCAAGTATGCGTTAGACGTCGTGGAAATATCATACCGAAATGCATAAGTCATTCTTTGCTTCAAGGGAAGAGTGCAAGCTAGTGGCGTATTCTATCCTATACGACAGCACGGAGCTTTTGTATTTTAGATGATGTACTTTCGTTCCCTTTTTCCGTGGCTTTGGCTATTGGCACTCGATTTAGACAAAAGAACCCCAAATTTAACTGGGCACTTCTCTCTACTTCATGTTAATGGTGATAAACGTTTGTAGAAATAGTTTTATTATTATTTTCTTATAGGTCCAATGGGAATTGGAAAATACAGTAAGCTTAAGTGATAGTAAATCGTTTAAGAGCCGGTCGTTATGTGATGACTTTGAAATGTAATTACCTTTGCATGGCCCGGACATAAGAAACTGACATCCTATTTGAGAAAAGTTTAAGTATTTAAAAATTCAAACCAATAAGGAGTATCTCAAACACGTTATTTGAAGAAAAAAAAAAAGACGTGTGCTTTAACAAGATCTATATTTTTTATGCAGCAAGATTTTGCTTTATTTCTTAAATTTACCAGTAGTGCAAAATCATCTAGGATGAAGAGGACTTCAGGGGCTAATCCCAGAAAATTCAAGATATACATTTATTTGTCCTGAATGTCTTGAACACATGATCTTTTAATCAAAATCGTTAGAGCCATTTTTGAGAAAATCAAAATTTTTTCGTTTAAAGGGTAGTTTTAGGTTGTGGGAATTTCTTGAAAATCTTCGTGTCGCATCCTTAGTTTGGTATTTAACGTTTTGAGTTATGCTGTTGACACACACACACACACTCACTCTCTCTCTCTCTCTCTCTCTCTCTCCTGCTCACACGTGTGGACCTTTTCCTGAAGTGTTTTTTTTTTCATTCAGGGGACCTCAAAACTTGTATTTCCAGTGAAACTCGTATAGAATTTTTGGATGGAATGCACCTTCTTTGTCTACTATGTAAATGGCAGAGAAAGTAAAAATGTGTTTCAGCATTGCTGTACCAAATGAGCACATTTGAAATTTAATATTATCCCTCAGCATTGCCTGTATACAATGTCAACCATTCAAAAGTATATACAAAGTGTGCAATGTTTAAAAAGTAAATAGCACTAAGCGTTAATTAATATTAATTTCTATATTATCTCATATCTGCACTATCTGATATAAGCATAGCAACTGGGTTATATTGCCCACCGGAAGATCTGTCAAACGACGTGGGAAAAGGGCAAACTGTGAGCGAACATGTGATCAAAAATTATGATTGTCACACTTGCATGAACATCTACGCTGTAAGAAAGGAATGTTGGATTACAAATAGAGCATTCGCCAGGAAATTGGAAGGGAAGAAAGGGACATAAAAGATGAACGAAGCGTTCTTAGAGAAGTTCTTTAAAAGTGTTGTAGAAATGATAGGGAGCAAATTTGCACCTATACCTACATATGTAGTGTCAGGCGTTTAGACACAATGCTACACAATAAAAGAATTAAAACACTTACATAAAGAGAGGTGTTGCATATTAATGCATAACTGTTGCCAAGCAGGCTCGCAAAGCAAGTTCACCTTGATTTTACGATAAATTTATTCTTAGAACTGCTTGAAGATGTATCTTAGATGTTTGTTTCTGGCATGACGGATCTTCCGCACATCTCTTTCCTCACGAAATCGTAGATCATCAGGCGAAGTGATCAAATTAAATTCCTAGTGAGTAAGATATGGCATTTACAATACTCGTTATGATTATGGACAAATGAATACAACTGCAGTAGCTGCACACGAAAGGTGTCTTTGTGGCTGTTGTGTGCTTAATTAAGTACACCATATTAGGGCACGAATGAAATAATGTGCAATTTAAATAGTTGAAGTTATGGATGGTATGGAGAAACCTGGAGAAGTTTCCGCACTTGTGCACGTTACCTACTTATACCACAGTGTGTTGCCATCTAGTGGCATGGACGTATAATTGTAGTGATAGCGTGGAAACAGGTGCGCTGAAGAGCTTTAAAACACGCACAAGTGCAAGCCATCTTGTTAGCAAATTTCATCGAGTGTTTGGGAAGGTGCGCGGTAGATTTTGAATTACATTACGGGAGATTTTAAGTTCCCTACGTTACGTTTAATAGCATTCAAAGACAAAATTATCAGTAAATCCACAAAATTCAAAACAAAACCCAAAATATCTGGCGGTAAAGCTAATCAAAAGACTATTACACTATCATTGCGGCCTGAAATTAATTTATATACCAGTTGGCACCATACAATAATAACCGACACGAGTAGCCGAGGTCGCTAAGGTACGGCTTGTAAACGGGAGATGTGTGTTCTAATCCCCCCACGACTATCCTGAGTGAGATTAGGCATATATTTCAATTTTTGTGACAACCCCAATAAAATATCAAAGATGCTGAATTAGACAAAAGAAATGTGTTTTTTTATTAATACATGGTACTAAGAAAACAGCAATAGTTCCTGAGCGATCGCTAAGCCCGGTCCTCGAATACGCGTTCCGCTTGATATCCATTTCTCAGGAAGTAGTGAATTTGGTACGGCTAACTGCCTGGTGAAGCGAAAAAGCGTCAAGGATTTTGCTGCCATTGTTAATGTTGTAATAGCTCTTACAGAAAAATACTGAATGTACGTTGATAGTTGTCGGTTTTCATCATAATCTGACCCGTTAAGCCACGAACATTTACACAGTGTGGTGGGATTATTCAACGGATCCAACAGAGAGCGAGAGAGAAAGAAAGTTACGGCCTTGAGGCGGAAGTGTGTCAAAGCCAAGCACTGGCTGGTCTTGCCAACAGTGGAGAATATGACATTCTGTATAGCGATGTTTTGTTAACGTCGCTTCTTCGCTAGAAACGTAAACAGGCAATTGTTTCTTCTGTCATATGAATTATAGCATGTGATGTTGCGGCCATATTCATCATAACGCCACCACGAAGTTATTACCAGGAGCCCAGGTTGCGATTCTTATTTGTTAAGCCGTACATGAATCCTTATCACGTGGATGGAGCACTGACTGTCCAAGGAAGCAACTATAATTACAAATATAAACTCAGGTCCCAAACTAGAGAAAAGATGGGTCAGCTTTCCTTTTTTACATTAATAAGTGTGTTCATTCGCTATGAATTTTGTTTAATCTGAGAACCCAGGAGTTAATGCCATAGTTTAGTTAGACCTGCTTCAAAAACATTTTTTTCCCTTTCTTTTCATATTCTTCAAACAAGAACATAGACAAATATTCATTTATTATACTTGTAAACCAGTTATGCCCAAAGGTAAATTAATTTACAATTTTCCATACACTAATTGTAATAAATTAAATATATCTCACTTAAAGGCAATGCCAGATTTAATTTTGCAAAGCAGAGTAAAATTCATGAAACTCTGTGGCGAATTTAAATTAAGCCTACCTCTGTAGCGTGGTGATAGCGTGTGTCTCACGCCCAAGAGGTCGCGAGTTTGAGCCTCGCTCAGGGTGAGTTATCCGGATAAGGTTTTAACCGAGATTTTCCCATATCCTGAGAAGACGAATGTCGGGTAACTTAAAAGTCTATGGACCTTGGACTCATTTAACCATCATTTCACCCATTTCATTCATTCACCGTTCGATATTGCATTATGGTGGAGGACGTCAAAAAGAAAATTAAATTACTGCGGATTATGTAAAAGCAGATTGTCATTCCGTTTGTACAAGTTACAATAAGAATTAATGAATTTGGAGAACTTCACATACTACAGCGTATAACACGGGTTGGGGTAGGGGGTGGGGACAGAAACACAAAAGGTAAATTGTCCCTTTCTTTTACTATACCCACCCTTTGAAATTATGCAACTTAGTTCAGCTCCACTACATCGATCAACTGGAAGGTTATCTTATGACTAATGAGTCATCGTGAATGTATAATTGATTGCTACAGTTTTATTGCTTTTCTTCTGTACATTATCCAAATAGGAAATAGCGTAATTAATTCAATTACTTAAGCCGAGTCTTTGGACTTTACCAAGTGCTTATTTCGTTTTTATGACTACGGGAGTATAAACATATTAATAAAATCTATATTTAGTTTTAACATATTGAAGTACTGATAAAATTAAC
The DNA here is from genome assembly GCA_030765045.1 of Tenodera sinensis. Taxonomy (NCBI): domain Eukaryota; kingdom Metazoa; phylum Arthropoda; class Insecta; order Mantodea; family Mantidae; genus Tenodera; species Tenodera sinensis. The sequence continues at coordinate 17,740,005 of CM060973.1, read as the reverse complement.
AAACACTCGCCCAAATGATAAGAGTGTATACTTAGAAATGTGTTTGCATTTTGAGGTTAAGTATTAGATGTGCTGATAACCTTATGATGGAAACAAAACATATTTTTATGAGAGGTTACTGTAACGCGATTGGTGAACAGAATTTCGCACTCGATTGTTATGCATAAGGAATGTGCAACATTTTGAGCTCTGGTGCTAGGCCCACCCAATAATAATCTGCCGCTCCCCCAATTCCATGCCGCCCAGCGACCTTGCAGTTACGCAAGTGGCTCGCAACAATTTGAGAAATTCTTTGTAAATAATATGCGAACAAACAGTAATTGCGAAGTAAACGTACGTTGGTAAAGAGAAATTAATGTAAATTATTAAACAAGAAAGCCTTCCCTCAAATTTTGCCGTCCAAAGTAAATGAAGCATGTAAACTTGGGAAAACAGTAATGAAAAAATCTGATGCGTTGCACTGACATGACTTTCTCTACTCTTGTACTAACCATTCTTACAAACTCTTATTCCTTCATCTTCTTTGTGTTACTTAAGATAAACATTTGTACAACTTAATTACTTATTTCCTTATAGGTGCAAGGGGAATGTTAGAATACAGTAGGCTTTGTGCGATAGTCAAATCTTTTAAAGCTTTGAGATTCCGTTCTCTTTGCACACTTAACATATAAAACAATGAACAACGATGATCCATTTCACGAAAGTTCTAAGTTTTGCGAAACTCACACACATCACAAGGAATATCTCCGAAATGGTTCACCCTACAAAAAAATTTATTCAGACATAAATTGTGTATTTTAGCAAGATCTACATTTTTTTGTATAGTATGATTTGGTGTATCTCTAACGGTTTACCAGTTATGCAAAAGTCGTCCAAATTAAATACGACGACAGGGGCTATAGCCAGAAAATTCAAGATATACATTTCATTTGTCATCAAAGTATCTCAAACATATGACATTTTAATCAAAATCGTTAGAGCCATTTTCAAGAAAATAAAAATTTTTGAAAAATTTTCCATGTAAAGGGTAGTTTAGGGTGGGTCTATTTTCTTCAAAATCTTCGTGTCGCATTCTTGAAAGACATTAAACTTAAATACCAACTTTGGTTTTTAACCGACTTTTCGTTTTTGAGTTATGCTGTCCACAGACTGACACACAGACACACACACACACACACACACACACACACACACACACACACACACACACACACACACACACACACACACGGACCTTTTTCTAAAAATGCTTTTTTTTTATTCAGAGGGCCTCAAAACATGTATTTCTGGTGAAATCTCGACATCAAATTTTTGGGTGGAATACAATACTTCCCCTACTTACCAGTAGAGAAAGTAAAAAGACATTTAAAAATTAGAACATCAAGCAAAATACACGTGATGCTGCTGTTAGTTTTCTGAATTACTGTTTAAATATAACAGTATTGGTATTCTGGTAGAATATGAAACTACAGACGGAATAAATCACTGAAGATGTACACTTTTGGACAAAATTTCAACGATGGGTTGGGTTAAGCAGTGTGCAGTCACAGTAACGCGGAAATCGCTCCCATATAGTCCAGATGACCTGAAAGAGCAATAGCATCTCTTGCAGATTAATTATTAGAAGTAGATATAGCCGAGACTGCGGTCCCCACCCTAACCTTGGAGTCAAGGCTCTTCCTGATAGTGCCAGCACTGCCGCCAAGAATGTGAAGGGTCGGCAGACACGGCTCACATTCTTTGTTGTTCTTCTTCATCTCTAATTTTTATGTTTTGATGATGGAGAGCTTGGACTCAGTGAGACTAATAGTGACTCAGAATGGGAAATGAGAAGATAAAACTTGTGCATCTGTCCGACTAACGCAGTTCCGGGTGTACGGGGCGGTGCCTGATAGAGCTGTGCTGGATGTTTCAGCATCAGTCAGTGTTGCCAACACTCACATGACTTTCCTTACCCACTAAACCTTTGCAGCAGTAGCTCCGTTGTATATACATACAATAGGGATATAGAAAGCACAATGGATAGTAGGTGTTTTGTTTGTGCATGTAAGTATCCTAAACATTGGCAATTTAATTCAAAATTGTTAGAAAACTTTTCCATGTTGTTGTTTGCATATTATTTGAAAATCTTCCTGTCCAGCTTGGCATTGGTTTATGGGCTCATTCTCTTCAAACACATACGTGGAAGTTTTTGTTAAACGCTTTTCTTATTCAGAAGCCTTAATACACCAATTTCGGGTGTAATTTCGACATCGAATTTGTGGATGGAATACAATAATCCCTCTACTTACTGTAAATACACAGAGAAATTAAAATGCATTTACTGTAAATAATCACATTACTTTCTCTACTCATTACCATATGATAGTAATTCGGCAAACAGTTATTTTTCTGTGCTTTTCCATTAATCATGACGTGTATTTGAATGGAAATTTGTTAGCTAATCACATTTTTATCAATTGAAAGCTGATACTGCAATCAACTGTTAATATAACAAAGCGATATTCGATAGTTAATGAGCTAATGAGAAAATAACGGATACTTAATATAATGTTCACAAGCGTACTGTTTAAAATCTGCAAAAGCGAGAGCACATCGTCCTGTTGCAACGTACCAACCGCCGTCGGCTAGTCCTACAATCCTATAGATGAAAGGAAATGCATGGTAGAAGAAGAACCACCACAGCATTTGACTCGGGGAAACCACGGGGTGGCTGGCCTAACGGGAATCGACCCCGGGATCTTTCATACGTTACCGCGGACCCACTCCGCATGGTAATATGGAAACGATTGCAGTTCAATTGAACTTTTCTGTGGATATCTAAAGAAAGAATTCAGTTGCACGTAAATTGCAACAGCGGATCGATATTGGACCAATACCGAACACTAAGGGAAACATGTAATATAACCTCATTCGTAACTTTCGATATCTAGACCTAAAGAATGTGACGCATTTGGGGAGGTGGCAAGTAGCATGTACGTCACGCACCTATTTATCCTATTCCTTAAGGCGATATTAAAAATTCTTACTGTGTATTAAACACAATCTCCAGCGATCAGTATACAACTTCTGTAATTAGCTAATTGGCTTGTAAAACCGATTAAAGTATGAAACTGCGATACGAAGCAGACAAAACGCACCTCGTTTGTTACTCGTTCTGCGTTTGGGAAAAAAAAAAAAAAGAAGTCGGATGCCTCGTTTTGGTAGTAGATATAATATGCTTTGAGACAGTGCTAACATAGGAAGTGCGATAAAGATAGATTTCACCGGTTGCTCAAATGGAGCGGAAATTAAATGATATCAGGAGCACGCTTCTCTGAACTTCGTAGCAAAGAACGGAAAATAAAAAGCAATGATTTTACTAACTATTGCTTCATTATTTTGTCACTGGGTTATAGCAGCGATAGCAGCTCATTTCTGACAAATTAAGACGCATCGCAGACTGTAATAAAACAAGCTTATAGTTGTTTTCTCCCCTCCGTTATCGGAAGCGTTTGTGACAAAAGTTAACAGGTTTTCCAGGTGAACAAACCTGGACAACAATCTAGCATTTCAAAACGGTGGATAATCAAAATGCATTGTTTCATCATAGGAAAAATGTTAGTTCTTAAAAAATGCTCCATGGTAGAAATTCTTATTGTAACAAGGATATTTTGCGAGTTAAATAAAACAGCAATTAAATATTAATTTTGCTCCAAATCTTAAATTCATTATTAAGTTTCTTACGGTTAATTTCTTTCTCATTTTAACAGTATATTAATAAATAGGAGTACTGAATGATAGAGATTTCTAATGACAAAGTTAAGAATACATTTTTATTATTGTTATTATTATTATTATTATTATTATTATTATTATTATTATTATTATTATTATTATTATTATTATTATTATTATTATTATTATTATTATTATTATTATTATTATTATTATTATTATTGTTGTTGTTGTTGTTGTTGTTATTAATTTGGCATCTCTCTTGGAGTAAAAATCAAAGGTTCTAAAAATTCCTAATTAGCATTTGCTGTTTCAGTGGCTCTAAATTTAAAACTATCTTTGCAGAAAATCTTTCAGTATTTGCATATCCCTAAAACTAATCTACGTTTAAAGCATATTATCTTAACTGAACGCAAACTAAAGTTTGACATTTTTACAAAAGAAGTGACTTGGCTAAGATTTTTGTTGTATGAAATTGGCATCAGGCTGAGTAAATCATGAGTTACAAGAATCCTGGAAATTACAAAGTACTTGCAGCATCGTGACCCCAAAGGTCATTTTCCTGAGATAGCCCTTGAGGTACTTAATTACAGTAACTTTGCAAAAGAATTCAATAAGTAAAGTTTTGGGCTGTATACTGCCAAAGAGCAATTTAATGCAGAATTCTGTCTCAAACAAGAACGATCCTGTTATAAACATATCGGTGGGGAGACAGAGACGGAGATACCCCAAAGGTTCCTTCTCAAATTTCCTCTTCCAGTTTTAATTTCATGTACTACTGGTGTTACTGCCTGTGGTGCCGTATGAAGCAGGAAAGGGCGATAAATTCGAAAAAAATGCAACAGTACTTTCAAATCTTTGCCGTTCACATATCCAGCTTGAAATAACGGTTTATAAAGTAAAAAAACGTTGTGAGAACGTTGAAGACTCCATTGTGCCTGCCAAAAGGAGACTGGAACATAGAAGAGTTCTAATTAATGCCCCAATCCAGCAGCAGAAGTGAACCAATTGCGTTGTTTTAGCAAGCCAGCCAGCAAGGTGTCGTTTCCGGAATGTACTTTTAGCCTGCCAGCTTCAGCCGGGCTTAACCTGAATTGCAGAGCTGTGTTAGTTTCATGCGATATTCGATGATGCCTTTCAAATTCGCCCTTAGCATTTTTGTGTCTTCTTAACCTGACCTGCCAACCCAGATTTTTGCAGAATAAATTTGCATGGGAAATTTGATTTACAGAATCTGCAGGATTGATTAGAAATATTGCACAAAGACACTTATTTCACAGGAGTATGATCACTATCTTTCCCTTTGGAAAGCTACATTTGCCCGAGGACAACTTTGATCAATGACCATAGAGGAATGCATTTTTTTTTTAGAGTTTCGAGCAGATATTGCGTTCCTCTCATAAAGCATAGCTAGCTAAAGAGCTGTCTTCTAAGTCTTGTTGATATGTTGAAACACTAGCCCAGCGTTTGCGAAAGAGGGGCGGTTGGATTTACCTCCTTCCACTTTATGCGGACTGTGCCACTCTTTAAACACTCAATTGTGTTGCAGTGGCTATTTGCTTATATGTACGTTGCGTTTGATTTACGAAAGCACTTTCAAATTTTACATTGTTCATTACTGACTCCTTTGGTACTGCTTACTTTTGAGAAATCTATCAATATTTGGCGACAAAGTCGAAGATCTGATCGCGCGTAACCTATTGCAATAGTCTTTTAATATACATAATTCAATTTGGAGAAACGTTCGCAAATATATGTAGAGCTATACTCTTATACAGACTATTCTTGTGAAAGCTTATTTCTCTATCTACTACGTTTTAATCGAGATAAGCTTTTTCAGAAATTATCTTATTGATAATTTCCTTGTAGGTGCCAGGGGAATATGGGAATACGATACGTTTCAAGCGATAATGAAATGTTTTAAGAGCTGGTTGCTATGCGATGCCTTTGAAATTCCATTCTCTTTGCAAGCCAAGAGATTAAAAAAACAACATATTCCTGTTTGAGAAAAGTATTTGTCTTGGCAAATTGACACAAATAATAAAGAATGGTTTACTCAAAATAAAAAATAAAAAATAATAAATAAAAAAAAAGAAAAAAGAAAAGCGTTTGATAAATTGTGTGTTTTAATGAGATTAAATTTTGTATTTAGTAAGCTTTTGTCTGTCTCTTACTGTTTACCATTTATGCAAAAGTCATTCAAAATGAAGAGGTTTTCTGAGGACATTCCCAGAAAATTCAAGGTATGACTCATAAACTGCCATGGAATCACCTGTTTGTGACCGTCACTGGATACTGACTGGTTGGGGGTTCTACACGCCACAGATAATAGCTAATTCACCCTCCTACTGAAGGAGGGGGTTAGGGAATAGCTGCTAATTACGTAAGCGTCTCTAAAGAGAAGGTTGGACATCGCTAGTATAGATAAATGGTTAAACATTTAAACTTTGTGCCACAAGAAAGAATGTCAAAATATGAACAGAAGGACGGCATCACCAAGTAAAACAGGCAAAACGTCTATAATGTGAATGAAGGACAGCTCCTATTTTTAAAGTCTAACAAATACTGAAATTAAAACACGTCGTAATAGTTCTACTTCCGGCACATACAGTAGTAATAACTGTTTCCACTGAGTGCTTGCTGAATTTCATAAGGTGTTTTCATATCAAATGTTTGCGTATCATGTGCTTTCTGCATACTAAGCACTGGGCATTCCCATAATTTTCCTTATTCAAAATAAAACGCCTCAACCTCAACATTGAAGCAAGTTTTTTCCCTTATCGGTTGTAAGGTGACGTCACTATTCCTCAAGTATGTTTTCTAACGCTAAAGCTCAGCAAGCACTTAAAAGCCCGAACTCCCCGGGACCTTAACCGACGTGCCTCTTATAAGCGAAAGGAAATAAAGTAACATACAAATATAATAACATAAGTATAAACCCTCTGACGAGAAAATGTCTAAGGGCTGTTCTACACTCTGGGGGATGGGGTGGGGAGCAATAAGTAATGGTGGCCCACGATGATTCATAAATAGATTTATCTCTAAAGTTGCATTTGGCCCCAAAATTATCATTTAGTATGTCTCATTATGGCATACGATATGAAATTATTGAACTCATAATTACGTTTATATACAGTCCCTACACATTCACAACCACCCGGTAACGGTAACGAGAACGGCAACGCGTATTTTCGATAGAAAGTGGAGTTTGACATTCTGCATTGGGAATTCATTTGTTTCTAATGATATAATTCTATAATTGTTCTATATTTCTATTACTGACCATTCAATAAATAACAAGCACTTAAATTACGCTTGAAAGATTTAGCCAACTACCAACTATCTAAACAAATTTTGGGTAGAGAGTGAATACATTTTTCTACCTTGACAAACTTTTCGGGAATGTGTCCTCAACGTTTGTCCGAAAGGCCGCAAAGATAGCATTTGTCTTAAGAATGTCGTATTGCGTCACGGTGTGCTCATTTGTCACAAGTACAAGTTATCAAACTTGTCTTGCGTAAAAGGTTTAAAACAGAGATAAAAATATAACTAACTGAAACTGTTTTCATTCTTCAGGCAGAATATATGTATGGAAAAGAAAATATTTAGCATTCAACCTGGAATGGAAGCTACGCTAAGGTTTATACTTTGGTTTAACAGAAAGGGAGCCATATCTAAGAGATGTAATTAAACAAACATCACCAAATCCTCTCGTGAAACAAGTGAAGGGCAGTGAACCTTGTTTGGAATAATTAATACCACTAATGACATATTTGCTTAGTAATTCGAAGGGCAGAACTAATCGCGTTAGGTAAGAATTGCAGCTCAAAGTTTAAATTCTTTATAAAGCCTTCTTTTTGCGGGGGAATTTTCCGTCGCAGTTTTCCCTAATCCTGGTTACTCTTAGTTCTTTGAGCACCGGGCTCATTTCAGCATGCATTAATCATCACTTCATTCATTGTCTGCGTAAAACTGATTTGTTTTAAGACAAACTATATAAACCAACAATCGAGGTTTAGAGCCAGTAAGCATTCTATTTTCTATTGACTGTTTTTAAAATTCTTGAATGGCGTAAATTAGAAAGAAAAAGTGCCGAAGAAAACGTTTTCTAAATAAGCTTAGAAAAACAATGATCACAGTTTGCAAGAGGGAAAGCTCCTTGACTCCATTTTGTTCAGTGTTGAGATAGTCCACTAGGGTTACACATAGGTGACATTAAAAATCACACTATACCATAGGTCAACTATCTCATATATGTATGTTAAAGCGGAAACGCTTCCAGGAAACCAGTACAGAACGCACAAGAACTGCCCGATTGCCCTGATCGAGGTACACGAAATGAATATCATCTTGCCGCAGTTGTCATGGCAACTCAATTCCCGTTTGCGTAGGAGTCGCTGGTGTAGGCGTCCAAGTTAAACCTTTCGCACCATAGAGGTGCACATCAAGGAAGAAATTTCAAGCTTCCTTTGCAATACTGTTGATAATATTGTATCTAGCCGAAATAATGCAGTGATTATTTTGTGTATTTAAAAAAGGCCAAACAAAAGTGATTTATCCATGAAAATTCCCCATGATGCACCTTGCTATTCTTAATGAATTCTTGCAAATTTCACCTATTTGACTTCCATATAACATAGTAATGCTTGCCTCTGTGGTGTGGCGGTAGCGTGCCTCACATTCAAAAGATTCTAGTTCGTATCTCGGTCAGAGTGAGTTACTTGCATAAGGTTTTTCCGGGGTTTTCTCCCATCCTGAAATATGAATGTTGGATAACTAACCTCCAGGAACCGCGGGCCTATATTTTGAGCATTATTTCACCCATTTCATTCATCGTCCTATATGACCTAATCGGTTAAAGGACGTTTATCCCCCCGCCCCTCCCCAAAAGTAGTAGACTGCCCTTCAAATCCAGAGGTCCCGGGTTCGATCTCCGGCTCCCTAAGTTTGGAATCATGAATGAGAGAGTGAACGTTTGCGTGTGAATTTAATGATATATAACCAAAAGTAATATAAATCCAAAGATTAAAGGCTTGTTCACAACCACTGGCAGCGGTAACGATAACTAGAACGAGTAAGTTGAAATACATGTGTTCAAATGGGAGCAACCGACGGGAAGCTTTCCTGGACCCCGGGGACGGGAAAGAAGACTTGGCTAAGTTTTAACTTTCTGTTCTGTAGCGGGTACGGCGTGTTAGATTCATATTGTGCGCATTAGGCTTTTCGCTGTAGAAATTATTCAAGAGGCCGCGCCATGGAACAGCCGCTAGTCGCAAGCTAGAGAAAATAGCATTAGTCAGAAACAAATGAATTCCCAATGCATAATATCGACCTCCACTTTCTGTCGATAAGCTGATCGATAGTGTATCTTGCCCGTCTCGTTGCCGTAAATCAAACATTGAGTGTTACCTTGCTTCCCGTTGTCGTTGTGGTTACCGTTGCCAGATAGTTGTGAATTGGCCTTAACACTGTAAGGGAGTGAACATCATTGCTGATGAGCAATAATAGTGTTGCAAAGGTAAAAAGGTTAAGTAGAAATCCACAACATTGGTATTGCTGGAATTCGCTATGTGTTATTTGTGTAATGTTGCAGGTTGACGACCAAATGAAGTTGCTGCAGCATTCGTGGTCCGACATGCTTGTGCTCGATCACATGCACCAGAGAATGCACAACAACTTGCCCGACGAGACCACGCTGCCCAACGGACAGAAGTTCGACTTGCTGTGCCTCGGTCTCCTAGGTGTCCCCACTCTCGCCGACCACTTCAACGACCTCATGGCTAAGCTACAGGAGCTCAAGTTCGACGTCACGGACTACATCTGTGTCAAGTTCCTGCTCCTGCTCAATCCGGGTAAATTTTCCACATCCACCTATCAGTCTTTGTCGTGTCCAAATTCAAAAAATAGAAACATCTGCATTTTAATGTTACTCTCTTAGGGGCCATTAGATATAACCTTGTTTTCATTCAAAACACTTGGATACATGAGTAGACCATTCCTTTATTTTTTAACCAATGCCACCCTTGTACATGGAGGATTTTGGTTATTCTCGTGGTATAACTGCGCTGAAATGACTTTGGAAATTGGGCCACTTACAAGAGCCAAAGTTGTGTGGTGCCAGTCTATGGTATGGAAGAATAAGTAAGACGTTATACTTCATAAATGCTTTTATTGAAATGTCGCACAGAAGTTTTGGCTTTTGTTTTCAAGTTCCCTAATGCTATAGTTTTGGTTCAAAATGTGGCAAATAACACAGCACTCTTCCCTCACATGTTTCATTACTTCCCTCTGGCACAAGCAATTGCAAAGTTTCAAAATTGCTTCCATTGTTATTCCTAATTACCAAAACATGTGCAGTTATTTCTTTTGAAATGAAACCTATAAAATAGTCCATTAGAAACGTCCGCTACAAGTAAACTGCTATTATTATTTATGAAGAAAACATCGAGTTGATTTTCTTCCCTAACCTCTAACAAATCAGTCACTTGGGCTATTCTAAAGGAGATGATAAGCAAGAAATATCTTGCTTCTACAAAACGACATTATATCGACAGTATTTAAATATCGACAATTAGCAAACACTCCGTGCCATCTCCCGGGGCTTCGGGAAAGTAAAAGTGTCTCCTATATATCAATTCGCGTGCGCTGTTTGAAAATTGTATCCCTAAATTTTCCACAACGGTGACTAATGAAAATATAGAAATCAAGCTATTATTACAATTAAAGCGAAAGCAATGCTCATTAGATAAGTGAGGAACAGTAGTTTTACGAGATATACTGCCTGTCTGAGAGCAGAAAGTCAACATTTCTAGCATCTATACAATAAGGTATGGATTTTGGTGCGCTTTTGACGGCAAATTCTTCCCGACGACTCTCGGCTCTCTCGCGCAGTGGAGAGAACCTGCGGCACGGGTTACCATATATAATGACCCTATATATTGCACTGAATCAAAACTTTTCAAACCTATTTTTTTTTTTTTTTCACTATTTAAATTGTTCTTTAAGCTTCTGGGCAGTAAATGTTGTACATGCTATCACTCGGGGCAGTTAATGTTTCTAGTTAATTCTTGCAATTGACAAGCGGTCAAAGAGAAGTATGTATGTATGTGATAATGTTCGGACAGTTATGAATAATGAAGCGCAAATATAAGAAAATCCTAGTGAGAGATTTCCTGCTGACAATGACATGGTTTTTTTCGACAGTGGACATATTGAGCTATTCCTGCTGCGTGGTAGTATATGGTCGCGATATAAGAACATTCGTTTCAGAATATGATGGGCTTATTTTGTTTTGTGTAATATTCCATATTGTTTTAATGGTGGTGGACGGACTGAGGAGTATACCGTGAAAGTGTCTTGAGAAGCGCCTGACTGAGTGACTTGCTGTCCTTGGGAAGCCGGTAGACTAGCCGGCCGACATACTTGTTCCCCCTCCCACAGGAAACCTCCACACCAACACCATTAATTACTTTCGGAACAAGCACTCTGTTCCTAAGGCTAAGTAATGTCAGCATACGAATTCCTTTTGGCCCTTGTTTCCTGGTCATTCCAGAGATAACCCGCGATATAAATGAAGCCTTGCAAACAACTTTTGAAACAATATTGTGAGCTCTTTCCTCTAGTTAACCCATGCTGGGGATTTTGAGGGATTGGTTGTACCTGGAGGTTTTTTTGACAATTATTCAAGACGTCAATATTTAAGCTACCGTAATATTTCATGAATTCAGCGATAGTCTGGAATTTCGTTAATCAATTTTATGACATTCTAAAAGCATCTTAGTAAGCATATATAAGTATATAATGTGATGTAATAAATCAATGCTCTAATCCTATAAAAACACCATAGTTAAATAATTATTTACAATTCGTTAAGGTCATACAGACATTTGAATACAAGGAATTTTTTCAGTTGGTGTTTAAATAGCGTGCCATTTACTCATTTACTGCTTTTAATGTTGCAGGTAATTTGTTATACAGTTTAATTCTCACCACTTTGGGATCTTTGTTGGTTACTTTTATAAATGTCTCTTTACACGATTCTCATGATGTGAGATGATATATTATTCTTATACACACAAAAGGTCTATATGTTTATCTCACAGCCATATACTTCTTCATTATCAATGTTTTCAATCTAGATAAGCAAATTTTCTTGTAGGGATTTATTTCCCAAGAAGAACTGCATTATTTTGTTTTATTGATATTACATTTAAGATTATCAGAGTTGAAAAAATCAAGCCGGTTGAATGTTGAGTTTTAGTAGATTTATGGAAGAGTTGTTACAATGATTGTATTATTTGTTCAGGAGAAACTTTTATGTAAAAGAATTCACATTAAAGACATAAGATATGTGTAAATAAAACATTCTTATGGAATAAATTATATTTTCCATTATCCGTTATTCCAAAGTCTCTTCTTCATTCTTATACTTCTGAGATAAATGTTTCAACATAGAACAAATTAAAGCATAACTTTAGCGCACCTAAGTAAACTGAAAAAGGTAAAGATAAAGTCATGTTGACAACACAGGGCCCCCTGCATTACCCAGGCCGTTTATGCCACCATAAGAAACCATAAGAAGCCCCATGAAAGTGTTTTCTATATCACAGTTTGCAAAGTCCCTTGCTCCAGTAAGATTTGGCATTCTTGGTGTTTGTGTTTTTCTCTTCATTTAAGAAACGTTTACCTTTAACACTTTTTGTAGACTGTCCAGACAATAACAAAGAATGATGATAATAGTAATAATAATAATAATAAATAATTATCAACAGGTTATCTCATTATATAATTAGATTACTAAATTTGAATACATCACTTACGCAAAAGAAGTATAGTGTGTTAATACTTATTTCTCTTGTGGTTACAGAAGTGAGAGGCATTCAAAACAGGAGGCATGTTCAAGAGGGCTACGAACAAGTGCAACAAGCTCTTATGGACTACACACTCATCTGCTACCCACAGATCCAGGTGATTAGTGCTACCTTTTCATTTATCACAGTGCACTGGCAGTATTTTGTATATTAATTAAGTTTGTATACAGGGTCATGCAGTTGCATAAGAATATTACAAACAAGATTGGAAGTGCTCCTTTAGGAGCTGTATTTAATTAATGTACATTTGCAACAGTAGGATACAGAGAGCTTATTTCTGGAAGGGTTTGTCTTTTGGATATGTTGCCATGTACAGGCTTATTGACACACAATCTCATTAAACCATGCCAACTTGACATGAAGAAATACACTACATCCCCTATAGTGGACAAAGAGACTTGCAATTAGAATCAGAAAGGAATGCAAGTAATGGTACGGAAGCACAATCTAAAACTGAAACACTGGAACAGAAATGTCAACTAAATCGTGGGGTAATGTTAGCAAAGAGGAACAATATGAATAAAATGTAACATAACATTTGCAGAAAGTGGTACGAAGTGAAGATTTTCTTTTTTCTCATTCTCTGTAGTGTTAATTAGTAATGCAAATTAACGTTTAAAATAACATTGTAATCACCAGTAACCTGTGACAATTATTTCTAGTAAAATCGAATGTGTAAAGCATTCCGTTTTCACCTGTCACATATAACTCTTATACAAATTTGTACTTGTTTCATAAACTTATATTATGAAGTAGATTTGTATTTTATGGTTTCTACTGCACAATTGCATGAGCTTATAATTTCATAGTTATTTCAGGTTATGCTACTCATGAATTAATTTATTCTGTCGCAATATGAAGGGATCCTTATTTATTCTGTAATTGTGATGGTTACATTTGAGAGGTCTTTTGAATTGGATTGAGGAATATATGCATAAATAAAATAGTTTTCCACCTTCTTCGTATCTTCATCCCCTATGTACAAGCATTGCTGGAAGCTACCTCCATTTGTCATTTTATGTGCATAGCCAATGGCACAATTCTAACATTGTGCAAATTATGTACCACTACCACTGGCTACTTTCATTTCTAATTTGTTGGCACCCTGTGTTGCATGCCCTCTAAGCCTGTATATGGCAACATTACCAACTTTGGTCCTTAATTACAAAATTATTACTTTGATTCTTCAGTGTATATATGTATGCTGGATGTCCCAATAAAACACCAACAGTGCTTAGTATGTTGTGCAGGATGGCAAACTGATTGATTTTCAGATAGGAACTACTGTCCAAATATGTACGGTTTGGTTGCTGGAGAGTGTCGAAGTTTGAGAACAAATGGTTGTGACAGTTTGTTAACATTCGTTTTGGTATCTTACTATGGAAGGTATTCAACCCTTGTACCCGCCTCGGTAGCGTGATGGTTAGCGTGTGTGCCTCACCTTCAAGAGGTCGCGAGTTCGAATCTCGCTTAGGGTAAGTTATCCGGGTAAGGTTTTTTTCCGAGGTTTTCCCTACCCTGAGAAGACGAATGTCGGGTAACTTAAAGCTCCATGGACCTCGGGCTCATATGAGCATCATTTCACCCATTTCATTTCATTCATTCGTCCGATATGACACAATGCTGGAGGACGTTAATTAAAAAAAAAAAAAAAAAAAAAAAATCCAACCCTTGTGCTGTCCTGGGATGAACGACCTGAGCATAACATTCCTGCGCATGTGCTAAATTCTTCAATAGAGTCCTTGGTGTACATCCTACTGCGTTACTTGTGTAGTTTCCAGTATAGTAATGTGTTTTAACAGCAGCGCAACACATACCAATACATAGCTGTGGAAATGGCCGGCATGAACTCTAGCACACTTTGATGTAAATGTGCGGACTCACCTCAACGTGGCATATTCAAACCAATCGATTGGTAGAGGTGAACCAGTTCCATGGCCAGCACGGTCACCAGATCTGACACCTCTCGACTATTTTTGTGCAGTGGTATGAACAGTATGGTGTATGGCAGTCCTGTAACGTCACCAGAGGACCTTATAGCTCGAGTCAAGGAGTGATTGAAAATCTTCAAAGACAATTGTACATATTGGGTCATGTGCATGAGGCTCACCACCGCCGATATAGACTCTGCAACGGCGTAGGAGGTACACAGCTCAGAGCCTGTTTGTAAAGTAGACAGCTCGATGTTTGGTTTGTTGACGAAATGTGAACACACACACATCTCACACAATGCGCTACAGTGTCCAAACCGTGCATTTCCGGACAGGGGTTCCTATTTGAAAACCAGTGAGTTTGCCATCCCACACAACATACTAAGCATTGTTGGTGTTTTTTTGGGACATCCTATATGTATATTATTTTTGAGTAGGTCATGTTTAAAGACCTAAACTTCCTCCTTCGGCACACTTACTTTTTCATGCACCAGTGATGCAAAGAGTACCAACAGCAAGTGGTGATGTTGATTAAAAATGCCATTTAGTTGCAAGAGAACAACATAGATAAAAAACACTGAAGAGAATGTTTTTCATAAAGTAATTCTCAGCAAAAATTGTAAAAATATAGATACATTGTTTGATTACTTCTTCCTTCATTATCGCTGAGTGAGATAAGGAATAATGAGTTGTCGGAAGCTTTCACGGCTGGAGTTAGAATTAAGAGATTTCAATAATGGGTAGTCGGAAGCTTTCACGGCTGGAGTTAGAATTAAGGCTAGAGATTTCTTCCGGGCTTAAAAGCCGTGGTCTGTGCGCTTTTAAGCCCGGAGGAAATCTCTAGCCTTAAAGAGAAGGAATAGTTTGATATGTAGTAAATCAGCTACTCTAATCCATGTAAAGCATGAAAAATAGTTGAAACAGATTATGCAATTGAAAATACATGCTGATGACTGTACATGTTACCAGTATTATTTGTGTTTGTGTGTTTGAACTTAGTGTTAATTTAACATTTCTGATTAAATAGAGGTGGATGGTTAGAATATTTGTAATTTGTGTTCATTTCAAACATACATACTCCCAGACTTTCAACATTTTAAATGTGTGTCAAAATGAAAACATGGGTAATTTTTTTAAAAGGTGCATGTATAAGATTCATTGGTTGATAAATTAAATATTCTTTGAAATCTGTAGTTGTGTTAATGTTAGTGTCAAATGGAGCAGCATTTAAATTAATAAATTTTATTGCAATGTTTTGAAGTGGAAGCTTGTATTGCTATAATGTAACTTTCATAAATTAAATAAATCTCACTTTTTGGGTCATCTTTGGTAGTTATTATAACACAAAGATTTAGCCATTTTATAGGTTATGTTTGAAACATTTTTATGTCATCAAACTCTGTTTTGTTTAGGAACTTTTCTGTGAAAATACGTTCAGCCCATGTCTTTGCTTTTGCCAATATGTTTTGTTACATTCAAAATCACTGAAAATGCAAGTTTTCATGCTATGATTTCTCAGTGTTTTTATGCATTTACCTCACATCAACCAAAAATACTGAAAAAAAAAAACCCACTGCATATGCCCTCCAATTTGAGTGTTATGTTTTCAAGCATGACATTACAGTATTGTTTACCTTGTTTGTTTACAGGTAACTACAGCGTGTATTGCAAAAGCCAAGGCATTCTCTCTTTATTTCCAATGTTAAAAGTTAAAACCTTGTGGGCCGTGGCACTTCTGCTGCAAATACTCCTAAAGGAAATGGTACCTTCATCATGAGAAGTGCTCCTTGTTAGCACGTCAAAATGTTGGAATCATAGCTACAGCAATGCAACCAATTGATTATTTTTAGACATATATTTGGTGGGGATAAAATCCTACACATTAGAGGAAACTCATAATTTCATTTTTATACAAGAATTGTAAGAACTGCTGCTGTAATAGTTGTGAACTCTTGACATATTCATAGTTTATGGAAACTATCCAAATACTAAATCTTTGCTCATTACATTAGCATGCACTTGGCTTTGCTTCCGTGATTATTCAAGCTTGGTGTTTAACCAACTTTTTCTGTTTGAGTTATATTATTCACATACACACATACTCTTTTTCTAAAATGCCCTTTTTGGACTCAGAGGGCATAAAAATATGTAGTGGATGTTCATTTTTAATTGTTCCTTCAATGGTTGCTATGATGTCATCGCTGTCCAGCGAGCCTTTAGTTTCAACATGTTGAAGGAAACAGGTATCTTTACATAGAGAGTTTAGCTGTTTTAACTTTCACTTTTTTAACTTTTTAGCGGTGAAGCTTCAAACTTGTGATTTTACCTGTTTTTTTATCTTCTGACTTCGGGCCCTAATGACCTAGTTGTCGACAGGCCCTTGAAACCTACTCACTTACTTTACATAGAGAATGCCTAGTTTGAATGTTGTAGGAGAACTTGGTTTGCCTATCCAGGCGTGCTGCACTTTGCATTCATGAAACTTTCCATAGAGCATGCAACAATAGTTTCTTCCAGAAGTTTATTGGAAGACTTTCCGACATTGAAATTGAGAAGTGAAACACATATATGCACATATTAGTGCAATGGATTGGTGGTTGTCGGTAAAGATTTAAAAATGTAGTACATACCCATCGTGGGGGAAGGGGGTGGGGATAGCTATGTGAATAAAACACAGTACAAGATCTAGCAATGTTGAATATTTGCACTATAAATTTGTTTACCTGTGCGTCATTTATGTACGTCATGCCATAATGAAGTACAGTAGAACCCTGGATAACTCGGCATTATGTATAACTCAACCTTTTGTATTAATTTTTCTTTTATTTCTGTATCGTTCAAGTTGACTGTAATAATTTCTATTTCCAGTGTGCGGTAAAAACAGTACAGGTAAATTTTAGTTAGTTACACATACAACATACTGCATTCTTCCTCACAGTAATAAAAGGGCTGACCGTATATTAGCCTTTGATACTAGTCAGAACATAAGCAGCCAACAGATCATTGTCACAAAATAAAAAACTTGCCGCTGATGATATGAATACTGGAACAAACACTTGTTTGAAAGGTTTGAAGATTTAGTGCTTTACCCAGAACATACGTGGTAAACTAAACTTTCAGTTAGATACTTATTTATGGTTACATTACAGTTTCTCACATTTTAGGCTTACTGTTAGTGTTGTGCTGGTTTGTACTTGTACCAGTGAAAATATCGAACAAGAAGAAAAGATGTCAAGTTAACACGACAATGGAAATTAAATTGAGTGTGTTTAAAAGAGACTGGACATAGGAAATGTATTGATACATGATAAATTTTAAGATGTTACTTTCCTGTTTCCTATATTGTGTTAGAACATGTATTTATGTTATTTGCAGTATTATGTTATGAGTTTTGATTAACAGACCCCTTATTCCGTGAAACTAGACATTTCGGAAACTCAATACACTGTCAGTCCACATTAGGTCGAGTTATTGGGATTCTACTGTACCGTAAAATCATTTTGGTTACCTTTTTAACATTTATATTTAGGATTCTTGGAGGTATGTGTTCGAATTTTGGATACCTGTTTAGAAAACCATCAATGCAGAGGTTCATATCATACTGATACCATGGTTAGTGCCTCTAGTCCCCTTTTGAATGCAGTCTTCACAACCTGGAGCCGCTACTTTTCCCTCCTCGATTGGCCCTAAACCCCCGCCAGAGACCTCACAAAGCTGAGTAAACCTGTACCAGGTCTCCCAATGGAAAAAAAAATCCCCAGGCCAGTACTATCACTTAGTAAGCAGCTGCACTACTATTGTGCTAAAGGAACGACCAACAGTTTCATTTCTCTGTCCAAATTCAAAATAAGCTATAATGCAAAGATATTTTAGAAAGTTTAATGTGTATACAAATTTTGAGCTTGTGCAGCAGGCCTGGAGAAACTGCTCCTGACAATCACTACCAGTACCTTTGTACTGTTGGTAAAACTTAAGCCAATCATAATTAAAGTGAATTTTGCAAAGCTTTCATGAGAGTTAATGCTTAACATGTTTTGGCTGATGCACATATAAGATTAGCATGTTGATGTGCCATAATAGAATTTATGAGAAATGAGAGATAATTACTTCTAGAGGTTTTGGTTTTCCTTTCTGCTTTGTGCTTCAGGATAAGTTTCACAAACTGTTGATGGTGATGCCTGAGATACACACAATGGCCAGTAGAGGTGAAGACCATCTATACCACAAGCACTGTAGTGGTGGTGCACCAACACAGACACTCCTAATGGAAATGTTACATGCAAAACGGAAATAGCATCTGCAAGCTGCACGACCTAAAGGAGCATCTATTTGTTAACGAAGATGGTATGTATAAGAAGTTACAAATGTAGAGCAGAATATTCTAATAAGTGATTAGCTTTTCCAGATATATCCTGATATTTAACCCTCTGTGAACATTCAGCCACATATTAGTTGTGCAATTAAATATTTTACATAGTACGTAGTGCGAAAAAATTGGGAAATGCATCAGATATATATTTGAGATTTTGCACAATCAAGCTAGTGCATAAATGCCACAAAAGCCCAAGTCACTTTGTTATAATTATAGTTAAGTTTTGATCCAGAAACCTGTAATTCTTCATTGCAATGGGCATTTTTAAAAAGTGCAAATTAGAACCAAACATTTTTTTAAATAATTAATTTCTCAATAGAGGTTAACTTAGACGTTCCAAATTTGTAAAGCACATGTTAATTATCGCATAAAGATTTGACATTTATAGGTCAAGAATTGCATACTCTGGTCATAATCAAAATACATTAATTATTATACCAATACTTATTAAATATTAAAAAATCCGCAATAAACCATATCCACCTAACTTAAGTAAAACTCCCATTAAAATTATTGATCTTGACACAGGAGCTTCTACATGTGCTTATTTTCATCAATTCAGACTTTCCACTTTCAGTAAAGTTTCAGGAGTGAAATGAATGCATTGTGTTTATAACATACTATTTAGAAGATGAGCTAACGTCAATACAATTTGCATATACACTACAGTTTTGTAATGCATTAGTTAATTCCAAGAACAAGCTAGTTTTTCGTACAAAAATGCATTTAAATTTGCAAATATCTGATTTGAATTTTACCAACCATAGAATAGTAAATGATGTGTAGGATTTTACTCAAATAATTGAAGTGAAATATACCTTTAGCTGTATATTTTCATGTTTTATGAAATGTGTTCATTAATGTTAGTAACAATATTATGGACGGGATATTTCTCTTGTATTGTGTACAACTAGTACTTTGCAGGATTGAATTAAACTTAAATTATTGTAGCATAATAAATACAAAAAAAAAAGTTTTTGAATTGATATTAAGGATTAAATATGTTAGAGAATATTTTTGACTATCCATGGAATAGAGCTCAGAAGTTTTGCAGATAAATCAAAACAGTGGTTGATCCAAAAATGCTTAAAAATATATCTTTCCTTAGCAACTTTAGTTGAGATCATTTATCTATGTAAAATACTTTGTATGGAAATTTGAGTCATGTTGTATGAATTGAACTTCATTTCACTCATGAAATGCACTAATCTATGCTGCATTACATTTCAAATCTGACATTTTTCAAAGATACAATCAAAGGTAATGCATTCAAACCATGAAAAAGTCTTTGGGGCATGAAGGAACAATATGAATCGGTCTAACATAAGCATGAGCACATGTTTTCGACTTACATGCTTTGACGTAAACATTTGCATCTCCATTTACGAAAATGTCAAGTTTTTCTTTAATCATTTTCACTTTTTGGGGGTTTCTTACTTTCTCCCTGCCTGTCTGGTGTAACAGGGAGAGTAACAGTTTTGATCCTGATTATTAGTTTTCCTAATATAAAACACAATGTAGCAGCAAATGCATATAATAAACTTCTTACATTGAAACACTAACTGGTTGCTCACGTGATAGCTGCATTATCCTGTCCGCAGTTGTTGATTGACTGCAAAGAAATGTTGCAAAATGCATTTCAAAGCCACAGAAATGTTGGGATTTTAATCTCAGCATATTTCTCATACATTTATAACAGCGGGAAATAGTATATAGATATATGCAACTTAGAGGTGATGCAATAAAAGCTTGCCAACGAGAGCTGCACAAAACTTCGGCATTACTTGGACAAAATTGGGTTACCTCACTCGATTGAAGGCCGCATTGTACTTGCCGGTCCCACTGTCTACTCGTTTATTGCAATCTGCACACCTCAAAACATTGTTAAATACTGGATCCCATAATAGGGTTACCGTCGCCTTGCAACAGGCATAATGGTACAATATGGTGCAGTTGTGAAAATAGTCTTCTGCACATCCTGCAGATTGGCAAATT
Source organism: Tenodera sinensis (assembly GCA_030765045.1). Taxonomy (NCBI): domain Eukaryota; kingdom Metazoa; phylum Arthropoda; class Insecta; order Mantodea; family Mantidae; genus Tenodera; species Tenodera sinensis. The sequence continues at coordinate 17,719,120 of CM060973.1, read as the reverse complement.
TGCATTATGCCAGCTCTACTTAGCAAATTATTAACTGCTTTATACATGGAGAATGCACATATCCCTCCAAACAATGGAAATGTCAGGGTTTGCACCTAATCACCTCAATTATGTTGTGCAAAATTAGAGAGAATTCAGATGCTTTTGATTTCATTGTCATTAATGTCAGCATTGTATGATTTGTTTCAGAACTGATGACAGCTCACTGGATTTGGAGGCCGGTCCCTTCAATGTATGCACCAGTTTTCTGCTTTATTCAGCCCCTATATACATGTCCTCGTGTAACGTGGAAGCTTGCAATCCATCACTGTGAACCAGCAGCTATGAAATGATCTCTAAGAAGCATCTACAATAAATGGACACATTAGCTGTAAGAAGATGTGCTTGCTAAAAGACAGGTTATATAAACATTTGAGTGAGTGTATATGTCGGACAAGGGGCAGATAAACACTTGAATGGCTGTGCCATTTCTGTTAAGTGCTGAGTGGGAGAGAAAGTAGTGTGGCTAACGTCAGCTGGGTGAACCTTATTACATGCAGGTGGTGTGTGGGTTACCAAGTGCAACAAATGTGTGCATGTCGTTCCATCAGCTGGGACAAACTAACTGAAGTGTTGTTACCCGTTCTGGATCAAAGCTGGTCTCATGGCTTGAGATGGGCATTATGGTAGTTACCATAACGTTGTAGCAAGGATACATTAATTGGATCATACAGACTTGAGTATGAAATATTTGTCGCAAAAATGTGCAATAAAATGCTCTTCTTTCTAGAGGGAAATATGGCTACTGCTGAAGAAATTGATTGGATATACTGGCTTTAAAGATATATAGGCTACATCTTCTAATTTTGTACTTCAGAGTTTATCAAAAAATGAAATAATGACAAATAATTATAACATGTTGTCAGAAGCACAGTAAGAACTAGTGTTAATATTTTAATAAGCCTGTTGACTTTTTTTAACAGAAAAATGCCTTTATAAAAGTACAAAATAAAAAAAAAAGTCAAGCCAGGCAACTTTTTGTTAAGGAGCTGATGATTCACTCAGGATTTGTACTGTATGTAGTTGAGCTTCTCTCCCCATGCCAGGCATCTAACAACGTATTGCATTTTGATAGGTATATTTCCTTAACTGACTTTTAAAAACAGCTGGACTATTCTACATGGAGAAGCAGACCACAATATCCTTGCTCATCTGATTGATTTTATTTATGATGTGTAAATTTCTTTATTTTTTTTTTATTTTTTTTCTTTGTGCGTTCATACATTCCAGAGAGTGAAGTGCGACTCTTTGCTCTGGAAGGGATACAAGGGCATCAGACAATATTCTAGTTTATATGTGACGTGGAATTGGCGACAGACAAGGCGTTGATTGTTCTGCCCCATAATTTTATTTCTTTTGTAGAGTAAATTTCTCTAGTGATATACATATTTTTAAAAGATGCTTAGCACTTTATTGCATGGTTAGGCCATGGACTAGCTAGTAGATTAATGAACATTCCAGCTTAATAAGCTTTGTACATTTGGGTTTAGAATGTTGCCACTTAGTTTTTTCTAAGTGGTGGGTTGTGGGGAGAATAAATTCCTTTCTGACTAATGTTTCTATAAATTTATGTTATGTGAGCTGTTATTTAATTAACAAGTCTTCTGAGTGAAGATGCGTCTGGTGGTGGACTAACAGTGTTTTCTATTAGTAGAGCAAGGCTGCTGTGGTCACAGTGTTATTATATTGTGTAATTGTAGGTTTGTTAAGAATTGTAAAATATTAGTAATTGTTAACGATTGTTATTGTGAAGTTCTTTAAGTGAAGCATATTTTTGTGTTGGTAACACTTGTCTCCAGTCAGTATGTTGGTAAAGCAGTTACCTCACCTGCTCGCTCACCTACCCAATAGCCAGACTATATACACAAGGGATGCTGCAGGCTTTTGCACATAACCAACAATCCTGATGTAATACATTTTTGTTTTTTATTGCGTCTCTGCCTTTTTATATTAATTTTACTGTCAAATCCCACCTCCATTGCTTAAATTTAAGCACTGATGGGTACCTACAGTTTGTGCACCACCTCATGGTCCCTGGCAGGAATGCAGCGAGCCACTACATCGGTAAACAGTGATATCTGAAGCAGGAGTTGTGTTTCTAATCACACTTACAATAATGGTGCCAACCTTGGAATGGGTATTCACACTTGATTAATGCAAAGAACTGGCTCAAAATAGCACAATTTAAATTTATTTTCACTTCATGGGGTATATTTAGCTTGGAAAATGTAAACAGTGTTTTCAACTACTCTCACTGATCATCTGCCTTTTCTATATTTTTCAAAAACCCTATCAATGTTTCGGTCATATAACTGCATTATATGGTGCAGTTCCTGTAAGAATAAATCGCCTGTTACATTTCTTTAAGTGTTCATTTTATCTTGTTCTATGGGAATGAGATCATACATGTATGGGGGTAAGCAAACGACAGTGTGGCCCAATAAAACCAAAAATGTGTCCGCTTCAAGAACCTCTTTAGATCTGCTTGTTTCAATCATCCTATAAAGATCTATTTTACACATCGAACAGTCACTCTGAACCCCTTTGTTCTACAACCACAATATCTTAGCAAGTTTCATAACATTCCTAGGAGGAGGTTTGTCTACTTCTACACTCCTTTTTTCATTTCTTTGGACCTGAAACTAGAGACTCGTATTTTACAACTGAAATTAAGAGAAATTAGCAGCGAGTGTACAGTGCGAATAACATTAAAGTTATGTTGGCAATGTGACCAGCAGAGCAACATTTGGGTGGAAGTTTACAAAACTCAGGTTACACTACATGGAATGTCTCTCCTTTTCCCTTCATTCTGCTAAGACCATGAGCTGGTGAACAGACATTATCCAGATATTTTATCTAAAAGTTATCATGTACACCAAGATGAAAACAGCCTTTTTTGTATATTGCATCCCTAGTATTGTTTTCATTTGTTTCTCTTTCCTGTTATTAAAAGAAAACAATTGTTGTTGGTAAAATAACTGTTATTTTATAAAGTGCTTTTTTCTTAGATATTTGTACAGATAAGCCACCTGGCGGCCTCAGCTCCAGTTAAACTGTTTTTGTGTTATATAGAAGAATTTATTTTTAACTATTTTGTGATCCCGGTAATACACCAAGGTTGTTGAAACTTGATGTTGCAGGCAGTCAGGTGGTGTATTTGAAGTGCTTTAATATAGTGATCAATGAATGAGCTAAAACATGCCATTGTTGTATTCACAAATGAGTTGTTTGGTCATGTTTCTCGTGTTACATTTTGCACCACTTATGATAGGTGCATAAGGCTTCCTTATTTTTCTCTTTTATTTCTCCTTGCTCCCAGATTTTTATTATGTTTATTAGAGACATTTGTGTTACCTCATACTGTTGCCCATATTGTCAAGTCACCTGCCTAATTGTATGTATGTTGGTACGTATGTGCGCATGTAGGTACATAAATGTGAGAGCGTGTGCATGTTTGCGTGTATATATACATATATAAATATGGATCCACTGTAATTGCTATTGTTTGTACAAAAAAAGATGAAAAAAAATGTATCCGTTTTACGGATATCGTTAACCATTATACAGTGTTGTGTTACTTGTTCCTGCATTCATAATTTACCATTAAAATGGCAACAGTCTTTGGGAAGACATTCGTCAAGAAATTAATAACATTTAAAAATAAATTCCTGTGCTCTCCAGCATTTCATGAGCACAATAATTGGCAGTTTTCAACTTGATAAGATGGCTGAAAGCTTTATCATCCATTTTGATATTTAAGATGAAACCTGTGAATTGTTGCAAAACTGATAGAACAGAAGCAAAGGGCTGAGGCGTAGATGGATACATATGCCACACAAATAAAAACTTATTTTAGCTTCATAAAGAAATATCTGGAGCATAATGTTTCATATGCATTAAATTAGACTGACCAGATAACCTACTTTTCCCACACATGCCCTTTCATGATAACGCATTGACTCCCTGCCATTTATTAACCAGTGGCATCAAGAAATACACACAATATAGGCATTTTTTATAATTAATGGTTCAAGGAAACTAAAAAGATTTTAAAGAATGAAAAACTAAAAAGTCTATGATGTGTTACATTCGTATGATTTTTCTCTACCAACTATTATTTATTTTTATATAGCTTCTATTTTTACCAAAGCTTATTTTTCTATTTTATATTAACTAAGATAAACCTTTGCAGAAGTAGTTTCAATACACATTTTATTAAAAGTAAGAGAAAACTGAATCGATACTCTGATAATTAAAAACTGGATCACTATATGCTAGCTTAGAAATTCCATACTGTTTTCGCTATATTGCGAGGAACTACTGAACAATGATAGTGCCTTAACAGAACATCTGAATAGCGACAGTAGTTTAAAAAAAATCTGATGTGTTACACTCACATGACTTTCTCTACTCTTGTACTAACCATTCTTACAAACTCTTATTCCTATATCTTCTTCCATTTTAGCTAAGAAAAACAGTTGTACAAATCTTTAAAACCTTTGAGATCCCATGCTTAACATATAAAAAAATGAACAACAATGTTCCATTTCAAGAAAGTTTTAAGTTATCTGAAACTGACACAAATAACAAGGAATATCTCTGAAATGGTTCACACTGCAAAAAATTTATTTGGACATAAATTGTGTGTTTTAGCAAGGTCTACATTTTTTGTACAGTAAAATTTGATCTATCCCTTATGGTTTACTAGTTATCCAAAAGTCATCCAGAGTAAATAGAGTTTCATAGGCTATAGCCAGAAAATTCAAGATATACATTTCATTTGCCATAAAAATATCTCAAGCATATGGCATTTTAATCAAAATCATTAGAGCCATTTTCAAGAAATTGAAAATTTTTGAAAAACTTTCCAATGAATAGGGTAGTTTAGTGTGGAGAAATTTTCTTCAAAATCTTCGTGTCGCATCCTTGAAAGACATTAAACTTAAATACCAACTTTGGTTTTTAACCGACTTTTCATTTTTGAGTTATGCTGTCCACAGACTGACAGATAGGGACCCTAAAAACGTATATTTCCAGTGAAATACTGACATCAGATTTTTGGGTGGAATACAATACTTCTTCTTTCTTTCCCTGATTACCCTCCCCTTATGTAGGACTTACACCCCCTAGGACTTACAAGCGAGTGCCTAGGGTCAGATGCCTGTCAGGGAGCAGAGGGACCTCTGGACCAAACAGAGTGAAGACCTGGAAGCAGGTGGTCAGCCAAGCACCAGGTATGATAGTGAGGAAGAGGATGATATGAAATGCAGTCGAAATGGATGATTGGAAAGGTGATAATGTAGCAGTTGGTGGAATGAATGGTGGGGGAAACCAGAGAACCTGGAGAAAACCTGCCCAGACGCCACTTCGTCCACCACGAATACACATGCAAGTCTGTGGGATCGCCTAGGTGGTAGGCAAGTGGTGTAACCACTCAGCCACAACACCGCCAGGGAAGGATGAGGAATAATTTTGGCTGGAGAAAAATTCTTACCCCCCTGCCGGGAATCGAACCCAGGACCCCTTGCACAGCAGGCAGGTGCTCTACCAATTGCGCTATGGGGCCAGCCCTTTATGTAGTATCACTTAGCAAAATATGTACATAAATAAGTAGTGAAAAGCAGTGAAGTATGTAGTAAAATTTGTAGAATGGGGAAAATATGTAATATCAAATACTTAATATCAACTTATCATTTTCTGGGGCAAATTTTAGGAAAGGAATTTTTCCTGGAAAAATGTCCTCAGATGGACTAACATCATCTCCATTTAGAATTTGGCATACACTATGAAACGTTGAATAGTCAGGATTTCTCTTTAAGACATTTTGCAATTTACTTAATACACTTGCACCAGTTTTTCCATGCACAGCACTTAGTTTTTCAATAGCATCCTCTATGACAGCAATAGAACCTTGTATATGCAGTCCTGGCATTTCTAACTGTTTAAAGCTTTCTGGAAACCAGCTGAAGCTGCTCCTGATGTAAGCACTGAAGAGACCACTTTGAAGTCACTAAAGGCAGCCTGGAACTAGCAAATAGATACATATTTTTAGTATCAAAAGAATTTACAACAGTCTTTATACCATCTAGATCAGCACTGTCCAACGCGGTTCCCGTGGGTGCCATGGCACCCAATGTATTTATCTGGCACCCTTCTAAAGCCAATTTTTGTTCCAAAGATTTCTAATATCAATTCAAATATCGAGATAAAACTATTTCCTTCCAAACATCTTCCTAGTGCATACCCATGAAGTACATTTAAAGCTGTATTCTTTACTTCCCTAACCATGCTTTCCCTTTTTCCTGTCAGAAGAAGGGTACTTACCCTAATGGTGGTTGTGATGGTACCCATACCCCCTTAGGCATGAGTTAAATGTGCCTGAGCACATAAAGTTGGAGAGCACTGATCTAGATGCTCACTATAGAAATTAACTGCTTCTATCCATGTTGTCCACCTCATTCATACTGATTCCAGAGGCAGTGGTATCTCTGGTAATCACTGCTTGTAAGAGAGCACTCGTGGATATTTAAGAAAAACCTTTTTTGTTGCTGAGATTATCCTATTCACTTGCAGAAACTTAGCTCTAATATCTTTGGCAACATGTTACAGTCCGTGAGCCAAGCAAGTAAAATCGAGCATGTTGGAATAAAACACTTTCAGAGCAGTTGCAGCTTTAAGCATATATGCTGCAGCATCTGAATACATCACTAATACCTTCTCGTCTCGCACACCAGTTGGTCAAAGAGCTTTTAATCCATCATTGACAAATCTTGCAATAGTTTAGTGGTTTGTAAAGTAGATCAAATGTGCTTCCAACTATTGACGCAACCAAAGCAGGCCCACAATGAGTATCAAACTTTAACACAGAAATTTATATATATATACACAAATAGAAAAATGCTAAAATATGTAATTTTATGTTATATCACTAAAAATAATTATAGCAGAAAAAGTTGACCGTACTGTTTTCATACTTTTCCAAATAATTCTACAAATCTATAAAATAATGGAGGAAATTTCCAAGAGCCCAAATCTGTTGCAGTTGTGGAGGTGCCCCAAAATCTTAAAAAGAATATATGCCTGCTTGGGTTTCATCAATGTTTCACAGTGTCAGAGGACTTCAATATGTTTATGCTTCCTTCTCCTGCTAGCATTTAGAGTCAAAAAATGACGTAATGTGATGGGGCATCTACAAGGTAGCCAGTTCTACACCCTGCCGTTAATTGCTTTTATCATGGTATACTCGTATGATAGAGTACCTGTGTTAATTGTTAGTAATAACAGTTGCATAACATGGCAAAGTTTATTAAGAAATGCAGAGCTATTAAAGTAGGTGCTAGAAAAATGCTGCAAATTTGAATCAATTCTTTGTACCAGAAAAAGGGAGTTGAAGGCCAACCGCTGAAGAACTACATTTGCTACAGCTACTGGTGCAAGTTTATCCATATTGCACAAGTACAGTAAAATTCTGCTTCTTAGAAAACCATGTAAAGAAAGAGCTGAAAGTATATTTAAATGTAATAGACTTCAACTGAGAGCAATTAGTGCTTTTCTCACAGGACATGCTCCTGTGAAAAAGCATCTAAACACAATGGGAGTGTTTCAGGGTAACTTAGATTGCAGATTGTGCAAGAAAGAAACTGAAACAGCCCAGCATATTATCTGCTCCTGCGAGGTCTAGGCTACAGGACATACATTACTTTCGGGAAAATGTTTTTTTTAGAAACAAAGAGTTTTACACTGTGCCAGTGTACCCCTTAATAAGGGTGGCAGGTGTGATGAACTGAATATAAAACAATACAGGTAGCACAATAAACCCACGGCTAAAGTGCATCAATAGAATAACTGTAATCTGTAACGAATAAGACGACAAGAAGACAAGGCAATAGAATTCCACTTAACCAAACTAAAAGATCCAGAGCCATTTTGGATAACACATTTTTTTGGATAATCAATAGTAATGACTTTAAACAGCTAAAGGATGAAAATAATAATATTCCAAATGCTGTAATAGCATTTAATAAAAAAACTACTACTGTATACCGTATTGCATTACTGTATTTATAAATACTATTTCATAAAATCTAATTTTTTCTTAACTCTCTTCTTAAAACACTTGCAAGCAGCTACATCATACCACTGTTTGATAATTTATCTTAGAATGTGGTATAAGGGGTAAGGATTAACTGCATACAGTTCCTACCAGTACCTAAATTGGAATTTAGGTTTGTGACAAAAGAATGTCAACTGGCGCAGAAAATTTTGCCTATGCAAATTTCAGCATCTCATATTTTTACTTTCTTTACTGGTAAGCAGAGGAAGTATTGTATTCCACCCAAAAATTTGATGTCGATATTTTACTGGAAATTATGTTTTGAGACCCCTTGAATAAAAAAAAAAAAAATTTTAGAAAAAGGTGTGTGTGTGCACATAGAGCATAACTCAAAAATGACAAGTCGGTTAAAAACCAAAGTTGGAATTTAAGTCTTTCAAGCCATAAGATATTTGTATGACAAATGAAATGTATATTTTGAATTTTCTGGCTATAGCCTATGTAGTCCTATTTACTCTGGATGACTTTTGAATAACTCATAAACCGTAAGAGATAGACAAAATCTTACTGTACAAAAAATGTAGATCTCGCTAAAACACACAATTTATGTCATAAATTTATTTGTAGAGTGAACTATTTCGGAGATATTCCTTGTTATTTGTGTCAGTTTCCGAAAACTTTAAACTTTCGTGAAATGGAACATTGTTGTTCATTTTTTTATGTGTTAAGTGTGCAAAGGGAATAGGATTGCAAAGCTTTAAATGATTTCACTTTTGCTCAAAACCTAGTAGTATTCTAATATTCCTCTTGCTCCTACAAGGAAATAAGCAATAAGATAATTTGTTTTATCTCAACTGACACAAAGAAGATAGGAATAAGAGTTTGTAAGAATGGTTAGTACAAGAGTAGAGAAAGTCATGTGAGTGCAACACATCAGATTTTTAGTTCATTGTTTCTTGCTTTCTTCTTTTTCTTTCTTTCTTTCTTTCTTTCTATTTCCTCATTTTGGGTAAGCCAGGCTTCAATTAAATGCAGCTCAGTTACGGCCCAAGGTTTAAACTCCCAGTTTTTTTTTACTTTTTATTATCAAGTTTAATCTTTAGTTTAATTTTACCAGGATTCGTCTTTTGTTTAACGCTATGCAAGATGCCAGTCTCAACTGTACATATGGATATCGGGGAGGTATTTGAGGAATTGCTAAGATGAAGTTTTTCAGATAATTGAAATCTCTCGGAGACCCAGAATTTTCTTAAATACTGATCACTTTCAGATGTGTAATGACCATGACTTTTTAAACAGATTTAGATCACAAAGCAAACAGTCTTAACCTTATTAGGTCAAATTCAAAACTGAATACATAATGCATTGAAGAGGTATAGTTTGTAAAACCATATATTTTATTATTGGATTTCTATTTACTGCAACAATACATATTTGAATATGAAACATAAACCCTAAAATCTAGGGACCACATAATATTATTAATCCATGCATCGTATAAACATGTGGCAAAAACTTTTATGAACATCAATTGCCTTTTGTATACTTATGAAAATACATTCCATTTCAGACATGATTAACTTGAAGTAGATAGAAAAACAAGTTTTGATTACCAATTTGTAAAATATATAGACAAATAAGTCATAATAAGTAGAGTCAAGGGAGCATACATCAGACTTTTTTTTTGTTAGTATGAAGAAAATGCCAAGCAAATTATTGACTGTTTTTAAATTATTACAAGCTTTTTTTTATTGCGAACATTAACTATTTTTCATTGTGGTAACTTTTAAGGTTAATTTAACGCTAAACTGTTATATTGAATGGCCAAAAGTTTAGCTTTCTTTTCTAAGCTGGCAAGTCTATCAACAGCATTTAGTTGCAGTGTAAGAAGAAGAAGAAGAAGAAGATTAGCAGTTGTCTTCTTTTCTGAGCCTTCAGGTATACCAAGACCATTGCACTATGGTTTAAGTTAACCAGAAGGTTATAGAATGGTGCCTACAGCTAAACTTTAGGTTTGGTTTAACTAAAACTCCTGTTAAACTAAGTTTATAATACCGTGCCTAAGTGGGCTTTTACTGTATCTTCTTTCATACCTACACATCATTGAAAACCATTAAAAAGAGATTAACAAAATATACACAGGATATAGCTAAATCTACATCATGGGGAAAACCCATTGTGCACATTGCTTCTAAAAATGCTCCTTACTCTTTACCAAACTTAAATGATTAAATAGAAAGTGCCATTAACATATTAATGTTATCAATAATAATTCTGAACTACGTATGTTTGACATTTCGATTATTACTGCACAGGTTCAAAGACAAAACATGGGAGATTTGTGTATGATTTTAATTAAATGAAAATTATTTTGTTGTTTAAGACACTGTCAATTGCCAGGGTCACATCAGCATCATCAGTGTGCTGGAATTTTGTCCCATGAGTTCTTTTACATGCCAGTAAATCTATTGACATGGAGCTGTCGTTTTTAAGCATACTAAAAAACCATTGGTCTGAGCCAGATTTGAACCTGCAACCTTGGGATCAGTAGGCCTTTGCATATGATGAATAACGTTTTCAACATGACCCTGCAAATAGCCATACAATTCTTTAAAATTATTAGCATCTCTGTGGTATATGTATCAGACACAAAATCAACGGAGTTCTTCACTTAACTTACAAATGGTTCTAGGCATCTGTATAACTGCTGTATTTGCATAATTCCAGAAAAATAAATGCATTGAGTGAGGAGTCCAAAAAATGTCTTATTTTTAAATAATCCTGGCTTGGAAAATTCTTCAGAGCACAAGTAGACTGCAGTATGTGGTAGTGTTCTCCAGCTGGAACCACTGGTATTAAAGGACTCCAAAATCTTATTTTACTGTCCCTTTTGCCTTTAGGCATCAGATTTCTTCAGCCATTTCCTAATTCATTCTTGTCCTTCGCCATTGCATATATTCCTCTCATCTTCCCACATTGGCTGCCACCTTTTCCATATGTCTTCACTCTGATCTTGGTCTTCCTACATCCCTTCTTCTATCTGTCCTTGTCTCATATATACTTGATATCCTTTCATCTTCTATTCTTACTACATGCCCAAGCCATCTTAGTTGTTTCCTTCTATTGTCTCTAGTATACTTTCTTGAATTAAGCTTTCTCTTATAGTACTATTCCTCACTTGGTCTCTCCTGGTAAATCCAGGTACTCTCGTTAGAAATCTCATTTGGGCTGCGCTCAATCTACTTGCATGTTTTCATAGAATTGTCCGGTACTCTAAAATCATCTAATTCTTTTATGAATATCTAATGACTTAAAATTCTTTTTTTGGGGAAAACACAGTGGTTATTTTGACATTTATATGCAAAAAATTATCCTGTTTATTACTGTAACTTCACTTCATATACCAGAACTTGCTGGGACATGTTACTGATACTTGCCTCCACATTAGATTCTCTATGATTTAGCAATGAGCAATCCGCTTTCCCCATTTCTGGCAAACTCGTACATGAATTCTTTGGAAATACACTAACAAAAACATTCCTGCACATATATAAACTCCGATACATGTATGTGGGCAACAGTTTTGCCTTAGTAGATAAGAAATTTGTGAAGAAAGCAACAATTCTGCTTAACTCAGAATTTTACACCAGTAAAATATACAATAGAAGGAGAATCTAATAATTAAAGCCACAATTCTTAGTACCACATCATGTGTAGGAGTGTCTGTTATGCCGTGAGTGTGTTCGCCCAGACCGAGAGGCCAGCCATCAGCACTGAACGAAACAGCCCCATGCACATGATAAGGTGACAAAGAATTGTGGCTTTACTAATAATATGATTCCCATTCTTGGCATAAAAAGTCATGAGGATTCAGAATAAAATAAGTTTTGTTATAACTAGATAAAAAATGACACAAATATACAGTAATAAATCTTAGATTGGTGAACATTTCTATGAAAGAGTACTAGATACTGGAAATCATACATAAAAATGGCTTCACCAAAGAGATTGTAGGCAGGAAAATAAAGAAATCCAAAAAGAAGAAATAAAGAAAGGAAATTGCCTCACTATACAAGATAAAAGAAACCAAAAAGTTCAAACAATTTGTGCCCCATCCATAGGCTTTTTAGACATGTATGAATATATTCTAAGAATATGGTATAACCCTGGACCTATAACAAGTGTTGCTTAATAAACATACTCAGGACCAACACAAAAGGCAAAATTCAGGTGGGAAAAGTTTTTGAGACTCAAGACATTAGATGTAGAAATTCAAGAAACTACTCACAGGGAAGACACAAGGTTTAAAGAGCACATGAAATATAAATAAACACATAGATCAGCAGTTACAGAGCATTTGTCCACAGATTATCAGTTGAAAGAGAAACCAAAGCTTCTCAAGGCCCATAGAAAACCAGCAGAACTGTTCTTTTAGGAAAAATTATTGATACACAAAAATAGTGAATTCAACTTTGATGTCCTATATGAAACGGATATAACCATGCAGTACATCCAGCCAAAACACCTCTACAACCACTGCAGGAAGTGTGAATCTTGCCTGATCATGGAGACAATGCTCTCCAAAATATGTTCCAGTAATATTACAATGAATATTACAAGTGAAGGTGAAGGTGAGTGTAAAAAAGTGACTCAAAATGATCTCAAACATGTTCCAGTAAGTTCTGGTGTAGAAACTGAAGTTAAGAGCAACAAATATGTTAACTTGTGCAAATGAAACACCATTTGATTTATTGATATCATTGTAAATGACTGGCATTCCCTGTTTTTATCTGAAAACCAGAAGTATGCTGAGAGTGCCAAATAGTGTGTGCATTTCGGACAATGTAGTGGCTGCTCTCATACATCTGGTGGATGTGAACCTCAAACATCCATTTGGAAGATTCATGACACTGTTGAGATAAAAATGTGTTTTATCCATGAGCCAAACATTCTGAACCCATTAATTTCTTCCATCTTGTGAAAAAGTTAACACCTTTAGCTGTGAATGTTTGTCATGTGTTGTTGCTGCTGTGTGTTTCAAGTGAATAAGGAACCATTTAAAAGCAATTTTTAAAATTCTTCTCCAAGACAATGTGGACTATCCTGTAATGTTATTGTGAGAAAGGTGCTACAATTATTTGTTAAGCTTAAAGAAGGCTCTTAACAAGTGTGTCTCTATTTGGCATTCTGTAATTTGTTTATTTCCCCTTGGTTTGTTAGCCAAGTGGAGTGACTAATAAAAAATTTGTGCCCTCAGCGATAGTATTTTGTTTTTCTACTGTCATCAGTGTTGGAATACTCACTACTGAATGCTTTTGTTATTTTTCCTTGCTGAGTTGCTAAAGAAGCTTGCTCTGTAAAGTTCACAAAAAATATAAAACACATGTGGATTTCTTAGTAAAGGAAGTGACCCTTGAGAATTACATTTTTTATGGAGAAATCTTGTCCAACAGCTGAACAGCTCTGGCAGTAACCCTGTAAAATCAGGTTCAATTTTAGGTTAGGAAGGCAGGCGAAAGAATTAATATCACAGAGTTGGGGTTTTAATGTAAGTTTCATTAACTTATGTATATCAATTCTCAATTAATGCTTAATTTTTTTTGTGCTTCTTTGCATTTAATGACACTTCTCAAAGATAGCAGTTGTGATGTAGATTTTTTTTTTTTTTTTTTAAATTTAATGTTAACACTCAAGCATAAGTACCTTACTTATGTTTTATTCATAATTTGTCAATGTTCAACTTCAGTTCAGTTCCATAGAAATGTTCTTGCATCTTAACAATCTTTGGGTAACAATCATAATTGGTATCTAATAATACCTAGCCATAATATTTTAAGTATTTGTTAAATGGAAGATTATAGTGAAAAGAAAGGTTAGTTTCACTAGTTCTCTTATCTGGGGGAATGTTGCTACTACTAGTACTTTATTTTTCATATGTAACTTTGAGTATAAATTATTACTTTATAACCACAATGACAGCATTCTGTTGTGCTCTTTCTTTTCCAGCAGCATCAGTACAAACTCCTTTTTCTGTGATTATGTTGTTGACTAATGCTGTATTTCTGACAATGAAGTCATTAGTCCTCTTGCTCTCAAATATTTTTCACTGATGGATGGGGTGCTAGAAAGGGCCAGACATATTTGGCGAGCTATATAGCAGTAAATTGCCTCTGGCATGGAGGACCCGGGTTTGATCCCTGGTACCAGCATGGGGATTTTATCCCCTCTAGGAGGTCTGGCACGGGGTGCACTCACCCTCGTTAGGTCCTGGGGAGACCAGTTGAGGAGCTACTTGATGGAGAAGTAGCAGCCCCAGGTTGAGAAGGCCATGTAACTGGCCGGGAGGCCTCAGAGCACTGACCACGTCCCACCCTCCAGTACTGCACCCCACCAATGACACCTGTAGTGGGCAGAGGTTGGGGATGCAGCAGCTGGGCAGCAAGCCTTGGCTCTTCATGGACTGTTACGCTAGGGGTTTAGTTTTATATAGCAGTAAAAGTAACTGCTTTTTAAAGAGCATCATATTTGGCAGTCACATCGCTCTCTCACAACCCCAGAATGTCTAGAGGACCACACCTGTCGTTGGTTTACAGGTCTCACCGACCTGACTGGGAGAATTATCAAAATGATGATAATTATCATTAATATCATATTAATATCATTATCATGATTAATGATAATCAATCAGAGGATGCATTACATGTCATGACAGGTCAGCATTTAGGGTTTTTTTTTTTTTTTTTTGTGATTATGAGATGCTGTTAAAAGCCATCTGCTGACCACTTCTTTTAGCAGATTGGAAATTCTCGTAAAATGATTCTGAGAATGAAAATGTAGTACTGTGATATCTTATAACCTTCAAAAGCGCTCAATTCCTAATTTTAACCTAAAGATGAAGCAAATATGTACATTCATGTACCATCCAAATCAACATATTTATCACTATTTCAACCTAAATTCTTAAATTAGTAACTATTACTTTTTAGCTATTTACACAATGTATTACAATTTGTCTTTCAAAATTAATTGGAAGTGTCATTTACCAATGCTGTCACAAGGAACATTGATTACCCAAGTTTAGGTAATCTGTAACATTTATACTGATCCCAAGGTCACGGGCTCAAATTTGCCCCACACTGATGGTTTTTAAGTGTGCTTAAAATCGACAGTTCCATGTCAGTAGATTTACTGGTGTGCAAAAGAACCCCTGTGGGATGAAATTCTGGCACACCGGTGAAGCTGATGTGATCCTGGCAATTGACAGTGTCATTAAACAATTTAATTTTTAACATTTATATTTTATGCTACGACAATTAAATAAGTACTTGATAATTAAAATGTAAACTTTCCATCATGATTTTCTTCTTGCAGTGGCATTAAATGACCTCTATGTAAATCTATTGTATAACAAATGTATTGGCAAGAGGGTGTGGGATTGGTTACATTCAACAATCAAATCTTTATTCATAACAAAATATTGTTTTAATAGTAAGTTACAGAATGCCAAATAGCGTGTAACAGTTGGTTAGCAGTTGTTAAATCTCAACACAATGTTACAGAATAGCCATAACAGTCCTCATTCCCAGCCCTGTACATGTGTAAAGTATCCTTATGAGGACCAATTCAGTGACTGCCACACAGCCTTGGCATCTGCAGTTGTAG
This sequence comes from Tenodera sinensis, assembly GCA_030765045.1. Classification (NCBI taxonomy): domain Eukaryota; kingdom Metazoa; phylum Arthropoda; class Insecta; order Mantodea; family Mantidae; genus Tenodera; species Tenodera sinensis. Next base: position 17,703,366 of record CM060973.1, on the reverse strand, counting down.
CTGTTCTTGGCCTATTTAGAATTGCTTTGTTTAGATTAAGAACAGTTCCACTTTCACTGAATTGATTAATTACTTGGGGAAGTTCTCCTTAATTCAATACCTTTCTGCAGTTAAAAAATAAATAACACTGGAACTTTGCCATACAATAAGTTAAAAAGACCTCTTAAAACATAGAATATAAAAGTGCAGTCTCTGTTCTTTAATATAAAATTACTTTAAGAAAAATTCCTGTGCTTGCTATGTGATGACCAACATAAACATGAACAAATACTAATAGCTTCTGAATGATAATGAAGTAAAATTATCCTTATATTATTGGTGCTCTCTTGTGTTAGTCAGAAGGTGACAATTTACCCTGCACTTACCTCATTGTTTCATGTAGAACATGTTTTATTGACCCTTGCCCACATCAATTGCTGCTAGTTAAATATTCTTACGTAATAGAGTGCTGAGTGAATTGTTCCAGCTTTTTACCAATCTAAGAGACTTGCTTCAGAATGTGAAATATGACAAAGGTTTTTTAAAACAGCTAAATTTTATTAAATTATTGTATAACCCAAACAGGTTTTTTGTTTGGAAAATGTGACTGTAAAAGGTAAGTGTTAGTTGAAGGACCTGACTATATAACACTTATTTTTAATAAGTGCAATTGTATACAAATTTGAAACTCAGGGTGTATTGAACAGACTTATCTTAGTAACCATTTATAAGGTCAATCAACTAATGAGTAACTGAAAAATTTAATGCCATAGCTAGGATTTGAACCATGGGTCTTCCTCTCTACATGCAGCTACTCTAACCATTGAGCTGCCATGGCAACTTACCAGTATGACATTAAATTTGCACTTGGGAAATGTATTTCAAATTGAGATTCCCTTGTGATCTACCAGGAACATACAAATCAGTTTGGGAACTTAATATACTGGGAAGTTGCTATGGTGGTTCAGTGATTAGAGTGGCTGCACATAGAGTGGAAGATCTGTGGTTCAAATCCCGGCTATGGCATTAAATTTTTAAGTCCTGATTCTACCTCTCAGACTTATCTTACTTTTTACTCTTCCCGTAAAGCTAAATAGTTTGACTCTTAAGAGCATAAAGATAATGATAATGATGATGATTCTGTCCTGAAACACACTTCTAATTGTTCTCATCAAAAGATTGGCTGTATGAGCTGTGCAGAGTCGTATTGAAAAAAAGCCAAAATCATGTCTCTGTTAATTCTTTAAAAAGGGGGCAAAATTGCGTTCACATATGTATGGGTGTCAACTGTTGACTCAAAGCAATTGGTTCTTTAACTTGGAACCTAATACTGTTCATGAAGTACCCTTTTATGGTGAAAAAAATTGGTTTATGGTGTGCCATTAGTGGAGAAAGATTTTTCAGAGCTCCAATAAGCAACGGTGGTCAGTTTCAGCATATCCTTTTATTAAGTTGGTAAGTAAAGCCTTTAAAAGTTGGTTTAGAAATGTATGATTTCATCCACGCTTTTCTAGGACAGTAGCAGATGGCAACGAGTGCAGAGGGTGCGGACAGGCAGAACACCGCGCAGCCGGTTCTTAAGTTTTTGTTCTTCCGGTATTTAGTCCATACACAAAGCTGTTGAAGCACACGAGTAGTTGTGCCACAAACAAAGGCATTTCTGTTGTGGTTACAAACACAAAACTTGTTAACATTTCATATAACTGTATGCAGGTGATAAGCAATATTGGTTTATTTTGTATATGGACAGAACATATTGGCCTTACTCAGTAAGCTAGCCATCCCCTGTCCAGCTGGCCACACACCAAGTGTGATAACGTGTTTCTTAACAAATTGCTATGTCTTGTTTTTGCTTTCAACTGCTCTGAACCATTTTCACAAACTTTCTTACACTATTGGTTAGTGTACCACATTTGTATTTTATTATAAGTCCTTTTACCTCACACCATGGACACTATTCAGCAGCTCATATATCGGCCATTTCAACATGGTCTACCACCAAGAGATATATAATATTCCAGCAGTTGCTTCCCATGGGAGCAGCGCTGTGGCCAAGTGGTTAGACCATTCACCTATCACTAAGGTAGCCTGGGTTCAATCCCACGGACGAAGGGGCATCAGGCTAGATTTTCTCTGATTTGCTTTGCTACTCCTTCCACCAACTGCTCCATCATCACTTTCCATTCATCCATTTCATCTGCATTTCATATCATGCTTTTCCTCACTCTCAGACCTGGTGTTGGGCTGACCATCTGCTTCCTGGTCTTCACTCTATCCAGTCCATAGGTTCGTTTGCTCCCCAACAGGCATCTGATCCTAGGCACAGGCTTTTAAGTTCCAGGGGGTATCAGTCCTCCACACAGGGAGGATAATAATCTGATAAAGAAGAAGAACTGCTTCCCATTCTAGTTATAATTAAAATAACAAAGATGTAAGTACATAGCTTATCAGCCTGCCTCTGTAGCATGGTGGTAGCATGTCTGCCTCACGTCCAAGAGGTCGCAAGTTCGAATCTCGCTTAGGGTGAGTTATCCTGAGAAGGTTTTTTTGGAGGTTTTCCCTTATCCTGAGAAGATGAATGTCAGATAACTTAAAGCTCTATGGACCTCGGGCCCATTTGAGCATCATTTCACCCATTTCATTCATTCACCATCTCATATGACACTGCATTGCAGGACGTTAACAAAAAAAAAAAAAAAAAAAAGCACATCATAAGAGGTTGGAAATGTCCTTCTCTATCTACACATTTCTGACAGCTCAGGAAATTTGCATTCACGTTTGAGAGTTTAAGATCCAAAATGGAATAAATTTCTTGCCTGATATGTTTCCATTTAGATTTTCCAATGCATGGGGATTTGTTTGTGATAACTAAAGCCCGGATTTCTAAGCAAAATAAAATAGTAAAATAAGCACAAAAAATGATGAAAATAAGCACTAAAAAAGCAAAAACGAATACATGCAAATATGATAATAAATAGTTTCGTAGAGTGCTTGCCTTATTGAAGGCTGTTGCAGTACACAAGGAAGGTCATCCTGGGATTTTCCTGTATAAAACTCCAGCATCTATCAGTGAAAAATGATTTGTACAGTGAAAATGCTCTTTCCATGTCGCATGATGTCACAGGTGCATGAGAAAGGCACCCCAGTTCTTTGGTCAATTGCTCTTCAATGTGTGTTTCTTCGTCAGAAAGCTTTTTAGAAATTTGACACAGTGTTTTGTAACTGGAATTTTTCTGTAGCACCTGATTGAGTTTATCAAACACAATGTTTGCAACACCGTGTGTTTCTGACGACAATGTTACTGAAGCTTCGTGAATCAGAGAAAGTGAATGTTCCAAGGGCTTATTTCGAGCTTCCAACTGCTTTAAAATTTCAGGTATTTTGTAGAAATGATTATGGATATACTGCATCTTTTCTTGTATGCTGTTTTTAACAAAACATTCTTGTGCTGTGGCTATACTGACTGCATCATCTGCATTTAGGGAATTCAAAACAGTTTTCACTTCACTGAAATGTCCTGCATAGAATGACAGTCTCTAACCACGTTCCCCACCGAGTCAAAACTGGCTGAGGAGGCAAAGATAAATTTGGAACTACTCGTAGTTCATGGAATTTTTTAATTCTAATCGGTGACTTTACAAACACTTTCTTCATGCTAGAAACAAGAAGATTCACATCTTTATACTGGCTTCTAACAATCTCAGTGACATGATGTAAACCACGTGCCGTCAGGTGAACTAATTTAGGGTAAAGGACTCCCGCTTTAACAATATGTGGGGCAGCATCATTGACAAATAGCAATATATTGTCATACCGTATCCCTTCTGGTCCCAAGAAAGATAACGAGTCATTGAAAAATTTGGCAACAGTTGAATGATTTACTTGTTCGAATATTTGTATATTCTGAAGAAATGATCTGCTACCTGCTTTCATAGCACCAACTGCAGCACTGTCCCAATGCATCTGTGGTTTCATCAATAGAAATCCATGTTTTTATGTTTCAGTGTATTCCGAATATTACCAATCACTTCTTGAAAACACTGTGGTGTATAGTTTTTGCGCAATGTACCCATAGATTCATCCGGCAACCTTTTATTTGTGTATTTTTCTAAAAATACACGAAGCTGCACATTATTCAATTTATACAACGGAATATCTGAACCCACTAATGCTAAACATAAGTCTTTGGAAAATGTATCACTAGAACTCGATTGTTCACCAACATAGATTTATTCTTAAACCTCTCTTTATGCCGCGTTGTATTAATGTGCTACGATGTCATATTTTTTCTTCACAGAAACACTCTTTTCACACACCAAACAAAATAAGACACTACCATCTTCACTTAAAATATGTTCTCCAAACTCGTTCACACATTTGTGTAGGAAAGCTAACTGAGAGGTTTTTGTGAGCGACATTCCCTAGCTGCAATATCGAACTGAACTTAAAACCGTAGTGCAAGAAGATGCAGCTCGGATCTCTCTCAGGGAATCAGCATCATTGTTTATGACATCATTGCAACATTCCATGTAACTTGACAGCTTTTTTTATTTTTATCGTTAAACCTGACTGCAATAATTTCTGTTATCTACTATGTGGTATGAATAATGTAGGTAAATTTGAATCTACGACACTCTCCCTCACAGTAACGAAAGGGCTAACCACGTATTGACCTTCAATATCTAGTTAGAACATATGCAGCCAGAAGATCATTGTCAGAAACCAAAAGCTTGCCACTAATAATGTGTATATACATAACAAACACTTGTTTGGAACATTTGAAGGTTTATTGCTTTACCCAGTACAAAGGTACGTATTTTTTAGACGTGACAACTGCACAGTAGTTTTGATTGAGTTCACTTTTGTATTTATAAGACCAAAGGACCTTCTCCGGTTTTGAGGCAACCTATATGGAAAAACTATGTGGCCCAAGTAGACTCAAAAATTCCCTTGCTCTATGCGCTCTACAAGCTTTTATACCAATGATGACATAGCCAGATCTTTCTTGGATGCCTACAAGCATGGTGGCTGCCATACAGTTCTCAAAGGCTTTAGAAAACCCCTTATGTTGCTGCTTGATTGTCATTAGACACATATTTGCTCACGTGAGTGGTTTGGGAAAACGACCTTGTAGGACTGTTCATGCGCTGCACCAGTGGGGTGGGGCAGCCCAGCGTCACAATATTGAATAATAAACTGCTTGACAGATTCCATTCCTAGTTCTTGTAGGATGTCTTCATTTTGTTGATGGTCTCATTTAGTGTAACCTGCTGTTTATTTTACTGATAGTAATTCTGTTTTCATTGCACTTTTGTAGCATCCAAGCTTCACTGTCATAACAGAGGATAGGTCTTGCCAAAGTCTTGTGCAGGCAAAAGTAATTATGTTTTTGGGCTAAGGAAGATTTCATTATACTGTTAGTAACACCAGCAGATTTATTGAATTTAAAGATTTTTTATTGATTTGTATAAATGGGGCAAAAAGGGAAGTTTGCACCCAGGATAATGGCTGCCCTGATTTGATCCCAGGCAACCGCATGTGGGATTTGTGGTGGATGAAGCGGTGCTGGGGCAGGTTTCCTCTGGGTTCTCCAGTTTCCCTGCCATCTCATTCAACCAGTGCTCCATCTTCATTCCATGTATCATCAGTGTCACTGCCTATGGTGCCATAGTAGTAAAAGCGGGCATTAAACACTATTAAAAAAGACACGATAATTAGATTTATCAACTCTTTTTAAAATGTTATTTATACAAATTTTGCTGTGTACAAGTTTTTTGCCACAAGATATCACTTCTTTCATTTTTGTTGTAGATGTTTCTATGTGATATTTATCGACTATTAATGTTAAATTATAAATTGGTCATTGTAAATCATCTTCTGAAGTGGCCAGCAAGACCAAATCATATGCAAAAACAGTATGTCCAGATGTAATTGTAGATTTATAGTTATATGACCAAGATTTGTATTTCTTAATTCTCATATTATTGCATTCATATAAATACTGAATAGAGGAGGCAAGATGATGCTATGAATTGTCAGGATCATATCAGTTTGTTGGAATTTTTTCAGGAGTTCTATGATACGCCAGTAAATCTACTGACATGGGCCTGTCACTTTTAAGCACACTTAAAAACCATTGTTCTGGGCCGTATTTGAATGTGTGACATTAGGATCAGTAGGCCATTTGCTAACCAACTGGGCATCCACAGTGACCATAGAGAGAGGTGAAGAAAGGACATCCTTGGTTAACACTGGTAAAATTTCCTCTTTCTCTGTTCTTTTTTGCAAATTCGTCTTTATTTCTGGCTTCTGCCATGTTTAGTTCTGTAAGTTAATTGATTTGTTACCTTTGCTAGGATTTTTTTTGTAATGATATTTATCTCTGGTTTTTACCGTGAGTAGTTCTGTATAAGGAGCTTGCTTTATTTACAACACTCTTTTCCTTGATTCGTTTTATAAGGGTGTTGGTGACCTAGTAGTTGAACACCCTTAAATATACGTAGGGGAAACATTGTATTCCACACGACTATTCGATACTAGGATTTCACCTAAAATTCATGTTTTGAGACTTCCTCAATCCAATGAAGACATTTTTAGAAAGAGCTTTCTCTGTATGCATTTGTCTTTGTATCTGTGAACAACACAACCTAAAAACGAAATGTCAATTAAATACCAAACTGGTACTTATCCAATCTCAGCACTCTCCGAGGATGCGAACAATCATTTTAAAGAAAATTCCCACACCTCAGACTATTCTTTACATGGAACATTTTTCGAAATGTTTGATTTTCTCAAACATGGCCCCAACAATTTTGATTAAAATAACCATATGTTTAAAATATTTTTATGACAAATGAAATGTATATCTTGAATTTTCTGGAAGTGTCCTCAGAAAACTTCTATTCTGGATGACTTTGACATAACTAGTAAACTGTAAGAGATGGACAAAATCTTACCAGAGAAAAAATGTTGATCTCGTTGAAACACACAATTTAAATACATTTTCTTTGAGAAGTGAACCATTACCGAGTAATTTCTTGTTAGTTGATTGTGTTTTCCTACACATCCTATTCTCAAATAGGAATATCTTATTCTTTATTTTAACCTCTTAACCTTGCAAAGAAAACAGAATTGTAAAGCCATCACGTAGGGACCAACTTTAAAAGACTTGACTATCGCTTAAGGCCTAATGTATTCCCAAATTCCCCTTGTACCTACAAGAAAATTAGTAATAAGATAATTTCTGCAAATGTTTATCTCGACTAACATGAAGTAGATGGAGGAATAAGCTTTTGTAAAAATATGTTTTACAAGAGTGGAGAAAGCCATGTGAGTGCAACACTTTGGTTTTTTTTTTTAAATAAATTTGGTAGACTGAACGTTAGTAATTTTTGTTTTCTTCTATAGGACTAATTCTTAATATGTCGGTCTGAGTGGCTCAGTTGGTTAGACACTGGTCTACTGATCCCAAGGTCATAGGTTCAAATCCGGCGCAAACTGATGGTTTTTAAGTGTGCTTAAAAACGACAGCTCCATGTCAGTAAAAGAACTCCTGCGGAACAAAATTCCGGTACACCAGCGAAGCTGATGTGATCCTGGCAATTAACAGCGTCGTTAAACAACAAAATAATTTAATTCTTAATATAGACTTCAACTTTATTCATTGCGTTATTATTGTGCAATAGGTATTTTAAACAGTTACCTTTTCATAAAGATTTCTTTAACAAAAACAATATAATAATGATGATGATGATTATGCTGATGATGATGACGATGACGACGACGATGATTAGAAATTAAATTATTTTGTTGTTTAACGACGCTGTCAATTGCCAGGATCACATCAGCGTCACCGGTGTGCCGGAATTTCGTCCCGCAGGAGTTCTTTTACATGCCAGTAAGTCTACTGACATGGAGCTGTCGTTTTTAAGCACTCTTAAAAACCATCGGCCTGGGCCGGGTTTGAACTTGGGATCGGTAGACCAGCGTCTAACCAACTGAGCCACCCAAGATGATGATGTTCATGGTGGTGATGATGATGATGATGATGATGATGATTATGATGATGAATAATAATTTAGCATCCGTTTTCACCCGAGGGAAAAGGGCTCAAATTAGAATTGGTTGTTCTGGAACCCGATGAAACCTACCTTGCAGTTGTCTATAAACGCGCTAGTCAAGTTAACCGTATTCATTAACATCACAAGGAAGCGAACGCCTGACCGCGTGACACGCCTCACAACCTTTCCCCGGTATGATGGAAGAAAGATTTCAGTCTATGAATAAACGTCACAACTAATTTACAAGAGAAAGAGATGTGCGGAGTTTAAATCTTGATCTTGAGTGTTTTCGGATGGAAAGTCGGAAGCAACCTCTGTGAATGAGAAGAGGTCAAAGTTGTGACAATGTTGGTGTATTTAAGGGTAAAGAAGAGCACGACGAGTCCATTGAAGTTCAGGATGTTCGTAGTTGTGGTGGCAGTTATAATTTTAATTTTCTTCTTGTGGACCGATATGCTGAAACCTAACGGCTATCCACCTGGTACGTACCTAGCTAGGCTGTTACTATAGTTTAATTGGACGGAAAATAATCTCCCAGAAAATTTGTCTGCTGCTAAACTTATAAAAAACAATACTTTTATATGTCTTCTATTTACATAAAGAGGATTTATTTCTAAGTAACATAACATACGTACTACTTGCACGCTTTATCTTGAGCTTCCAGATGAAGACAGTAACTTCTCATGTGTTTTATGCAGTCGTACTTTAAATTATATCTTCAAAGGCTGTGAGTAGTAGTTTCTGCAATTGTTTTTTCCCAGGTTAGCTAAAGGAGAAGTTTGCGATATCGCTGATACCACAAGAGAACAGCAAGAAGGTAACACCAACAATGCACTGAAATGTACTAGTGAAACACTGAAGCATGGATAACAATTCTCAGTTGTCACTTTGGCAAAGAACAGACCTTGTTGAGTCGGACCGTTCGTTGCACTAGATTGCAGGGCTCAAAATAAAATGTGCGAGTAGTAAGTACCTAGTTACATGTTCTGCGAGTAGTATCATGCATGTGGCGTGTGGTGACAATCTATGGTATGGAAGCAATAATGTTTAGAAGGGTACACATAGTCGAGTACCTACACAAAATAACTTGGCTCTACTTTTAAAACCTGTAAGCCAATCTACGCCATAAATCTCCTTACTAAAATGTCGCACAGAAGTTTTGGTTCCCCCTCCCTCTCTAATTCTCTAATGCTGGAGTTCTCCATGACATATTCTTCTTTGTATAGGTAGGTACGTGAAGAGAAACCTCGGTTTAAAATGTCACACACAACACAACGCTCTCCCTCTCACATATGTTTTAGCTACTCCCCATTACATTCATGCTCTCGCACAAGCAGTTTGCAAATTGCTTCCAGTAAGTACTATTCCCAATTACGAAAATATGTGCAATTCTGTCTTTAGGAATGAAACCTTTCAAACAAACATTCAATTAGAAATTTCTGCCACATCACCTAATACTAAACTGCTATTATCAGTAAAGAAAATATGACTTGAATTTCTTTCCTAACCTCTAAAAAGCGGTAACCTGGGTTACTCACAGGGAAGTAATAAGCAAGAAATACCTTATTTCCGCAAAACGAGATTATATCGACAGTGTATCTAAATATCGACCATCATGGGCATCGGTAGACTTCCTTTCAGGGGAGGGCCACGTGTTGGAAGTTTGCAATCAAACAATATCTATTAATCTGTTATTTTGTTGTCAAATACTGTAAAAGATGTTAATTATAGTAAGTATATTAATTTGTGCTAAATAAAAATTCTTCTTTACATCAAAATTACCTCCCTTGCCCCCCTCCCCCTCTCCTTCGCAACGCCCATGTCGACCTCCATGCCATCTGTAGAGGTTCCAAAATTACTTGCAAAAGCCCTCCTATGTAGCAATTCCTCACCCTATTTGAAAATTGTATCCCTAAACTTTCCACATGAATGACTTTAATGAAAATATGGAAATTAATGTATTACCAGCAATTAAAGCAGAAGCAATGCTTCCCCTTGCATGGATCACACGCCCCTGCATATATAGGAAATCTTGGAGAAACATAAGGTAGCAAACGTGCTTTTAAATTTGGTTTGGCGGAAACAAATCTGATATGTGTTTTAATACCTAGTAATGAATAATAAAGAAACAATTCAATATTTTACATATTTTGTTTTCTAGTTTTGCAGAGTAGCCATGATTTTGTCACATGGTTAGTCACCTCTCATTGGCTGCTGTTGTGGAATAGGTTGTTCTGCGTTGCAAAATAGTTCCTTCTTTAAAGTGATCATTTATCTTAATGCATTCGAAGATATTCGTCACATTTACATCATAATAACCATATGAATTAAATATACTAGTAACAGAGTTAATACATCCGGAATGTATGTAAATTCTTATCCACAAATAGAGGGGATGAGCTTTCGGTGCTTTCAGCTATCTCTTTGTTGAAATTTCATACTCGTATGTGTAGTAATCAGTGGCGTATATTGTGGGCTATCAAAGCTATCACCGAAGCCCATATCTAAAGTAAACTAGAAATTAATAAATAATATCAATAATTATAATACTAGCCAGTTTCCCTTGTGAAGAATTAGCGCGTTGGATGGAATATGTCTCGTTCTCTACCATTGAACAGAGGGGAGAGTAGGGCTTCGGATGCTTGCTGCCGCAGCCTTCACTACGATGAAATCTCGACATCAAATTTTTGGGTGGTATACAATACTTCACCTAGTTTATTGAGAAAGTAATAACCATTCCGGATTAATGTGGGACGGATAAATGAAGTTCTAATGTGTTTAAATAATGGAAACATTGCACTTGCTTATGTTGTAGATAAAAGACGTATATTTGCTATTTATTGACGTAAACAAGTGCAGTTGCGAGGCGAAATTACCTTCTGGCCCTAACCAAGGACAGAACTGCACTACAAGTGAGTAATTCCGCCTCCTCGGAATTGTTGTTTGTAACCGAAAAAACGCCCTGGAATATAATGGGTTTTCGCAAATTTAGCGTATTTAATCCCAGCTTCGGATGAACATAAGAGATCAACAACGCATATAAAATGTTTTACAATTTTAAAAACTTTTGACTTTATAACTTTATATCCGAAGATCGCAATTTATTATCTTTCCATACTACATTTGATCTGTCTTTGACCTATCTAGTAAGATAATGCTAATGAAAGCCGTATACATTTAAGCTAAGTGAAGCTAAACATGGAAATGAAGGAAAAATGAAGTTATAAAAAATAAATGCAAGCATATAAGCACAAAAATATACCGCGGGTCTGCTAGGCCCCGCGCAACCAACGATGTTCTACCAGAGCGCGCGCCTAACAGAAGGTTAATCAACACCCCTTATTGTCCCGATCTGGTACATCTACTGCCTAGTGATAGCCCAAGTCACAATCCCAGCATACGCCACTGGTGGTAGGTAGCCTGTAACCTCCTTATACCTATATATTTGGATATATACAGGATGTCCCAAAAAACACCGATAACGCTTAGTATGTTGTACACTTAGCATATTGTGTGGAATGGCACACTGATTGTTTTTCAGATAGGAACCCCTGTACGGAAATGCACGGTTTGGACGCTGTAGCGTATCGAAGTATGAGATGGCGTACGTTCACATTTCGTCAATAAAACCAACATCTAGCTGTCTGCATTAGATACGGGCTTCGAACTGTGTAATTTCTGTGTCATTGCAGAGCCTACATCGACGGTGGTGAGCCTCGTGCACATGACCGAATACCTGTGATTGTCTTTGAAGATTTTCAATCACTCCGTGGACTCGAGCCATAAGGTCCTCCTGACGTTAGAGGAGTGCCATACACCATATTCTTCATACAACTCCACAGAAAATAGTCAAAAGGTGTCAGATCTGGTCCACCTCTACCAATCCATTGATTTGCATATGCGACGTTGAGGTAATTCTGCATATTTACATCAAAGTGTGCTCAACTTGGCCGTTTCAGCAGCTGTGTACTGGTATATGTCACATTGTTGTTACGAAATGTTACTATACTGGAAACTACACAACTACGCAGTAGGATGCGCACCTAGGACATTATGGAGGAATGTAGTGAATGCACAGGAATCTTATTAGGCTCAGATCGTTCATCTCAGTACACAGATGGCTAAAGAGTTGCATAACTTCTGCATTAAGATACCAAAACCAATGTTAACAAATAGTTACAACTGTTCGTTCTCAAACTTCGACGCTCTCCAGCATTCAAGCCGTGCATTTCTGGACAGGGGTTCCTATCTGAAAATCAATTAGTGTGCCATTCCACACAATATACTAAGTGTTGTCAGTGTTTTTTGGGCACCCAGTATATCTATCACAATATAAAGTGTATATGTACTTTTAAAATAAGATTGGGAGAAGCGGAAGGGCAATTTTTTTCTGTTATTAACGTAATCCAACGTAATGTCATAACGGACGATGAACCTCTTGGACGTAAGGCAGACGCACTTGTGCCTGTTCAGGAGCACAGGAACCTATAGACTGCACAGGTTGAAGACCTGGAAGTGGGTGGTCAGCCCAGCATCAGGTATGAAAGTGAGAAAGAGGAAGATCGAAATGCTGGCAAAATTGATGATTGAAAAGTTGATGGAGCAATTTGTGGAATGGGTGGCGGGCAAAATTGGAGAACCTGGAGAAAACCCACCCTGATGCTACTTTGTACAGCACGAATACCACATGTGGGTCCCTGGGATAACCCTGGGCTGTGTAGGTGGTAGGCAAACGCTTGAACCGCTTGGTCAAGGTGCCGCCTCTGGTTTGAACTGTCAATACTTTATACTTTTTCAACTGCAAAATCAAAATTCCTTGTTTTATTCTGGTTATGAAAAGGGAACAGAATTTCAAAGGCATCACATAGCAGACTGTTTTTAAAAAATCTGAATACAGAATGCTGTAAGTCTGTTGTATTCCCTTATTCCCCTTGTCTGTACAAGGAAATACATATCTTGATTAGAAAGAATTAGGTAGGAGAATAAGCTTTTGTAAGAGTAGTTTGTTGAAGAATGGTTAGAGAAAGTCATGTAAAAGTAACACATTAGATGTTAAGATTATTTCTTTTGCTACAGGACCACTGTGGTTTCCTGTAGTGGGCAGCTATCCTCAGTTCAGATATCTTCTAGCTCATTTGGGTTACCATCACCTGGTGTGGGCAGAACTAGCTCAGCAGTATGGCCCTGTAACAGGCCTGAGACTTGGCTTTGACCGCATTATTGTAGTGTCAGGCTATGACGCTGTGAGGGATGTGCTTCTGCGCGATGAATTTGATGGTCGTCCTGATGGCTTCTTCTTCAGACATCGCACCTTTGGACAACGTCTAGGTATGTTTACACTTTAAGGGTTTGGAGCAGGTTTCCTTCATTAGTTTAAAATATTAAACTTTTTAGACTTTGTCCAATTTAATATTAAAAGATACAACAAATATACAGAATTTATAGATTTTAATCATTGTAAAGCCCTTAAACACAGAAAAAAAAGAAAACAAAGCTACTGATTGCTTTGTCATTGCCTATACTAATTACAACGTGTCACTAAAAGTTCCACTTTGCAAAAGTTAGATCTCTTCAGCAATAAAGAGTGTTTCATTTTATACATGAAGGCATACAGTTGAAATGCTTCATTTTCTCAACTGTATCAGACTTGTTGGAAAAGGGCAGCACAGGTTTCTCTAAACTTGTTTCCTGTAAAGAGTGACTTGGGTTTTCTAAATGCATTGTGCAGAAAACTGCCCAGATAGAATATCTGAAAGCTGGTTCATTGCTGATGAAAATTACTTTAAACGTGAACAATTATAAATCTTAAAACATATGAAGAGATACATTTTCACAAAATATGAATATTTTACCAAAAGATTATGTTATATGAACCATTTTGTCATGCATATTGAATTCTGCATATTACAAAATGTAAAAGTAGTGTTCCATGATGATGGCAAGCATGGTTTAGAATATGAAATTTCATATTTTGCCTGTCTGATGATAATGAAAGCTTATCTGATAAAAAAATGCATCAACATAACCATAATAAGCCGGTAGTAGTCTGTGGACCGCACTGCTACAGAATTTAGAAGCAAAGCTTCTGCAACACTCTTCCCACTGAATTCTCATTAGCAGCATTAAATTAATTTAAATTTTTCCATGATTATGCTTTCTAGAATACGAAAGTCTCATGTAACATTACAATTTATTTTAAGCTATTAATTATTGCAGCTAATATTATAAACCCACCTAAAAAGTGATACAGAAATTATTCATGGGTAAAATCACTAATTTTATAAAGAAATGATAGGAGCTAGATAAATAATTGCAATAAGTAATATCCATATGTTAAAATCAATGCATAATGTAAGAAGCGAGAATCAGAATTTTGTTAGAGAATTGAGGTCATAGCAAGTTCTGTGCTGAAGATAAGCAATTGGTTGTAATTCAGATTAGGTAAGGTACCTCTTTGGCAGTTCGATGAATTCAATCAACAAGAAATCTATTAGCATAAGATTCGAGAAACCCAGTGGGAGATTGCATACTTGCAAATGCACACCCAGTGAAATTATGTGATTTTGGTGGCTCTGGCAAAATCCGTACCACTACCTATGGTTGCCTATTTTGTTGATTTCGATGGCAATTATAAGCATTGTTGGCTGTCTAGTTTCCAGTCATAAAATAACATGCAGTACTCATTTTGAGGGTGTGTTTTCATTGTGAAGGTTATTTCCAGCAAGATGAAGCAACATGTCTTACATCTAGCAGTGGCGGCTCGTGCCTTACAAACTAGGTGAAGAAGTTCACTTAAGCATGCTGAAAATACAATGCAAAGCCGGTGTCCCAGGGTCCAATATTTTTTACCAAAATTTTTGTATCCAATGGAATTGTACACAAAAGAAACAGTGCCTGTCAGCATTAGTGTAACATAAAATAAGCATGCCCGACTCACCTATTTCTTGAAAACTAAGTCGATCCTCCTATTTTTTAGAGCAGCAAATCTGTCGATAATGTCATCATAAAAGGGATGACGTTCCATAAGATCAGCTAGTAGCTCCTTCTCAATGGAAATGATCGCCAAAGATGAAAGTCGTTCTTGTGAAGTGGTGTTCCTTGACCAAGTCTTGATTCTCTTCAGACAAGAAAAGCTTCTTTCAACGGATGCACTGGTTGAGGGAATTGTTAGAACCAGGAAGAAAAGTTTGTAGGTTTCCTCAAACACATCACGATTTTTCTTCAATGAGCACAGCACTTCTTGGAGTGTAAAATCCTTATAGATCAAATGATCTGTGTAAAACAAGCACAGTTCATTTTTAAGGCGTTGCGGCTTGCTGAATAATTGAGGGTAACACTGTTGCAACTGGCAGAGAGCGTTTGAAGGAAAATTCACGGAATGATTTTGAAATTTTGACGAGTCGACAAGACACAGGAACTGCAATTTCTCACAATCTTGAAAGCGAACACTTATTTGCATCAATACGTTGTCAAGAATTTCAAAGTAAATGAGCTTAGAATTCTGGAAAGAATTGTCAGCTGATTCTCTTGCAGTACCCAGACTGGTGAGCTGTGACGCTTTGTTAAACAGTGTTCTGAAATATTCTTCATTGCGTCTGCTTTTTATTAAGTCGCTGGTATTTTGAATTTTCGTAACACAGTAGTTAATGTCGAGAGACTTTTTCTGAAGGATGTCAAACAAAATGTCCGTTAAACTGAAAATATCATCGAATACCACTGCCAGAATGGTAAACTGAAAATTGTTCATTTTGTTGAGAAACCCTTCGCTAGATGTGATTGTTGTGTCATCTGAATCTACATCGTTTATTAAAACTTCAAACACACGTTTCAGCTTTGGCCAATTGTGAACCATTACATGGATGACCTTTGAGTTGGAACTCCACCTTGTCTCAGTTAATGTTGGTATTCTTTTGGTCAAAACGGAATCCAACACGTACGACCGTTTTGCCGAACAATGAAAAAATGATGGAATACCACTAACATTCGCAAAAAATATGCGACACTTAGAAATGGCTCTACAGCTTTGTTTTAAAATCAAATTTAAACGGTGAGCCAAACAATGTACAAAAATTGCTTGAGGAGCATTATTCTTTATTCTTTTTTGAAGTCCATTCAAATGTCCTGACATAACACTCGCTCCATCGTAACATTGTGCAACTAATTTACGTTCATAATTAAAATTTGCAAGAATACCATGCAGTAAAAGGAACAATGTTTCTGCAGACCTGTCAGCACTCACATCATGAAATCCCAAAAATCGTTCAACCAATGTGCTCTGTGTATTCACATACCTTACAATGATAGAGCACTGAGACTGTTGGCAAATATCTGTAGTGTCGTCAACTTCAACAGAAAAAAAATCTGAGGCATTAATTTCAGCTCTAATATGGCCCTGTAAGTATTCCGAAATACATCCAATCAGCTCATTCTGTACAGATTTAGAATCACCGCTGAATACACTTTTGATTTTACTATAGTGGTTTTGGATTTCTAATGGACTTTCAGAGATTAATACGGACACAAGCTCCTTGAAATTTCCCCGATTTAGCGAAAGCGTACTCTCATCATGACCTCTGAATGCAAGCTCTTGTTTACCTAAATACAATGCTGCTTTAATGATCAACTGCAGAAAAAGCCTATTTAATCTCACGTTTTCATTGAAACGCACATGAAAAAATCTGCTGTTTTCTTGAAGAGCGTCAGCTATTGTGTTTCTGTTTTTTTCAAAAGTATTTTATTTTAAATGTTCCGCCGAATCATTGTGCTTGTGAAGGGAACGGGTTATATTAATGAAATCTGTGAATCCCTCTTTGTTCCACACGTTAGTTTTGTTGCTAAAAAGTAAACAAGGCCAACAGAATAGCAATTGCAAACTGCGACTACTGCATAACCAAGAATAATTATCGAACCAAGAGCTTTTGAATTTAATGTTATATGACTTTCCTACTTTCTTGTCCTCTCTTTTAATGTGTATATCGATGATATCGGTGGGCCGCCCAAAACTTAAAACATCTTTCTTGTCTTCATCTTTCCACCTGGAAAATGGGGTTTCTAACAAATTGCAAACTATATCGTTCACTGGATTCATAACAAAGCACTTATATTCCGTAATCTAAATATTAAAAGCACTGGAGTCTAGCAAATTCGCAAATTATACCGTTCACAGTTATCTAAAACACCACGTTTTAAGTTCACCACCAGCGATTGCCAGAAACATATGCATCCACATGTTATTTCCCCATAGTACATTGTTTCGTGACGTCATGTTGCCATGGCAACCAAGCTCTCTAGTGCAGCAGTTCCTTTCCTAATCCTGACTCCGGCACTTGTCCTTGTGACTGATCAGAGGGTGCCCTCCCACCAATTTTCCCTGCCGACTGCCTGGCTGTAAGTTCCAAACAAAAGAAGGGTTGGTCACTGACCCTGCTACGGCTGCTAGCAGTTGATATTTGTGACTAAACTGTTAGAATGGCAGTAATAATGCCAACATTAACAAAAATAGAATACTGCTATATTCAGGTGAAAACCTCTTCACCTGCTTCACCTGAATAGCCGCCACTGACATCTAGCCCCTCCATGCAACTTGTAAGCAGTTTCTTTATTAATTGAATAATCTCAAACGGTCTGTGGCCTCCCAGGTCACCTGATGTAACCTCGTGGGACTTTTTCTTATAGAGATAAGTTAAAAATAGATTGTATAAGAATAGATCTTGTACAACTACTGAATTCTGTGAATGCATTAGTAAGAAATAGCAACACTGGTGAGGTTACTCTTTGTAGGACACCACAGAATAGGTGAAAGCAGTGGACATATGTTGTATGCTATTGGAGGACACTTCCAAAATTTGCTCAGAGGAACAATGAATAATGTAATCTGCCAATTATGCTTTATAATCTCCCAAAGTTGCACATGGAACTTCAGGAACCTTATTGTCGGTAGACTGCAATACAGTTTTGCCAGATTTCAATTGTATAATTAAAATTATATATATTCAATTACAAATTTATAATTCATCCAGAGTATACAATGACTTATTTATTAAATAGCTCTTGAGCTGACATTTAAAAGTTATTGAATTTGGTAACTTCTTATAAAGATACAGCAACCCCATTACACAAGCATCTTTGTAACTAATATTTAATCTAAAGCCTTGTCTAATAAAAGCCACAGCTGTTCTGCATGCTATAATGATGGACATTGTTGTTTCTTAAGTTATCTTTTTGTAGTGCATATATTATTACTTTATATATGTATAGTGAAAATATTGTAAGAATTTGTTCTTCCCTAAAATACTGCCTGCATGAATCCCTAGGATGTAAGTGATATATAGTTTTAATTGCTTTCTTCTGCAATTTAAAAAGCCTTTCCATGTGTGATTTAGCACTGACCTCCAGATCTCCAGCCCATATATCATATGCGGGTATATGACGCCATAATATATCAATTTTAATTCTGTTACTTCTAAGAAATTTGAAAAATGCCTAAGCAGATATAGTGATTTCCTATTTTCCTGCAAATATAATTAATGTGTTCTGGCCATGTCAACTTTTGTTCCAGTATGATACCTAAAAATTTATGTTTATTGGTACTAACTATGCTGCGTTACAATAATTGTGGAGTATTATGTAAATAATTTACATTTCTTAGATTGAAATTGATTAATGTAGTCTTAGATAGGTTGCTTTAGAGGTTATTTTGTTTAAAGTATTTAAAAAGTGCATCAATAGTGTTTGTCACAGCTTCTTTCAATTCTTCAGTTGTAGAACCCCAGCATAAAGCAGTTGTATCATCTGCATAGGAAATAATTTTGCTTTTCTCTATCATAGGAGTATCATTCATGTATAGAATAAACAGAAGAGGACCCAGTACACAACCTTGAGGCACTCCATACTTCACAGTTTCGAATTTGGATGCAATTTTTGTTGTTAAAACATGTGTCCTATTATTGATTCAAAAGTTATGGGCTGATTAAAGTGGTTCAGGTTTATATGGATCATACTGTATTTAAATATTTATAAATATATAAAACTGAACCTGAACTGAACCCCGGCGCGACAGCCCACAAGGGGCCAAGGCCTACCGCCCAGCTACTGCGTCCCCCACCTCTGCCCACTACAGGCGTCATTGGTGAGGTGCAGTATTGGAGGGTGGGACGTGGTCAGCGCCCCGAGCCCTCCCGGCCGGTTATGCGGTCTTCTAGACCTGGAAATATATAAAACAGCGCTTCATTAATTTTACCTTACTGGCCAGCACTAGAACAATAGAACAATTATTGGTCTGCTGGGTCATGTACAGCAGCATGATTTTAATATGTGGTTATCACAATTACAGGTGTAGTGTTCACTGATGGTCCACTCTGGATGGAAACTCGTAAATTCACACTACAGGGACTAGGGCGTCTAGGAAAGCGAAACATACTTGCAGCACATCTAGAAACTGAAGCAGCAAAACTTGTATCAGCGCTACAGAAGCAATGTGACTCAGGACCTGTTTATATGCACACAGCCTTTGACGTCAGTGTGCTCAACACTTTATGGGCATTTTTGGCTGGACAACAGTTTGAACTTAATGATGCCCGGCTAATGGAACTTTTGGACATTGTTCATACCAGTTTTCGTATGATTGACATGTCAGGTGGACTCCTTAATCAGATGCCATTTCTTCGTTTTCTGGCTCCAAAACTCTCAGGATATAGTGATCTTGTCTGCATCTTGGAAAGGTTATGGGCTTTCCTTAGGGTAAGTGCATTCAGAGACTTTTCCTTGAAACTTTCTTTAGATGAATAAAATAGAACATGTTTGATTTGAATAGGTTACACTGGTCTACAAAATACACCTTTGTAAAATTTTTGAGCATCAAAATGGGTTACCCTTATGTATTTTGACCTGCTCAGCTTGAATTTGGCATTGGTTTTATCACAGCACCTGTAGTTTTTGTGTAAATGGTAGTAGTCATTACATATTCTATTCGGTTTTTGTGATGCTTTTAACAGTAGATTTGGTCTGTAAATGCTAATATGTTCTACAAGGATGAAGAAATGGTAATGAAATATGTTTTCATGCATACCTAAATTGTTTTTGGATATTTACTGTGCCTCTTATGTACACCACTACTATCCTGCAGTAGCGTTCAGCGATAGTCAGCCGTCATACTTGTTGCACATTGTCTTGATAGCGTTGCTCCAATGTAGATAAGATCTAATAAAATCATTCCCCATGTTCATTGGAGACCTGTCCAAGAGCACCAGCAGGAAATGAATTCAAGTGTGAGTGAAGAATACGCGTATGGTGGTAACAAAATGTCTTCCAATTTCACCAATGGAACGTTTGCTACCTTCTTGTAACCAGGTTCCATTTTTGAACAGGCAGGCCAAATTCTTCTCTTGTAGTGACTCATCCAATCATGGTTACCCCATTCACAAAGAAAACAGCAATGATTTGTATACCCAGATTGTAATCTTGTGAGTATCCCATTATTTTGAAGTCGGCACAGATTTGTCTCTGTACTACTGCATGTTTCCTTCATTTTAGTGGCATAAGCAATGGGAACAGGAGGATATACATTGGTATTGTGCAAGAGTGCCTTTTTGAGACTAGTTTTGGAGTCATCAATGAATAGTCACCATTGTAATAGTAAATGTTTCATTCCCATAGCATTAAATAGACCATTCACATCATTGCAGAACAGAGTGAGTCTTCCATAACAAAGAATGTTGCAAAGGCAGCCTGACGATGTCAAGGGCAAAACACCCTAGCATCTTTGTCTAGTAATTTATACTGTTTCAGACATGAATACAAAAGTTCATGTTGTGCTGTAGAAAGATTCAGGTCCCTAACAAGGTCAATCAAATAATTTTGTGTCAGGAGATGTGGCATTATTTCTTTGCTTGAATACATAGTTCTAGCTAGGGAAGACAAAGTAAAATTTACATGACAAAAGTAGGAGTAGGGGAAGGTGGGCGAATTCTGCGCAGGAGGGTAATTCTGCGCTGCTATGTTTCTCTGGTCCTGCTCTGAATTCCTAGTTCTGTCTGGTGTCGCCATCTGCTCAACAGTTTGACTAACTAGTATGTTGAGGAAGACGCCATTACAGCTATTCGTCTGCAGTCAGTGAGCTGCAACACTTCGGGCATATATTTCTTGTAACAGATTTGCATTAAAGAGCAAGGTAGACATGGCATTGGTATGGTGTAATTGTTCTCATCTATCTATTACTATTAAATTAGAATTGTTTATGCTTGATATGGCTACAAAACTGCTTGAAATAAGCATGTTTTGAAGTATCCACGCTAGATGGAAGAATGTATGCCATATCGGGTAATTCTGCGCTTATTATGGCGGGCAAATTTGCGCGACGTGCAGAATTGTCCCTCGTGTATTTAAATACTAGTAGCACCAGAAACGAACTTCTATCCTTCCTCTGACAATTTGGATCTGCAAGTTGAAGTAGTTGAGGAGGAGACTCAGAAAGAAGATTATCGACATAATATTCCAGCGGCTGCTGTCCTGTAAACGACAGTTGGATTTCTCAGATAGCGAATCTGATGCCGATGAATTCAGTGAAAAACAACTGTGTGGTGATGATGAAAATGAAAATGATGTCGCTCCAATATGTAAACTATGACGTGTGATGAGTTTGGACGTGATAATGAGATGTGGTGCAGATGTGTAGAGTATGGCAGGTGGTCCCGCGAAGAATGTAGCGCATAGGATTCAGCAGAAGATAACTTCTGTGATCTCTGCCTCAGAAAACAAAAACAAACTAAAAAGCAGTTTAAGTGAAACATCTGGACAGTTGATTTGAGTCCGTAATAGGAGTTAGCAATTGATATAATATTCTGTAGCATTTAGTTTATCATTAAAGATAATTATGACACATATATTCAAGTTCATTTCAAGCATATACGACGCGCACAATTACCCATCCAGGTAGGTTAATTCTGCGCATTGTATACTTTCAGTTTTCAATACCTAACACCCTTTCAAAAGTGCAAGATGCCTTTGGAATTGCACTATTTCGAGAGCTTATTTAATGAAGTTACAGGTGAAACAAAGTCTGGAACTTAATAACATTTCTGTTAGTCAGTATGGCTGCTCGACCTTAAGTGCGCAGAATTCGCCCACTCTCCCCTATTTCTAAAAGCTCCAGATATACATAAACAGGCAAGCCTCTGAAGACTATTTAGATTCCCTTAATTTGTAGACTTTGGCCATCATACCAATACTCTACAGTTATTTGTGGTTTTACCACAGCCTTCCAGAGCCATCAGCGCATATTGGGCTTCAGACCCTAATTTTTACCTATGAAGCATTTGGCAAACATAAGCATGTAATTTGCTTTATGGGTAGTACATTCAAGGCGTGCATTCCACATAAGCTTGTTATCAATTAAATTTTGTTATAATTATAGTGTGTCAAGACTGTAAAATGATAAATCTTTACTTCAGTTTATTGGTGAGTGCCTAGAAAAATGTATCTAAACTATACTTTGGCACCTCGTTCTTTTAAGGTATATAATTTTATTAAATTAAGGATATCTAGAATAATAATGCATGCTGTTTTGTTTAAAAATAATGCCATATGTTTTAAGATATTTGTATGACAAGTAAAATTTATATTTTGAATTTTCTGGCTATAGTCTATGGAGTCCTATTTACTCTGGATGACTTTTGAATAACTCGTAAACTGCAAGAGATAGACAAAATTTTACTATACAACAAATGTGGATCTTGCTAAAACACACAAGTTATGTCTAAATAAATTTTTTTGTAGAGTGAACCATTTCGGAAATATTCCTTGTTATTTGTGCGAGTTTCAAAAAACTTAAAAACTTTCATTGTTCATTTTTTTGTATGCTAAGCGTGCAAGGAGAACAGGATCTCAAAGCTTTAAAAGATCTGATTATCGCTCAAAGCTTACTGTATTCTAATATTCCCCTTGTACCTACAAGGAAATAAGCAATAAGATAATTTGTGCAAATGTTTATCTCAACTAACACGA
Organism: Tenodera sinensis; assembly: GCA_030765045.1. NCBI lineage: Eukaryota > Metazoa > Arthropoda > Insecta > Mantodea > Mantidae > Tenodera > Tenodera sinensis. Next base: position 17,680,327 of record CM060973.1, on the reverse strand, counting down.
AGAAGATATAGGAATAAGAGTTTGTAAGAATGGTTAGTACAAGAGTAGAGAAAGTTATGTGAGTGCAACACATCAGATTTTTTCCTTGTTTTATGTCTTAGCCATGCAAAAAGAACAGAATTTCAAAGCTTTAAAAGACTTGACTATTGTTAAAGCCTGTTGTATTCCCATATTCCCCTTGCACCTATAAGAAAAGCAGTAAGATATATTCAGGATGTTCTCTGGCTTCTAGCCAGGTGTAGTGATGAAGAGCCATTGATGTTTCGCAAGTTTACATCTCTCCCATCATCAGGATGATGAATGACTAGCAAGAGTGAAGGGACCAATGTATGTACTGTCCATTAGTATGTACCGAATAGAAAACCCCCAGTCTAATGTGGAGTTGGTTCAACGCTCCGTTGTAATCTGTGTTTTCTGAGCCGGTCAATTTCCAACTTTAAGGCTGGTTTCCAGGAGGGACTAAACTGCAATCCAGCATCCCGGTTCAGTGCGCTCTTCTCGGAGATGGACAGAGCCTCCTTAACCCTCCGTTCCCAGAAATCGCTACATTTTGCAGTAAGATAATTTCTGCAAATGTTTATCTCAACTAACTGAATGAAGATATAGGAATAAGAGTTTGTAAGAATGGTTAGTGCAAGAATAGAGAAAGTCATGTGAATGCAACACATCAGAGTTTTAATAACCAATGTTTAAGATAAAGGTGTGAAAACAAAATTTTCTTCGAAAAATTTACCTTTGAGTAGTTGGAAGTTTTCACAGCCAGAGTCAGAATCTTTACCCTTAATACTATATTTAAAAGCTATTGAGCGGTTATCCAGACTGTTGATATTACAGATGGAGATCTTACTAAATGTGCCTTGGTTCACTGCTTTATCCAGTGCTACTTATTAGCAGTTTTCCACAATAATGATTTTCAACACAAAAATCTGTGGTACTTTACATCTCTACAGCCAACTTCAGATATATAAGTCAGCTCATGGCACTAAGAAGGTTAAGAAATACCAAACTCAGCTCAGGACCCCGTTGTCACTATCCACATACTTGTAAGATAGAAACCCCTAAGGGTTATCTTCTTCTTACAAGGGTATTTGTAGCACTATTTCATCATCTAGTGTGAGATTGATATTTTGGTTATGTATTTGATTATTTGTGGTGAAATTTCTGTAAGTTTTGTTTGTGTAGTTTGACAAACAATATATGTATAGACTTGGTAAAATTAAGAGTTTTAGTTCTATAAAAAAGTGCTTGCATGAGTCCATATTTCCTTGCTGATGCAATTTATCTTATAATCTTTTAGAATAATACATTAATAGAAAAAAATAATAGCAATTTTTAAATAGAGGCAGTGCTCCACTCGTAAAATGATAGAAATTATCTAAGAGTGAAACAAATGGTAGCCTTCTTGTCTGTTGGTGTGAAAGGAGGGAGGAAGTTAAGCGGTATGGTTGCATTAAATATTGAAACTTAGTTGAAATATTTCTATTTGGCCACTTTTAAGCCTCCTTGTGTATAACCTTAGCAACAAAGCTATTCTAGCTAGAATAATGTTTCTCAGCTTTTAAGCAATAATAAATAGTGAAGAATCATCACATTCAACTGATGAAATAAAAATATTACAGTGCTTCTAACAACTACTTAAGTAAACTTTTAACTTATGCACATTAAAGGTATTATTCTTAATTCAGATAGTATAATACAATTATTTTCTTTTCTTAGGTCACAATTGTAGAACATCGTAAGTCTTTCAATCCAGGTAATAATAGAGATCTCATAGATTTATTCCTACAAAAGATGGAGAATAAAAAGGATTCTAAAAACCTGGCATATAGTGGTGAGTAAACATAATTTTTAGAAGATATATGATAATATTTAGTAGTCAGCTTAATTATATGTGCAGCAGAATTCCAGTTACTTATCGGATGAAATAATATTTTATTTTTATATGGAATAGTGAATACTTTTGTGCAAATCTGTAGTTTATAATAAACATACATAAGAAATTAAAGCAATGTTATGGGTGGAACAATAATTAGATGTGTTATACAAACCACATTTTTATTATTTATTAACTTGTTTTCTTATCTGTCTGATTGGTACAAATTTTGCAGTCAATTAAACTAACTTTTGGATGAGCTGGACCAGGCATGTTCACACCAAATATTTGGTCTAGTGGGCACCTAGTAGACTACATGGGCAGGGAGAGTAGTTGTACGTTATCAGTCTTATCTGCACATACAAACCAGTTGTCTCGGTGCAGTGATGGCTGGTGCTATGAATATGGATTTGGCGGAGAAGAAACTTTCTAGCACAAGTAATATGTGACAAGAATCCCAATGAGAAGGACAGTGGCTTTTTGTACAAGTTGGGGAACATGCTAAATGTTTAGTGGGTAAACATTCTGTAATAGCAAAAAAATATGACGAGCGACATTATAATTCAAAATGTGCTCACATGTGAGACAGGAATTATACATTAAAACGCCTCATGGAAAAGATTAACACTGTTATTCTATAAGTTGGATTGTTTAGAAAAGATATATGTAAATATCTTTTATAATGTTTAAATTATCATGTATATATTTTATAATTAAAGTCCCAAAGGTATCAAGATCAATAGGAGATAAAACTTTCATGGAATGGAACAAGTTCATTTTACTTTCTCTACTGGTAAGTAGGGGAAGTATTGTATTCCACCCAAAAATTTGATGTTGAGATTTCACGGGAAATATATGTTTTGAGGCACCCTGAATCCAAAAAAAGCATTTTTAGAAAAAGGTCCGTATGTGTGTCTGTGTGTCAGTCTGTGGACAGCATAACTCAAAAACGAAAAGTCGGTATTTAAGTTTAATGTCTTTCAAGAATGTGACACAAAGATTTTGAAGAAAATAGCCCCATCCTAAACTGCCCTTTACATGGAAAATTTTTCAAAAATTTTGATTTTCTTGAAAATGGCTCTAACGATTTTGATTAAAATGTCATGTGTTTGAGATATTTTTATGACAAATGAAATCTATATCTTGAATTTTCTAGCTATAGCCCCTGTAGTCGTATTTACTCTGGATGACTTTTGCATAACTGGTAAACCGTTAGAGATAGACCAAATCATACTGTACAAAAAATGTAGATCTTGCTAAAATACACAATTTATGTCTCAATAAATTTTCTTGTAGGGTGAACCATTTCTGAGATATTTCTTGTTACGTGTGTGCATTTCAGAAAACTTAGAACTTTCATGAAATGGATCATCGTTGTTCATTTTTTTATATGTTAAGTGTGCAAAGACAACAGAATCTCAAAGCTTTAAAAGATTTTACTACCACTCAGAGCCTACTGTATTCTAATATTCCCCTTGCAAATAAGATAATTTCTACAACTGTTTATCTCAAGTAATATAAAGATACAGGAATAAGAGATTGTAAGAATGCTAAGAGTAGAGAAAGTCATGTGAGTGCAACACATCAGATTTTTTCTATTTGTATTCCGATGAAGAACATTAACATTACAATGATTTCCTTGGTTCGGTTCACACCAGAAATTTTGGATAGGGTACAACAATTGTTCCTTCACTGCTGTCAGCTTTGTCTTGAAAATTCAGGTCACAATTTCAAGCAGTTTGTATAAAATAGCCTAAAGGCTTAGATGTTTTTATACTTTCTTCAGCTATTAAACCAATTTTCATTTTTAAGTACAGTGTATAAATGTACTAAATAGGAAACATTTTGTTAGCAAGAACTGTAATTAATTGTACCAATATGTTGAAATAAAAATACATAAATTGAAACACAATTTAAAGTCTAGACCAAAATTATTAATATGCTTTACTCAAAAGAAAGAAAGAAACAAAAAAGTAGTAAACGAGACTCAAACTCAAAAACAATGATGATCTTATACTTGAATGTTAATGTCATAATCACTGTGCCAGAGAGGTTTGCTCTAAAATGTGACTTCATTTTCATGTGTTACACTCTCGAATAGTTGGTATTAGACAGTGGCGTATGGGCACTTTAGAAATTCACAGCCGTATGTTCAAAATTTGAACAAACAAGCCATGAGCCTCCTATCTCAAATTACTTGTTTAGGATATCTCTATATTCTCTGAAAATATTTCGATGTAGTTCATTAACACCTGTATATATATTATATATAACATGACGAAAAAAGGAAAGCTTATTTGTATTTCTATTATGCATACAGTTAATCAGAATCAAAATGTTACCATCAGCACTAGGAAATAATGATTACATTTGAAAAGCAATTTAAATTTTAAAGGTAGAACTGGAACTTAAAAATTCAATGCCACAACTGGGATTTGAACCACAGACCTACCACTTACCAGGAAGGTCTATGGTTCAAATCCCAGTTGTGGCATTGAATTTTTAAATTCCAGTTCTACCTTTCAAACTTTTCCCACACGCAGCTTGTGTGTTTAAAAACACCAACAGTAAGTTTGTTGGCATAAATAAATAATAATTATCATCTGAAGGTTATTTAATCCTGGGACATAAAGTACTTACAATAGTAAGTCACCATTGGGGTAATTTGTCTCTGATGTGAAACTGCCTTTGTGGTTTACCAGGAAAAATACGAACTGGTTTGAGAATTTAATGCCATTCTGGCAGTTTGTCACAATAGCTCAATGGTTAGAGCAGCCGTCTGGTAAGCGGAAGGTCTGTGGTTCAAATCCCAGTTGTGGTATTGAATTTTTAAGTTCCAGTTCTACCTTTCAAACTTTGCCCACACACGGCTTGTGTGTTTAAAAACACCATCAGTAAGTTTGTTGGCATAAATAAAAGCAATTTAAATGTTCATAAACACAAACATTTTCTCAGAATTGCAGCTGCTTGCACTCTGTTTGGATTTATTCATGGCTGGCTCTGAAACAACAAGTAATACTCTTGGATTTGCTGTGCTCTATATGCTGAGACATCCTGAAGTACAACTCCGTGTTCAGAATGAGATGGATGAAGTAATAGGACGTGACAGGCAGCCCACTATGGAGGATAGGCCTAAGCAAGTATACATTATTTTCTATTACTGAACATTTTGTTGTGCAATCTTTATATAGATGAAAAGTACACATGAAAAGGAACTGATATTTTGTTTTAAGCTGTCACCAGGAGCATACAGTACAAATCTTGAGTTAAAAGCGAAACATTTATTCTTGTTTGGAATATAACTTAGTAGTTGTCACAAATGTTTGGGACAGAAGCAGCTCTGGATGATCAAGGGAAGAGGTGTTTTCTCTATGTTAAGTCATTATGCGGTATCTAGGTAATTTTAAAATGTGTGTTTGTGATAATCTAATATCTTACATGAGCAATTCTTATATGTATATATATTTTGCATATCTCGGAAGTGGCTCTAATGATTTGGACCAAATTTTGTACTCAGATAATTTTTGCTTTTTAAGTTTATCTGTATAGACCTCTTTCCTGAAAAAATGTGATTTTACACACACACACGCACGCGCGCACGCACACACACACACAACACACATGCATGCACACACACACACGCATGCACACACACACACACACACACACACACACACACACACATGCACACACGCATGCACACACACATACACATTATTCTCTGGTCAACGGAGAAATTCTTGTATATATTTTGCATACCTTGGAAATGGCTCTAACGATTTGAATCAAATTTCGTATTCAGATAAGATTTTGCATTTTAAGTTTACCTATATAGGTGTCTTTCCTGAAAAAACGTGATTTTACACAAAAAGAATTTTTTATTCCTTCTTCTACAAATAAATCATACAATTTTCTGTATATTTGAAATAGAAATGCTACATATTACATTGACACTGTTTTCTCTATTCACATTTAGGCAACACATGTACATCTTCTTCTCTACTCACTCTTCTACAAATAATTTTCCTGAAAAAACATGATATTGTAGGGGACTATCCCAACACCTTTTTGAAGGTCTACATAATCCTTGCTGAAGCATGAAATCAAATTCCTTACAAGCTGCTATCAGTTTTTCAGCCAAGAGTCTTCTGGTTTTGGCAAACATTGGTGTGCCATTTGTTTCAATAAAGTGCTCAGTGTTGTGGTTTAAACTTTTTGTGCTTATAACGTTAGGTCACAGATACCAGGACATTCATGTATAATCTGTTGATATTGGTTAACTTCCCATAGCTGAATCTGCAGTGTGTAGTTGTGAGGAGAGGTACCGTATGCAGTCAAAGATCTGCTCCCAACTATCAAGCAATGTTGAAAGCTGTCGACTAGCAAGTTGAAATGATACAGGAAATAGACTTCTGCTTTCTGCAATTATGTGTGGCCAATTGAATGTTTAATGTAAACCAAGGTTCAGTGTTATGAGAGTTGACCATATGTCTGGGTTCTGGTACCATTTGCTTCGAAAAGTTCAAGTTCCGTGTGTGTTTATGGCACTACAGAAACACCTGCACCAGTGTCCATCAGGAACTGGGTTGCTATCTTGTTGTCATTGATAAAACATGTGACTCAGCTCTAACCCATGGCTCCCTGGCATTGTGAAGAGTTGGGGATCTAGCTTTCCAACCCATTGTAAGGTGTAGGTTAGGGAGACATGCTGTATGCCTTGAAATCTGTATGCCTTCTCACCAAATTTAGTATGGTAGTGACATTTCCCCACCATTGTTGACTGTCCTATTTTTCTTACCTTCCTTCTTCTGGATCTGGATCTGGATCTAGATCTGGCATTGATAGTGGTTGCTGAACATACCCAACTCTTCAGTCTAGAGGGAGACTTCAGATACTTTTCTCTTCAAGTGAAGAGAAGACCCCTTCAGATTGGGTTTAAATCTGATCTGCCATGCATGTTTGACAGTCAAATTGTCACTATTCACTGACAGGATAGGATGCATTTCTCTTGGTAGTTGCTATAACCACATAGTGTTGAGAAAATTCTCACCTAGGTACCTTGTTTGAGGCTAAATTTCTCATTTTCCAAAGTAACTGTGATGGTTTGCAGTCCCTAAGTTGCAAATCTGTCAATATTCACTGTGTTTCACTATCTGCACAAGTTGAAATAAGACATTCTTTGAGTCTCCTTAGCGTGGTGGTAACATTGATGCTTACCAAGTGGGGGACCTGGGTTGAATTCCCGGTACTGGCGTGAGAATTTTCTCCTACTGGGAGACCTGGTCCGGGATGCTCTCAGCCTTGTTAGGTCCCTGAGGGGCTAATTGAGGAGGTACTTGATTGGGAAGTAGGCCCCCTAGTCGAGAAGACCACATAACTGGCTGGGAGGGACAGGCATGGTGACAATGTCCCACCTCCAGTACTGCACCCCATTTGTGACACCTCTGATGGGCAGAGGTGGGAGACACAGCGGTTGGACAGTAGGTCTTGGCCCAGATGGACTGTGTGCCATGGGATTGAGTGCCTCATATAGATCAAAAGTTTGAAGATTCATCAGAATATCAGTAATTTGTGTTAAAATTTCTGAGTCAATTGAACTTTCAAAAGAGACACATTTACTTTGGTCCTAGATGATAGTTGAGTCATGGAATTTGGCTTGGTGTTGAACAAACTCGCAGTGTAATTTGTTGTATTTCTTCCATCACATCATATCATGTTGTATCATGTCAGGGTTTCCATTGAAGTGCTTTGTTAGTGCTATGTTAAAACATATTTCCGACTACTCATATGTTAAAACACTTCCGGTGGAAGCTTGAACACTTTTATTTATTTTGCTCTAACTCCGTTTTCATGTACATTTGATACAACAAAATATATATTCCTTGACAACCATAAATGGAACTGGAAATATGTAATCAGAACATTGAGGATGAATTCTGTTATTTATTTAGTTTGCTCTACAACACAGTTCACTGCTATTTTAATTTTATTCTTTTGTTTTTTGGGGTGAAAGTCATCCTTGTGTAACATCTTGATTTATGTATTACTGAAAACAACACAATCACCAAGGTAAGGAACAAGGCAAAATTAGAGTTTGTAATTAATATTTTTCTGTTGAGCCAGGACTTGAAAGTTTCGGCATGGAAATGGCCCTGGTTTGGTTGTACTGTTATCATGCTTACAATCAAGTAACCTATATTTGCTATACACTTTCTTTCTTTCCCTGATTACCCTCCCCTTATGTAGGACTTACAAGCCAGTGCCTAGGGTCAGACGCCTGTCGGGGACCTCTGGACCAGAAGATCTGGAAGCAGGTGGTCAGCCAAGCACCAGGTATGATAGTGAGGAAGAGGATGATATGAAATGCAGATGGAATGGATGATTGGAAGGGTGATAATGGAGAAATTGGTGGAATGAATGACAGGGGAAACTGGAGAGCCCAGAGAAAACCCACCCAGATGCTGCTTCGTCCACCACGAATACCATATGCGAGTCCCTGGGATCGCCTAGGTGGTAGGTGAGCGATCTGATCATTCAACCATGGCACTGCCATTATACTTCCAGACTCAGGGAAGGATGAAAAATAATCCTGGCTGGAGAAAAATTCCTACCCCTTCTGCCGGGAATCGAACCTGGGACTCCTTGCATAGCAGGCACGTTCTCTACTAACTGTGCTACGGGGCCAGCATAACAGGAATAATTGTTGTGTTGACCACAAGTAAACAATGCCTTAGATATATAGAGTGGGCCAAAAGTTGCGTTCGGATATTTTCTAAGTTTGTGTAACTTTGTGTAACAATAACAGAACTTTCACAAGTGACGTAAACATGTTATTTATTTATTGATTGCTGCATTAATAAGGAATAGAAATATGAAAATGATAGACATAACTGGGCCTCTCAGCATGGTGGGCCTGTATGGACGATAACCTTAATTTTTCATCCTATGTTCTTGAGATCTGCATTTCCACCAATCGTTTCCTTGTTTCTTTGGCAAACGCTCCAATGATTCAGAAGATTACTAACATCATCACTGCAATATTTTTTAGGTCTTCCACTGTGTTTTACATCCAACATAAAGCCTATTGAGAAAGTCTTCTCTTACCAATTTTCAGAGATTAGCTTCACTGGGAGTTGCTTTATTGAAATGAAAAAAAAAAGTTTTCTCTGATTTCTTCATTTCTTTGCCAGTTTGTTCTTCTTCACAAACCCACACACTAATGATGAGACATTCCTCAATCGTATATTTGTTAGTATCAGCCATTGCTTACAACACAAACACCGCTTCACTTTGACAACATCAACTAATAACCCACCAAAAATCTGACTTGCCACTATAGTATAACAATGCCCTTGCTCTATCAGAAAATTGATAAACTAATGCAACAAAAAGCATATGAAGGGGAAAAATATCCCTCTCAACCTATGAATAGCTTTTAATTGGTTATCAGTTTTGGAAAGTGAGTTATTTGAATATAAACATTACCAATCGCGACTTTTAGCCCACCCTATACATATGTCCTGAGTTGTACCTCATTATTTCCAATGTATTTTAATCCAAAAAAAGAATAGAAAGAAAGACTTTTTGATATTGATTTGATATTGTTGCTTCAGGTTGAATTATGTTGAGGCAGTATTAATGGAAGTCCAAAGGGTTGCTTCTATTGCACCAGTAGCTGTGGCACACAGAGCTGTGAAAGACACTATTCTAATGGGGCATACAGTTCCTAAGGTTAGTTGTAAAACTATGTTGCCAAGTAAATGATTTGTTTAGCTTAAAATGCATAATGTCATTGGATTATGGATCATAAAGTAATAATCTGTATTCCATTGTGTTTATTTACTCTACTGAATTGTGATTTTAAATTCTAGAGAGTGGTACCTCAAAATACTAACCAATAACAATAGATGTTCCATTCATCTTTTAAAACAACTTTGTGCATGTGAGAATGTGGCAGAATGTTTAATGAAACAAAGATATTTCTCTCTGCTCAAAGATTTTGCAGAGGATAAATAGAGCTTTAATTTTAGGTAATACTAGCTATTATTTAAGAAATTATGGCTCAATTACTGTCTAGAACATTTGTACAGTAAATGCTCTTTCACTCAACAATGAGAATCATAACAATTCTGACAACGGGAAGCAAAGCAGCACTCAATATTTTGGTTCACAACAGCCTGAGAATGAAAATGACAAAATTCCAGAAAACAGAGGTCAATATTGCACATTGGAAATTCATTGGTTCTAACTGATCAATGATACTTTTTCCAGCTTGTGACTAGAGAGAGCTCTAGTGGCTGTTTAATGGCATGGCTGCCATTGGTTGATTTTTAGAGTGAAAAGTGTAATATGCACAAGTGATCAGAGCTTCATGGGCTGAAATAGTCCTGAAGATGGCCATGGAGTGTATAATGGCCGAAAGCTCGACCTTCTTAAATTTAACACGGCTGATCACCCGTGAAGCTCTGATCACTAACGTTTGCCGTGAAAGCTTCAAATCTTACATTAATATGCACAACTTGGCCAAGTTTTCTTTCCCATTCCTGAGGCCCAGGAAAGCTTCCCACTGGTTGTGAACACTCCCATTTGAATACATGTATTTCAAGTATATCATTATGGTTATTATTATCATTATTGAGGGTTACGAAGCAGCGTTAAGCTATAATTTTTTAATGTCCCTTTGATTATTCTAATAAGAGATATAAAAAAATCCCATAATATTCATGCCATTGCATATGAAATATGAGCAGATGTTATGTTTCTGGTTCACATAAGCTCTCCCCAATAGTTCTCCAAACTGGAAATCTTCTATAGACTGTAAACGAATTTTAGCAGTTATTGGAGTTAATTATTCTTTCACATATGACTGTGTATTAGGTAAGGGTTAACAGATAAAATTGACTGAAAAATTCAATGACAGCCAAGATTTGAACCATGGATCTCCCACTCTATGTGCAGTATTTTAAGATTTTCTAATGGTTTACTGGCTAAATGCAAGTCAGTAGGGGAATTTAATGTCATACCAGCATGTTACCATAATAGTTCAGTAGGTTAGAGCAGTTGTGCATAGAGCATAAAGTCTATAGTTCAAATCTCTTCATCACTGAATTTTTCAGTCTGATTCTACCTTTCAATTATTGAACTGTCAAGTAATTTTTAGATAATTGCAGTAGATGAAATTTTAAACTTTTTGTACCTTCTCTTTAATCTGTAGTTATTTAGTAACATAAAGGCTCTCCATTTTTCACACAGGACTAAAATCTCTAACATCTATATTGAACAAAATAGGAATGAAACTGAAGATTCCCCATCCTTAGGCCACTGGTTTAAATGTTTTGGAAATGGTATATTATCTGTGACCATCAAAAAAATTTATATTTTCAGCTGTTCTTTTTTATTTATTTTTTATTTTCTCTACTGTGTATAATAAAATTAGGAAAAGTATTGTATATCACTAAAAAATTTGATACTGAGATTTCATTGGAAATGCATGTTTTTGGACTTTTAAATCTAAAAAGAGCATTTTTAGATAAAGGTCCATGTGTCCAGGTGCATGTGTGTGTGTCTTTCTGTGAACAACATAACTCAAAAATGAAAAGTCAATAAAATACCATACTTAGTAGTCAAGTTCAGAATCGACCAAGAAAGCAACACAAAGATTTTCAAAAATCCTTCCATCTGAGACTACCCTTAATATGGAACATTTTTCAAAAATTTTGATGTTATAAAAAATGGCTCTAACGATTTTTATTAAAATACCACCTGTTTATTTTTATGAAAAATAAAGTATGTTTATCTTGAATTTTCTGGGAATGTCATCAGAAATCCTCTTCATTCTGGATGACTTGCATAATTGGTAAATCGTAAGAGATGGACAAAATCCTACCTCAAAAAAGGTAGATATCATAATTTAGTTTTGTAGAGTGAACCATTTTGGAGATATTCCTTGTTATTTTTCTGAATTTTCCAGTGTTTATACATTTCTTAAGTGGGAAATTGTTATTCCTCTTTTTATATCTTGGTCATGCAAAGAAAGTGGAATTTCAAAGCCTTCATACAGCAACCAGCTTAAAAGATTTGACTATCGCTCAAAGCTCACCATATCTCCATGTCTCCCTTGCACTTACAAGAAAATTAACAATAAAATCATTTCTGCAAATGTTTATTTTGATTAACATGAAGTAGATAGAGGAATAGAAGAATAGTTTGTACAAGAGTAGAGAAAGTCATGGGAGTATAATACATCAGATTTTTTTAACGAGCATTTAAGTTTCCTGTATATTGGTATATAGTCTGTGACCATAAAAAATTATCGTTTTGTTTGTTCTTTTTTATTTCCTTCTTAAATGAAGTTAAATTCTTATTATATCTAAACCTATGCTTTATTATTTTTGTTTTTATTATTTTTTGTTATTATTTTATTTTGTAAATATCTTAAGCCCCAGGTTTCATAAATAACTAACTTTAGGCTAAATAATGTTGACTAATTATCCATTCTCGCATGCTGTGTGTGAGCATGTTGGGAAGGTAGAAAAGACTAAAAAGTTCAATCCTCTAGTCAGGATTTGAACCATGGATCCTCAACTTATTGTGCCTCTGTTCTAACTAAGGAACTAGCATGGCAACATGTTGGTAAGACATTAAATTCCACAAATAAATCACATTTTTCTCAGTTAATCACAAGTCGTTCTCAAATTCATTTTTGAGAAACATATGCTGATGGTAACTCAGTATCTTGCAATTTCTTGAAGTCCCAAGCTAGAGAGCAAAATGATGTAGATTTGATTCTTATTGGAGCAGTAATTGTTTAGTGGTGGAAAGCTTCGTTGTGGTTCAGGACATCATCATTATCATCATTGTTATGATCAGTGTCATTGTAGTCATCGTCATTATCATCGTTGTCACCACCACCACCACCACCACTGCCACCGCCACCACCACCGCCACAGCCACCGCCACCGCCACCGCCACCACCACCGCCACCGCCACCGCCGCCACCACCACCACCACCGCCACCGCCACCGCCGCCGCCACCGCCGCCGCCGCCACCGCCGCCGCCACCGCCGCCGCCGCCGCCGGCGCCGCCGCCACCACTATCATCATCATCATCATTGCCATCATCATCGCCACTACCAACTGATGATAATTGTTAGCATATTTGTTCTGTAAGTTGTCATATTAATTTAACTTTTAACTTTTATCAGGGCACAACACTGCTCATAAGTATTTGGAGTTTGCACATGGATCCGAAACATTGGAAGGATCCTGAAATATTTAGACCTGAACGTTTTCTTGACAAGCAAGGCAGATTAATTCAGGATGACTGGTTCATTCCATTTGGATTCGGTAAGTCATGCCCTTAAGAACTAATCATAGATACTTGTCAAATTAAATTACTTATCAACCATTATTTTGGACAAAAAAATAACATTCATTTATATACAGGATGAAATAGAATTCCACTGACAAAGTTTAAGAGTTGTTCAAGGATACCTTCTGGGTATTTTGGTGTAAGGAGCTCATTACAGAGTAACCATTTCATTTGGTTCCCTGCCCCAATTAGCTTTGTATCTGTAACACACTGAAAATACTGCACAATAGTGCAAATATTGACAGTATGCAATGTGTGTCTCGTTTGTAGACAAATTGTTTCCATTTGCTTGTGCTGCCGGCTGCTGACAGCAATAATGCTCCCTTTAACTCACTGCCCTCAACTTTGCATTCAGTTCTGCTTTGTTCTTTGTAGGGTTTTTATTTTTCTAGCAGTGTTAGGTATGCATTGACAGTGATTCACAGCCATATGGTTAGATTTGCTGATGAGGAGTTGGACGATATACATTGTGTATAGGTTCACTGAATGCAATGAAAGAGTGGCATAATGATACTATGCTGAGCTGTTCCTGCGCTAATGGTAGTCCCATCTCAGTATTTTTGCATCTATATATAGGCACCAATGAGAAACTAGATCTCTCCACTAGAAAGAGAAAAAAATTACTTATTTTCACTAATTTGTTTTTTTTTATAATTCTTGCTTTTTTGTGCACCACTTAAATGTTGATACTTAACTTTAAAGGTTTCATATTTCTGCAAACATACAGATAAATATGATAAATGTTAAAGGTAAAGGGTAAAGGTTACAGTATGGAGGGGGACACCACGCTCACGTCGACCTACACGGGTCTATTGTGGCTGCCACCCCCCAGGAGGCAGGGATGAATGAGGGAACTGAAGGGGTGCTACCAAACTCGCAGCTAGACAGGCCCACCAGAGACGTGTGGAAGCCCCTAACCAGTGCTGAGATGTCTTCATCCCGGCACTAGGTCCTGCCAAGCAGCCAGCATCACACTGTGGGTCCAGGTCGGTATCGCACAAAGCGTCCCTCCCTCGATGGGGGACAAGGACCACCAGATGTCACCTAGCACCGAGAACAGCAGTTACCATGCACAATCATCCATGCCATCTGCCGACACTGCCCACACTACATGTGCGGAACTGCACCACCTGAAAGATGATAAGGAAATGGAATGAAAGGAAATGATGGAAAGGAAACCGTGGTATGAAATAATGCACCCCAGCATTCACCTAAGTGACATGGGGAAACCACGGAAAAACCCATATCAGAGTGCGCAGCCACGAGGATGAACCTGTCACCTCCCGAATATAGGCCATAGATGTTACCACCTGAGCCATGCTGCTCGGTATGAAAAAAGTTAAAACTTGAAACTATTCAAGTCAAGGTTGAAAAATATCACACCACTTAATGATTCACCTATTATTAACTTTCCATAAAGAGAGGTCAATTGAAACTTAGCTCGGCTGTTAGCTGGTTGTTACTACACATCTTATTGGAGAATTGACATTGTTGTTGAATAAAGGTGTGACAAAAGTTAAATATTTAGAAAAAAGTGCATAATACAATCTCAAGTATACTGCACATCCAGAAAGAATAATTTTCTACTAAAATGTGATATTTTGGTACATATTTTCATTGCTGTCATAATTTTATAATAAATAATATGTGCTGCTCTTTTGTGACAACTAAGAGACATGCTGCAAACCAAGTGTTATGAGAAATGGTGAGTACAAGCATGGTTTACACACTCTTATGGCTGTACCTATAATTATTTTTAGTCTTAATGATAGCACTAATATTTTTATTTGCTTTTCTGTGGGCCCCTAAAGTTCCAGGCCTGGATGCATTGCTGGCTCTGTAGGCCCTTATTTTACTTCCCTGCCACTCTCTCTTCAAACAAACATGAAAATCTTCAATTATACCAGAGAATTCTGAAAAATAACTATTTTCATTTTTTCCTTATAAATATAAAGTAAAAGGGTTTATAGATTTTTTAGTATACTGGGTGTCCCAAAAAACACAGACAATGTTCAGCATGTTGTATGGGATGGCAAACTGATCAGTTTTCAAATAGGAACCCCTGTCCAGAAATGCATGGTTTGGGTGCTGGAGAGCTTTAAGTTGGAGAACGAATGATTGTGATAATTTGTTAACATTCGTTTTGGTATCTAAATATGGTAGGTATGCAACCCTTTAGCCATCTGTGTACTAGGATGAAAGACCTGAGCATAAGAACATTCCTGTACATGCACTAAATTCCTCCATAGAACCCTTAGTATGCATCCTACTGCGTTATTTGTGTAGTCTTCAGTAAAGTAACGTTTTTTAACAGCAGTCCAACAAGTACTACTACACAGCTGAGAAAATGACTGACTTGAGCTCCAGGATACTTTGATGTAATTGTACGGAATCACCTCAACATCGCATATTCAAATCGATGGATTGGTAGAAGTGGACCCCTTCCATGGCCAGCGTGGTCACTAGATCTGACACCTCTCAACTATTTTCTGTGGACTTGTATGAAAAATATGGTATACGGCACACCTGTAATGTCAGCAGAGGACCTTATGGTTCAAGTCCATGGAGGGATAGAAAACTTACAAAGACCACTGCATGTATTGGGTCGTGTGCATGAGGCTCACTACAGCCGATAGGCTCTGCAATGATATAGGAGGTATACAGTTCGAAGCACGTTTGTAATGTAGATAGCTTGATGTTGGGTTTATTGGTAAAATGTGAACATACACCTGTTCACACTTTGATGCACTATAGCGTCTAAACCATGCATTTCCGGACAGGGGTTCCTATTTGAAAACCGACCAGTTTTCTGTAATGCACAACATACTGAGCATTGTTGGTGTTTTTTGGGATATCCTGTATATGTGTACCAGTATAGGAAAATGTTGGTTTTTATGAATAAATATAATAAATATATAGAGATTAGGCTTCACTTATCTTTGATGTAGGAGTAGGAGAAATATGGAGGGGGTTTGGCCCTGAAGACAGGCTTGTTGTACCTATGCCCCCAAGGGGGCACCCCCAGGATGAAAAAAGATGAGATGGAAGAAGACACTGGGCAGCCAGACCCAGACAATAGCACAGACATTGACAGAGGTCGCTAAGGTTTTCTAAGTTTGATGACACCTTGAAGTCTTTAAGTCTTCCAGGGCCATCTCAGGGGGACCTCAGTGCGGGGTCCAAAGCCCCCATATGCTGCCCTCCTACCCAGATCCCATAGAAAGTGAAGGATGGAAAGAGTTCCTGTGTGCACATCATCCCTGCCAAGCTGGAGCTAATGCCTTCACTCACACTTGTGACCCTGAAAGAACCAATGGGATGAAGGATGAATGAAATGATTAATAAAATGAAATGGAAGGACAGGAAATTTGGGAATGTAATTATCCTTCCCAACATTTGCCTAGTGACCTAGGGAAACCCTAAAAAATCCCATGGATCAAGAAGGCCAGCTATGGGAGTGGAACTCACGACCTGCTGAATGCAAGCCTCACACGTTACAGTGGAGCCATCTCGCTTGGTTACCATTGATGTAAGTTGTGAATACAAATACAGACCACAATTTTGTGATTCTTCAATCAGATCTTCAGTGCCACGATTTATCCTGGTCGCCGTCGTTACGGATGCTAAGTGGCATATTTTATGTTTATGCAATTTATTTTAATGTATTTTATGTTTTGTTTTGTTAATTTTTATGTTTAGAAGCCCAAATAATTCTTTGCTTTTGTAGTCGATTTTGGATTCCCCTTGTAGCATTAGGGAAAGTAATTTGAGTTTGAGGATAATCTAAGCATATAATACATCTAATATAATATTTTGTTTTTCAGTAATTAAACCATATATGTATGAGGTGCATCCATGAAGTAAGTTTCCCTGGAGCTGTGAACAGAAGCAAAACACAATTTACTTGAATAATTTATTGGAACAGCTACACAAAGTGTTGAGCTATTTTTCAACATATTCAAATATTTGCCATACCTTGGGGCCAAGTTTTGTATGCCTGTCTGCCACCTGGAATTGGAATCATTGTGTGACAACCCTGTCTGCCTCTCTGTCAGTCTGAAAACACTAACTCTGATTAGACTGGAATTTCTTGAGGTTTTGAAACAGATGAAAATCACTGAAAGCATGGTCTGGGTCACAGGATGGATGATTAAACACATCTCCCAGCTAAATTTTTGCAGGAGTTCTGTTGTCTGTTAAGCTAACACTAAGCTTCCCATACTGATTGTTATAAATAGTCCATCACAATTTCTACACTTACCCAGAACACTTACCCAAAGAACTCCAAGAAATGGGGATGTTCAAGATACACATTGAACACAACATATAAAGGTACATAAAACCTGTACTTGCTTACTGTGGTGAAGTACTTATAACATCAAATCTTAACACAATTCAGTATTTCTAGAACCAAAGCTTCAGGCTAATCACAGGTGCTGTGAAGTCTACACCAATAGCCGCAATGGAGATGCTAACAAATCAAAAACCTGTCCGATATGAGCTAGAGAAAGGTGTTGTTATACAGTGTGAAAAACTTATCAGGCTACTATCCAGTACGTAATTGGCAAACAAGAAATTTTATATCCCATTTCAAAACTCTGAAAAGCTTTTCTTCTAAAATCCATGATCTAAAAGAACAACTAACCCTTCCTCCTAATAAAGAAAATTTGCTTCCAAGGTCAGCCCTACACAAACTCCAAATATGTTGTTAGTTAATGCTGGATTTCTGACAATGAAGTCATTAATCCTCTTGCTCTCCAATATTTTTCACTGATGGATAGGGTGCTAGAAGTGGCCGGGCATATTTGAAGGTGGCCTTGGTCCATTTCCTCTTGCAGATCACATAGAGGACAGAGTGGTGAAGGATATATCCCAATGAATACCATATACATCTAATGGAGGAAGTTCAAAAAGATGACACCTCAATTGATATATTGAAATCATTAGCTTTAGAAACCATTCACACAAGATTCCCTGAACAACAACAGCTTCATATTTTTACTGATGGTTCTTTGTTGCCAAACCAAAATGGAACAGGTGCTGGAGCTATGTGTTATCTCTTCTCCATCTACAAAGCTCTTGGATTTGGAACCACAAATTTTGATGGAGAGGTCGAAGCCATATACACAACACTTATCTTCTACACAGAATAACACTATTCTAGAATGCAGTGATTCTTTCTGACTCAAGAGCAGATATTTTAACTGTAACATCTACTTTAACACAAAAAGATCAATGAATTCTCCAGTGTTGGACAAGCGTATTTCATCTCACCAAATTAAAGAAAAGAATAGGTTTTCAGTGGATACCAGTACATTGTGGACTCTCCAGCAATGACAACACAGATTATCTAGCCAAAAAGGGATGCATTAGTATACAAAAGTGTGTTACATAACTATCATTCCACACAATAAAAAGAATTATAAACCTACAATTCCAAGAAATGATTACACAATGTCACTCTAAAATTTAAAAAGATAAAAGATGGGAATCTATCACAAATCAAAACATCCCTGGATACTCAAGAAAAAGTGCAGTTGCAATCTTTGGACTTTCCATAGGGCATGATTGTCTAGTACAGCACCTCCATAGGATTGGGATTTATTCTTCACCACTTTGCCCCTTATGTGATCTTCAAGAGGAAATGGATCAAGATCATCTTCATTACTGTCCAGCTATCATCAATGTGGCATCCTTGAGTGAAAATTACTGGAGAGCAAGAGGATTAATGATTTCATTATCAGAAATCCAGCATTAGCCCACAAAAACAACATTTTTGTCAACATTCACTGTCTCAATTCTGGTCAGGAGAACTCTTCATCTGTCCCAGAACACTGAGCACAGCTCTTTCCATGCTGACACAGTCTGCTTGCAGGGAGAGCCACTGTGATCGCAATGCATTGACTGCTGTTTTCTGGAGTACTGTGTGCAACCCATGTTTCAGTATCTGTGATTATCTGGTCCAGATACTCAAAGTCATCATGATATTGCTATAGAAATGTCAAAGCTGCCCCAGTACGTTTGCTTTTGTTCTGGAGTCAGTTGCTTCAGCATCCAGCTGTGCACAATTTCCAGAACAACAGGTGCTCCATGACAATTCCATGCAACAAGGAGCAGCATATCTGTGGGAACCCACTGCTGAGTTCCATGGTTTTAAAACAACCATTGTCCATAATGTGTTTCTGCACGAGCTCCCAAAGGTTACCTGTAATGATGGATGCCCTCCCATCACTCTTCATCATGAACATTTTGTAAAGTCTCCGTGCCAGCAATGCTCCATCTGCTCAGACCCATAGACCTGGCACAGCTGATGATGAATTCTAAGTGACACTGTGCTCTGTGCATTCAAAAACTTTATCACTAGCTGCACTTCGCACATGGCAGGAGCTGGAATACAAGCCTCCATCTTCAACCACTGCTATAAAGCTACTGTGAGATCTTGAAAAGGTTCTGTTAGTCATACACCATGCCATGTCATTATTCTATCATGTACACATGGACGAAAAAAATGAGTCATGTCTGGAATGCATACATACATATATATATACATACATGCACGCACACACACACATATGCACACACGTGCACACTGCACACACCACGTAGACATACATATACACATACATGACAGGTAGATAGACATACCTACTTGTTCGAAAATGACAAGTTATTTGGTACTCTACTGTTAAAATAGCCTGGCATTCCAGACATGACTCATTGTTTTTTTGTCCATGGGGGTACATACTGTAACAAAATGGCAAATTCGACTAATCACACTTCTAACACCAGTGTGACAAATGAGAAACACCAGTTACTGCTAATCACACTTTATGTGCCTTCTAGTCAGCATAGCACTAACATTATCCTTAGATCACTTTTGCACAAACTCAGAGCAGCAGAACTTGACTGTCAAATTGAATCACAATTGAACTGTCAGATTACAACTTGCACTGAACTGCACTTGGATGATTCACAGTTTCTGTCCACTGAATGCCTCATAAATGTTTAACTCCAACTTGCACAACAACTCTTCACTACAAGAGCAACTTGTAGTGCTTGTTCACAATGGGAAAGTTCTAGAAGTAGATTACTTGAGAATGCCGGAAAAGGAAAGGTCTGGAAGTCAGAACAGCACACAATAGTGATTGTTTCCATATGGCCCATTGTCCTTTCAGGAGACAGGTCATTAATGCAGGTAAGGGTTGGACCGTTGCACACTAGTTTCCATTCTGCCAAGGCCATCAGCTTTATGGCTACTGTGACAATACAATCGCTTTGCACAACATATGCTTTCCTAGCTGTGGGTTGAGTGGAAAACTTACTTTATGAATGCACTTTGTATCAGCAGAATTTATAAGAGTTTATACACAGTACTCCTTTTTAGTAAGCTCAATGTTATTCTGTTATTGCAGGTAAGAGAAGATGTCTTGGTGAGATGTTAGCACGTCACAGTCTCTTTATGTTTTTCTCAACGCTGTTGCACAACTTTTCAGTATCAGTTCCTCCAGGATATTCTGTGCCATCACTTGAAGGGTATGATGGTGTAACGTTATCTCCAAAGCCTTTTCCAGCTAAACTGACACCTAGAAGAATAAATTGATATGACTGTGTTTGTAGTTAAAGCTAATCACATCCCAAATATGTGCTGAAAAATTTTGCTTTATATACAATTTTTGTGAATTCAGAAAACAGAATTATGTTCCATCTTGATATAAGTATTAAGGCTGCTTATAAATGTGCTAAGTCCGTATTCAACAACATTGATGAGGTATATATTGATGATATTTGGTTAATTTTCACAACAATGTCAACCTAAGGGTCCATTAAACTGCATTGAAATTAGAATGCTAAAGGATGTACAGTTTCCTAAATATGTGCTAACAGGGAAGTATATTAATTTAAGAAAGGACAAGGTGTGTTGTACATGTATATTAGAGACCATATAATGGAAGCTATGGCTGCTTCTGTGCATGTCAACTGTCATGAGTATTATAAATGTTGTAACTAATTTGTAAGTTTACTATTTTTACTTTTTCTATAACTTACAGTTGGTAAAAAAGGTTTCCATAGAAAAAATTTGATACCAAGATTTCATCATAAATGCATGTTTTGAGAACCCCTGAATTTAGAAAAAGGTATTTTTAGAACATGATCTATGTGTGCGTGCATGTGTGTGTGTTCCCCAACCCAGGGGGAGGGGTCTGTCTACGAACACATAAGCCAAAAATGAACACTTGGATAAATACCAAACTTCAGCATCTTCCAAAGATACAACATGAAGATTATCTCTAGTAATACCACAAGAAGGTTGAAAATATATCCCAAATATGAAAACCTTGAGTGGTATTTGTTTAGAGTATTCCACAAAATAATTAATAATGCATTTATTTAATACTATTAAATATTAATAGTGATTTGAAAGTAAACAACTTACAATTCTAAGATAGTGTGAGGTTTCTGGGAGAGAATGGTTGGCTCCATAAAGTGCTGCCTCAGAAAGGTCCTCATGCATTCGCAGCTAGATGGAGAAGGTCCTAGCATTACATTAGAAAGTATTGAAACTGCCCTCACAGCAGACCTATTACTGAGGACTTAGACACAGGAGATATCCTAACTCTATCCCACTTTCTAGTCCAGAAACTACTCACAGCTATCCCAAAAGGACCAGTACCACTTCCAGAACCACTTCCTGGATCCAGATTTTTCAATACCTTGACATTTTTTTTGAGTCCTTTCGATATTCTGTTGTTTCTTATGACTGCACTGATAGGGTATGGATAAAATGAAGTAGATAAAAAAAATGATATTTTTTAAGAATAGCTTGTATGCCCACTAATAAATGATGTTAGAGAAAGTCATGTGAATATAACAGATAAGACATTTTTATACTAAATTCAAAAGCAGATCCAGGGAGGAGCTGTGAGTGGTTATAGCCCCCCCCCCTCCTCTAACTGTAGAAAAAATTGTAATTATTATACATAAGGTTCTGGTACTAACTCACTTTGGTAAAATAAAAAGAAAACACTTTTATTTCTATCCTATGTATTTAAATCAGATGAACATGTATACATACTCAGTGAGCAGATTTTTCTTATTGGTGGACTATGTTTCAAAATATGATCCACTAACCTTAGAAGGAAAAGAAGACAGATTCTCAGATCAAATATACTCTACATTTGCTAGTAAATAAATTATATAAGATTTAAGATCTCAAACAATAAGGAGCAAAAACTTGCAGAAAAACTGAGTAATCTAAATACTTAAATATTATGCATAAAATACATGTGTATGTAATAAATCATTTTGTAAGTTATCTAAGGGTTTAAATTATGTTTGCATCAAAAGAATGATCCATGGATCACTAGTTGAAAATCTAGAAAGGAAAAATGCCCTATTATTGACTGCATCTTGCTCGTTGGTAATGTATTTCTTAAAGGAATCCTGGATTCACCTTTGTTCAAATTTAACTATTGTAACATCTAATGTGAATATTCAGACTGCAATTTGTCAATGCTCAACATAACAATCTCAAAATACATGACAGGAATATATTTATTTGCTGCCTCTGTATCTGACAAACCTTTTTTTCTCAACCTTTTTATGTTTGGTCAACTAAAAGGCTGATATGTAGAAGAAAATTCTGTAAAATTTTTTAGATTATTTATGTCAGTTTTTATTTTTAATGTTAGTGTTTTTAAGTTTTTACATTTTGTCATACCTATCACGTGCTTGATATATTTTTTTCATCAAAGAAAATATTGCACAGAGATATTTTCAGTGTTTACTTATGTGATTAAATTTATAAGTATTATCTTGTAATTTTATACATAGTTATAAGATGTTTTTCTATATACTGAATTTTTATACATAAAAAAATACAATTCATGGTTCTGATGTTATGTCTCTCAAATAAAACTGGTAGTTTTTATTATACACTGGTGAATAAATATAAGTACTACATCCAAGGAAATTCATGATTAAATATTTTGTGACAATTTTATGCAATACATTACTTTCTGTTATCATTTTGGAATAAAAGTAATTTTTGTATGATTGCAGTGTTACGAGTCAATGTTCAGAAACTAATGTGTTTGTACTGCAAAATTGGAATAAAAGAAGCAATTTCAATGGAAAAGTTTTACACCTCTGTGGTTTGATATATACATAGTGTCACTGAGATTTGTTCCCCCCCCCCCCCCCCCCCCATGGGATGGTACAAGACTGAGCGGGTGAAGGGACCAGTTTACAAGTCCTGTACCTCCCTTGGGAGTATGAACTACAATGGGTGGGAGAGGAACAGGGCTGAGCCAGCCTCTGCCAGGGTGCTCCTAACTGGAAAAAGTAGGGCCCCTGCCCTCTGCTCTGTTGTCAAACCACCACCAACCACCCTTCGGATCCATTCACCTTATCCATCCTCCTATGGGGTGCCCAACAGGGGCATAGACACAAAAGATTGCCTTTAGGTAGAGGTGCTAAGCCCCCTCCACAAGTTGATTGAGTCAAGATGGAAAGGGAGTAATATGAACTCCTCTCCAATACTTAGACATTTGACTGCTTCTGCATTAGCATTTTAGACCTTAAATACCCTGGGTTTTATTCCAGAATGAACGAGAGAGTTTTTCTGTAACCAGGTTGCTCCCTAGCCTAAATAAAATTTGACAGTGTGAATGTGTATGTAATTCATAGCTGAAGAAAAACACCTAAAATGTTAAGTGAGTGAATGTCAGTGCAGATAAATAGTTGTGTCCAAAAATTAAAGCCGCTTATATCACTTTAGATGCTTGAGCAAGACTAAATGGTGAAAATTCCTCAAAAAAGATGTTCTTAGTTTTTTGTGCAATCTTATAAATTGAAATTTCCTCTTAAGTTTGACATGTATATTTTATCATTATAGGTATAGCAGTTATATTTTAAATACATGTTTAAAAATGGTAATACACCTGCCAATTTGTGTTGTGAATTTTACACCACCTCTCAGAAAGAATCACAACTTCTACACACTTTGGAATAAACAGTTAAAACTTAGTACATGTTTTAGGGAAAGTTCTGCTCTACAAATTGGCGCTACTGGTAAGTGCGGCAGCTTCTGTGTGCTCAAACTATATGGCAGGGGTGGAGTGTGATATGGTCTTGCCAGCAAAAATAAAATTCCGGGCTTCCCTAAAATGAAATGTTTAACCTATCAATAACTAATATAACCTTAATTACAGCAGATAGAAGTACAAATGTAATGCAATATGTTATATATTCCCATATAAATAAAGGAATTATTAAAATAGAAAATGATTATCCGGGCTTGTGTGCTGTGGTCTAGTGGAACATCTCCTTCCAGACATTTCGTTCGAAGCTGCATCGAACATCCTAATTGGTGTGACCATAGTACTCTGCTAGTCTTGGCAACAACCTTGTTTCAAAAACCAAAGCACTTAAATAAAGCTTGGTATCAACAGCCTCAGCCACAGTAAATGCCAGCCCATCGATAACAATCATAGACAATGGAAGCAGCCCCATTTTAGCTCATCTCACACAGTCGCCAAACCAATAAACAAAGACTGGACCAACTATATACACCCATACAAGCTAACCTGCATCCTTTGGTATCAAACTTATTTTGATAGCAAGATAAATTATCAGCTGAATTCTGAACAAGAGAATACACTTTATGAAGCTCTACATTTTCTGATTGCATAAACTGAGATGCTACGTTAGTGCATTCTAGCATCTTTGAATATCTGAAGAACAAATTCAAACTTTTCCTAATTTTTTTTTGTAAACCAACAGCTTGTTCTTTTTCTTCCTTTTTCTTAGATAAGTATCAATATTATTTTTGACACAGCCTTAAGTACACAGACGTAAGGATAATACAGGGCTTTAACAGGCTGTTTTCTTGAGACGAGCATGTTGGGCAAGTCCTTTTTGAGGTACAAGAACATGCCAGAAGTTCCCTTCTTTTAATTCTTTTTCTTCTGTTCCTCCTCCTCCCTCTTCTTCCCCTTCTTCTTCTTCTTCTTCTTCTTCTTCTTCTTCTTCTTCTTCTTCTTCTTCTTCTTCTTCTTCTCCTTCTCCACCTCCTCCTCCTCCTCCTCCTCCTTCTTCTTCTTCTTCTTCTTCTTCTTCTTCTTCTTCTTCTTCTTCTTCTTCTTCTTCTTCTTCTTCTTCTCCTTCTTCACCTCCTCCTCCTCCTCCTTCTTCTTCTTCTTCTTCTTCTTCTTCTTCTTCTTAATGGTTTAGACCTTTTATTGGTCTGCTGCTGCTTCCATCTTTTCCTAGATCTTCCTAAGTTTCTTCTTCCTCGTAGTGAATTATTGTAGGTTGCTTTTGCTACTCAGTTTTTGTCATCCTTATTAGGTGTTATTTCCATTTTTTTCTATATTTCACAATTGTTGCATATAGTCCCTTTAATTTAATTGTTGCCTTATTTTGTGTATTATGTTTTCTGTCTGTTCTTTGATATAGGTTATGAGGTAAGACATGAACAAATCTTGTGCATAGGGGAAGCTGCTTTCCTTCCCTCCCTCTATGCAACGGTTGAGAGGGGGGAATAGACGTGTCAGTTTGCCGTGAAATGCTACAACAGTGTGCAGGTGAAACAACTGCAGTTCACATGAAGGTTATTGTTGACAGATGGCCATAGTTATAGTAAAATCACTTTGCTCATTATAAAGATAATTGTTATACATATATAATGTCATTAGCAATATGCACTAAAGCTATGGTAGCAAACTTCACTCCTTCATAGACACAAACATTAGACTCCTGCACATGTTTGCGCAACTTCCCCCACCATCAGTCTTTCAGGTGAGGAGTGCCACTGCACATCCAGGAAATTGCTCATCTGTCATTGATCTGAGGAGTGTCATTTCTTCAGCTTGTGTTCTAGCTCAGTGTTGTGCTGTCATAGTTAATGTTTTGGATCCATAAGTGATTGTATAATTTCATTATAGAGTCTTTTCAGGTTTTATTTTTCAAAGTTCTATTTAGTGTTCTTGTTATGTAATTAAATTTATTTAGTTTATTATTTATATCTATTTCCATTGTATATGATATCTCACAGCCTATAAAAGTTAAATTTTGACACTTGTTCTATTGGTTTTTTCTCAATATTATCTTTCACCAAACTGGATGAAAACCCTTGCAAGCCACTATTTTTACTTTCTGTACTGGTAAGTAGGGGAAGTATTGTATTCCACCCAAAAATTCGATGTCGACATTTCACCGGAAATACATGTTTTGAGGCCCCCTGAATCCAAAAAAAGCATTTTTAGAAAAAGGTCCGCGCGCGCGCGCGTGTGTGTGTGTCTGTGTGTCAGTCAGTCTGTCAGTCTGTGGACAGCATAACTCAAAAACGGAAAGTCGGTTAAAAACCAAAGTTGGTATTTGAGTTTAATATCTTTCAAGGATGTGACACGAAGATTTTGAAGAAAATAGCCCCACCCTAAACTACCCTTTACATGGAAAAAATTTCGAAAAGTTTTATTTTCTTGAAAATGGCTCTAACGATTTTTATTAAAATGTCATATGTTTGAGATATTTTGATGACAAATGAAATGTATATCTTGAATTTTCTGGCTATAGCCCCTGTAGTCGTATTTACTCTGGACAACTTTTGCATAACTGGTAAACCGTTAGAGATAAACCAAATCATACTATACAAAAAATGTAGATCTTGCTATAATACACAATTTATGTCCCAATAAATTTTCTTGTAGGTTGAACCATTTCGGAGATATTCCTTGTTATGTGTGTGAGTTTCGGAAAACTTAGAATTTTCGTGAAATGGATCATCGCTATTCATTTGTTTTGTGTGTCAAGTGTGCAAAGACAACAGAATGTCAAACATTTGACTATCGCACAAAGCCGAACATTCCCTTTGCAGCTACAACGAAATAAGCAATGTGATAATTTGTACAAATGTTTATCTCAACTAACAAGAAAGAAGATATAATAAGAGTTTGTATGAATGGTTAGTACAAGAGCAGAGAAAGTCATGTGAGTACAACACATCAGATTTTTTATTTTTCAGATCATATTTCCAAATTGTATTGTTCAATTTATATAGCATTCTTTGCAGTTCACCTTCTGCTTATGCTATTAAGATCTAGTCATGCAAGAAGGCTAATGTTTTTATTATTAAATTTCCTTAGCTATTTCCTCCTGTTGTTATTTGCTTCCATGATCTTATCATGTCATCAAAATACATATTAACAGGAGTGGTTGACAGTGGACAACCTTGTCTAACTCCTGTTCTTTTTTATTGGTTCCCTTTGATTTATTTTTGTTTTTTCATACATCTTTTTAAATACTCTATCAAATGCTGGGGGATTGCTTTTTTGTTTGGCATATTTCACAATTGTGGTCTAGAAACTTTATTGAAAGCTTTCACATATAGTTTGTCCAGAACGTCCTGACACTTGACATGTGCGAGAGAGGAGAAATTAAGGAGAAGTAACTGCAATAGTGGGGGACAAGAGAGTGATGTCAGAACTCAGGCAGTCACATACACACAGTGATGCCAACCTCTGAAGCTCAAAAGTTCCATGCGAGTACTCAAAATGTCCCTTTTCTGGATAAAGTGTCCCACGTTAAGAAAAATGTTTCCACAGCTTTAAACTATGGAGGGGGGGGGGGGGGGGGGGGGGAAGCACATGCAGAGATATTGAGTGCACATATACAATGTTTCCTAGCGTCCTTGCAATACTAGGTTAGATACATATAATGCAAAATCAGGACTTACGTTATTGAAGTGTTCCTCCTATCAGTAGATACAGCTTTCCCTTTTAGAAGTATTACTCTCCAAACACACAGTCCTCCCACGTTTAGTCCCCACAGCACTTAAACTTTCAGTTAATATAAGTTTTTTTTTTTTTAACTGTGAAGATTGAGATGCTTTTGTTCCACTTTAAAAGTCGTGCAGTCTATACCATTTTCTTGAAATGAAGATCTCACAACACATACAGAGTTTAAATTATCACTTCCAATTCTGTTCCGTTTCCTGGTTTTTACATTGCTTACAATAGAAAATATTCTTTCGGCTTTTGCATTAGAATGTGGAAGTGAAAGAACCAGCTTAGCAAGTTTACTAATGTTTTGGAAACAGCTGTTCTTGGAAATCTTTAAACTTTGAGATTTCACTCCACATACAGTCCAAGTCCATATTTGAAAGTTCCTTCTTATCCTCAGGCACAAGTGGAAGACTTCTCCATTCAAATGCTAAGGGGTTGAGATCAAATCCTCCAAACTTTATTGCAACACACGATACGTCTTTTATCTGGGACCTTCCGTCAACTGATAGAGCTCTATGAATTTTAAGTTTCCAAAACATTCATCCTGCATGGGTAGACGTTTCTTCATTTCTTCGGTTGCTGTGATATAGAAATCAAGACATTTAAGTTTCAGTTGATGAATTTCCTTTTCACATTCTCTAGGAAGAGTTTGCAATAGCTGTTCACATTCCGGACCAAGGTACACTGATGGGAGATAATGGCATGGTTGAAGTGTATTAATCTTGTGCATTTCTGTGAGGACGCCTGGTTTTAGAAAGTTCTGGCCAATATTTTGAAACAGACGCAAAGAATCTTCTGAAAGCTTGTGAATTAATATTTTCCTCGATTGGAAAAGGGCGTTAAAACTGTTGAAGTAAACCAAAACATACTTCAGAAAGAACATGTAAGATTTAGTATACAAATTTTCTAATTCGCGAAGAATCATTTCTGAAGATTTTAATCTATCTTCAACAGTTGCTAACTAGAAGTAGTGCAAAAATACATCCCAGTTTTTCCAGCAGACGAACAACACATGCATGTAAAGCAAGCCATCGTGTACCCGATAATTTAAGCACTTTTTTTACGTTCGACTCCAAAAAGTTCTTGAAATTCTTGTAAAATAGCGCAGCGCTTTGCACTACCAGATATGTAGCTTGCCACGGACCTTATTAAGTCTTCACAGGATCTAGGAAGTTTCTCATATGCCTTGCTTGCAACTAAAGCAGATAAATGACATATACAATTGATAACAATCAGATTTGGCACAACATTTCTAAGTATTTTTATGACGGAATTACGGCTTCCCACCGTTACAGACGCATTGTCACAAGCCACGCCAACGATGTTTGTAGTTGGAATGTCCTTCTCTTTCAACATGCTCTCCAGAGCTGTGAATAGTTTTCTGCTGAACAGTCCTTGGCATCCAAAGGGATCAACTGCAGAAGTTGTGTTTTGACAAGCCTGTCAATTGGTGACACATATTTGACTAAAACACACATATGTTTACTATCTGATATGTCCGTACTTTCGTCCACCAGGATAGAAAATTTAATGTATTTTAGTAACTGAACCAGTTTATCAGTTTCCACTTTGCAACAACATTTTTCACTCTATTGGTACACTTTGTACGACCTGAAGTCACCTCTGAAGCAATTTTGGAGTCAGGGAAAACATCTTTTAACACCGGAACAAGATGTTTCACTGTTGAAAACGCAATATTATGTTCCGCGAAAAAAGTTGCTAATCTTATTTCAGCTGTCTTCACCTTTTCCAATCTTTCATCACTCTTTTTCGAAAAATAATCAAGAATAGTAGTTACTTTGCACAGTTTTAACATTTGTAATGTGTTTAACCCGAGAAGCATGTTTTTCGAGTTCGCTTTTACCGCAATTAACAATCACGTTACACGCTTTACACCTCGCCTTTCTGTTGTCACCTTCAACGCTCTCTAACCACCCTTTGAAGCCAAGAGTCTTGGAAAGTTTTAGTATGTTTTTCCAGATCTAATTCACTGCGCCCGGATTTCAACTTCTTTGCACTCGAAGGACCGCAATCTGACATTCTTGAATTATACTAAACGAACCACTCAGAAACAATTATTATTTAAGAAAATCAAGATTCGTACACAGGAAACGACAACCGACGGGAAAGAACTTTCGAGTGACACTTAAGTGAGCACATTAAGTCACTTCAAACAATACCGTATATGTAGGTTGCGTAAATGATTTTAACCCACCGGCGGGCGCACTGTTAATAGTACAACAAAAGCTGTTTTGATGCTTTATCAATGCCTTAAACTTGAGCTAATGTGCCGCCTGTACAATGTATTCCTCTATTGCTGTTTACTCGAAAATGTTACTATGGTTTCAGTTTCCTTGTTCAAATTTGTCAGTTTGTTTTCTACATTGTAAGAAATGAGGTGTTGAATGTTGTAATCAGTACTTTATTTACTTAACCTAATTAGGCATTAAGGTTCTATCGAAAAAATTGTCTAATTAAGTCCTAACGTAAAATTAGGTCGATTTCAACTGTATAAAATGTATGTCATTCGTTGGTGAGTAGAAGCTTTTTATGTTTTTTTTTTTTTTTTTTTTTTTTTTTTTTTTTTCTTTTTCTTTCTGGGAGCTCCAGTGATGCTCTTTTCTCATGTTTTCACCCATCTTGGAAAGTTACGCCAACAGACGCAATAGCGGCTGCAGCCACTCTTTGTTGCAACTTTTTGATTTTTATTTTTTATTTTAACATCTTAATAGAGTACCGATCTTTATACTTGGTCTGTTCCTTCATGAATTCATAATCGTGAGCAACCAACTCACAGGTTTGGCTATGAATTGGGTTTCCTTTTAACTTTGAAATTATTTGAGCGATTATCACAAGCTTAACTGATTAACATCCGTACGACAATGCGGTCAACTCTACTCAGGAGCAGACGATTCACCCAGTATTGCCAACACATGATATATTTTTTCCATCGGATCAACTCCCTTTCTTTCAAAAATAAAAATTAAGTTAAAACTTATATTAAACACTACACCCGTTACTTTTTAAAATCAGTCAAACTCCGTTAAAATAGAATATTTATTTATATTGGTTTTAAGTCTACTCGTACGGGAGTTTTTCACATTATTTAGCATACTAAATGCTCTTTCGACCTCAACATTTGACCAAGGTAAGACCAATGACTTTGCCACGTTCGTTGCATGATATCATTTATACTCAGTAAAATATTTATATGCCAGAGCAATATAGGCAATAAGATATTATAAAAAAATTGTGTGCTACCATAGAAGCACATGTCTTATGTTTGTTTACACAAGAAATAACAGCACAGCATTAGCTGTCCAATGTTTGTTATTGTTAGCTCTAAATAAATGATATTATATTTAGTTTAGGTATATTGCTCAACAGGAAGAAAATCAAAGGCGTTCTTTTCAATGCAGTTTTCTCTTATCTCCTGTCTTGCAACAGCATAAAGATTTACATCCGTTACAGTTTTTCTAAAGTAAACCAATATAACATGTATTAAATGTCCCATATTCATCTCAATTTTTGCAAAAAAGTCCCTTTGTCCCTTCTTGAAAAACATTTCTCAAAATGTCCCACAATATGGGACAAATCCCACGGTTTGGCAACACTGCATACACAAGCGGTGTATGTTTACGTATTATAAACAATTATTGTGTAGTTATCACAGTGAGGGTGAACGATACACTGATCCCCACCTCTCCTATTATGCAAGCGGGCACGCCTCTTCTATTGTATATGTCCTGTGTAATTGAAACATATGGATGAATAAATCTATCTATCTTCCATGCTGGTTGATCTTTGTCTTATCATTTTTGCATACATAGTAAGCTTATGCCCCTGCAATTTTCCGGCTTTGACCATATCCTTTTTACTTTCTCTACTGGTAAGTAGGGGAAGTATTGTATTCCACCCAAAAATTCGAAATCGAGATTTCACCGGAAATACATGTTTTGAGGCCCCCTGAATCCAAAAAAAGCAATTTTAGAAAAAGGTCCGTGTGTGTCTGTGAGTCTGTATGTCTGTGTCTGTGTGTCTGTCAGTCTGTTAGTCTGTGGACAGCATAGCTCAAAAACGAAAAGTCGGTTAAAAACCAAAGTTGCTATTTAAGTTTAATGTCAAGAAAGAAGATATAGGAATAAGAGTTTGTAAGAATGGTTAGTACAAGAGTAGAGAAAGTCATGTGAGTGCAACACATCAGATTTTTAAAATATCAATATTATTTTGCTAATTTTCCATTCCTCTGGTATCGTGTTTTGTTTCCAACATTTGCTCTACTATTTTAACAGTCTTTCTTGGAAATTACGAGAAAGACGAGACAAGATGGTACGAGGCCAAACCGTACGATACGAGACGGTACGAAACGACACGTGACGAGTCAAGACGGTACGAAACGAGGCGGTACGAGACGAGACGGTAGGAGACGTGACGTCACGTGACGAGCCGAGACGGTACGAGAAGAGACGGTACGAGTCGAGACGGTTCGAGACGAGACGGTACGAGACGAGACAGAACGAGACAAAACCGTACGAGACGAGACGGTACCAGACGAGACGGTACGAGACGAGAGGGTACGAGTCGAGACGGTACGAGACGAGACGGTACGAAACGGTACAAGACGAGACGTGACGTGACGAGTCGAGACGGTGCGAGACGAGACCGTACGAGACGAGACGGTACCAGACAAAACGGTACGAGACGAGACGTGACGTGACGAGTCGAGACGGTACGAGGCCAGACGGTACGATATGAGACGGTACGACGCGAGACGGCACGAGACGAGACGAAACCAAACTGTACGAGACGTGACATGACGTGACGATTCGAGACGGTACGAGACGAGACGGTACGAGACGAGACGGTACGAGGCAAGACGGTACGAGGCAAGACCGTACGAGACGAGACGGTACCAGACGAGACTGTACGAGACGAGAGGGTACGAGGCCAGACGGTACGAGACGAGACTTTAGTTGACGAGCCGAGACGGTACGAGTCAAGACGGTACAAGACGAGACGGTACGAGACGAGACGTGACGTGACGAGTCGAGACAGTACGAGAAGAGACCGTACGAGACGAGACGGTACCAGACGAGACGGTACGAGACGAGACGCGACGTGACGAGTCGAGACGGTACGAGACGAGAAGGTACGAGACAAGACGATACGAGACGTGACCTGACGTGACGAGTCGAGACGGTACGAGGCCGGAAGGTACGAGACGTGACGAGTCAAGACGTTACGAGACGAGACGGTTCGAGGCCAGACGGTACGAGACGAGCCGTGACCTCACGAGTCGTGACGGTACGAGTCAAGACGGTACTGGACGAGACGTTACGAGACAAGACGGTACGAGACGAGACGTGAAGAGACGTGACGAGTCGAGACGGTACGGTAAGAGACGTGACGTGACGCGTCGAGACAGTACGAGACGAGACGGTATGAGACGAGACGGTTCGAGGCCAGACGGTACGATACGAGACGGTACGAGACCAGACGGTACAAGAGGAGAAGGTACGAGTCGAGACGGTACGAGACGTGACGTGACATGTCGCGACGGTACGAGACCAGACGGTACGAGCCGAGACGGTAGGAGGCCAGACGGTACGATACGAGACGGCACGAGACGAGACGGTACTGGGCGAGACGGTACGAGTCGAGACGGTACGATACGAGACGGAACGAGTCCACACAGCACAAGAGGAGACCGTACGAGACATGACGTGACGAGTCGCGACGGTACGAGACGAGACGGTACGAACCGAGACGGTATGATGCCAGACGGTACGACACGAGACGGTACAACGCGAGACGGTACGAGGCAAGACGATACGAGACGTGGCATGACGTGACGAGTCGAGACGGTACGAGTCGAGACGGTACGAGTCGACACGGTACGAGACGAGACATGACGTGACGAGTCGAGAAGGTACGAGACAAGAGGGTGAGATGAGACGGTACGAGGTCAGACGGTAGGAGACGAGACGGTACGAGACGTGACGTGAGGAGTCGACAGGGTACGAGACGAGACCAGACGTGACGTGACGCGTCGAGACAGTACGAGACGAGACGGTACGGGACGTTTCATGACGAGACCAGACGGTACGAGACCAGACGGTAGGAGACCAGACGGTACGAGACGTGACGTGACGAGTCGAGACGGTACGAGGCCAGACGGTGCCATACGAGACGGTAGGAGACGGTACGAGACGAGACCAGGTGGTACGAGACGACACGTGACGTGAAGTGACGAGACGAGACGGTACGAGACGAGACAGTACGAGACCACACGGTACGAAAAGGGATGGTACGAGACGAGACGGTACGAGAAGTGCCGTGACGAGTAGAGACGGTTCGAGTCGAGACGGTACGAGGCCAGATCGTACGAGACGAGACATGACGTAGGGAGGCGAGACGGTACGAGACGAGACGGTACGAGGCCAGACGGTATGATACGAGAGGGTACGAGACGAGACGGTACGAGATGAGGTGGTACGAGACGAATTGGTACGAGGCCAGACGGTCCGATACGAGGCGGTAAGAGACCAGACGGTACAAGAGGAGACGGTACGATACGAGACGGTATGAGACGTAACGTGACGAGTCGCGACGGTACGAGACGAGACGGTACGAGGCGAGACGGTGCGAGACATGACGTGACGAGTCGAGACGATACGAATCGAGGCGGTACGAGACGTGACGAGACGAGACGGTAAGAGACAAGACGCTACGAGACGTGAGGCGTCGAGACGGTACGAGAATAGAGGGTACGGGATGAGAGGGTATGAGGCCAGACGATAGGAGACGAGACGTTAGGAGACGAGACGAGACGTAACGTGACGCGTCGAGACAGTACGAAACGAGACGAGACGGTAAGAGACGACACGGTACGAGGCTAGACGGTACGATACGTGACGGTATGAGACTAGACAGTACAAGAGGAGACGGTACAAGACGAGACGGTACGAGACATGACGTGACAATTTGCGACGGTATGAGACCAGGCTGTACGAGCAGAGACGGTACGAGGCCAGACGGTATGACACGAGACGGTACGAGACGATACGGTACGAGGTCAGACGGTACCAGACGTGACTTGACGAGTGGAGACGGTACAAGGCGGGACGGTACTACGCCAGACGGTACGGGACGTGACAAGACGTGACGGTACGAGACGAGACGTGACGTGACGATTTGAGACGGTACGAGGCCAGAGGGTCGAGACGAGACGGTACGAGGCCAGACAGTAAGAGACGAGACGGTACCAGAAGAGGCGTGACGTGACGTGACGTGACGACGCGTGACGTGACCAGTCGAGACGGTACGAGATGAGAGGGTACAACTGGAGACCGTAAGAGACGAGACGGTACGAGACGAGACGAGGCGATACGGTACGAGGCCAGACGGTACGAGACGTGACGAATCGAGACGGTACGAGACGAGTCTGTACGAGACGAGACGTGACGTGGCGAGTCGAGGGGGTACGAGACGAGACCGAACGAGACGAGACGATACCAGACGAGACGCTACGAGACGTGAAGGACGAGACGAGACGGTACGAGACCATAAGATACGAGACGTGGCGAGTCGAGCCGGTACGAGACGAGACGTGAAGTGACGAGTCGGGAAGTTACGAGACGAGACCTGACGAAACGAGATGAGACAGTACGAGACGAGACGGTATGAGACGTGACGGTACGAGGCCAGACGGTACAAGAAGAGACGGCACGAGACGGTACGGGACGTTACATGACGAGACGGTACGAGACCGGACGGTACGAGACGTGACGTGACGCGTCGAGAAGGTACGAGACGAGGCGGTACGAGGCGAAACGTGACGAGTCGAGATGGTGTGAGGCCAGACGGTACGAGACGTGACGAGACGACACGGTAGGGGACGTTACATGACGAGGCGAGACACTACGAGACGAAACGTGACGTGACATGACGAGACGAGGCGGTACGAGACGAGGCGGTAGGAGACGAGACGGTACGAGCTCAGACGGTACGAGACGAGACGGTATGAGACCAGACGGTACAAGAGGAGACCGTACGAGATGCGACATGACGAGTCGGACTGGTACGAGACGAGACGGTACGAACTGAGACGGTACGATTCCATACGGTAAGACACGAGACGGTACAACACGAGACGGTACGAGTCGACACGGTATGAGACGTTATGAGACGAGACGGTGCAAAACAAGTCGGTACGAGACAAGATTGTTCGAGGCCAGACGGTATGATACGAGACGGTACGAAATGAGACGGTACTACACAAGACGGTACGAGTCCAGACTGTATGATACGAGACGGTACGAGACCAGACGGTACGAGATCAAATGGTGCGAGAAGAGACGGTGCGAGGGGAGACGGTACGATAAGACAAGGTACGAGACTAGACGGTACAAGAGGAGACGGTACGATACGTGACGAGTTGTGACGGTACGAGAGGACACGGTACGAGCCGAGGCGTTACGATGCCAGACGGTACGACACGAGACGGTACGAGACGAGACCCTACAACGTGAGGCGGTACGAGACGTGACGTGAAGGTTCGAGACGGTACCAGACGTGACGAGGGGAGTCGAGGTGGTACGAGACGAGACGAGGCCAGATGGTAAGATACGATACGGTACGAGCCGTGACGTGACGAGTCCAGACGGTACGAGTCAAGACGGTACGAAAGCAGACGGTACGAGGTTTGACGAGACGTGACTTCACGAGACGAGACGTGATGTGACGAGTTGAGACGGTACGAGACGAGAGGATACGAGACGAGACGTACGAGGCCAGACGGTATGAGACGAGACGGTACGAGACGAGACCTGACATGACTATTCGAGACGGTACGAGACGAGAGGGTACAAGTTGAGACTGTACGAGACGAGACGGGACGAGACGGTACGAGGCAATACCGCACCAAACGAGACGGTACCACACGAGACGGTACGAAACGAGAAGGTACGAGGCCAGACGGTACGAGACCAGACGGTACGAGACGTGACGTGACGAGTCGAGACGTTACGAGTCGGGACGCTGCCAGTCGAGAAGGTACGAGAGGAGATGGTATGAAACGAAACACTACGGGAGGAGACGGTACGAGATTTTACGTGTCGTGACGACTCGAGGCGGTACGAGACGAAGCGGTACGAGTCGATACGGTGCGATACGAGACGGTACGAGGCCAGACGGTACGAGACAAGACGTGACGTGAAGTACCGAGTCGAGGCGGTACGAGACGAGACGGTACGAGACGTGACGTGCCGAGGCGAGACGGTAAGAGTCGAGACGCTGCCAGTCGAAACGGTACGAGACAGTACGGGACAAGACGTTACGAGACATTACGTGTCGTGACGAGACGGTACGAGAAGAGAGGGTCAGAGACGAGACGGTACGAGACGAGTCGGTACGAGATGTGACGTGACTGGACGAGCCAAAACGTACGAGACGAGACGGTTTCGATGCCACACGGTACGACACGAGACAGTACGAAACGAGACGGTACGAGACGAGACGGTACGAGGTGAGGCGGTACGAGACGTGACGATTCGAGACGGTACCAGACTTGACGAGAGGAGTGGAGGTGGTACGAGATGAGACGCGACGCGACGTGACGCTTCGAGACAGTACGAGAAGATACGAGGCCAGATGGTACGATACGATACGGTACGAGACGAGAAGGTACGAGCCGTGACGTGACGAGTCAAGACGGTACGAGTTGAGACGGTACGATTCCAGACGGTACGAGGTTTGACGAAACGAGACGGTACGAGACGAGACGTGATGTGGCGAGTTGAGACGGTACGAGACGAGAGGATACGAGACGAGACGTACGAGGCCAGACGGTAAGAGACGAGACGGTACGAGACGAAGCGGTAGGTGACCAGACCTGATATGACGAGTCGAGACGGTACGAGACGAGAGG
The DNA here is from genome assembly GCA_030765045.1 of Tenodera sinensis. NCBI lineage: Eukaryota > Metazoa > Arthropoda > Insecta > Mantodea > Mantidae > Tenodera > Tenodera sinensis. Next base: position 17,642,372 of record CM060973.1, on the reverse strand, counting down.
GTACAATTGGAGACGGTACGAGACGAGACGGGACGAGACGGTACGAGGCAAGACCGTACGATTCGAGACGGTACCAGACGAGACGTGGCGTGCCGAGTCGAGACGAGACGAGTCGAGACGATACGAGATGAGACAAGACGTGACGTGACGCGTTGAGACAGTACGAGACGAGACGATACGAGGCCAGATGGTACGATACGATACGGTACGATACGAGACGGTATGGCACGAGACGGTGCAAAACGCGTCGGTACCGAGACAAGATGGTACGAGGCCAGACGGTATGATACGAGACGGTACGAAATGAGACGGTACCTGACAAGACGGTACGAGTCCAGACTGTATGATACGAGACGGTACGGGACCAGACGGTACGAGATCAGACGGTACGAGACGAGACGGTGCAAGGGCAGACGGTACGATACGAGAAGGTACGAGACTAGACGGTACAAGAGGAGACGGTACGAGACGAGACGGTACGAGACGTGACGTGACGAGTCGCGACGGTAGCAGACGAGACGGTACGAAGCCAGACGGCATGATAGGAGACGGTACGAAATGAGACGGTACGAGTCCAGACAGTATGATACGTGACGAGTCGCGACGGTATGAGACGAGACGGTACGAGCCAAAGCGGTACGATGCAAGACGGTACGACACGAGATGGTACGAGACGAGACGGCACGAGGTGAGACGGTACGAGACGTGACGTGACGATTCGAGAGTTTATCGGACGTGACGAGAGGAGTGGAGGTGGTACGAGACGAGACGTGACGTGACGCTTCGAGACAGTACGAGACAATACGACGCCAGATGGTACGATACGATACGGTACGAGACGAGACGGTATGGGACGTGACGTGACGAGTCGAGACGGTACGAGTCGAGACGGTACGATGCCAGACGGTACGAGGTTTGAAGAGACAAGACGGTACGATACTAGAGTGATGTGACGAGTTCAGACGGTACGTGACGAGAGCATACGAGACGAGACTTACGAGGCCAGACTATAAGAGACGAGACGGTACGAGACGGAGCGGTACGTGACGAGACGTGACGAGTCGCGAGGGTAGCAGACGAGACGGTACGAAGCCAGACGGCATGATAGGAGACGGTACGAGATGAGACGGTACGAGGCCAGACGGTACGATACGTGACGTATCGCAACGGTACGACACGAGACGGTACGAGCCGAGGCGGTACGATGCAAGACGGTACGACACGAGATGGTACGAGACGAGACGGCACGAGGTGAGACTGTACGAAACGTGACGTGACGATTCGAGACGTTATCAGACGTGACGAGAGGAGTGGAGGTGGTACGAGACGAGACGTAACGTGACGCTTCAAGACAGTACGAGACGATACGAGGCCAGATGGTTTTATACGATCGGTACGAGACGAGACGGTACGAGCCGTGACGTAACGAGTCAAGACGGTACGAGTTGAGACGGTACGAGGCCAGACGCTACGAGGTTTGACGAGACGAGACGGTACGAGACGAGACGTGATCTGTCGAGTTAAGACGTTACGAGACGAGACGTACGAGGCCAGACGGTAAGAGACGAGACGGTACGAGATGAAGCGGTACGTGACGAGACCTGACATGACGATTCGAGACGGTACGAGACAAGAGGGTACAACCGGAGACGGTACGATACGAGACGGGACGAGACGGTAGGAGGAAATACCGTACAAAACGAGACGGTACCAGACGAGACGGTACGAGACGGTACGAGACGAGACGGCACGAGGCCAGACGGTACGAGAAGACAGTGACGTGAAGTGCCGAGTCGAGACGGGACGAGTCGACACGATACGAGATGAGACGAGACGTGACGCGTTGACACAGTACGAGGCGAGACGATACGAGGCCAGATGGTACAATACGATACGGTGCGAGACGGTATAAGACGAGACGGTGCAAAACGCGTCGGTACGAGTCCAGACTGTATGATACGAGACGTGACGGTTTAAGGGCAGACGGTACGATAGGAGAAGGTACGAGCCTAGACGGTAAAAGAGGAGACGGTACGAGACGAGACGGTACGAGACGTGAAGTGACGAGTCGCGACGGTACGAGACGAGACGGTACGAGCCGAGGCGGTACGATGCCAGAAGGTATGACACGAGACGGTACGAGACGAGACGGTACGAGCCGTGACGTGACGAGTCGAGACGGTACGAGACGAGAGGATACAATGCCAGATGGCACGATACGATACGGTACGAGACGAGACGGTATGAGACGTGACGTGACGTGTCGAGACTGTACGAGTCGAGACGGAACAAAGCCAGACGGTACGAGGTTTGACGAGACGAGACGGTACGAGACTAGCCGTGATGTGACGAGTTCAGACGGTACGAGACGAGAGCGTACGAGACGAGACGTACGATGATAGACGGTAATAGACGAGACGGTACGAGACGGAGCGGTGCGTTAGGAGACGCGACGAGTCGCGACAGTAGCAGACGAGACGGTACGAAGCCAGACGGCATGATAGGAGACGGTACGATACGTGACGTATCGCGACGGTACGAGACGAGACGGTACGAGCCGAGGCGGTACGATGCAAGACGATACGACACGAGATGGTACGAGACGAGACGGTACCAGGTGAGACGGTTCGAGACGTGACGTGACGATTCGAGACGGTACCAGACGTGACGAGGGGAGTCGAGGTGGTACGAGATGAGGCCAGATGGTACGAGACGATACGGTACAAGTCGTGAAGTGACGAGTCGAGCCGGTACGAGTCGAGACGTTACGAGGCCAGACGGTACGAGGTTTTACGAGACGTGACTTTACGAGACGAGACGTGATGTGACGAGTTGAGACGGTACGAGACGAGAGGATACGAGAAGAGAGGTACGAGGCCAGACGGTATGAGACGAGACGGTACGAGACGAGACGTAACGTTACGAGACCTGAAATGACGATTCGAGACGGTACGAGACGACAGGGTACAATTTGAGACGGTACGAGACGAGACGGGACGAGACGGTACGAGGCAATACCGTACGAAACGAGACGGTACCACACGAGACGGTACGAGACGAGTCGGTTCGAGGCCAGACGGTACGATACAGGACGTGACGTACCGAGTCGAGGCGGTACGAGACGAGACGGTACGAGAAGTGACTTGACGAGTCGAGACGGTACGAGTCGAGACGCAGCCAGTCGAAACGGTACGAGAGGAGACGGTACGAAACGAGACAGTACGGCACGAGACGGTGCGAGATTTGAAGTGTCGTGACGACTCGAGGCGGTACGAGACAAGACGGTACGAGGCCAGATGGTACGATATGTGCCGAGTCGCAATGGTACGAGCCGAGACGGTACGATACGAGACGGTACGAGACGAGACGGTTCGTTACGAGACAATATGAGACGTGACGTGACGACTGGAGGCGGTACGAGACGAAGCGGTACGAGACCAGACGGTGCGATTCCAGACGGTAAGATACGAGACGGTACGAGACGAGACGGTTCGTTACGAGACGGTACGAGATGAGACGCGACGTGGCGGCTGGAGACGGTGCGAGACGAGACGGTACGAGACGAGACGTGAGGGACGAGACGGTACGAGACGGGACGGTACGAGACGATACGGTACGAGTCGAGACGGTTCGAGACGAGTCGGTCCGAGACAAGACGTGACGTGACAAGTCGAGACGGTAAAAGTTTAGACGGTGCGAGCCGAAACGGTACGAGAGGAGATGGTTCGAAACGAGACAGTGCGGGACAAGACGTTACGAGACATTTCGTGTCGTGACGAGTCGAGACGGTACGAGAAGAGAGGGTACGAGACGAGACGGTACGAGATGTGACGTGACGCGTCGAGCCAAAACGTACGAGACGAGACGGTTTCTACTTCACACGGTACGATACGAGACAGTACGAGACAGGACGGTACGAGACTAGACGGTGCGAAACGAGACGGTGCGAGGCAAGACGGTACGAGATGAGACGGTGCGAGGCCAGACAGTACGATTCGTGACGATTCGCCACGGTACGAGAGGAGACGGTACGAGCCGAAGCGGTACGATGCCAGACGGTAAGACACGACACGGTGCGAGACGAGACGGTACAAGGTGAGGCGGTACGAGACGTGACGTGACGATTCGAGACGCTACCAGATTTGACGAGAGGAGTGGAGGTGGTACGAGACGAGACGTGACGTGACGCTTCGAGACGGTATCAGACGTGACGAGAGGAGTGGAGGTGGTACGAGACGAGACGTGACGTGACGCTTCGAGACAGTACGAGACGATACGAGGCCAGATGGTACGATACGGTACGAGACGAGACGGTACCAGCCGTGACGTGATGAGTCGAGACGGTACGAGTAGAAACGGTACGAGGCCAGACGGTACGAGGTTTGACGAGACGAGACGGTACGAGACGAGACGTGATGTGACGAGTTGAGACGGTACGGGACGAGAGGATACGAGACGAGACGTACGAGGCCTGACGGTAAGAGACGAGACGGTACGAGAGGAAGCGGTACGTGACCAGACCTGACATGACGAGTCGAGACGGTACGAGACGAGAGGGTACAACTGGAGATGGTACGAGACGAGACGGGACGAGACGGGACGAGACGGTACGAGGCAAGACCGTGCGAAACGAGACGGTACCAGACGAGACGGTACGAGACGGTACGAGGCCAGACGGTACGAGAATAGACGTGACGTGGCGTGCCGAATCGTAGACGAGACGGGTCGAGACGATACGAGATGAGACGAGACGTGACGTGACGCGTTGAGACAGTACGAGACGAGACGATACGAGGCCACATGGTACGATACGATACGGTACGATCCGAGACGGTGTGAGACGAGACGGTGCAAAACGCGTCGGTACGGGACCAGACGGTACGAGATCAGACGGTACGAGATCAGACGGTACGAGACGAGACGGTGCAAGGGCAGACGGTACGATACGAGAAGGTACGAGACTAGACGGTACAAGAGTAGACGGTACGACACGAGACGGTACAATGCAAGACGGTACGACACGAGATGGTACGAGACGAGACGGTACGAGGGAGACGGTACGAGACGTGACGTGACGATTCGAGACGGTACCAGACGTGACGAGAGGAGTGGAGGTGGTACGAGACGAGACGTGACGCTTCGAGACAGTACGAGTCGATACGAGGCCGGATGGTACGATACGATACGGTACGACACGAGACGGTACGAGCCGTGACGAGTCGGGACGGTACGAGGCCAGAGGGTACGATACGTGACGAGTCGCAACGGTACGAGACGAGCAGGTACGAGCAAAGGCGGTACGATGCCAGACGGTACGACATGTGACGGTACGAGACGAGACGGTACGAGGTGAGACGGTACGAGACGTGTCGATTCGAGACGGTACCAGACTCCACGAGAGGAGTGGAGGTGGTACGAGACGAGACGTGACGTGACGCTTCCAGACGGTACGAGACGAGACGTGCTGTGACTAGCTGAGATGGTACGAGACGTATAAGGCCAGACGGTACGACACGAGACGGTACGAGCCGTGACGAGTCGGGACGGTACGAGGCCAGAGGGTACGATACGTGACGAGTCGCAACGGTACGAGACGAGCAGGTACGAGCAAAGGCGGTACGATGCCAGACGGTACGACATGTGACGGTACGAGACGAGACGGTACGAGGTGAGACGGTACGAGACGTGTCGATTCGAGACGGTACCAGACTCCACGAGAGGAGTGGAGGTGGTACGAGACGAGACGTGACGTGACGCTTCCAGACGGTACGAGACGAGACGTGCTGTGACTAGCTGAGATGGTACGAGACGTATAAGGCCAGACGGTTAGAGACGAGACGGGACGAGAAGGTACAGGCAAGACCGTACGAAACGAGACGGTACCAGACGAGACGCTACGAGGCAAGACGGTACGAGAATAGACGTGACGTGGCGTGCCGAGTCGAGACGATACGAGATGAGACGAGACGTGACGTGACGCGTTGAGACAGTACGAGACGAGACGACACGAGGCCAGATGGTACGATGCGATACGGTACAAGACGAGACGGTGTGAGACGAGACGGTGCAAAACGCGTCGCTACGAGACAAGATAAGACGAGGCTAGACTGTATGATACGAGAAGGTACGAAATGAGACGGTACGACACAAGACGGTACGAGTCCAGACTGTATCATACGAGGCGGTACGAGACCAGACGGTATGAGATCAGACGGTACGAGACTAGACGGTGCGAGGGCAGACGGTACGATACGATAAGGTACGAGACTAGGCGGTACAAGAGGAAACGGTACGAGACGAGACGGTACGAGACGTGACGAGTCGCGACGGTAGCAGACGAGACGGTACGAAGCCAGACGGCATTGTAGGAGACGTTACGAGGCCAGCCGGTACGATACGTGACGAGTCGCGACGGTACGAGCCGAGGCGGTACGATGCCAGACGGTACGACACGCGACCGTACGAGACGTGACGAGACGCGACGGAAACAGACGGTACGAAGCCAGACAGTATGATACGAGACGGTACGAGACGAGACGATACTTGATGAGATGGTACATGACGAGACGGTAGGAGGCCAGATGTTATGATACGAGACGGTACGAGAAGAGATGGTACAAGACGAGACGGTACGAGGCCAGATGGTATTATACGTGACGAGTCGCGACGGTACGACCCGAGACGGTACGATGCCACACTGTATGACAAGAGACGGTACGAGGCGAGACGGTACGAGGCAAGAGGGTACGACATGACACGTTACAAGGCCAGACGGTACGATACGTGACGAGTCGCGACGGTACGAGACGAGACGGTACAAGCGGAGGCGGTACGATGCCAGACGGTACGACACGAGACAGTACGAGACGATACGAGGCCAGATGGTACTATACGATACGGTACGAGACGAGACGGTACGAGCCGTGAGGTGACTCGTCGAGACGAGACGAGACGGTACGAGATGAGACGAGACATGACGTGAGGCGTTGAGACAGAACGCGACGGTACGAGTCGAGACGGTACGAGGCCAGACGGTACGACACGAGACGGTACGAGATGAAACTGTTCGTGACGAGACGGTACAAGATGAGACGTGACGTGACGACTGGAGACGATACGAGACGAGACGTGAAGGGACGTGACGGTACGAGACGTGACGTGACGATTCGAGACGGTACCAGACGTGACGAGACGAGGCGAGACAGTACGAGATGAGACGAGACGTGACGTGACGCCTCGAGACAGTACGAGACGAGACGATACGAGGCCGGATGGCATTCGATACGGTACGAGACGAGACGGTATGAGACGAGACGGTGCAAAACGAGTAGGTACGAGACAAGATGGTACGAGGCCAGACTGTATGATACGAGACGGGACGAGACCAGACGGTACGAGATCAGACGGTACGAGACGAGGCGGTACGAAGCCAGACGGCATGATAGGAGACGGTACGAGGCCAGACGGTACGATACGTGACGAGTCGCGACGGTACGAGACGAGACGTTACGAGCCGAGGCGGTACGATGCCAGACGGTACGAGACGAGACGGTACGAGGCCAGACGGTAAGAGACGAGACGGTACGAGAAGAAGCGGTATGTGACGATGCCTGACATGACGAGTCGAGACGGTACGAGAGGAGAGGGTACAACTGGAGACGGTACGAGACGAAACGTTAAGAGACGGTACGAGGCAAGACCGTACGAAACGAGACGGTACTAGACCAGACGGTACGAGACGAGACGGTACGCGGCCAGACGGTACGAGACGAGACGTGACGTGCCGAGTCGAGACGGTACGAGATGAGGCGAGACGTGACGTGCCGCGTTGAGACAGTACGAGACGAAACGATACGAGGCCTGATTGTACCGTACGATACGGTGCGAGACGAGACGGTATGAGACGGTACGGTGCAAAACGTATCGGTACGAGAGAAGGTGGTACGAGGCCAGACTGTATGATACGAGATGTTACGAAATTAGACGGTACGAGACAAGACGGTACGAGTCCAGACCTTAATGATACGAGACTGTACGAGACCAGACGGTACGAGATCAGACGGTACGAGACGAGACGGTGCGAGGGCAGTCGGTACGATACGAGAAGGTACGAGACTAGGCGGTACAAGAGGAAACGGTACGACACGTGACGTGACGAGTCGCGACGGTAGCAGACGAGACGGTACGAAGCCAGACGGCATGATAGCAGACGGTACGAGATGAGACGGTATGAGGCCAGACGGTACGATACGGGACGAGTCGCGACGGTACGAGACGAGACGGTACGAGCCGAGGCGGTATGATGACAGACGTTACGGGACGAGACGGTACGAGACGAGACGTGAAGGGACGAGACGGTACGAGACGAGACGGTACGAGTCGAAACGATACGAGTGGAGACGGTTCGAGACGAGACGGTCCGAGACGAGACGTGACGAGTCGAGACGGTAAGAGTAGAGACGGTGCGAGTCGAAACGGTACGAGAGGAGACGGTTCGAAACGAGACACTACGGGACGAGACGGTACTAGAGGTTACGTGTCGTGACGAGTCCGGACTGTACGAGCCGAAACGATACGATGCCAGACGGTATGACAAGAGACGGTACGAGATGCGACGGTACGAGGCCAGACGGTACGATACGTGACGAGTCGCGACGGCACGAGACGAGACGGTACAAGCCGAGGCGGTACGATGCCAGACGGTACGACAGGAGACGGTACGAGACGAGACGGTACGAGGCGAGACGGTACGAGACGTGACGTGACGATTCGAGACGGTACTAGACGTGACGAGAAGATTCGAGGTGGTACGAGACGAGACGAGATGTGACGTGACTCGCCGAGACAGTACGAGACGATACGAGGCCAGATGGTACGATACGATACGGTACGAGACGAGACGGTACGAGCCGTGAGGTGACGAGTCGAGACGAGACGAGACGGTACGAGATGAGACGAGACATGTCGTGACGCGTCGAGACAGAACGAGACGGTACGAGTCGAGACGGTACGAGGCCAGATGGTACGAGATGATACGGTACAAGATGAGACGTGACGTGACGACTGGACACGCTACGAGACGAGACGGTACGAGACGAGACGTGAAGGGACGAGACGGTTCGAGACGAGACGGTACCAGACGTGACGAAACGCGTCGAGACAGTACGAGACAAGACGAGACGTGACGTGACGTGTCGAGACAGTACGAGATGATACGAGGCCAGGCAGTACGATACGATGCGGTACGAGACGAGATGGTATGAGACGAGACGTTGCAAAACCAGTCGGTACGAGACAAGATGGTACGAGGCCGGACGGTATGATACGAGACGGTACGAAATGAGACGGTACGAGACAATACGGTACGAGTCCAGACTGTATGATACGAGACGGTATGAGACCAGTCGGTACGAGATCAGACGGTACGAGACGAGACGATTCAAGGGCAGACGTTATGATACGAGACGGTACGAGAAGAGATGCTACGAAATGAGACGGTACGAGGCCAGATGGTACGATACGTGACGAGTCGCAATGGTATGAGCCGAGACGATACGATGCCAGACGGTATGACACGAGACGGTACGAGGCGAGACGGTACGAGTCCAGACGGTACGATACGTGACGGTGCGAGACGAGACGGTACGAGGTGAGGTGGTACGAGACGTGCCGTGACGATTCGCGACGGTACCAGACGTGACGAGGGGAGTCGAGGTGGTACGAGGCCCTGACGAGGCCAGATGATACGATACGGTACGAGACGAGACGGTACGAGCCGTGACGTGACGAGTCGAGAAGGTACGAGTCGAGACGGTACGAGGCCAGACGGTACGAGGTGTGACAAGACGAGACGGTACGAGAAGAGACGTGATGTGACGAGTTGAGACGGTACGAGACCAGAGGATACGAGACGTACGAGACCAGACGGTATGAGGCGAGACCATACGAGACGAGACTTGACGAGACCTGACATGACGATTCGAGACGGTACGAGACGAGAGGGTACAAGTTGAGACGGTACGAGACGAGACGGGACGAAAAGGTACGAGGCAATACCGTACGAAACGAGTCGGTACCAGACGAGACGGAACGAGACGAGACGGTACGACGCGTGACGGTACGAGACGAGACGGTACGAGACGAGACGTGACGTACCGAATCGAGGCGGTACGAGTCGAGACGGTACGAGACGTGACGTGACAGGTCGAGGCGGTACGAGTCGAGACGCTGCCAGTCGAAACGGTACTAGAGGAGACGGTACGAAAGAAGACAGAACGGGAGGAGACGGTACGAGATGTGACGTGTCGTGACGACTCGAGGCGGTACGAGTCGAGACGGTACGAGACGAGACGGTACGAGACGTGACGAGTCGAGACGGTACGAGTCGAGACGCATCCAGTCGAAATGGTACGAGAGGAGACTGTACGAAACGAGACAGTACGGGACGAGACGGTACCAGATTTAACGTGTCGTGACGACTCGAGGCGGAACGAGACGAAGCGGTACGAGACGAGACGGTACGATGCCAGACGGTACGATACGAGACGGTAGGAGACGAGACGGTTCGTTACGAGACGGTACGAGATGAGACGTGACGTGACGGCTGGATACGGTACGAGACGAAACGTGAAGGGACGAGACAAGACGGTACGAGACAAGACGGTACGAGACGAGACGGTACGAGACGGTACGAGGCAAGACCGTACGGAACGAGACGGTACCAGACGAGACGGTACGAGACGGTACGAGACGGTACGAGACGGTACGAGAAGATAGTGACGTGACGTGCCGAGTCGAGACGATACGAGATTAGACGAGACGTGACGTGACGCGTTGAGACAGTACGAGACAAGACGATAGGAGGCCAGACGGTACGATACGTGACGAGTCGCAATGGTACGAGCCGAGACGGTACGATGCCAGACGGTATGACAAGAGACGGTACGAGATGAGACGGTACGAGGCCAGACGGTACGATACGTGACGAGTCGCGACGGCACGAGACGAGACGGTACAAGCCGAGGCGGTACGATGCCAGACGGTACGACAGGTGACGGTACGAGACGAGACGGTACGAGGCGAGACGGTACGAGACGTGACGTGACGATTCGAGACGGTACTAGACGTGACGAGAAGATTCGAGGTGGTACGAGACGAGACCAGATGTGACGTGACTCGCCGAGACAGCACGAGACGATACGAGGCCAGATGGTACGATACGATACGGTACGAAACGAGACGGTACGAGTCGAGACGAGACGGTACGAGATGAGACGAGGCATGTAGTGACGCGTCGAGACAGAACGAGACGGTACGAGTCGAGACGGTACGAGGCCAGATGATACGAGATGAGACGGTACAAGATGAGACGTGACGTGACGACTGGACACGCTACGAGACGAGACGGTACGAGAGGATTCGTGAAGGGACGAGACGGTTCGAGACGAGACGGTACCAGACGTGACGAAACGCGTCGAGACAGTACGAGACAAGACGAGACGTGATGTGACGGGTCGCAACGGTACCAGACGAGCAGGTACGAGCAAAGGCGGTACGATGCCAGACGGTACGACATGTGACGGTACGAGAGGAGACGGTACGAGGTGAGACGGTACGAGACGTGTCGATTCGAGACGGTACCAGACGTGACGAGAGGAGTGGAGGTGGTACGAGACGAGACGAGACGTGACGTGACGCTTCGAGACAGTACGAGACGATACGAGGCCAGATGGTACGATATGAGACGGTACGAGAGGAGACGTGACGACTGGAGACGGTACGAGTCGAGACGGTACGAGAAGAGGCGGTACGAGACGAGACGGTACGAGCCGTGAGGTGACGAGTCGAGACGAGACGAGACGGTACGAGATGAGACGAGACATGACGTGAGGCGTCGAGACAGAACGCGACGGTACGAGTCGAGACGGTACGAGGCCAGACGGTACGAGTTGAGACGGTTCGTAAAGAGACGGTACGAGATGAGACGTGACCACTGGAGACGGTACGAATCGAGACGGTACGAGACGAGGCTGTACGAGACGAGACGGTACGAGCCGTGACGAGTCGAGACGGTACGAGTTGAGACGGAACGAGGTCAGACGGTACGAGGTTTGACGAGACGAGACGGTACGAGACGAGGCGTGATGTGACGAGTTGAGACGGTACGAGACGAGAGGATACGAGACGAGACGTACGAGGCCAGACGGTAAGAGACGAGACGGTACGAGACAAAGCGATACGTGACGAGAACTGACATGACGAGTCGAGACGGTACGAGACGAGAGGGTAATATTGGAGACTGTACGAGACGAGACGGGACGAGACGGTACGAGGTAAGACCGTACGAAACGAGACGGTACCAGACGAGACGGTACGAGACGAGACGGTACGGGGCCAGACGGTACGATACGTGACGAGTCACCACGGTACGAGACGAGAGGTACGAGCCGAGACGGTACGATGCCAGACGGTACGACACGAAACGGTACGAGACTGACGTGACGAGACGTGACGGTAAAAGACGAGACGGTACGAAACCAGACGGTATGATACCAGACGGTACGAGACGAGACGATACGAGATGAGACGGTACGAGACGAGACGGTAGGAGGCCAGACGTTATGATACATGACGGTACGAGAAGAGGTGGTACAAGAGGAGACGGTACGAGGCCAGATAGTAGGATACGTGACAAGTCGCGACGGTACTAGCCGAGACGGTACGATGCCAGACGGTACGAGATGAGACGGTACGAGGCCAGACGGTACGATACTTGACGAGTCGCAACGGTACGAGACGAGACGATACGAGCCAAGGCGGTACGATGCCAGGCGGTACTACACGAGACGGTACGAGACGAGACGGTACGAGGTGAGACGGTACGAGACGTGACGTGACAATTCGAGACGGTACCAACGTGACGAGAAGGGTCGAGGTGGTACGGGACGAGACGTGACTCGTCGAGACAGTACGAGACGATACGAGGCCAGATGGTACAATACCATACGGTACGAGACGGGACGGTACGAGCCATGAGGTGACGAGTGGAGACGAGACGGTACGAGATGAGACGAGACATGACGTGACGCGTCGAGACAGTACGAGACGGTACGAGGCCAGACGGTACGATACGAGACGGTACGAGATGAGACGGTTCGTGACGAGACGGTACAAGATGAGACGTGACGTGACGATTGGAGACGGTACGAGACGAGAGGGTACGAGGCGAGACGGTACGAGACGTGGCGTCACGATTCGAGACGGTACCAGACATGACGTGACGCGTCAAGACAGTACGAGACGAGACGATACGGGGCCAGATGGCACGATACGATACGGTACGAGACGAGATGGTATGAGACATGACATGACGAGTCGAGACGGTACGAGTCGAGACGGTACCAGGCCAGACGGTATGAGGATTGACGAGACGAGACGGTAGGAGACTAGACGTGTTGTGACGAGGCCAGAAGGTAAGAGACGAGACGGTACGAGACGAAGCGGTAGGTGACGAGACCTGACATATGAGTCGAGACGGTACGAGACGAGAGGGTACAACTGGAGGCGGTACGAGACGAGACGGTACGAGGCAGGGCCGTACGAAACGAGACGGAACCACACGAGACGCTACGAGACGAGACGGTACGAGGCCAGACGGTACAAAACGAGACGGTACGAAGCCAGACGGTATGATACCAGACGGTACGAGACGAGACGATACGAGATGAGACGGTACGAGACGAGACGGTAGGAGGCCAGACGTTATGATACATGACGGTACGAGAAGAGGTGGTACAAGACGAGACGGTACGAGGCCAGATAGTAGGATACGTGACAAGTCGCGACGGTACTAGCCGAGACGGTACGATGCCAGACGGTACGAGATGAGACGGTACGAGGCCAGACGCTAAGATACTTGACGAGTCGCGACGGTACGAGAGGAGACGATACGAGCCGAGGCGGTACGATGCTAGGCGGTACTACACGAGACGGTACGAGACGAGACGGTACGAGGTGAGACGGTACGAGACGTGACGTGACAATTCGAGACGGTACCAACGTGACGAGAAGGGTCGAGGTGGTACGAGACGAGACGTGACTCGTCGAGACAGTACGAGACGATACGAGGACAGATGGTACAATACCATACGGTACGAGACGGGACGGTACGAGCCGCGAGGTGACGAGTCGAGACGAGATATGGCGTGACGCGTCGAGACAGTACGAGACGTTACGAGTCGAGACGATACGAGGCCAGACGGTACGATACGAGACGGTACGAGATGAGACGGTTCGTGACGAGACGGTACAAGATGAGACGTGACGTGACGATTGGAGACGGTACGAGACGAGACGTGAAAGGACGAGACGGTACGAGGCGAGACGGTACGAGACGTGACGTGACGATTCCAGACGGTACCAGACATGACGTGACGCGTCGAGACAGTACGAGACGAGACGATACGAGGCCAGATGGCATGATACGATACGGTACGAGACTGTATGAGACATGACATGACGAGTCGAGACGGTACGAGGCCAGACGTTACGAGGATTGACGAGACGAGACGGTAGGAGACTAGAGGTGTTGTGACGAGGCCAGACGATAAGAGACGAGACGGTACGAGACGAAGCGGTAGGTGACGAGACCTGACATGACGAGTCGAGACGGTACGAGACGAGAGGGTACAACTGGAGGCGGTACGAGACGAGACGGTACGAGGCAGGGCCGTACGAAACGAGACGGAACCACACGAGACGCTACGAGACGAGACGGTACGAGGCCAGACGGTACAAAACGAGATGTGACGTGACGTGCCGAGTCGAGACGAGACGAGACGGTACGAGATGAGACGAGACGTGACGCGTTAAGACAGTACGAGACGAGACGATACGAGGCCAGATGCTACGATACGGTATGAGATCAGACTGTACGAGACGAGACGGTGCGAGGGCAGACGGTACAGTACGAGAAGTTACGAGACTAGACATTACAAGAGGAGACGGTGCAAAACGCGTCGGTACGATACAAGATGGTACGAGGCCAGACGGTATGATAGGAGACGGTATGAAATGAGACGGTAGGAGACAAGACGGTACGAGTCCAGACTGTATGATACCAGACGGTGCGAGACCAGACGGTACGAGACGAGACGGTGCGGCGCTAACGGTACGATACGAGAAGGTACGAGACTAGACATTACAAGAGGAGACGGTACGAGACGAGACGGTACGAGACGTGACGTGACGAGTCGCGACGGTAGCAGACAAGACGGTATGAAGCCAGAATACATGCTAGGAGACGGTACGAGACCAGACGGTACGAGGCCAGACGGTACGATACGTGACGAGAGACCACGTTACGAGACAAGACGGTACGAGCCGTGAGGTGACGAGTCGAGACGAGACGAGACGATCGAGATGAGACGAGACATGACGTGAGGCGTCGAGGCAGAACGCGACAGCACGAGTCGAGACGGTACGAGGCCAGACGGTACGACACGAGAAGGTACGAGATGAGACGGTTCGTAAAGAGACGGTACTAGATGAGACGTGACCACTGGAGACGGTACGAGTCGAGACGGTACGACACGAGGCTGTACGAGAAGAGACGGTACGAGCCGTGACGTGACGAGTCGAGACGGTACGAGTTCAGACGGTACGATGTCAGACGGTACGAGGTTTGACGAGACGAGACGGTACGACACGAGGCGTGATGAGACGAGTTGAGACGGTACGAGACGAGAGGATACGAGACGAGACGTACGAGGCCAGACGGTAAGAGCGAGAGGGTAATATTGGAGACGGTACGAGACGAGACGGGACGAGACGGTACGAGGTAAGACCGTACGAAACGAGACGGTACCAGACGAGACGGTACGAGAGGAGACGGTACGGGGCCAGACGGTACGATACATGACGAGTCACCACGGTAAGAGACGAGACGGTACGAGCCGAGACGGTACGATGCCAGACGGTACGACACGAAACGGTACGAGACTGACGTGACGAGACGTGACGGTAAAAGACGAGACGGTACGAAGCCAGACGGTATGATACGAGACGGTATGAGACGAGACGATACGAGATGAGACGGTACGAGCCGAGGCGGTACGATGCTAGGCGGTACTACACGAGACGGTACGAGACGTGACGTGACGATTCGAGACGGTACCAGACGTCACGAGAAGGGTCGAGGTGGTACGAGACGAGACGTGACGTGACTCGTCGAGACAGTACCAGACGATACGAGCCCAGATGGTACAATACCATACGGTACGAGACGAGACGGTACGAGCCGTGAGGTGACGAGTCGAGACGAGACGGTACGAGATGAGACGAGACATGACGTGACGCGTCGAGACAGTACGAGACGGTACGATACGAGATGGTACGGGATGAGACGGTTCGTGACGAGACGGTAAAAGATGAGACGTGACGTGACGATTGGAGACGGTACGAGACGACACGTGAAAGGACGAGACGGTACGAGGCGAGACGGTACGAGACGAGATGTGACGTGCCGAGACGAGACCAGACGGTACGAGATGAGACGAGACGTGACGCGTTGAGACAGTACGAGACGAGACGATACGAGGCCAGATGGTACGATACGATACGGTACGAGACGAGACGGTATGAGATCAGACTACGAGACGAGACGTTGCGAGGGCAGACAGTACGATACGAGAAGGTACGAGACCAGACATTACAAGAGGAGACGGTGCAAAACGCGTCGGTACGAGACAAGATGGTACGAGGCCAGACGGTATGATAGGAGACAGTACGAAATGAGACGGTAGGAGACAAGACGGTACGAGTCCAGACTGTATGATACGAGACGGTGCGAGACCAGACGGTACGAGATCAGACGGTACGAGACGAGACGGTGCGGGGGCAGACGGTACGATACGAGAAGGTACGAGACTAGACATTACAAGAGGAGACGGTACGAGACGAGACGGTACGAGACGTGACAAGTCGCGACGGTAGCAGACGAGACGGTACGAAGCCAGACGGCATGCTAGGAGACGGTACGAGACCAGACGGTACGCGGCCAGACGGTACGATACGTGACGAGAGACCACGGCACGAGACGAGACGGTACGACACGAGACGGTACGAGACGTGACGTGACGATACGCGACGGCAAGAGGCGACACGGTACGAAGCCAGACGGTATGATACGAGACGGTACGAGACGATACGATACGAGATGAGACGGTACGAGACGAGACGGTAGGAGGCCAGACGTTATGATACGAGACGGTACGAGAAGAGATTGGTACGAGGCCAGATGGTACGATACGTGACGAGTCGCGACGGTACGAGCCGAGACGGTACGATGCCAGACGGTATGACACGAGACGGTATGAGGCGAGACGGTACGAGGCAAGACGGTACGAGATGAGACAGTATGAGGCCGGACGGTACGATACGTGACGAGTCGCGACGGTAGGAGACGAGACTGTCCGAGCCGAGGCGGTACGGTGCCAGACGGTAGACACGAGACGGTACGAGACGGGACGGTACGAGGTGAGACGGTACGAGACGTGACGTGACGATTCGAGACGGTACCAGACGTGACGAGGGGAGTCGAGGTGGTACGAGATGAGAAGGCCAGATGGTACGATACGATACGGTACGAGACGAGACGGTGCAAGCCGTGATGTGACGAGTCGAGGCGGTACGAGGCCAGACGGTACGAGGTTTGACGAGACGAGACGGTACGAGACGAGACGTGATATGACGAGTTGAGACGGTTCGAGACGAGAGGATACGAGACGAGACGTACGAGACCAGACGGTAAGAGACGAGACGGTTCGAGACGAGACGTGACGTGAAGAGGCCTGACATGACGATTCGAGAGGGTACGAGACGAGAGGGTACAGGTTGAGACGGTACGAGACGAGACGGGACGAGACGGTACGATGCAAGACCGTACGAAACGAGACGGTACCAGACGAGACGGTACGAGGAGGTATAAGACGAGACGGTACGAGGCCAGACGGTACGAGACGAGATATGACGTGACGTACCGAGTCGAGACGGTACGAGTCGAGACGGTACGAGTCGAGACGGTACGAGACGAGACGGTACGAGAGGTGATGTGACGAGCCGAGACGGTACGAGAGAGATGCTGCGAGACGAGACGTGAAGAGACGAGACGTGAAGAGACGAGACTGTATGAGAGGAGACGGTACGAGGCGAGACTGTAAGAGACGTGACGTGACGATTGGAGACGGTACCAGACGTGACGAGACGAGTCGAGACTGTACGAGATGAGACGAGACGTGACGTGACGCTTCGAGAGTACGGTACGAGACGATATGAGGCCAGATGGTACGATACGATACGGTACGTGAGGAGACGGTATGAGACCAGACGGTCCGAGACGAGACGTGACGTGACGAGTCGAGACGGTAGGAGTAGAGACGGTGCGAGTCGAAGCGGTACCAGAGGAGACGGTTCGAAACGAGACAGAACGGGACGAGACGGTACGAGACGTTACGTGTCGTGACTAGTCGAGAAGAGAGGATACGAGACGAGACGTACGAGGCCAGACGGTAAGAGACGAGACGGTACGAGACGAGACGTGAGGTGACGAGACCTGACATGACGAGTCGATATGGTACGAGACGAGAGGGTACGAGTCGGGACGCTGCCAGTCGAAACGGTACGAGAGGAGACTTTACGAAACGAGACAGTACGGGACGAGACGGTACGAGATTTGACGTGTCGTGACGACTCGAGGTGGCACGAGACGAAGCGGTACGAGACGAGACGAGGCCAGACGGTACGATACGAGACGGTACAAGACGAGACGGTTCGTTACGAGACGGTACGAGATGAGACGTGACATGACGACTGATGACGGTACGAGACGGTACGAGACGAGACGGTACGAGAGGAGACGGTACAAGTCTAGACGGTTCGGGACGAGACGGTCCGAGACGAGACGTGACGTCACGAGTCGAGACGGTACGAGTAGAGACGGTGCGAATCGAACGGTACGAGAGCAGACGGTTCCAAACGAGACAGTACGGGACGAGACGGTACGATACGTTACCTGTCGTGACGAGTCGAGACGGTACGAGAAGAGAGGGTACGAAACGAGACGGTACGAGACGAGACGGTACGAGGTGTGTCGTGACGGGTCGAACCAAAAGGTACGAGACGAAACGGTTTCGAGTACACACGGTACGATACAAGACAGTACGAGACGAGACCGTACGAGACTAGACGGTACGAAACGAGACGGTATGAGGCAAGACGGTACGAGATGAGACTGTACGAGGCCAGACGGTACGACACGTGACGAGTCGCGACGGTACGAGGCGAGAGGTTACGAGCCGAAGCGGTACGATGCCAGACGGTAGACACGAGACGGTACGAGACGGGACGGTACGAGGTGAGACGGTACGAGACGTGACGTGACAATTCGAGACGGTACCAACGTGACGAGAGGGGTCGAGGTGGTACGAGACGAGACGTGACGTGACGCTTTGAGACAGTACGAGACGATACGAGGCCAGATGGTACGATACGATACGGTACGAGACGAGACGGTACGAGCCGTGACGTGACGAGTCGAGACGGTACGAGGCCAGATGGTATGAGGTTTGACGAGAAGAGACGAGACGGTTCGAGAAGAGCGGTGATGTGACGAGCTGAGACGGTACGAGACGACAGGATGCGAGACGACATGTACGAGGCCGGACGGTAAGAGACAAGACGGTACGACACGAGACGTGACGTGACGAGACGGTAGGAGACGAGAGGGTGCAAGTGGAGACGGTACGAGACAAGACCGTACGAAACGAGACGGTACCAGACGAGATGGTACGAGATGGTACAAGACGAGACAGTACGACGCCAGACGGTACGAGACGAGACGTGACGTGACGTGCCGAGTCGAGACGAGACGAGTCGAGTCGAGACGGTACGAGATGAGACGAGACGTGATGCGTTGAGACATTACGAGACGAGACGATACGAGGCCAGATGTTACGATACGGTACGATACGAGACGAGACGGTATGAGACGAGACGGTGCAAAACGCGTCGGTACGAGACAAGATGGTACGAGTAGAGACTGTATGATACGAGACGGTACGCGACCAGTTGGTACGAGCTCAGACGTTGCGAGACGAGACGGTGCGAGGGCAGACGGTACGATGCGAGAAGGTACGAGACTAGACGGTACAAGAGGAGACGGTGCGAGAGGAGACGGTACGAGACGTGACGTGACGAGTCGCGACGGTAGCAGACGAGACGGTACGAAGCCAGACGGAATAATACGAGACGGTACGAAACCAGACGATACGAGATGAGACGGTACGAGACGAGACGGTAGGAGGCCAGACGTTATGATACGAGACGGTACGAGAAGAGATGGTACCACACGAGACGTTACGAGGCCAGATTGTTCGATACGTGACGAGTCGCGACGGAACGAGCCGAGATGTTACGATGCCAGACGGTATGACACGAGACGGTACGAGGCGAGACGGTACGATGTAAGACGGTACGAGATGAGACGGTACGAGGCCAGACGGTACGATACGTGACGACTCGCGACGGTACGAGACGAGACGGTACAATGCCAGACGGTATGACACGAGACGGTACGAGACGTGACGTGAAGAGACGAGACGGTACGAGGTGAGACGGTACGAGACGTGACGATTCGAGACGGTACTAGACGTGACGACAGGAGTCGAGGTGGTACGAGACGAGACGAGACGTGACGTGATGCGTCGAGACAGTACGACACGATACGAGGCCAGATGGTACGATAAGATAATTTACGAGTCGTGACGTGACGAGTCGAGACGGTACGAGGCCATACGGTACAAGGTTTGACGAGACGGTACGAGACGAGACGTGATGTGACGAGTTGCGACGGTACGAGACGAGACGTACGGGGCCAGACGGTAAGAGACGAGACGGTACGAGACGAGACGTGACGTGACGAGACCTGACATGACGAGTCGAGACGGTACGAGACGAAAGGGTACAAGTAGAGACGGTACGAGACGAGACGGGGCGAGACGGTACGAGGCAAGACCGTACGAAACGAGACGGTACCAGACGTGACGGTACGAGACGGAATGAGACGAGACGGTACGAGGCCAGACGGTACGAGACCAGACGTTACGTGACGTGCCGCGTCGAGACAGTACGAGTCGAGACGCTGCCAGTCGAAACGGTACGAGAGGAGACGGTACGAAACAAGACAGTACGGGACGAGACGGTACGAGATTTGACGTGTCGCGACTTCTCGAGGCAGTACGAGACGAAGCGGTATGAGACGAGACGGTACGAGGCCAGACGGTACGATACGAGACGGTCCGAGACGAGACGGTTCGTGACGAGACGGTACAAGATGAGACGTGACGTGACGACTGGAGACGGTACGAGACGAGATGGTGCGAGACGAGACGTGAAGGGACGAGACGGTACGAGACGAGACGGTACGAGTCGAGACGGTACGAGACGTGACGTGACGTTTTGAGACGGTACCAGACGTGACGAGACGAGTCGAGACTTTACGAGATGAGACGAGACGTGACGTGACGCGTCGAGACAGTACGAGACGTGACGATACGAGATTTGACGACTCGAGACGAGACGGTAGGAGGCCAGACGTTATTATACGAGATGGTAGGAGAAGAGATGGTAGGAGACGAGACGGTACGAGGCCAGACGGAACGATACGTGACGAATCGCGACGGTACGAGACGAGACGGTACGAGCCAAGGCGGTACGATGCCAGACGGTGCGACACGAGACGGTACGAGACTGAACGAGACGTGACGATTCGAGACGGTACTAGACGTGACGAGACGAGTCGACACGGTACGAGATGAGACGAGACGTGACGCGTCGAGACAGCACGAGTCGAGACGATACGAGGCCGGATGGTACGGTACGAGACGAGACGTTATGAGACGAGACGGTGCAAAACGCGTCGAGACGAGACAAGATGGTACGAAGCCAGAAGGTATGATACGAGACGATACGAAATGAGACGTCACGAGACAGACGGTACGAGTCAAGACTTATGATACGAGATGGTACGAGATCAGACTGTACGAGACGAGACGTTGCGAGGGCAGATGGTACGATACGAGGAGGTACGAGACTAGACGGTACAAGAGGAGACGGTACGAGACGAGATGGTACGAGACGTGACGTGACGTGTCGCGACGGTAGCAGACGAGACGATACGAAACCATACGGCATGATAGAAGACGGTACGAGATGAGACGGTACGGGACCAGACGGTACCAGGCCAGGCGGTACGAGACGAGACGGTACGAGATGTGACGTGACGAGACGGTACGAGGTGAGACGGTACGAGACGTGACTTAACGATTCGAGATGGTACCAGACGTAACGAGAGGAGTCGAGGTGGTACGAGAGGAGACGAGACGTGACGTGTCGAGACAGTACGAGACGATACGAGGCCAGATGGTACGATACGATACGGTACGAGACGAGACGGTAGGAGCCGTGACGTGACGAGTCGAGACGGTACGGGACGAGAGGGTACGAGGCCAGACAGTACGAGGTATGACGAGACGAGATGGTACGAGACGAGACTTGATGTGACGAGTTGAGGCGGTACGAGACGAGAGGATACGAGACGAGACGTACGAGGCCAGACGGTAAGAGACGAGACGAGACGTGACGGGACCTGACATGACGAGTCGAGACGGTACGAGACGAGAGGGTGCAAGTCGAGACGGTACGAGACGAGACGGCACGAGACGTTACGTGACGAGTCGAGACGGTACAAATGGAGACGGTACGAAACGAGACAGTACGGGACGAGACGGTACGAGATTTGACGTGTAGTGACGACTCGAGGCGGTATGAGACGAAGCGGTACGAGACGAGACGGTACGAGGCCAGACGGTACGATACGAGACAGTACGAGACGAGACGGTTCGTGACGAGACGGTACAAGATGAGACGTGACGACTTGAGACGGTACGAGAGGAGACGGTACGAGATGAGACGTGAAGGGACGAGACGGTACGAGACGAGACGGTACGAGACGAGACTGTACGATGCGAGACGGTAGGAGACGTGAAGTGACGATTCGAGACGGTACCAGACGTGACGAGACGAGTGGAGACGGTACGAGATGAGACGAGACGTGACGCGTCGAGACAGTACGAGACGAGACGATACGAGGCCAGATGGTACGATACGATACGGTACGAGACAAGACGGTACGAGTCCAGACTGTATGATACGAGACATTACGAGAGCAGACGGTACGAGACGAGACGGTGCGAGTGCAGACGGTACGATACGAGATGGCACGAGACTGGACGGTACAAGAGGAGACGGTATGAGACGAGATGGTACGAGACGTGACGTGACGAATCGCGACGGTAGCAGACGAGACGGTACGAAGCCAGACGGCATGATAGGAGACGGTACGAGATGAGACGATACGACACCAGACGGTACGAGGCCAGACGGTACGATACGTGACGATTCACCACGGTAGGGGACGAGACGGAATGAGCCGAGGCGGTACGATGGCAGACGGTACGACACGAGACGGTACGAGACGTGACGAGACGCGACGGTAAGAGACGAGACGGTACGAGACGATACGGTACGAGACGAGACGGTACGAGTCGATACGGTTCGAGACGAGACGGCACGAGACGAGACGGGACGTGACGGGTCGAGACGGTACGAGTAGAGACGGTGCGAGTCGAAACGGTACGAGAGGAGACGGTTCGAAACGAGACAGTAAGGGACGAGACGGTACGAGATTTGACGTGTCGTGACGACTCGAGGCGGTACGCGACGAAGCGGTACGAGACGAGATGGTACGAGGCCAGACGGTACGATACGAGAAGGTACGAGATGTGACGTGACGGGTCGAGCGAAAACGTACGAGACGAGATGGTTTCGAGGCCACGCGGTACGATACGAGACAGTACGAGACGAGACGGTACGAGACTAGACGGTACGAAACGAGACGGTACAAGTCGAGACGGTACGAGACGTGACGTGACGGTACGAGACGTGAGGTGACGGTACGAGACGGTACGAGACGCTACTGTACATGACGAGATGTGACGTGACGGGTCGAGCCGGAACGTACGAGGCGAGACGGTTTCGAGGCCACACGGTACGATACGAGACAGTACGAAGTGAGACGGTCCGAGACAAGACGGTACGAGACGAGACAGTACGAGAGGGTACGAGACGAGACGGTACGAGGCGAGATGTGACGTGACGAGTCGAGACGGTGCCAGACGAGACGGTACGAGACGAGACGATACGAAACGTGACGTGACGAGTCGAAACGGTACGAGTCAAGACGGTACGACACGAGACGGTACGAGTGGTGACGATTCGAGACGGTACGAGTCGAGACGGTACAAGTCGAGACGGTACGAGACGAGACGGTACGACACTGACGTGACGAGACGTGACGGTAAAAGACGAGACGGTACGAAGCCAGACGGTATGATACCAAACGGTACGAGACGAGACGATACGAGATGAGACGGTACGAGACGAGACGGTAGGAGGCCAGACGTTATGATACATGACGGTACGAGAAGAGGAGGCACAAGACGAGACGGTACGAGGCCAGATAGTAGGATACGTGACGAGTCGCGACGGTACTAGCCGAGACGGTACGATGCCAGACGGTACGAGATGAGACGTTTCGAGGCCAGACGGTACGATACTTGACGAGTCGCGTCGGTACGAGACGAGACGATACGAGCCGAGGCGGTACGATGCTAGGCGGTACTACACGAGACGGTACGAGACGAGACGGTACGAGGTGAGACGGTACGAGGCGTGACGTGACAATTCGAGACGGTACCAACGTGACGAGAAGGGTCGAGGTGGTACGAGACGAGACGAGACGTGACTCGTCGAGACAGTACGAGACGATACGAGGCCAGATGGTACAATACCATACGGTACGAGACGGGACGGTACGAGCCGTGAGGTGACGAGTCGAGACGAGACGGTACGAGATGAGACGAGACATGACGTGACGCGTCGAGACAGTACGAGACGGTACGAGGCCAGACGGTACGATACGAGACGGTACGAGATGAGACGGTTCGTGACGAGACGGTACAAGATGAGACGTGACGTGACGATTGGAGACGGTACGAGACGAGACGGTACGAGGCGAGACGGTACGAGACGTGGCGTCACGATTCGAGACGGTACCAGACATGACGTGACGCGTCAAGACAGTACGAGACGAGACGATACGGGGCCTGATGGCACGATACGATACGGTACGAGACGAGACGATATGAGACATGACATGACGAGTCGAGACGGTACCAGGCCAGACGGTACGAGGATTGACGAGACGAGACGGTAGGAGACTAGACGTGTTGTGACGAGGCCAGACGGTAAGAGATGAGACGGTACGAGACGAAGCGGTAGGTGACGAGACCTGACATGATGAGTCGAGACGGTACGAGACGAGAGGATAGAACTGGAGACGGTACGAGACGAGACGGTACGAGGCAGGGCCGTACGAAACGAGACGGAACTACACGTGACGCTACGAGACGAGACGGTACGAAGCCAGACGGTACGAGACGAGACGTGACGTACCGAATCGAGGCGGTACGAGTCGAGACGGTACGAGACGAGACGGTACGAGACGTGACGTGACGAGTCGAGGCGGTACGAGTCGAGACGCTGCCAGTCGAAACGGTACTAGAGGAGACGGTACGAAACAAGACAGAACGGGAGGAGACGGTACGAGATTTGACGTGTCGTAACGACTTGAGGTGGTACGAGTTGAGACGGTACGAGACGAGACGGTACGAGACGTGACGAGTCGAGACGGTACGATTCGAGACGCATCCAGTTGAAATGGTACGAGAGGAGACTGTGCGAAACGAGACTGTACGGGACGAGACGGTACGAGATTTGACGTGTCGTGACGACTCGAGGCGGAACGAGACGAAGCGATACGAGACGAGACGGTACGATGCCTGACGGTACGATACGAGACGGTAGGAGACGAGACGGTTCGTTACGAGACGGTACGAGTTGAGACGTGACGTGACGGCTGGATACGGTACGAGACGAGACGGTACGAGACGAGTTGTGAAGGGAGGAGACGGTACGAGAAGAGACGGTACGAGACGAGACGGTAGGAGGCCAGACGTTATGATACGTGACGGTACGAGAAGAGATGGTACGAGGTGAGACGGTACGAGACGTGACGTGACGATTCGAGACGGTACTAGACGTGACGAGAAGATTCGAGGTGTACGAGGCGAGACAAGATGTGACGTGACTCGCCGAGACAGTACGAGACGATACGAGGCCAGATGGTAGATACGATACGGTGCGAGACGAGACGGTACGAGCCGTGAGGTGACGACTCGAGACGAGACGGTACGAGAGGTTACCTGTCGTGACGAGTCGAGACGGTACGAGAAGAGAGGGTACGAGACGAGACGGTACGACACGAGTCGGTACGAGATGTGACATGACGCGTCGAGCCAAAACGAACGAGATGAGACGGTTTCGAGGCCACACGGTACGATACGAGACAGTACGAGACGAGACGGTACGAGACTAGACGGTACGAAACGAGACGGTACGAGGCAAGACGGTACGAGATGAGACGGTACGAGGCCAGACGGTACGATACGTGACGAGTCGCAAGGGTACGAGACGAGCAGGTACGAGCAAAGGCGGTACGATGCCAGACGGTACGACATGTGACGGTACGAGACGAGACGGTACGAGGTGAGACGGTACGAGACGTGTCGATTCGAGACGGTACCAGACGTGACGAGAGGAGTGGAGGTGGTACGAGACGGACGAGACGTGACGTGACGCTTCGAGACAGTACGTGACGATACGAGGCCAGATGGTACGATACGAGACGGTACGAGACGGGACGGTTCGTTACGAGACGGTACGAGGTGAGACGTGACGACTGGAGACGGTACGAGTCGAGACGGTACGAGACGAGGCGGTAAGAGTCGAGACGGTACGAGCCGCGAGGTGACGAGTTGAGACGAGACGAGACGGTACGAGATGAGACGAGACATGACGTGAGGCGTCGAGACAGAACGCGACGGTACGACACGAGACGGTACGAGATGAGACGGTTCGTAAAGAGACGGTACGAGATGAGACGTGACCACTGGAGACGTTACGAGTCGAGACGGTACGAGACGAGGCTGTACGACACAAGACGGTACGAGCCGTGACGTGCCGTGTCGAGACGGTACGAGTTGAGACGGTACGAGGTCAGACGGTACGAGGTTTGACGAGACGAGACGGTACGAGACGAGGGGTGATGTGACAAGTTGAGACGGTACGAGACGAGAGGATACGAGACGAGACGTACGAGGCCAGACGGTAAGAGACGAGTCGGTACGAGACAAAGCGGTACGTGACGAGAACTGACATGACGAGTCGAGACGGTACTGACGCGAGGGTAATATTGGAGACGGTACGAGACGAGACGGGACGATACGGTACGAGGTAAGACCGTACGAAGCGAGACGGTACCAGACGAGACGGTACGAGACGAGACGGTACGGGGCCAGACGGTACGATACGTGACGAGTCACCACGGTACGAGACGAGACGGTACGAGCCGAGACGGTACGATGCCAGACGGTACGACACGAAACGGTACGAGACTGACGTGACGAGACGTGACGGTAAAAGACGAGACGGTACGAAGCCAGACGGTATGATACCAGACGGTACGAGACGAGACGATACGAGATGAGACGGTACGAGACGAGACGGTAGGAGGCCAGACGTTATGATACGTGACGGTACGAGAAGAGATGGTACGAGACGAGACGGTACGAGGCCAGATAGTAGGATACGAGACGAGTCGCGACGGTACTAGCTGAGACGGTACGATGCCAGACGATATGACACGAGACGGTACGAGGCGAGACGGTACGAGGCAAGACGGTACGAGATGAGACGGTACGAGGCCAGACGCTAAGATACTTGACGAGTCGCGACGGTATGAGACGAGACGATACGAGCCGAGGCGGTACGATGCTAGGCGGTACAACACGAGACGGTACGAGACGAGACGGTACGAGGTGAGACGGTACGAGACGTGACGTGACAATTCGAGACGGTACCAACGTGACGAGAGGGGTCGAGGTGGTACGAGACGAGACGAGACGTGACGTGACTCGTCGAGACGGTACGAGACGATACGAGGACAGATGGTACAATACCATACGGTACGAGACGGGACGGTACGAGCCGCGAGGTGACGAGTCGAGACGAGATGGTACGAGATGAGACGAGACATGACGTGACGCGTCGAGACAGTACGAGACGTTACGAGTCGAGACGATATGATGCCAGACGGTACGATACGAGACGGTACGAGATGAGACGGTTCGTGACGAGACGGTACAAGATGAGACGTGCCGTGACGATTGGAGACGGTACGAGACGAGACGTGAAAGGACGAGACGGTACGAGGCGAGACGGTACGAGACGTGACGTGACGATTCGAGACGGTACCAGACATGACGTGACGCGTCGAGACAGTACGAGACGATACGAGGCCAGATGGCATGATACGATACGATACGGTACGAGACGAGACGGTACGAGCCGTGACGCGACGAGTCGAGACGGTATGAGTCGAGACGGTACGAGGAGAGATGGTATGAGGTTTGACGAGAAGAGAGGAGACGGTACGAGAAGAGAGGTGATGTGACGAGTTGAGACGGTACGAGACGACAGGATGCGAGACGACATGTACGAGGCCGGACGGTAAGAGACAAGACGGTACGACACGAGACGTGACGTGACGAGACCTGACATGACGAGTCGAGACGGTAGGAGACGAGAGGGTACAAGTGGAGACGGTACGAGGCAAGACCGTACGAAACGAGACGGTACCAGACGAGATGGTACGAGATGGTACAAGACGAGACAGTACGAGGCCAGACGGTACGAGACGAGACGTGACGTGACGTCCCGAGTCGAGACGAGACGAGTCGAGACGGTACGAGATGAGTCGAGACGTGACGTGACGCGTTGAGACATTACGAGACGAGACGATACGAGGCCAGATGGTACGATACGATACGGTACGAGACGAGATGGTATGAGACGAGACGGTGCAAAACGCGTCGGTACGAGACAAGATGGTACGAGTAGAGACTGTATGATACGAGACGGTACGCGACCAGTTGGTACGAGATCAGACGTTACGAGACGAGACGGTACGAGCCGTGAGGTGACGACTCGAGACGAGACGGTACGAGAGGTTACCTGTCGTGACGAGTCGAGACGGTACGAGAAGAGAGGGTACGAGACGAGACGGTACGACACGAGTCGGTACGAGATGTGACATGACGCGTCGAGCCAAAACGAACGAGACGAGACGGTTTCGAGGCCACACGGTACGATACGAGACAGTACGAGACGAGACGGTACGAGACTAGACGGTACGAAAATAGACGGTACGATGCGAGAAGGTACGAGACTAGACGGTACAAGAGGAGACGGTGCGAGAGGAGACGGAACGAGACGTGACGTGACGAGTCGCGACGGTAGCAGACGAGACGGTACGAAGCGAGACGGAATAATACGAGACGGTACGAAACCAGACGATACGAGATGAGACGGTACGAGACGAGACGGTAGGAGGCCAGACGTTATGATACGAGACGGTACGAGAAGAGATGGTACCACACGAGACGTTACGAGGCCAGATTGTTCAATACGTGACGAGTCGCGACGGAACGAGCCGAGACGTTACGATGCCAGACGGTATGACACGAGACGGTACGAGGCGAGACGGTACGATGTAAGACGGTACGAGATGAGACGGTACGAGGCCAGACGGTACGATACGTGACGACTCGCGACGGTACGAGACGAGACGGTACATTGCCAGACGGTATGACACGAGACGGTACGAGACGTGACGTGAAGAGACGAGACGGTACGAGGTGAGACGGTACGAGACGTGACGATTCGAGACGGTACTAGACGTAACGACAGGAGTCGAGGTGGTACGAGACGAGACGAGACGTGACGTGATGCGTCGAGACAGTACTGGACGATACGAGGCCAGATGGTACGATAAGATAAGGTACGAGTCGTGACGTGACGAGTCGAGACGCTACGAGGCCATACGGTACAAGGTTTGACGAGACGGTACGAGACGAGACGTGATGTGACGAGTTGCGACGATACGAGACGAGA
Organism: Tenodera sinensis; assembly: GCA_030765045.1. Lineage (NCBI taxonomy): Eukaryota > Metazoa > Arthropoda > Insecta > Mantodea > Mantidae > Tenodera > Tenodera sinensis. The sequence continues at coordinate 17,612,126 of CM060973.1, read as the reverse complement.
GGATACGAGACGAGACGTACGGGGCCAGACGGTAAGAGACGAGACGGTACGAGACGAGACGTGACGTGACGAGACCTGACATGACGAGTCGAGACGGTACGAGACGAAAGGGTACAAGTAGAGACGGTACGAGACGAGACGGGGCGAGACGGTACGAGGCAAGACCGTACGAAACGAGACGGTACCAGACGAGACGGTACGAGACGGAATGAGACGAGACGGTACGAGGCCAGACGGTACGAGACCAGACGTTACGTGACGTGCCGCGTCGAGACAGTACGAGTCGAGACGCTGCCAGTCGAAACGGTACGAGAGGAGACGGTACGAAACAAGACAGTACGGGACGAGACGGTACGAGATTTGACGTGTCGCGACTTCTCGAGGCAGTACGAGACGAAGCGGTATGAGACGAGACGGTACGAGGCCAGACGGTACGATACGAGACGGTCCGAGACGAGACGGTTCGTGAGGAGTCGGTACAAGATGAGACGTGACGTGACGACTGGAGACGGTACGAGACGAGATGGTGCGAGACGAGACGTGAAGGGACGAGACGGTACGAGACGAGACGGTACGAGTCGAGACGGTACGAGACGTGACGTGACGATTTGAGACGGTACCAGACGTGACGAGACGAGTCGAGACTTTACGAGATGAGACGAGACGTGACGTGACGCGTCGAGACAGTACGAGACGTGACGATACGAGATTTGACGACTCGAGACGAGACGGTAGGAGGCCAGACGTTATGATACGAGATGGTACGAGAAGAGATGGTAGGAGACAAGACGGTACGAGGCCAGATTGCACGATACATGACGAGTCGCGACGGTACGAGCCGAGACGGTACGATGCCAGACTGTATGACACGAGACGGTACGAGACGAGACGGTACGAGTCGAGACGGTACGAGACGTGACGTGACGATTTGAGACGGTACCAGACGTGACGAGACGAGTCGAGACTTTACGAGATGAGACGAGACGTGACGTGGCGCGTCGAGACAGTACGAGACGTGACGATACGAGATTTGACGACTCGAGACGAGACGGTAGGAGGCCAGACGTTATGATACGAGATGGTACGAGAAGAGATGGTAGGAGACGAGACGGTACGAGGCCAGACGGAACGATAGGTGACGAATCGCGACGGTACGAGACGAGACGGTACGAGCCAAGGCGGTACGATGCTAGACGGTGCGACACGAGACGGTACGAGACGAGACGGAACGAGACGTGACGATTCGAGACGGTACTAGACGTGACGAGACGAGTCGACACGGTACGAGATGAGACGAGACGTGACGTGACGCGTCGCGACAGCACGAGACGAGACGATACGAGGCCAGATGGTACGGTACGAGACGAGACGTTATGAGACGAGACGGTGAAAAACGCGTCGAGACGAGACAAGATGGTACGAAGCCAGACGGTATGATACGAGACGATACGAAATGAGACGTCACGAGACAGACGGTACGAGTCAAGACTGTATGATACGAGATGGTACGAGATCAGACGGTACGAGACGAGACGTTGCGAGGACAGATGGTACGATACGAGGAGGTACGAGACTAGACGGTACAAGAGGAGACGGTACGAGACGAGATGGTACGAGACGTGACGTGTCGCGACGGTAGCAGACGAGACGATACGAAGCCATACGGCATGATATAAGACGGTACGAGATGACACGGTACGAGACCAGACGGTACGAGGCCAGACGGTACGACACGAGACGGTACGAGACGTCACGTGACGAGACGCGACGGTAAGAGACCAGACGGTACGAAGCCAGACGGTATGATACGAGTCGGTACGAGACGAGACGGTACGAGATGAGAAGGCACGAGACGAGACGGTAGGAGGCAGACGTTATGATACGAGACGATACGAAAAGAGATGGTGCGAGACGAGACGGTACGAGGCCAGATGGTACGATACGTGACGAGTCGCGACGCCACGAGCGGAGACGGTACGATGCCAGACGGTATTACACGATACGGTACGAGGCGAGACGGTACGTGGGAAACGGTACGAGATGAGACGGTACGATTCGTGACGAGTCCCGACAGTACGAGACGAGACAGTACGATGCCAGACGGTACGAGACGAGACGGTACGAGACGTGACGTGACGAGACGGTACGAGGTGAGACGATACGAGACGTGACTTAACGATTCGAGACGGTACCAGACGTAACGAGAGGAGTCGAGGTGGTACGAGACGAGACGAGACGTGACGTGTCGAGACAGTACGAGACGGTACGAGGCCAGATGGTACGATACGATACGGTACGAGACGAGACGGTAGGAGCCGTGACGTGACGAGACGAGACGGTACGGGTCGAGACGGTACGAGGCCAGACAGTACGAGGTATGACGAGACGAGATGGTACGAGACGAGACTTGATGTGACGAGTTGAGGCGGTACGAGACGAGAGGATACGAGACGAGACGTACGAGGCCAGACGGTAAGAGACGAGACGAGACGTGACGGGACCTGACATGACGAGTCGAGACGGTACGAGACGAGAGGGTGCAAGTCGAGACGGTACGAGACGAGACGGCACGAGACGTTACGTGACGAGTCGAGACGGTACAAATGGAGACGGTACGAAACGAGACAGTACGGGACGAGACGGTACGAGGCCAGACGGTACGATACGAGACGGTACGAGACGAGACGGTTCGTGACGAGACGAGACGGTTCGTGACGAGACGGTTCAAGATGAGACGTGACGACTTGAGACGGTACGAGAGGAGACGGTACGAGATGAGACGTGAAGGGACGAGACGGTACGAGACGAGACTGTACGATGCGAGACGGTAGGAGACGTGAAGTGACGATTCGAGACGGTACCAGACGTGACGAGACGAGTGGAGACGGTACGAGATGAGACGAGACGTGACGCGTCGAGACAGTACGAGACAAGACGGTACGAGTCCAGACTATATGATACTAGACGGTACGAGAGCAGACGGTACGAGACGAGACGGTGCGAGTGCAGACGGTACGATACGAGAAGGCACGAGACTGGACGGTACAAGAGGAGACGGTATGAGACGAGATGGTACGAGACGTGACGTGACGAATCGCGACGGTAGCAGACGAGACGGTACGAAGCCAGACGGCATGATAGGAGACGGTACGAAATGAGACGATACGAGACCAGACGGTACGAGGCCAGACGGTACGATACGTGACGATTCACCACGGTACGAGACGAGACGGAATGAGCCGAGGCGGTACGATGCCAGACGGTACGACACGAGACGGTACGAGACGTGACGAGACGCGACGGTAAGAGACGAGACGGTACGAGACGATACGGTACGAGACGAAACGGTACGAGTCGATACGGTTCGAGACGAGACGGTACGAGACGAGACGGGACGTGACGGGTCGAGACGGTACGAGTAGAGACGGTGCGAGTCGAAACGGTACGAGAGGAGACGGTTCGAAACGAGACAGTACGGGACGAGACGGTACGAGATTTGACGTGTCGTGACGACTCGAGGCGGTACGCGACGAAGCGGTACGAGACGAGATGGTACGAGGCCAGACGGTACGATACGAGAAGGTACGAGATGTGACGTGACGGGTCGAGCGAAAACGTACGAGACGAGATGGTTTCGAGGCCACGCGGTACGATACGAGACAGTACGACACGAGACGGGTCGAGACTAGACGGTACGAAACGAGACGGTACAAGTCGAGACGGTACGAGACGTGACGTGACGGTACGAGACGTGAGGTGGCGGTACGAGACGGTACGAGACGATACTGTACATGACGAGATGTGACGTGACGGGTCCTGCCGGAACGTACGAGGCGAGACGGTTTCGAGGCCACACGGTACGATACGAGACAGTACGAAGTGAGACGGTCCGAGACAAGACGGTACGAGACGAGACAGTACGAGAGTGTACGAGACGAGACGGTACGAGGCGAGATGTGACGTGACGAGACGAGACGGTGCCAGACGAGACGGTACGAGACGAGACGATACGAAACGTGACGTGACGAGTCGAAACGGTACGAGTCAAGACGGTACGACACGAGACGGTACGAGTGGTGACGATTCGAGACGGTACGAGTGGTGACGATTCGAGACGGTACGAGTCGAGACGGTACAAGTCGAGACGGTACGAGACGAGACGGTACGAGACAAGACGGTACGAGACGAGACCTGAGGTGACGTGTTGAGACGGTACGAGAATAGATGGTACGATACGAGACGGTACGAGACGAGACGGTACGAGACGAGACGTGACATGAAGAGACGGTATGAGACGAGACGGTACGAGACGAGACGTGACGTGAGGACTCGAGACGGTACGAGACGAGGCGGTATGAGACGAGGCGGTACGAGACGTTACGCGACGAAAGGGTACGAGACGAGACATTGCGGGACGAGATGTGACGTGTCGTGAGAGTACTAGACGAGATGGTATGAGACCAGACGGTACGAGAGGATACCTAGGAGACGAGACGTGACGAGACGAGACGTTACGTGACGTGTCTTGACGAGACGTGACGTGACGAGACGAGACGTGACGTGAGTATACGAGACGAGACGTGACGTGACATGACAAGACGAGACGTGACGTGAGGAGACGTGACGAGACAAGACGAAACGTGACGAGACGAGACGTGACGAGGCGTGACTTGACTTGACGTAACGAGACGAGACGTGATGTGGCGTGGCTTGACGAGACGTTACGTGACGAGACGTGACCAGACGAGACGTGACGTGAATTGAGGTGACGTCACGTGACGAGGCGAGACATGATGTGGCGCGGCGTGACGTGACGAGACTTGATGTTACGTGACGTTATGAGGCCGGAGGTGACGTGACGAGACGTAACGTGACGAGACGTGACGTGACGAGACGTGACGTGAGGTGAGGAGACGAGACGCGACGTGTCGTGACGTGACGAGGCGAGACGTGACGAGACTTGACAAGACGTGACGAGACGTGACGTGAATTGAGGTGGCGTGACGTGACGAGACTACACTTGACGTGGCGTGACGTGACGTGACTTGACGAGACGAGAGAATGCGTGAAGTGACGAGACGAGACGTGACGAGACGAGACGTGGCATGACATGACGAGACGAGACGATAAGTGGCGTGACGTGGCGAGACGTGACGTGACTTAAGACTCCTTCATCTATTTCTTTATTTTTTTAGCATATTTAGTTTCCAGGGATATTTATCTTATTTTGCATCATCATATTTTGTTTTAAGAATGTAGGATATGATTTTCAAAATCAGTTCCCCATTATCCTTCGTTTGAAGCGTAATAACTTCGCATTAATGGCTGCACTTATGTTGTTCCACAGTGGTTCTAGCAGAAATGCATCTATCTTTGCCGGTGGTGTTACTGATGGAGTTGCTGTTGGTGGTAGTGTTGTGTGCGGTAGTGGTGGTGGTTGTGTTGGTGCTTGTGGTACTAGTGGTGGTGCTGATAGTGTTGCTGGTGGTGGTAGAGGTGGTGCTGGTGGTAGTGGTGTTGCTGGTGTTGTTGCTGGTGCTGTTGGTGGAGGTACTGGTGGTGGTAGTGGTGCTGGTAGTGGTGCTGGTGGTGGTGCTGGTGGTGGTAGAGGTGGTGCTGTTGGTAGTGGTGTTGCTGGTGTTGTTGCTGGTAGTGGTGTTGCTGCTAGTGGTGCTGTTGGTGGTAGTGGTGCATGTGGAGATGGTGCTGATGGAGGTGGTGATTTTTCTAGCGCTGGTGGTGCTACTTCTGGTGGTAGTGATGGAGGTGGTGTTGGTGGTGGTGGCAGTGGTGGCGCTGGAGGGATGGTGGTTGTAGTGGTGATAGTGGTATCAGTGGTTTTGGCAGAGGTGGTGCTGGTGGTGGTGGTTGTGGTGATGGTGATGGTAATTGTGGTGGTGCTAATGATGATGGTGGTAGTAGTGGTAATGGTGGTGGTGATGCTAGTGGTCTTGATGGTTGTAGTGGTGTCGGTGGCGGTGGCAGTGGTGATGCTGGTGGTGCAGGTGGTGCTGCTGGTGGTGGTGTTGGTCGTTATGGTTGTGGTAGTGGTGGTGCTAGTGGTGGTGTTGGTGATGGCGCTGGTGGTGGGGTGCTTGCGGTGCTGGTGGTGGTAGTAGTGGTACTGGTGGTGGTAATGTTGTTGGTGGTAGTGTTGGTGGTATTGGTGGTGCTAGTGGTGGTGGTAGCGATGGTGGTGGTGATGGTTGTGGTTGTGCTGGTGGTAGTGGTGGTGCTGGTGGTGGTGCTGGTGGTGGTGCTGGTGGTGGTGCTGGTGGTGGTGTTTGTGATGATACTGGTGGTAGTGTTGCTGCTGCAGATTGTGGGGGTGATGATGGTGGTACTGGTGGTGGTAGTGGTGCTGACGATGGTGTTAGTGATGGTTGTGGTTGTGCTGGTGGTAGTGGTGGTGCTGCGGCAGGTTGTGGTAGTGGTGGTCCTGGTGGCGGTGTTTGTGATGGTACTGGTGCTGATGGTGATGGTGGTGGTGATGGTGGTGGTGCTGGTGGTGTTGGCATTTGTGGTGGTGGTAGGGGTGGTGGTGCTGATGGTGGTGCTGGTGCTGGTAGTGGAGCTGGTGGTTGTGGAGGTTGTGTTGGTGCTGGTGTTGGTGCTGGTGGTGGTGCTGTGGGGCTGGTGGTGGTAGTGGTGGTGCTGGTGTTGGTGGTGCTGATGGTGATGCTGGTGGTGGTGCATGTTGTGGTGATGCTGGTGTTGTTGCTGATGGTGATGCTGGTGGTGGTGCATTTGTGGTGGTGCTGGTGGTGTTGCTGTTGGTGGTGGTCCTGGTTTTAGTAGTGGAGGTGCTGGTGTTGGCGGTGGTTTTGGTGTTGGTGGTGCTAGTGGTGGTGTGCTTTGGTGGTGGTACTGCTTGTGCTGCTGCTGGTGGTGAAGGTGGTGGTAGTGGTGGTGGTTCTGATGGTGGTGCTGGTGGTGGTGGTGCTGGTGGTAGTGCTGGTACTGGTGGTGGTGCTGGTGGTGGTGCTGGTGGTGGTGCTGTTGGTGTTGGTGCTGGTTGTGGTGGTGACGTCGGTGATGTTGGTGATGGTGGTGGTGATGATGAAGTTGATGGATGGATGAATGAATGAGTGAATGAGTGAATGAATGAATGAATGAATGAATGACTGAATGAATGAATGAATGAATGAACGAATGAATGAATGATGTAGGGGATGATAAATATTTCTGCCTATGCCAGAAAGAGTGAAGCTAAAATACCTAATATAGCCTATAGGTCACATATGGTAATTCTTAAAAATTATATTAAATTATTTTGTTGTTTAATGTTGCCGTCAATTGCCAGGATCACCTCAGCATTGCTGGGGTTCAGGAATTCTGTCCTGCAGGAGTTCTCTTACATGCCAGTATATGTACTGACATAGAGCTGTCATTTTTAAGCACACTTAAAACCCATTGGTTTGGGCTGGATTTGAACCTGTGACCTTGGTATCAGTAGGCCAGTGTCTAAACAACTAAGCCACCCAGACCTACATGGACATTCTTGACCCTGCGTGTCACTGGATGTCAGGGAATATTAATCTCTCCCGTTCTTGTTTGCTGTTTGGAACACAGAAGCAGACTTCTAACCCAGTGGTGAAACGTTGATGTGCCCAATTATGAGACACATTCTACAGTAGTTGGTAAGACATTTAAGGAAGCTTTAGCTCTTTCATATTTTGTAGCATATAAATACCATGTAATTTACTGGTTGGAAGTGTGTAAGCAGTGCATTAATTAGGTATTTTTTATTCATTTTCCTACAATTTTATTAAAGATATTATTTTTATTTCTTAATTTTTATAACATGCTTGACATATTTTGAGTTTCATACATTTATTGTATGAGTAATAATTAATAAAGCACTTGATTAATATTGCCATTTATTGCATTTTAATAAATAGGCATCACTATATTTTCAAAATTAAGATGAGCTTTATGCCATTGCTCCCAAGGATTATTGTTACGTTACCTTACAGTAATCCTTCATAGCCCTCCCGTCCAGATGTGACACGTGGCTTGCCCATACCTGCTATAAGTGAAGAACATACACTCTCGCTAAGATCACTTTAAAAAGGCTGTAGGGAAACTCATTTTGACACAATTTGGTGTTCTTAATGTGATGATCCTTGACCTGCCTTACTAGAATTTTGGGTACGATCCCCAACAGCACAACAGACAAAACAGAACCCTTTGAATAGAATATTTTATCATTAAAGAATATAGTTGATGAAAATGTATAATTGTAAGGATATTTTAATATTCTCTCTGGCAGGATTAAAAACTAAATCCATGATCATCCCACTAAGAATTTTCATCCATAAGTGTAAGAAATATGTATAAAATGATCAAGCCACACAAAGTTTTGAGATGCATTTTCCCAGGTTTATTTATCCTCGTTTAATGTCATACATACAGTAGTATTATTTACATCACCTTTTTCTAAACAAAATTTTGAGTTTATCATTTTAGTTAACTAATAATATTTCCTTTTCTTAACACCAACAATTTTCAAACAATCACTCACACACATACGACACAGTAGCTTAACAAATGCATATGGAGATGAAATATAAGGTCAAAAAGTCAAAAATATTACATCTTTGATTACATAATATATTAATACTCTTCACAGACATCATAATGTAATGTAAGAATGAAATGTTGCGTTGTATGAAACATGAATTATAGGTACCTTCACAAAATCTCCCACTTCATATCCTTTGATGTATTAAATGGATGAGATCCTTCGGTTTTATTTCTTGAGTTCATTACTGATTTCTCTTATTAAAATTGGATTTTATAAAAGTAAAATTATATTTAATATAGATCAGAGCAGTTTTAAACCAGGAAAGAGATTTCTAAATGTTTTGAGCGACGTATATGGGAAATGTATAACAAAATGATAATTTTTATTTTGGATCTAAGGAATATCACAGAGATGTTTGCTAATTTTATATAATTCTGGTCTTTGTATAGTATTTTAACAAATAAAATTAAATGAAATGTTAATATTTTTATCATCAGCACTTTTTTTAGAAAAATTAAAAATAAAATATTTAAAAAAAATTTGAAATTCGAAACATTTTGGTATTCATGCTGATGAACATAAAAGTTTGATGAAATCAGAAATAAACTATTTATTTCTGCACAGTAGATGTTTATATGTATTTAGTTTCATTTTCTTATATCTACAATATTATGTTTACCAGAAATTCTTTTATAATGAGCTTCAGTTTTCATTTTTACATTCTCATTATGTTTTCTCATTTCTTCCTTTTTATATTAATAGCAGTTAATTTCAACATTCTAAATAATTACAACTTTACATGTACACTAGCCTCATACGTCTGTAATAATAAAAACACACACATTCACAAAACATTCTTGTGGCATCTTGATTTTTTATACATGTATTGAACAGGCTACAATGTCAATTATTTACGGTTAACAAAATACATAGACAAGAAAGAATAAAGTTAATAAAATGTTAAAGATGCATATATTATATTGTTTTGAAGTCACATACATATTTACAGAGAATTTGATTTGAATTGTTATAAAGTACTATGGCAGAGGATTCTATTCCACTTATGCGGTGTACTAAGTCTAGGGGATAAAAAAATGGAACAGGGTATGCATCATGGAATGGGTAGTTTATCTTAATTATGATTGACTTCTACTTGTTTCTGTGAACTATTTTATGTGTTGTGTTGTAATAACAAGGGAAGAATGGATAGTATGTAGGAGTGGATAGTTCAATCTTTCTGATCGTCAAAGATAGCAAATAAAAACTCATATCACAAGTTTTCAACAAGCATGTCACCAAATGCATTGCTTTCTTTTTGAACACCAATTTGGGTAACTTTTATACAAACATAATCTGAAAATCAAACAAGAAGAATGTTCTTTATAAAGTGCTTTTACTTATTTTATTTTCAGATTATCAAAACTTAGAGCAGTTTAGGATATATTTAGAGCTTTTGCAATAATTAAATGACTAGATGGACGTAAAGCTTTCTGTTTTGGGTAATGAAAGAATCAGATCCTCATTTATAGCACAAAGCATACCTTTTGTTATTGTGACACTGGGTCATTCAACAATATACGAGAGGCTACCGGCTGACCTTGGATATGGCGAGCGACTGTGTGTACGCGACAGTAAACAATGCTGCTGGCAAAACATAAAGGAAGTCCAGCACTTACAGGACACCTGGCGACTGTGTGTATGAGATTGAATAGCGTGGTAACACCGTAGTGTCCAGCAATCTCTAGAATCTTCTTTGCTGAGTCATGTACACCTTCGTGTGGCAATAGCTTGAAGGAGATTACTCACGCTGGTTCCGGTATAAATAAGACAGACAGTGAACAGTTTTTAGACTGTGTGATTTTAGAGTTAGAGTTTAGCTTTTGATGTCAGAGTAGTTGTTTAAGTCATTGTGTACAGGTAATTTAAGATACGAGAGTGCATTGGCCAGCCTATCAGCAAGTGTGTGTGTGTGTTGTCAAGTGATTGTATTGTAATAGTAAAAGAGACAGTGAGACTGGAGAAAGACTGAGAGAGATTATTGGAAGAACAACTGTGAATTGTAATAGTAGAGGAGATTATAAACTGTGTTACCAACGAGAAGGAATTGTTCATTTATAATAAGATTTATAAAAAGTAAAAGGATTTTAGCATTTTGCCAATTTTGTTACATTATAAACAACATAAGACATGTCATTAGTATGTAAGGAGTTAGAAATTCTCCTTTTAAGAGCATCTGCCAATAAGCAAGAGAAACAAAAATGTAACTATCAATTTTGTTTGCATTTTTTTATAATTTTGAAATTATGAACAATGTTTTATAACATAAGTTGCAATCCTTTTTAATTTGGAAGTGAAACGTATCCATAAAAGTTTAAGATGTGGTTGCACATTAAAAATTTCACTAAATTAGGTACTTACCTCAGAACTATTTCAAGAAATACTTTCCTTAAAACGAGTTCTGAGGTAAATATCTAAATTAATGAAATTTGTATATGTGCGACTATAATTGCTCCACCCTTAGATATGCACTTGATGTAAATATAAGTCTTCAATAACTAACCCACGATATGCTGAAACCAAAGCACACAATAAAACATAGTACCTTAAATATCAGCGATTATCTGTGAGTTTTCAAATTGTATGATAACCCTAGTAAAGACTACTTGAATGTAACGCAAGACTACTTGAATGAGTCAATATAACTCATGGGTAAATATCGTTCTGTTGCAACATAAGCATGAGGCATGAATCTACTTGGCATTTGTTTGTGTTAGTTGCAGCTGATACGAACATCAGGTTATTGCGGAGGGATACAAGGTATGGATCCAAGGCTGGATATATCTTATCAAATTGCAATGTTGTGCAATGCCAGTCACATGTTTTAAAGTTTCTGTAAGAAGAGATTTCCACCCTGTTACATTGATACTTTCACAAAACACATTCCCACTCAGTATGCCAAAATTGTCAAGTGTTTTTTTAACACTGATTTCTAAGGAAAAAAAGTGGGTAAGAAAGTATTCTGGATCTCGTTTAGATATTTTTGTTCAGTTTATCACAAAGGAAATGAATATTTCCACAGTAGAACAGAAATACATCAGAACAAAGCCTTCTTTATGTAAATAAACAGTTGATAGTTTTAGTAAATAAAGTTTTGGGTTATAAACAAAATCACTCAGAGCAACTGGCAAAGCAGCATCCAGCCATATTGACCCTGGTTCTCAGAGTGCTGTGTTCGCTTGTTATCTGTTTTCTAGAAATATTAGTAACTTGGGGTACAGTCAGTAATACAATACAAATGGTTGATCTCTCGCACCTGCCGATATTTACTATTTAATAGTGCCATTAACACAATCTCGCTTGGTTAAGTCTCATATATTTGATTTACATACAGCTTTTTGCTTTACTATTTTATTTACGAACACACTTTAAAGTCTCAGGTTAAGGTTATATACTCGTAACATGACAGGATTTCTGTGTAACTGCAGTGTAGTAGATGAAATATTTCTCCTATCTCTAAAAATCAACTGGAACAGCTTAGAAATGGAAACCAGGGGTACCTAATTTAAAAATGTATTTTGCTTTTGTTTATGATTCTAGATAAGTTCACATGGCATGTAGGTGCTGTTTGGTGTAGAATTTCCATTAGTGGCTATTTGTGGTATTGCTTTAGTAGAAACTCGTCTCTGGCTTCTACTAGGGAAGTAAAACACAGTGATGTTACATAAATGTTTCAAAGGAGTGAAAACTTGAAATGCTAAGAAGCAACTAATTCATATCTTGGAGGTTATAAGATTTTGAGAAATGTTGTTGTTTTCTAGTGCCTTGCATCTGGCAATGAAGCCATTAGCATTCGTGCTTTCCAATACTTTTGAACTGTAGTTTCTTCTGATCTTAATGCTTCACAGGTCTTCAAGTGTTCTTCATTCATTTCTGCTGGATCGTTACACAGGACACATATCGTTTTGAGAAATGTTATTTAATCTATTTTAAAAGATTGCTAGCTAATATTTAAGTCAATTAGAGTGCATATAGCAGTTAGGTTACCTTTTAAATTAATTTTTTGTAAGCACACTTTCAAAATACATAGATGAAATCAAACTAGAAATAGGTCACTCATAGTTTATAATATCTGTCTCCTCAGTATTAACCTTCAAATAAGTATCCTTATTCTGACAGATGACATATGACTGACTGCATCTATGGTAGATTTTGATGGTGGACTCAAAGGTTCAAATTATTTTAAGTTCACAGAAAAAGAAAAAAATATGCAAATGGAGTTTTACTTTAAGAAGTGCTATTTATCCATGTAAATATAATTAGCTTAGTTAAAAGTTTGGTACCTTATAGTTTCATTTCTTCTTTAAGAAGCAGAATATGATTTTAGGATACATTCTGGTAAGTATTCAGATTTCCTTCCGAGTCAATGATTCTTTGTTTTACACTGGAAGGCAATGAAGGCACAACACTAGTATTACTGTTTGACAATTATAAAAGAGATTATGTTAACATTCATTAGACTGAACTACAAAACATAATTCTTTAAATGTTCTATGGCTGTATTATCCATTAATCTTTCCAGGGATGCATACAAAGGCCTTTCTCTGATTATAATGCAACTTGAACAGTTTAGAGAAATATTCAAGAATAATCCCTTTTTGCTAACAAAACTGGTTGGAAATGCTTAACCTGGCTCAATAAACAACTGATAGATTTTAATTCCTTCCAAGAAACAATGAAATAGTTTTATTTCTTTAGCTGTCTATTGTGAAGTTGCATCCAGAAAGTGGCAACGTTTATTTTATGCTTTTCAGAGTTTATGTTTAAATTGCTGACAATGCCAGTACAATTCAGTATGATAATGTTTTGCTTGTTACTTATGACATAGGATCGGGTATGAGGTGGGAGTTAGTATTGCAACCTTCAGGAGATCTTTTGTGCTTGTGCCCAGTTGGGATGCCCCGGGATGTAAGAATGAGGTGAGAGGAGACAGGAAGCAGGCAGATCAGGACTCACTACAGGGCAGAGAGCTGGGTTCCTACATATTTTCCAGAAACTCCCTGGTGGCAGTTGCTCATTCCCCTGGGAGGGGAGACTTGGAAACCACCCCCTTACTTGTTAGATAACAGGCTTTCATAATGACTACACCTGCAAGGTGTGTCATTTTTATTAATGTTAATTGTTCTCTCACATAAGCAGTGTGTAGGCTAAAGTTGGAAGGCAGAATTAGAGTGAAAAATTGAATGCCACAGCCAGGCTTTGAACCATGGATCTTCAGCTTAACTTGCTGCTGCTTTGAGCTACCACAGAAAACCAGTAAACCACAAGATCATCTTAAATTGATTTGAGATAACATACCCCAATGGAGGTTCACAATTCCCTATGTAAGTACTTTAACAGCTGGGGTTCATAGTTAACCACTATTAGGTGAATCAGTGATAATTCTCTTAACACATATGTTGTACATAGGCTAAACAATTGAATGTTATAGGTGCCTGGATTCAGCAGTACTTTTTATAACTAATTCTAAGAACTTGCAATAATTGCCATTCAATTTTCTGCGTGATGACTATTTCAAAGAAAGGCAATTAGAGAATAATTTCAAGAGAAAAGTTCATAATGACAATACTGATACAGATGAATTTCAGCAAATGCCAATTGTAGATGTTATATCCAAGTGCAAGATTTTTTTGCACTAGATTTTTATGACTTCTGAAAGCATTAGAAATCTGACTGACAATGGACCTAGTTTATGATTTAGGCTTTTTACTCTCATTAAAAGTCAAAATAAGTACGATTATAAAATACAGAACATTTTGTGACCCATCTGGAACTAACTGTCGAAATCAGAGTGTGACAAGTTAAGTTTTCACCTTCAATCTTTAAATTATTTTTAGTGATAATTTATTTATCCACTTATTAGTTTAGTTTTCTATGTATAAAATCTTTTATATTTCTTTTCTGAAAAGAGTTACCATCATGTAAGTTTAACACAGAGGTAGATCCAGGATTTCTTTTGGCGAAGGGTTAATATTTTAATTCAAAAGGTGAGTCGATTAATAACACTACACAAATTTCCCAGAACATGTTTCGGAAGCTGAGACTTTCCTCCGTTATCAACTGGACATTGACTATTAGAAACATTGTGAATACTTTAGAAACATAAAAAACAAACAGAAAAATCAGCAGTTGCCACTCACTTCTGGACAAAAAAATCACAACATAGAGCCAAAACAAGAGCTATCCACATGGGAACAAATCTTCATTTTGGAAAATAGAAACAGAGTACTCAATTTCGACATCCCCCAGAAGGATATTTTCAGCAAGTTCCTTGAACCACCACCAGAGGAGACCTCAGAGGAAACATCACCATCCACACCAGGGGAGAACCGTTGATGTCTGGTTGATAATGGAGGAAAGTCAGCCTCCGAAACATGTTCCAGGAAATTCCAAATGAATTGCTGTGTAGTACTATTAACAGACTCACCTTTTGGATTAAATTGATTATAATAACTGTTTTCAAACTTCCAAGAAAGAAGATAGGAAGGGCTAACATATTTTGAAACATCCTAACCCTACCAGTGAACAAAATATGGTCAGCAATAACTGATCCATGAAATATCCTTTGAATCCAAAGATTTATTTATATTTTCAGAAAACTTTGAAATGATTTTTAAATAGCAAGGCCTTTTAAACGTAATGTTTATGTAGTTTGATATTTCAGTTTTGCTAAAGGTTATAGATACTCATTCTTTGAGAGATAATTCTTATTAAGAAGTTATGTAAGAGTTAATGTAAAGCATATTTGGTTTGGCCTGTCTGTATATTATTTTCTTTTTCTTCTTTTCTTTTCATTTTTTTTTTCTCTTGGGTTAGTTGAACGTCTTTTGAAATACTCTGCCACTATGATAAGTTCACTCATTGTGTCTGAGAGAATAGGCATTTATCTGGTTTAAAAATAAAATAGAAGTAACAGTTGGTTCTGATTTTCCTAAAGCAAAACAATGTAAACTTGAGTGTAACAATTGTCATATTTTTTCATATCACTGCCAGGAAAGCTTCAAATCATGGTTTAACACATATTTTTTACTCCAAATATTATGTTGCACTAATTGATTGTTAGAATTAGGTAAAAACTGCTTATGCAGTACACCTGTAATCAAAGTGACTTATCAGAATGCACATCATCCAGAAAAATATAACAATTTTACAATTCAATAAATCTCACCAGGGATGTAAAACGTAAATCTTCATTCCACTTTTTAATGTGTTCCATTTTAGCACATTTCTTAATTGCAAATTAATACTTTTTAGTAAGGGAAATGAGTTATCTAGAGAAATATTTTCTGTCATTATAATGTGATGCCGGGCGCGGTGCACAGCAAAGGACGGCCGGGCTAAGCTATTTCACATCACATACCAGGCCGGCGAACAAAGGGGCTCAAGGTCAGACTACCTCGCGCGACTGTTTGTGTAAACGTGACTAACAATGAGCGCGGTGCATAACAATGGATTACTGGAACCTTGGAGAGGCACCCGGTGACCGGCGTGTTTATAGAAGTTCCAAAAAGGACCCTATAACGTCATCTTCACTATATAAGGAGACGAGAAAACAGCAGAAGAGAGAGTTACAGACACGAGTCTGTCAGTATCTCAGCGAGTGGGAGACAGGTGTGTGTGTGTTGGGGGGGGGGGGGTTGTGTGTGTGCGTGTGTGCTTTATTGTCGTGAAAGGTACGTCGCGTCGAAATGAAGTTTTAGTGAGTGTCGAGTGATTGTATCTTCGGAGTTTGTGTATGAGAGACAGAGAAAGTGAAGAAAGACAGTGAAAGGACTGAGTCACGGCTACAAGAACAAAACAGTTGGGAGTTGTAATATCACGAAAGTCTGTAGACTGTTACGTCAGTAGAAGAGAACTGTGCATTTGTGATAACATTTCAGAGGTAAAATAAGGTGACAGAAAAGTAACAGGACTGGACTTTTGTCGTTTTGTCACAACATGTTTATTACTATTGTTTTTCAACAGACATGAATAAGCATACAACGTTACAAACAGGTGCCTTTAACATGTAAATGAGGGAACGAGTATGCTAGTGGGTATTTAGTTTTATAGCAAAGAGATCAACATATCTTTATAGACATCTTGGAGGATCTGGTTTCATTCACTACCAACTTTATAATGCACTACGCATTTTATTTCCCATACAAGAGCATTTCAGATGCACTTTGCATGTAAAAATGAATTAAACATTACAAAACAAAGTTATAACAATTTTAGGGCATTTTCATTAGTGTCAAGATTGTTTTCCACAATTTTTCATAATTTAATTTAGGGAATTATATAAATGTGTGGCAATGTACTGGGATGTTTAGTAGTCGCTGAAGGAAAAGGGGGAAGAATTATGCAAAAGTAAAACCAGAAAATAAATATTCACATTTCAATCATTATGCTTCCCATTATGTTTGGTACTGAAGCATAGGTGCTGCCAAGTTTGGATGGTGACTGGTGTTCATTCGTAATGCAGATAAACTTTTGTTGTACCATTCATCTTCTGGGCTCATTCCTGAAAAATAACAATAATTATTAGTAGAGCTTAGTGCAAGAGCTGCTAAAAATCACTACAACAAGTTCAAAATAGATGTAAGCGCTATCAGAAATGAATTAGGCTTTGTCATTTACTGCCTAAAACACATTTTGACATGACAGAACAGTATAGAAACATTAAACAGCCATATCCCATACATAATATATCAAATTTGCTCAATTCCCCAATTATTTTAATTGTGTAAACCGTTAATGTTATTTCTTTAATGGAAAACCTGTTATCAGTTTTTTAAGACCAGAGTTGGGTAGACTAAAAAATGCAGACATAAGAGAACGACTGGGAGAATAGTAGGTATATACATAATAGAGGAAACAGCAATATCATCGACAATGGGGAGATCATGTGCAAAAAATGGGACCTTCGAAATTTCCTAGGTGAGAATTTCTGTACAAATCCCACGGACGTAGAGACAGGACGACCACGAATAAGATGGATAGAACATTCTAGTTAACCTCGTTACACGTCCTACTGCCTAATACTTGTTACGGAAGAAGAAGACGAAGAAAAGTAATTTTTTTCTAGAATACATTTTACAGTAGTCTGTAATTATTATTGAGTCTTATGCATTCTAGTCAAAAAGGCTACTGTTGTGTTTGTAATTAAATAAGTCTGGTCTTTTTAAATCAATATTGCATTTTCGCCCATGTGGGAAGTAGAAAACAGTAAAGTTATTGTAGAGCTGGCGCAACTAAAGCTTGCCAATCTGTAGGATATGCAGAAGGCTATTTGTTAAGCATATCTTATGTTATACAGTATCCATATTAGGGCTCCAGTATCTAACAACTCGGGGGTGTGTATATTCAGTGAATGAGTAGAGGGGTAGTACACAGTGGGAGCGGCAGGCACAACGCGATGTGGAGGCGGCATGTGGCATTCGGTCGAGCGAAGTAACCGACACTACCGAAGTTTTGCGCAGCTCTTGTTGGTAAGCTTTTGTTGCGTTTCCTCTATTAATAAACAAAGTGATGTATTTAATACTTAATATTAAACTGATCAATTTTCCAGTCGGAAAGCAATATGCTTTATCACGCTAAGCGGCCACTATTTTATTATTACACGAAACAATGCAACTATTGGCATAGGAAAAGAATGCCAGCGTTACAGAACTCCTTAAGCATGTTGTTAAAATGACTCTTTGACTCAGAGTGCAAAATAATAGATAATTGCAATATTAAAGTAAATATCATACTAATAAATAATGTTAATAAATAACAGCAAGGGAAATTTTGATAGTTCTCATTAAAAAGGGGGAAAAATAAAATAATAATAACAACAGTAACAGGCACTTACAGCCAGAAAAATCACATGATATTAAAATTGTATCAATTACAGACACAATAAAATTAATGTATTTTAATTCAGTAAGTATGAAATTTATTTATATACCATATACAACCTATGATTGTAAGTAAAGGAATGAAATAGGCAAATAGCCAAAGCAGAGCTCTAGTTATTAGCTTAAGTAACTCTGCTGGAGAAAGAGTTATACGAGAATTAGGTAAAGTAAACTTGAAGGATGATTATTGAAAGAGAGCTAAAATATTGATTTAGAATTTACCACAGGGGCGTGCTTTTAGCGTATTTGCCCAAAGAATTGACTGGTGAAATAAGGCACTAACATACAATAAATGATAGAAGTGAGCTGGGAAGAGCGGATATTGCCAGTATTCTAGAATTAGTTAAATGCCAGTTGAAAGATATGGACAGAGAACATTTATGAACAATTGGGAAAAAGAAGTTCTATAATATTTTATAAGGATTTTGGAAACAATAATGGGAAAAATACGTACGTATACCAAGAGACGTAATAAGAATTAAAGAGAAGGTATTGCAATTTTAAATTGGAAGTTTGAAGTTTAAATGGTTGCATGGGAGGGAAAGAACAAGGAATTTGTCCTATACGTGGGGATAGTATATTTTATTAGACAGGACAGAATGAGTTTATTAAAAATAAGTGGTTTCAGACTGCAAAATAGAAGTGATTAAACATATATTTTTAACCAATCTCGGATTAGTAATTTAGACGGGTTCTTGTTTAGGGTTAAAGAGAAAATGGATGTGTTTGGTAGATTAAGGATACCCAGCTGTGAAATTTTGAAAATCTACAGTTTTCATTGGATTGATTTGAAATTTTAACACAACAATCACTGTGTGGTGAGGAGTAACTGTGCTAAATTTCATGCAGTTAGTCAGATTAGTTGCTAACATATTAATATTTAATTATATTTTTTAAATATTTGTATAAATGGTTCCCCATGATGCAATTTTGATTTGAAAAACTTAATAATTTTCAGTTATGTCCTATAATAGAATGTTAGCAAATTGATGAGATAATTTCTTAATCTTATTATTAGTTTGGATAAAAGTAAATTTTAAAGTTTAAATTCATATTTTTTTTTCATTTAAATTTCGAAATGTAAACTTCAATATTTAATTACTCAGCAGTTATTCACGTTATGAAAAAATTATCTCATCACTTTTTTAATGTTATTTCTAAGCAGGTACACCACATTTCATGCATAAGTACTGAAAATTGCATCGTGTGGAGCATTTTAAAGAGCAAACAGTGCTAAAAATAAAAACATGGAAAAACTAAGTTTGTAGTCATAGCAAGGATAATGGAACTGTATGGATTTAAATGGACATGACCACTTACAAGCAATCAGTTAGGCGGTCACGTGACCTAGTTAAAAAGGCCGTAAGTCTATAAAAAGTATATCAAAATAAAGCAGGAGATTTGTACTATTTGATAAAACAAAAATCCATTTTTGGCAATTTTTGAAATGTTTAGCCTTTTTACACAGATGGGTATCCACTGACTAGTTTGTCGACCCAAGAGCAGTCACACTATAAGCTACGCACACATATTTTAAAACATCAATAACTGAAACACTATTAATATTATAAATCTGGTTTGCCAACTAGCTAAGTTTGTTACCTTGAATCATATGTATTTAATTTTCGGAGTTTTTACGTCAATGCTTTGGTCCATGGCTAACGAAATAGGCAGACTACGGCGCGAATCTAGTCCAGTCATAGCCCAATGAAGCAAAATCACAATCACCTAATACATCCATAGTCTAAATAACCAAACAAATTGTTCGTTGAATTCATACAATATACAGTTTTATCATGATGGTATCAGACTACTATTACTACATAAATCCGATTCGCGCCGTAGCCTATATTTTTCGTTAGCCACGCTTTGGTCATAAAGAGAGCATAAATAAGGTGCTGCACCATTGTGAGAATTAACTTACTAACAAAGCGATTAATCAAGGTTGGGGTTTTCCTAGAAGGGACAGATGACTGCAGTTCAGCTGACATTACAATATGTTCGGTCCTCTTTTTTGTCTTACACCTTTTTTGGTATGTCGGCAAAGCCAGACATGGGAAAATGGGTAACACGATGCCTCAAATGAGCTCCGGGGTCCGTTGAATTAGTTATCTAACATTCATCTTTACAAGATAAGAGACTATGCCGAAAAAAATGGCTTATCTGGTAATCCGACTTAACCGAGATGCGAACTCAAAATCGCTCGAATATGAGGGCACGGAGATGTGTACTCATGCCCGACCAACCTTAGACCTACATGTCAGTCAAAGCTAAGCACAAAATTCCCTTGTGGTGATCAGAAAGCACATTAAAATACGTATAATCTGTTTTTTAATTTATATTTCAACCGAATAATATTACAGAAATCCCAGGGATTGCGCATGTGAATGGAAAAATCTCGCCAATACCAACTTTTTAGCTTTCCAGGTAGTGAAAATGTGAAAAGACCGAGTAGGATTATAATATACTATGCTCTCAAATATAGATAGATTAAGTTGTTGAAAAAAATAAATGTTTTACTAACTAAACTTGACGTTTGAAACAGAATGCTTAGGGAAATTTAGCAAAACTAACACCAAAATTAACACCACGGCCATATCGGGTTTATAATAAATTATGATGGTTTGGTAATACCTGTGTATGAACTATCAGCGATAGTTGTGAGATAGTTATTTATGTACAATCTGTTTAGCGCGTGAGCGAATACCAACAATGAAAATATTATACACGTATTACATACAACGTATTATGCAATTTTAACATTAAAATGCTTAAAAATGCTTAATAAATTTCCTAAATGTAAAATTATGTTATCAGAGATCACAGATGTATGACGTAATATGGTCACTAAGAAGATGTTTAATTTGTTTCAACACTTATAGACGAAAATAGAAGGCAATGATAAAACTGTTGAAAATTTTGAACCAAGCCAAGAGCTGAGAGTTTATTAATTCCAGAAGAATCAAAAGATGTTTACGAAAAAGAATATGAAAAGGTTTTGGATGGAGATATGAAAAATGCGTTACTTTGACTAACGAAACCACATTACTGCATGTTTTTCAGAGGTGGTAGTTATGCAAGTTTTCTTACAGGCACATTTGAGAAAATTATGTATTGGCTGTGATGACGTCATGTTACCATTCATTTTCTGGCACTGGTGCGAGAAGTGGGGTAATTTCACACGATTTATAACGTCATAACAACCCGTTTTAATTTTAGGGTTGCATAAAGAATTGTTATTTATTATTTTGTATGTCCTGAAATAGAACTTGGATTAACTTCAGGCCATACAGACTCTGTAAAGAGTTAAGCACAAATAAATATTAGCTTAGTTATAGGGAAGCTTTTTATGTATTTAATAATAGCAACCCATCTTGTTGTAAATTTTGTGATTGATGTTAAAGTTGAAGGCATTTTAATGAAAATCAGCCATTTTTGAGAAAATCATAACTTTCGCAAAAATTTCCATGTAAAGGGTAGTTTAGGGTAGAGTGATGTTCTTAAAAATCTTCTTGTCACATACTTAAAACATATTAAATTTCAATGCCAAATTTGTTTTTACTTTCTCTACTGGTAAGTAGGGGAAGTATTACATTCCACCCAAAAATTCGATGTCGAGATTTCACCGGAAATATATGTTTTGGGACCCCCTGAATCCAAAAAAAAGCATTTTTAGAAAAAGGTCCGTGTGTGAGTCTGTGTGTCTGTCAGTCTGTGGACAGCATAACTCAAAAATGAAAAGTCGGTTAAAAACCAAAGTTGGTATTTAAGTTTAATGTCTTTCAAGGATGTGACACGAAAATTTTGAAGAAAATAGCCCCACCCTAAACTACGGTTTACATGGAAAATTTTTCGAAAATTTTGATTTTCTTGAAAATGGCTCTAACGATTTTGATTAAAATGTCATGTTTGAGATATTTTTATGACAAATGAAATTTATATCTTGAATTTTCTGGCTATAGCCCCTGTAGTCGTATTTACTCTGGACAACTTTTGCACAACTGGTAAACCGTTAGAGATAGACCAAATTATACTGTACAAAAATGTAGATCTTGCTAAAATACATAATTTATGTCTCAATAAATTTTCTTGTAGGGTGAACCATTTCGGAGATATTCCTTGCTATGTGGGTGAGTTTCGGAAAACTTAGAACTTTCGTGAAATGGATCATCGTTGTTCATTTTTTTATATGTTAAGTGTGCAAAGGGAACAGAATCTCAAAGCTTTAAAAGATTTGACTATCGCACAAAGCCTACTATATTCTAATATTCCCCTTGCACCTACAAGGAAATAAGCAATAAGATAATTTGTACAAATGTTTATCTTAACTAACGCGAAGAAGATATGGGAATAAGAGTTTGTAAGAATGGTTAGTACAAGAGTAGAGAAAGTCATGTGAGTGCAACACATCAGATTTTTTAGTTTCGTTTTTGAGTTATTTTGTTCAGACTCACACACACAGACTCAAACACGGACCTTTTTCTAAGAATGTTCTTTTTGGATTTAAGGGGCCTCAAAACATATATTTCCGGTAAAATCTCGATATAGAAGTTTTGGGTCGAATACAATACTTACTTTACTATACGTAATAGAGAAAGTAATAAGCGATATTAGGAATGTAACACATCACTTTTTTATGGTGTTGAGGCATAGTGAATTATGATATTCCTGACTTAAATGGCAGAAAATAAGTGTTATTTCAATATGCTGTAGCTAAGTAAGTTATTTGAAGAATACAGGAGCTTGGCGTAAGTGAATGTAGGAGCGCTGTGACAGTTTGCCTACAGGAAGAGTTTCCCAGAGGAACCACAGGAAGATGGGACGGCGGTTGCTTGCTTGCTAGCAAGATAGACGGGCGATGAAGTAACGTAGAAACTTCGCCGTTCGCAGCACGGATCCCCCTACCCACTCCATTCCAAAAAGTTCCAACCGGGGGAAAAAAAAGGAAAGAGAAGGGAATATATAAAGTAAAGCGAGCAAAGGGACAGGCAAAGGAAAGAAAAAAGAACTCATAGTCTCGTGCAAAGCTTTGGCTTCTTTGGAAAAGATAGTGGAAGAAGCCATTTTCTTGTTTTCTTTTCTTCCTCCTTTCTTGTCATTGTTCCAGAGGATACGTGTGCGAGGAAACCTTCAATGCCTTTGATAATGCCAAGACTAGCAATACATACATGTCTCCTTAAACCGCTTTTTGAAGCTGTTCTCTAAGACAGACATACAATTTTTATGAACCTAAGGTTGATATTATTGCTTTCTAAAATTACCAACATGTGTAAGTATCGCCTGTAAACTGGGCTAATACAGAAACACGCATCACAATTTTTCTTTCACCTTATTTTGAAATCGAAATCCTAAGACAGACCAGGCTTTGCTAAGATGAGCAGTAAATTCTACTTCCACTATTTAGGAAGATATTATCTTGTAGGCTAAACAGCCAAAAAAAAAAAAAAAAAAAAAAAGTCATCCTTTATATTTGTACTTTCTCTACTGGTAAGTAGAGGAAGTATTGTATTCCACCCAAAAATTCGATGTCGAGATTTCACCGGAAATATATGTTTTGAGGCCCCTGAATCCAAAAACGCTTTTTTGGAAAAAGGCCCCTGTGTGTCAGTCTGTGTGTCTCTCAGCCTGTGGACAGCATAACTCAAAAACGAAAAGTAGGTTCAAAAGCCAAAGTTGGTATTTAAGTTTAATGTCTTTCAAGGGTGCGACACGAAGATTTTGAAGAAAACGGCTTCACCCAAAACTACCATTTACATGACAAATTTTACGAAAATTTTGATTTTCTTGAAAATGGCTCTAACGACTTTGATTAAAATGCCATATTTTTGCGATATTTTTATGAAAAATGAAATGTATATCTTGAATTTTCTGGCTATAGTCCATGTAGTCATATTTACTCTGTATGAATTTTGCACAGCTGGTAAACCGTGGGAGATAGACTAAATCTTACTGTACAAAAATTGTAGGTGTTGCTAAAACACACAATTTATGTACAAATAATTTTTTTTTGTAGAGTGAACCTTTTCTGAGATATTCCCCGTTATTTGTGTAAGTTTTGGTGAACTTATACTTCTGTCAAATATAACATCGCCATTAATTTTTAATATGTTAACTGTGTAAAGAGAACGAAATTTGAAAGCTTTAAAAGATTTGACTATCGCTCAAAGCCCCTTGTATTCCCTTATTCCCGTTGCACGTGCAAGAAAACGAGCAATAAAATAATTTCTGCAAACGTTTATCTCAACTAACACAAAAAGATAGAAGAATAAGGATTTTTAAGAATAATTAGTACAAGAGTAGAGAAAGCAATGTGAGGGCAAAACATCAGATTTTTATTACTTAAAACGTTCCACGTGCGAAACTGTTTGACTGATTTTAAGCAAAGCTTTATGGATGCTTAGTTAAGAAATTCACATAGCAATTTTATAATGTGGTTATGTTTTATTAAATATTTTCATAGTCTGGTATGCATAAAATCGAAAAAATGTCAAAACCAAAGGGGTTATCGTTTTCTAGAATAGCTTCATTTGAATTTAAAAAACTCCAATGTTGGGTTGTTGATTATGATCTGTTAAAGACAAAATAAGATCCTCAGTAGGATACAAAAAGGCACTAGGCACGTGGGGTATTTGTAATTAACACAAGCTAATTCAATCCAGAACGAAAGCATTAGTATCTAAAAGAAATGCAGATATCCAATTGCGTGTGATTGATATGTTACATAACATTTTCGGGTTGCTCGAATGGAAAGTGTGAATTTTTAGCTTTTTCACAGGTGAAAAAGTGGTCTTACTGCATACGGCACCACAAGCGGCGACACTGATGGTACATAAAATGAAATTATAATTGGGAAAGGGAATTTGGGAAGTAAACTTTTCAGGTCTAAGTTTAAGTACCTACCTAGCATTTGCCAGTTAAGTGGACTGAAGAATCTGGAAGAAATCTCTTGTTAGGTATCGCGGTCCGTGGTATTTGAATCAGGGACCTCCGTTTCAGGCATCTGTGTCTTTAACAACCTCAGCTACCCGTGTCGGTATTGTCAAATAATTGGCAGGATGGACTGGGGTATACTAAGTTAGTTGGAATATAAATAGTTTCCTTTATTGGAATAGGCTAAGCTAAGGTCAATATTTTTACTTTCTCTACTCATATATTAAGTAGAGGAAATATTGTATTCCACCCAAAAATTAAATATCGAGATTTCACCGGAAATATATGTTTTGAGGCTGCTTGGACCCAAAAAGCATTTTTAGAAAAAAGGTCTTTATGTGTGTATGCGTGTGTGTATGTGTGTATGTGTGCGCACCTATGAACAACTTAACTCAAAAACGAAAAGTCGGCTAAAGACCAAACTTGGTATTTAAATCCAGCATCTTCCAAGGATGCCGTGCGAAGATTTTCAAGAAAATTCCCACCCCAAACTACCCTTTACATGGAACATTTGTTGAAAGCTCGATTTTCTAAAAAATGATTCTAACAATTTTGATTAGTATATAGGTATTTATAAATGTATATTTTGGATTTTCTTTGAATAACCTCTAAAGTCCTCTTCCTTCTGGGTAAGTTTTCTATAACTGACAAAGTATTTATACAAATAGATAAAATCTTACTGCACAAAAAATGCAGTTCTAAATTTATATCAAATCACTTCGTTTATGAAGTGAACATTTCCGAGGTATTCCTTGCTATTAATTTGAATTTTTAAATACTTATAATTATCTCAATTAAGATTTTTGTTTTGTTTTGAATACGCTTCCTTTTTATCTCTTGGCCTACAAACAGAACGAAATTTCAAAGCAATCACAGCGACCTGCGCTTAAAAGGACCGACTTAAACCCTACTGTATTCCCATATTCCACTTGCACATAAAGGGAAATAAGCAATAAGATAATTCCTAGAAACCTTTATCTCGATTAACATGTAGTAGATAGAAGAATAAGCGTTTGTGAGAATATTTATTTATTTATTCTTATGAATAGTTTGTACAAGAGTAGAGAAAGTCGTGTGAGTGCAGCATATTTTCTTTCACTATCACCGACAGCATATTCCGGCTTCTTTGTATTCACGTTCACTAAGCATGTATGTATCTAGATGAAAATTGAACTGAATCTTCAGGCCACTAAGTGTAATAAAAATACTTGAGCAAATTTATTATTTTAGTACTTATAAAAATATAATAATCATGGGTGTGTGATTGCATTTACAGTGTGTAACAGGAGATTCCGACGTTTACCTATGTGCAGCCTCGCGTCTATGCAACTTGCATGACAGCGCCTTTGCTAGACTGACCCGCAGCACAATTATGTCATAGAAGTTGCCTAGGTAACACGGCTAGCTGATTAGACCTAGAACGTAACTACTTCCAGATGAACTCCATCCTTTTTGGGGGAAATCTTTTCTTTCCGCTTCCAAAGATTAATCCTAGGTACCTCCAAACCTAGGTTCGCCCGCCTCTGTACTCTGGTGGTAGCGTGTCTGGCTCACATCCAAGAGGCCACGAGTTCGAATCTCGCATAGCTACCTCGATAAGATTTTCTACGAGGCTTTCCCTTATCCTGAGAAGACTTCCCCTTGTGGAAGAAGAGATGTGGGATGTTCTAGAAGAATATGGGAATAAATTGTTGGAATATGAAGACAGAACTGGCAGAAATAGGAAATGCCTGAAGCGCAGAGGAAGAAGACGACGACGAAGAAGAAATATCTTTGTGTTTGAAATGATCTGTAGTGCACAAGAGATCACATAGTGCCATATCAATAATTGAAGCAACTAAGAGTTAAAGTTGGTGGTTAATTTTACATTTCAGAAAATAAGCGTGCAGGAGGCAGAGATCGAACCACCATACTCGGCACTTTTGAATCCTACTAAAATAATTATTATTTTATTTATGCCAACAAACTTACTGTTGGTAATTTGTCTCTGATGTGAGACTGCCTTTGTGGTTTACCAGGAGAAATACGAACTGGTTTGAGAATTTAATGCCATTCTGGCAGTTTGTCACAATAGCTCAGTGGTAGAGCAGCCGCCCGGTAAGCGGAAGGTCTTTGGTTCAAATCCCAGTTGTGGCATTGAATTTTTAAGTTCCAGTTCTACCTCTCCTACTGAAGTATTTTATATGCGTAAAGACAAGAAAACTTTTTAACTGGAATTATTACATAATTTGTGTTGCTGGCGGTATATTCTCCCACTAGATTAGAAAAAAATGTAATAATCGTAATTAGGGAAAATTAAAACTTAATAAATGACTCATTAGTAGGGGTTTCTGTGTTGTTCTTTACGATAAAAAGGTGTGTAGTTGCCATGAATGATATTTAGGTCGTGGCGAACATTTAACTGCTCCAGTAAAATTTGTTTTAAATAGAACTAAATGTATTTAATATAGATATTTATATTCGTCCGACTAGGGCAGCGTCAAAGGAAGGCATGACAACGAAAGAATAATTGAACTAACAGATCGCCGGAGTATCGGATTAATTCCATTTCTAATATCCTGTACAATTTTTACCGTGGCCTGTAATACTTTTTTCAATATCTAGAGGTGCCGGAGATGGTGCAGCGTCTTGGGTTTATATAAAGATTCATCATTTCCGTTGCAAGATGGGAATCTTGATCGCGTTCCTAAGAAAATGCGGGGGCGTCTTGTGGTGGAACAGACGGCGCGAGGGTTTCATTTCCTCACCCTGATTACATGAAAACCAGAGAACGACGAAAATTGGAGAATTCCCCAACTCCTCTCTCGCAACAGCAGCTGCTGCCTTCAACATGGACCAACCTCTTCGCTAAAAATGTTTTGGTGTTCTGTTTTGTACGTAAGATACGCACAAGTAGTTTTTGAACCAATTTGCACCGATCTGCACATTCTGTTATTGTATATAACTGCACAGAAACCTCTGGAAGTGCTTGGTGTTGCCATCAAACTTGACAATATTCAAGTTACAAGTACTGCGTAACAGTATTAAATGGTCAATTATATTCGGCAGTTTAAATGTTAAATATATAGCGTCATTATTATTTATTTATACCAACAAACTTACTGCTAGTGTTTTCAAACACACAAGCCGTGTGTGGGCAATGTTTGTGAGGTAGAATGGGAACTGAAAAATTCAATGCCATAGCTGGGATTTGAACCACAGACCCTCCGCTTATCAGACGGGTGCTCTAACCATTAAGTCGCCATTGGGGTAATTGACTCTGTTGTGAGACTGCCTTTGTGGTTTACAGGGAGAAATACGAATTGGTTGGAGAATTCAATGTCATTCTGGCAGGTTGTCACAGTAGCTTAATGGTTAGAGCGCTTGTCTGGCAAGCGGAGGGTCTGTGGTTTAGTGAATGTTTAGTGAAACTGCCATCATCACATCATCATCAACATCACCACGATCATCATCATCATCATCATCATCTCTTCATCATCATCATCATCATCATCATCATCATCATCATCATCTTCGTCGTCTATTGATTTTGTTTTTTGATGATTCAGTTTAATGAATCTAGATATTTAACGTCACCTGTACTGTCCGGCAGATCTTTTAAATAAAAAAATACCTATATGTATTAATATTATCCACAGCATATTGGAAAATCCACAGATATTTTGTTGAAATTTGTACCACTTATTGCACACAATAATAGTAATGCTTTTGCCATACTTCAAAATTCTTCATTGCATTCTTATTTAAAAATTAACTGTTTCTTATGTAAATTCATTTTTAAATAAAATGTTCCACACGATATCATTTTAAGAATATTCACACAAGAAATTGAAATTTTAGAATAAACGACTTTACAAAAAATTTAAAATATCAGTGTCTTTTATATTAAACGTAATTATTGTAGATAAAATTACTGTTTGCGCACTCTAAAGTTATACATTTTTTCGACAGTTAATAATTTATTTCTTAAAATTAGACTTTTGACAGACAATAATGTAAAAAATTGCATCGCTTGAAGCATATTTCTGTCCATCTATGTATAGCTTCAATCAATTGATAATTTGAATGCGACAACTTGGAAAAACCGATGTGATTTCTCAACGTTTAGGATTAATATTACCTTATAATGGTAAAAATTAACTTTTTAATATTTCATTACTTAGCTCTATTTTCACAGGTGCATTACATTAACTGTTAATTTTTCCCTACATAGAATAACCATACTTCTTTATTCTCTAATACAGTGGGAATATACCGTCAGTAATACGACCTATGTACGGTTGTAGACAACATTGCTTTTTCTTGTCGTTTCTGCGAAGTTTCTTGCATATGAAACATACAAAGTTGTGATATGTTGAGCATTACTGATTATTTCAAACTCATATTTGCGTATGTTATTATCGATAACATAGCAACAGTTACGCCGGCAAAAAATAGGGCCAAACCGTAGTCAAGTCGTCATACACATACTTGACCAAGGCCCTGATTTAAAGGTCCTCAAACGGGTTAGAAAAGTAATTTCTATAATTAATCGACATGGTTCCTTCAGGTAATTCTCTGTGTCGCCTCTGTAAACAATCAACAGAAATTGCAGAATGGTTCCTCGTAGAAAGGTAGATTTATATCTTGGGGGTAAACTCGATCCTCAGGAGAAATGGTTGGTGTGGCGTCGGTGAAGAGCTTTGCAGGTTCTTTCCTATACCACGTCCACAACGTAAGTAAGACTGGAATGGGTTTGAATGATATTTGATGGGAATCTATGTACGATCAGTGCAATAGATCATCCATAGCGCCCTGTCTGCACAGTCTGCAGCCTGCGAATGGCTTTGCAGCGTGAGGATTAGGGGGGGGGGGGGGGCGGAATAATCGCCCGATACAGGCGTAGCATTAGGTATGTGGGCATGCTGGATCGGAATACAAGGTACAACTGCCTCAGGGCAGCGCGGCCGATCACGACCTTTGTTCTGACGTGAGGAGTGAATGTCAGTCCATGATCCAGTTAGCCTTTATCCTTCTCAAACAGAATCCTATGGTTTCTCAGACATTTTTTTATTAGATGAAGGTGACTTCACTTAATTATTTTTCGTTGCTCAAAATAGTTTTTGGAAATGTGTGCAATAACAGCAGCCATTGCTAAATGTTTAATCATACACGAGTAGAATCGAAAGACAGATTTTTCACACCTAATCTACATTAAACTTGAAGCTCCAAGCAATCAATCTCGTCTTATTCCGCTTGGGGCATTCCCATCAAATATCACCATCTTATGGGAATGCGTAAATAACATTGCAGCAAAGGCTAATGTTATGGTATGTGCTTTTCTTCTAGAAGTTGCCGAATTGTTTCCTCGCTCAGAACAGTGCGTCTGGCCTATTGTCATCCAAATTTACGAAACGATTCGCTGTCTGTGCCAGATGTTCAAGTAAATCATGATCATTTTTATGTCGTATGGTGAGCTGGCAGTTCCTGTTCCACAGTGCTCTTACAGTTAGCCGACGGCGTGCTGTAGTGTAGAGTGTTAAGCCATTGTGCGTACAGTTGGGGGAAGCAGTTATGTTATGGCAAAACTACATTTCTTTCGTAGGTAACATACCATTTGTTTCTTTGTACGACTAGTTTTTTAATCTGTGGAGATATTTGAGTGCGCACAGTTCCGCCAGATAGTGCTCCACTCCACAATAGGAAATTTAGTTATAACTGAGTGGCTCAGTGCAAAAGTGGACAAGTCAAAACAAAAGTTCAGGTATTTAGTGTAACAGTGAACCAAGTCTGAATCCATAAGATTGCGTGTATTGTGAGAGTAAATGCTGAAGGAATACCATTTGTTTCATGTTTGTTTCCCTCCAGAACTGATGATGCAGTCAATAGTACATGATCTTCCTGTAAAAAGTTTGTCTTTAAGAGCATCCCGAATAATAATATGCATCAAATAGGATTAAGATTCGGATATGTTGGTAGTCATCCAGTTGATTCACTTGATTCACTTACTTTAGTCTTGAGCTAAAGTGTTTAATGAACAGGAGCCCCATCTTGCTGAAAATAACACTGTTTATCATTGTGTTGTGCATCCATAAAGTTACACGAATAATTGTGTACCTACTTTTGCTGAATTGTGAACTTCTTAGAAATCTACACTGTTTAAACCTTTTGGTCAAAATATTTCACAATGACCAATCTGGCAGAAATTATTGTCCCTACAATACAGGAGTGGGTGAAAATTATGCTACCTTGAATATACAATCTTTACTTACATGTTCAATTCCTTATACAGAAACTTGCATAATTTGGGCAATATTAATTTGGAAACTTGCGTTTTAAGTCTCAGCAAAAATAGTAGACTACTCCTCAGGAATTCCGAAAACTCCCCTGTTATTGCTTTCAACTTCTTACATAATGCACGGGACAATAGTCAGCTCTTCACTGTACTCAATTTCTTTGAACATCCAATTGATATTATGCGGAGACTAATGATAAGTTGGAAAGCCAAGGTCGTTACAGCACGGACTTTTGAGCAGGAGGTGCTGATGTTTTAAGGATACTCAAATAATTGGTAATTGTTTTCGATATAAAACAAAAATACTAGTAATAAAGCATCTACCTACAGATAAATATACCAAACAATGAGACGAAAGCTGGAGATGAAACAGTTAAAAAAATCGAAAAGATGTGATATTTGGACATGTAAAATTCTAAAACCTTAAGTTCCTATTTACCATTGCTAAAAACTTAACAACTCTTTCGGCGGCTTGTTTATCGTCCACCAGGACCTCTGCAAATGTGACTGGCAGTTGCAGAGTCTGGAAGGCGCGCTCTAACAGCATATGGCGAACCGACAAAAGTTTGTCATACAGCCCACAAAGAGGAGTAGGCTCTCCCCCTTAACCACGTGTAAAATTGCAATGGCCAATGCGTAATCCAGGCAAGATCATTTCCTCGTGACGAGATACGCGAGAGGAGGTTAGCCAATTTATCGGAATTTCTTTCACTGCCCTACGCTTATTTCCGCGGAGAGCCAGCCAGCCCGACAGCACTTCAAGCCTAAAGTCTTCTGAAGTAATACGACAGATGGTAATGCTGGTTCTGTGGTTGATAAGGTATTAGTTACTTTCCCATATTTTTACTTTTTGTTATTAGTTCTGGTAGTGTTGCATTTCTATCCACCCCCATTCTAACCACTGCGTCCAATCGCTTCTATTATCGAAATATAACTATGACACTTACCCATTGCGTCCTGCCTCATGCCGGAGACTCCCGTCATGTTGGTAGCACTGTGCGACATTGAGAAAGGCTGAGTCATACTGGGATATGAACTGGTGGTCATCTGCAACATACAAAGTTCATAACTTTAGAGTACCATCTTGTGAACAAATGCACTCTGTTAGGGTAACCAAAATATATTATTTTATGGTAACATTGACTATTTTTAAAATAAATGTGTTCCACTCACATGACTGTCTCTACCCATTCTTCAACTAACTATTCTTGTATATACTTCATGTAAGTCAAGATATAAATTTCTAGAAATGGATTTGTTACACATTTTCCTGTAGATACAGTGGGAATAGATACGAAAATTAACTTTGTAAGAATAGCTATTTTGTATGCACACTCGTAAACGATAGAGGGCAGAGAATGTCATGTGAATGTAACACATAAGATTCTTACTTTCTCTCTACGTAGGGGAAGTATTGCATTGCACGCAAAAATTCAATATCGAGATTTCACCGAGATAGATGTTTTGGGACACCCTGATTCTGAAAAAGAGCATTTTTGAAGAACATCCGCGCGCGCGCGAACAATATAACTCAAAAATGAAATATATAAGATTTGGTTCTAATTTAAAGTGCTTCTTTTAGAGTCTGTCGTAATGTCGACTACTGCGGTGTGAACCCGCAACCTCATCAAATAAAATTCTGCAGTCATTTTCGAGACTGTTTACTCTGTATAACTTCTGCATAACTGGTAAACCATGAGAGAGAGAGAGAGAGAGAGAGAGAGAGAGAGAGAGAGACCAAATCTTACTATACAAAAAATGTAGAACTCGCTAAAACACACAAGTTATATCTGTATGAATTTTTTGTGGGGTGAACCAATTCGGAGATATCTATTTGCAGTACTAGAATTTTTCTCAAACGAAGGTCGTTATTCACCTTTTTACTTTCTCTATGTCGATCAACCTCGATGTCAAGATTTCAGCAGAAATATGTTTTGAGGTCCCCTGAATCCAAAAAAGTACTTTTAGAAAAAGGTCCCCGTGCGCGCATGTGTGTGTATGTGTGAGTGTGAGTGTGTGTGTGTGTGTGTGTGTGTGTGTGTCTGTGGACAGCATAACTAAAAAATGAAAAGTCTGTTAAGTTGGTATATAAGTTTAATGTTTTTCAAGGGTGCGACACGAAGATTTTGAGGAAAATTCCTCCACCCTAAACTACCCTTTACATGGAAAATTTTTTCGAAAATTTTGATTTTCTAGAAAATGGCTATAACATTTTGATTAAAATGACATGTTTGAGATATTTTTATGACAAATGAAATGTATATCTTGAATTTTCTGACTATAGCCCATGTAGTCCTATTTACTCTGGATGACTTTTGCATAACTGGTAAGCCGTAAGAGATAGACCAGATCTTCCTATACAAAACATAGTGATCTTGCTAAAATATACAATTTACGTCGGCATAATTTTTTTTTTGTAGAATGACCATTTTGGAGTTATTCCTTCCTATATGTGTAAGTTTTCCAGAACGTAGATCGTTATTCATTTTTATATGTTAACCGTGCAAAGAGAAGGGAATTTGAAAGCTTTAAAAGATTTGACTATCGCTCAAAGTCGACTGTATTCCCATATTCTCCTTGTACCTACAAAAAGATAAACAATAAGATAATTTCTGCAAATGTTTATCTCAACTAACACGAAGAAGATATAGGAATAATGGTTAGTACAATAGTAGAGAAAGTCATGTGAGTGCAACACATCAGATTTTTACTATCTGTTTAGCTGTGCAAAGAGAACGGAATTTCAAAGCTTTAAAATATTTGACTGTCACTCAAAGTCTACTGTATTCCCATATTTCCCTTGCATCTGTAAGAAAATCAGCAGTAAGCTAATTTCTGCAAATGTTTATCTCAACTAATATGAAGAATAGGAATAAGAGTTTGTAAGAATGGTTAGTACAAGAGTAGAGAAAGTTATGTGAGTGCAACACATCAGATTTTTTTGTATCATAGGTAATTAAATCTGCAGTCTTTCTAAGGGATTATTCAGTATTTAGTTAATTTATTAACAAGTGTAGTATAGTGTTGGAGAGCAGTTGCAGATGCGAAAAGAACGCGAATGCAATCCCGCACGGAAGTTTGGCAGCAGTGAGAAGCCTATCTGTCGGTTTCCGTCTTGTGATAGAATTAACACGATGTGGAGGAGAGCAAATCTGTTTAATTTGCGGGACGGGAGGAGTTCTTGCCAACATCGAAATGCTATTCAGATGTTTTATTGGATTCATTAGGTCCGTTAAATGGGATAAAGAGAATGTTTATTCAGTGAAAGGCTCTCTTGTACATCTCAAAGAGAGCCGGTAAAATGTCCGTATGTTGATTCCTCCCTTCCAGCGTTCCTGACTACAACAAAATGCCTGCCGCCTTCTTCCTTCCCCCTTTTTCGTCCTCCTTAAACAGTTGCGTAAACAAATTATATTGATTTTTCATACCATAGACTCGATTCAAGAATTGGATACTTTTGTCTTCAAGTGCCGGTGTTCTGGCCAAATGACAAATGTGAAACAAGAGATGCTATTCCTCGACTATTTCATGCATTAAATTATCATGCACGAATTATCACCTGGTTATTCGTTTGTTTGGTGCAAATTACATATCACCAGGCCATTTATTTTACGTCAGTAGAGGAAGTACTGTATTCCACCCAAAATTCGATGTCGAGATTTCACCGAAATATGTCTTGAGGTCCCCTTAATAAAAAAAGGCATTTTTAGAAAAAGCTCTATCTCTCTCTCTCTCTTTCTCTCTCTCTCTCTCTCTCTGTGTGTGTGTGTGTGTGTGTGTGTGTGTGTGTGTGTGTTTTAAAGATTCTTTATTGTTCTACATGTTCCATTACAATATGTAATACTACATGTTGGGTTTGCTTACAAAGTAAACTAATAATCATATATTAATTAAGATGAATAAATGTATAGATTTGTACAATTCAATTATTTTTCGTTAGATCAATTGCATTTGCATACTGAACATATTCTTTAAAATAACTTTTAGCAATTTCGGCTTTAGTTGGTGGCCATTTTCCTCTTCTTTGAATTATTTTTCTTCTGAATGTTCTTCTTTTTTCCTCTAGATTTCTGCAGTCATATAATATATGGTCTGTTGTTTGCTCTCCTCCATTACATGAACAACTTGGGTCGTCTGTGATGTGGAACCTATAGTAGTATGCTTTAAGTCTTCCGTGTCCTGTCAGTAGTGTTGTAAGGTTTGCCGTTAGATTTATCCTTAACTTCATTCTGTCTGCTACAGTAGGAAAGTATTGCTTTGTTTCCTGACCTTTAGTTGTTTCTTGCCATTGACTTTCCCAATGTTTTAGACTTTCTTGTCTTAGCGTTCTTCTAACAAAACTCTTTGGAAGTCTATTATAGCTGCATTCCTCTTCGTTTGTAATTGCTCTCTTTGCTAGTTGGTCTGCAATTTCATTGCCTTGTATCCCTATGTGTGCTTTGACCCACCCAATTTCTATATTCCAGTTTTGTTTTTCTAAAATTTTTAACATTGTTCTAATTGCTTCTGTTAGGTAACTGTGAATTTTGTAGTTATGCAATGATTGTAATGTGACTCTACTGTCCGTGTATATCGCTGCAGTTTTGTTATCTTCTTCAGTTAAGTGAATATTTTTAACGGTTTCTAATGCTTTCAACACTGCAAATTGTTCAGCTTGGTTATTGGAGCACTGTTTATCTAACTTATATTGTAGCTGATATTTCAGTTTGTTCTGATAATAAATTGCTACTCCAGAACCAACTCTTTCTGTTTTACTGCCATCTGTGTAAATTTCCAGTGCATACGTTTTATTCTGATTTATTTCTTTTATTATTGGTATGTGTGTGTGTCAGTCTGTGGACAACATAACTCAAAAACGAAAAGTCGGTTGAAAACCAAAGTTGGTACTTAAGTTTAATGTCTTTCAAGGATGCGACACGAAGATTTTGAAGAAAATTGCACCCCTAAACTACCCGTTACATCGAAAATTGTTCGAAAATTTTGATTTTCTTGAACATAGCTCTAACGATTTTGATTAAAATGCCATATGTTTGAGATATTTTTATGGCAAATGAAATGTATATCTTGAATTTTCTGACTATAGCCCATGAAGTCCTATCTACTCTGGATGACTTTTGCATAACTGGTAAACCGAAAGAGATAGACCAAAACTTACTATACAAAAAATGTATAGTGAAGCGAACCATTTCGGAGATATTCTTGCTAATCGTCAGAATTTTTCAATACTTATAGACCGTTCTCAAATGGGAGGTCATTATTTTTTTATCTCTTGGTCATGCAAAGAGAACGGAATTTCAAAGTCATCATACAGCGACCACTTCAAAAATTTGATTATCGCTTAAAGCCTACTGTATTCTCCTTACACCTACAATAAAATTAGCAATAAGATTATTTCTACAAATGTTTATATTATCATGAATTAGATAGAGGAATAAGTGTAAGAATAGTTTGTGTAAGCGTAGAGAAAGTCATGTGAGTGCAGTACATCAGACTCCTTGTCTTTTACCGGAATTTAACATTTTGTGGTTAAATATTTGCGATACAATATTTAAATTCATCTTTTACTTATGAGATAGTTCTATCATTCAACGGTCTGACGTTCATATATATCTATATTTATTCGCTCTGTCGAGAGTATGTCAGTTAAATGTCTTTTGGCATTACCTACTTATGACTAAATTTGAGCCAGAGCATTTTTACTTTCTCTATTGCTCACGCAAGATAGACGAAGCATTACATTATTGTCTATCGAGATTTCATATTTTGCATTTCTCGTATCATTACATAGGTAAGATATTTTGGAAGAAAGTTTGTCATTTTCTCTTTAAAGTGTTCAATTTATATCCCGCCTTTAACTGTAGAGGTCGCGGATTCAAACCCGACCCCGACCGATGGCTTTTAAGTGTGCTTAAAACGATAGCCTCATGTCAGTAGACGAAACACTCCTACGGGACAAAATTCCGGCACAACACTGTGCTGACGTGGCCCAGGCAACTAACGTCATTAACAAACAAAATAATTTTTTTAACAAAGCATTCTCTGCTGCTTTGTGACATACTTCACGTTTTTCTCTATTCCAAACCATTTTCGGTTCCCTATGTATATACTAGGTGACGTTTTAACATTAAAATGGAAAACATCTGATGCATTTCAGTATTTTTAGCTCTTAATCTGATTTCTTTCCAGAAAAGTTTATTCCACATATGGTTTATTATTATTATTATTATTATTATTATTATTATTATTATTATTATTATTATTATTATTATTATTATTATTATTATTATTATTATTATTATTATTATTATTATTATTATTATTATTATTATTATTATTATTATTATGATTATGATTATGATTATGATTATGATTATGATTATGATTATTATTATGATTATTATGATTATGATTATGATTATTATTATTATTATTATTATTATTATTATTATTATTATTATTATTATTATTGTTATTGTTATTATTATTATTATTATTATTATTATTATTATTATTATTATTATTATTATTATTATTATTATTATTATTATTATTATTATTATTATTATT
This sequence comes from Tenodera sinensis, assembly GCA_030765045.1. Taxonomy (NCBI): domain Eukaryota; kingdom Metazoa; phylum Arthropoda; class Insecta; order Mantodea; family Mantidae; genus Tenodera; species Tenodera sinensis. The sequence continues at coordinate 17,573,890 of CM060973.1, read as the reverse complement.
ATTATTAATCCATATTCATAGTGTAGTAAATACAACTCATTATTTTGAAATTTATTTCTTAGATAAATATTATAATATATGATAATATGATAATATTATCAGAATTAAGTAAAAGAAAGATTGTTTACCTGAGGGTACCGGTTCATGGTGTTGATGGTGTTGGGATGTGGATAAGGTTGGTAGCCTCTGCTCGCCGTAGGGTAGATGTTGCGCATCATGGCTCCGTTACACGTGGGTATCACGGACGGCGCCAGTGCTTTCTGCAACTGTTTCTCTTGCTTCCGGTACTTGGCTCGTCTGTTCTGAAACCACACCTGCAAACAAACAGCTTCAGTAAGCAACACCCTCTTAGAGTTACATGGGGCGTAGTTGAAGTCCTAGCTTTGCGGAGGACTAACATTTGCATACATTTATTTACAGGTATTACTGACGGATACGATTTATAATTTCACAAAGAAATGGTACAGAGATAGGTACATTATTGTAATAAATAATTTCCCTATATTGAAATCAATATATAATATAATAAGTATGAGGTACAACCATTAGTTAGGCAATGTAAGATTTTCTCAGAGAATGAGTCATTAGCAAGTTTTATGGTCAAGTAAAAGTAATTAGGCTTGTGTGGATGTAATGCAACGAAAGCTTGCCAGCGAGAGCTGCGCAAAATTTTGGTGGTACTCGGATAAAGTCGGGTTACTTCGCTCGATTAAAGGCCACATGACACTTCCATACCGCGCACTGTACTTGTCGCTCCCACTATCTACTCCCCCTCTACTTATTCACTGCGATATGCACTCCTCGAGACGTTGTTAGGTACTGGAGTCCGTAATAGGGATACTGTCGCCCTGCAACAGGCGTAGCGGTACATTTATGAAAATAATCTACTGCGCATGCTGCAGATTGGCAAGCTTTCGTTGCACCAGGTCTAGCGAAGAATACAAGATCGACATCAGATATTTGTACACGGGGAAGCACAGCTGCTATGCACATATAATGCTGAACATTAGAAAGGAAATGACACTTAGATTTAATCAGTCACAGAATGAAGTTATATAGGAACGTTGGTAGACAGTCCATAAGTGAATAAAAGAGCACATATAACTAAAATTCGCGTCTTTCGTCTTCGAGCGTTACAGCCTTATAGAAGCGTTTACTGTGATCGATTATCGGCAGTCGTGGTGCTTAAAAACTACGCTAGACTAAAAATCATTTAGTGGTTATCTCAATGAACCTACTGCTGAGCATTTGCTGCAACTAACGGCACCGTGCACTTCGCATTATATTAGGGAAACATATATTTTAAGCCGTAAAGTCTGGATAAGTCAGAAGTTAGCAGATATAAGAGAAGATTGAGAAGCCATTTAAGTTTTCGACCTCAACAGTAAGCAACTCGCTTCAAACATTAATATTGACATGCATCAGTCAACCTAACGTTTTATTTATTCCCACATGCATACCCACGCATACCCTGAGATTAAGATTTAAGTTCACCACTGCACCAACCGGTAGAAGATATACCGGAGATATACGGAGTCAAATGACGCGCTCACATAGCATTAGCGTCAGTGCCCATATTTTGCTGAGAGAGCGGATTAAGCGACATTTCTGCATGCAGCAGAAATCTTATTATAATAGGTTGGCCTACATGATTACATCATTTACTTCAAGAGACCAGAATACACTGATACCTAAGGGAGCGGGCATCAAACATCAATCTTAGCTTTCAATTTTTATTTTCGATGTCGAGATTTCAGTGGAAACACATGTTTTGAGACCCGAAGCTCTTGAGACTGCATTCAAAAAACAGTTTTACTTTTTCTGTCACCTGTATAGTAGGAGATAGAGAAAGTATTGCATTCCAACTAAAAATTATATTCCGAGATTTCACTAGAATTACCCATTTTGAGGCCCACGAGTATAAAAGGAACATTTTTAGAAAAACATAAAACAATATAACTCAAAAACGAAAACTCGGTTTATTACCACACTTGGGATTTGAATTCAGCATTTTTTCAGGGATGCACACTAAGATTAAAAAAGTATCACTCAACTCAAACTACCCTTTAGTTTCGAAAATATAGATTTTCTCAAAAACAGCTCTAACAATTTTGACCAAATTACCATGAGTTTAAAATATTTTCATGACAAATGAAATGTATACGTTGAATTTTCTGGGAATAGACTCTGCAGCCCTCTTCATTCTGGGTGACCTTTGCACAATTGGTAAACCGTGAGAGATAGACAAAATCTGTACTGGAATATGGATCTTTTTAAACCACAAAATTTATGTAAAACACATTATTGTTGGATTTAACCATTTTGTTATACTTTTCTCAATTGCTGGTTCACTCTATTGACCCAACAAAGAGAATGGAACATTAAAGACATCATATTGCGACCAGCTCTTAAATATTCAAACGAAGGCTCTGTGTAATATAGTTTTAGCATATATGCTTATTTATTTATAGTTCGTTTCAAAGGGTGAACACTACGGATGTTGATAATTAGGGAATAAAACGTTGGAAATTACGCAACAGGTCTGTAAACTGAAAAAAAAGAACTTCAATGAGTCTATATAGGTAAACACTATGTGTACCTACTGAATTGATAATAAAAATAATCTGCAACTCGAGTGAAGTACACGTGAACTACCCCTGTGAAATAAATCTCCTGCTCCCCCATGGAATGACTTGCTTGGCCTTATCATTCCTGCCTCTGTCTTATTAAACTTTCATTCCCTCTTGAGGGGCGTTTGCGAGGGAAACTTTGGGCCCAGCTCTAAAAACCCCACTTCAACTTTCTCTAATTCTCTCAACCAATTGTACACTCTTGAATTCTCCAAGCAGGTACTCTTAGCTGTTTTCAAGTAACCTACTCCCAAGTGACTGTAGCCTCTAATTTGTGCACCGAGAAACGAAACAGAATCGAAAAGAAATGATCAGTAGAGATTAACCACTTTACTTTTATTGTTACCTTCTTTGGAATCTGTGTACGTAACATTTCTGCCTACGATAAATGTATAATAACATTATGTTATATATCTTTATCCTTATGTATTACTATTTATAGTAATTAGAGGAAACACTGCAACATTCCACTCAAAATTTCAACACGAGATCTGAATGGAAATACATGTTTTGAGGCTCTATGATCAAAATGTTTTTAGAGAATACCTAATATCTTTTTGTATGCGCGCATGTTTATGATGATGCTGATTTTTAGATCCCATACAATTAATACTTAGGTTGGACCTTGCTTCACTGCACACACATGTCTCCTGTTTCTTTACTTTCTTCATTATCTCTAGCATTACATATGGACCGTACAGAGTGAAGACCTGGAAGTAGGTGATCAGTCAAGCAGCGCGTATGAGAGTGAGGAAGTGGATGACATGAAATGCAGGCGAATTCGATGATGGGAAAGGTAACGATGGAGCAATTGGTGGAATGAGTAGCGGGGGAAACTGGAGCACGCGGAGAAAAGTCGCCCAGATGCCGCTTCGTCCACTACATATACCAGGTGCGGGTCCTTGGGACCGAACCCGGACCGCCTAGGTGTTAGACGAACGCTCTAACCGGTCGTTCAAGGCACCGCCGTACAGTTTGCTAGATAATGAAGATATATTGTAACGCCGGCCGCGGCGCACAACAAAGGATGGTCGAGGCTAAGCTACCTCACACCACATACCAGCACGGCGCGTATCAAAGGTGTTCAAGGTCAAGCTGCCCCACACCATTTTAGCATGCAAACAGTTGACAACTGACAATTAGAGCGGCGGGTTTTCGAAAGAGGTTTTCGTCCGGCGGCCGGCGTACCTATTTGTAGAAGTTCCTTCCAGAAAAGGTTAATTTCGAGAAAGGTCCGTGGTACGTTATTTTCTCTACATAAGGAGGGGAACCAACGAGAATTGGGAGGTAGGTGTGTGTAGGTGTGTGTGTGTGTGTGTGTGTGTGTGTGTGTGCGTGTGTGTATGTGTGTTAGCTGCGTGTGAGAGAACCGTCGCGTCGAAGGGAAGATAGCGAAGCAGTTAATGAGTGCTGAATGATAGTATCGTCAATGTTAGCTGTTTGAGGGACAGAGAAAATGAAGAAAAACAGATAGTTGTGTGTTAGTGATACGAGAAGAAAACAACCGAGTTGTAACATCACGAAGTGCATATACAACTCAAATTTCAGTCCCAGGGTCCTTTAATCCACCTGTTTGAAAATTGCGTGAGGTGTATCATTGCCAAAGGGATGCATTAGAGACTGGAGAAAAGTTTAACATGGGAGCGTTCAGCTACAGAGGAGCTATTCCAGTATTTAAAAGTATGCATCATCCAGAAGAGGGGGTGGTGAAAGAGAACAAGCTGCTTTGTGAAAGATTCCTTTACTATTAAGTCTTTAGAAAGCTTTCTTGTTGGTGAAAAGAAGGGAAGAGCCATTAGCGTTGCTGTGTGGCAAGAAGGGAGCGTTTTGCAGTTCTTCACATAGTTAGAAGCACGACTTTAATGCACCAATTAAACAACTCAGCCGTTAGGTACCACCTTTTGAGACTTCACCACAACCCACAGGGAAAACCAAGCCTAGTTGCAGATGTGATGCTTGTAACGTGCAAGAAGTATGTAAGTGCCGGAATCCACAGAGATGTTTGGAACACATTTAATTTGTAGGTACCTGTCGAAATCTTTGTAAACTTTTGGTTGAAAACCACTATGGAAAATTTTTTTTTGTTCCTGCCCTCCGTGTGTTCTGTATGTTTGCCACAAACGTTAATAATAACTATGTTTGATATAAGTGCGAAAGTAGGGTTAGGAATGTTTGCAAAACGAGGTCGTAGATCGAGTGTAGTAATCGTATTAGCATAATAAAATCACTTTTAACACATGTGCTAGACGTATTTTTATATAGGCTTAAAACTTGTAAAACCAACATTTTATTGTTATTTGTAAAATAAAAATAAAATAAAACTATACCAGGTCTGTATGCAACAAAGAGAAATGATGCCTACAGCGAGATCAACGGATGTGTTCAGTGAGACCGTAGATGTTCTATGCTTGTTGATTTGCTAGCGGTACCTTACATCAGTCAATAAAACGATTGTATACTGTTTTCTGGATAATTTTGGTAGCAATTCCAATGCTATCATTTAAGCAACTTCCAGAATTTCGTCCGGCTCTTGGAATTCAGTTCATCCACATTCGTACCTGCCACCATTTTATCGATTATTCAGCTCATAGACAAAAGAATAACGACTCACATCAAGTGAAGTGCAAGGCTGCCAACCCAAAGAACAAGTTGTTGTTGGTAACAACCGTACAATGCATTGTGATAAGTTTAAATACGATGATTTGAATTGTAAACAAATAATGCGCCCAACAAGAACAATTAATCATATAGAATTATATAATGAAATGTAAAAGTTAATCAAAGCAAGCCAATTTATTAACACATGCAAATACAAAAGATAATTGCCATAGATTGGACCTGAAACCAAAGCTGGTGACAAAGGAGTGGCATTACTCCTTCGGGAAGGCAGCCATCTTCCTTTTGTTGGCTGGCTTTATCAACATTAACGAGTGGCTAATCGATCACCATCTTTATTGAGACGCGCTCGACCTTGATAGCTGACTAATTAATTTGATTTTCACTTAAATATTTCTGCTATCCACTATCGTGGAAGAAAAAGTATGCAAGAAGTACACGCCTAGTCTTTTACAAACACTCGAAGTTCTAATATTCGACTTCGTTTGGTATTTTCAAACTATTTTCTTGTTCTGTAAATATGCTTTAGCTACAATTGTATCGCAATAGAATATTCCATCAAATTAGCGCTCGAGAAGTAGCTCTGATAATACAAAATCAAATAACATAGGTATTGCTCGAGCATCTGTGTGTTAATATAAAAAATCTGATGTGTTGCACTCACATGACTTTCTCTACTCTTGTACTAACCATTCTTACAAACTGTTGTTCCTATATCTTCTTCGTGTTAGTTAAAATAAACATTTGTACAAATTATTTTATTGGTTATTTCCTTGTAGGTGCAAGGGGAATATTAGAATACAGCAGGCTTTGTGCGATAGTCAAATGTTTTAAAGCTTTGGGATTCCGTTCTCTTTGCACACGTAACATATAAAAAAAATGAACAACGATGTTCCATTTCACGAAAGAAAATTTTCCGAAACTCACACACATAACAAGGAATATCTCCGAAATGGTTCAACCTACAAGAAAATTTATTGAGACATAAATTGTGTATTTTAGCAAGATCTACATTTTTTGTATAGTATCATTTGGTCTATCTGTAACGGTTTACCAGTTATGCAAAAGTCGTCCAGAGTAAATACGACTACAGGGGCTATAGCCAGAAAATTCAAGATATGAATTTTATTTGTCATAAAAATATCTCAAACATATGGAATTTTAATCAAAATCGTTAGAGCCATTTTCAAGAAAATCAAAATTTTCGAAAAATGTTCCATGTAAAGGGTAGTTTAGGGTGGGGCTATTTTCTCCAAAATGTTCGTGTCGCATCCTTAAAAGACATTAAACTTAAATACCAAGTTTGGCTTTTAACCGACTTTTCGTTTTTGAGTTATGCTGTCCACAGACTGACAGACACACAGACTGACACACAGACCTTTTTCTAAAAATGCTTTTTTTGGATTCAGGGGGCCTCAAAACATATATTTCCGGTGAAATCTCGACATCGAATTTTTGGGTGGAATACAATACTTCCCCTACTTACCAGTAGAGAAAGTAAAAATCTGATGTGTTACACTTACATGAATTTCTCTATTCTTGTATACAAGTTATAATTACAAACACTTACTCCTCTGTATGGATCTCTCCGGGAATCGCCTGGAATGCCTCGTATAATATGATAAACCTTAGGGACCTCTGTCATTTTCAGGAATTATCTTATTGCTAATTTGCTCTCTTTGTATAGCCAAGAGATAAAAAATAAATAACGACATTTGAGGCAAGTATAAGTATTGGAAAATTCAAACAGAGAACAAGGAATATCTTAGAAATGGTTCAATCTACAAAAAATGTATTTACATTTGTTTTAACAAGAGCCCAGAATTTTTGTGAAGTACGATTTTGTCTATCTCTTACGGTTTAGATGTTATGCAAAAGTCATCCAGAATGAAAAGGACTTCTGAGGACATTCCCAGAAAATTCAAGATACACACTGCCGTAAATCTACGACACGGGACCAACGACTTTACTTCCCTTCCATAGGAAGCCATGCTAAGGATTGTTATGCCCGAAACCTCCGCCGGGTTTGCACCCGCAACCTTGGGCACAGGAGGCTAGCATTTTACCACGGAAGATGACACAATTTCTATCAATTTTTGGGTGGAAGCAATGCTTCCCCTATTTACTATATGTAGGAGAGCAAATAAAATCTGTGAAGTGTTACCAAATTATAAAATTAATAAAATAAATACTCGAAATACACCAGAACACAACTCTAATATTAATTATTCATTAGTATTATTTTCTCTACGTTAGTTTGACTGCCGGAAGTCTGTTTTTGGTCTGTTTACTTTAGTCAGCCAGTACATAGGTCGTGCAATAAATGCAGTACTTACAGAGCACATGTCGTATAGGGGGACATTCTTAAGTTGCCAGTTTCCAAGTACCTCCAAATCTCAGTTGAGGTCCTATAGCGTAACTAATGCATTCCATGGATGTCGTCATGTTCATTGCCTTGTCTTGATTCTACTTCTCCTCGAGTATCACTTCTTTGTTTTCTTTTTCTCATTCTTTTTCATCCGTCCCTCGCACACACATTCACGCTTGCAATTGTCAATTTTTTTTTCTTTCTTTCTCTTCATTCAACCCTCGCCTAGCCGTTCCTTTTCCTCCGTAGTTGCAGTTTCCCGTTGACATTCAGGCTGCGCCCTGCCTGCACGTGACGACACTATCCAATGGGCCACCCCTTTAGAAACAAAGACGTATCGCCACCCTTCAAAGGCAAACTTGCCAGTGCCGCATTACACCCAAATGGCGAAAGCATGCGAGACTAATGTTGTGTTTTGTTGTCCGAAAGCCATTCTGTTACAGAACCCAAGATATCGAACAATCGATATGAGCTGAAGTTCACATTAAGTGCGTCCTGAACTCAACATGCACCAGCTTCTTCCCATGCTCTTGAAAGAACAGGTTCAACAGTCCTTTTACTAAGGTGATCAACTGCGAGAAACCTAAACATCCACAATTTTCATTTCAACGACCTGGAATTTTTATCACAAAACAGTTATGCTATATATCGATCACTTAAAATATTTCAACCAGATATCTACATTTATTTACGAGAAAATCATATTTTTGTTCTCGATTTTGTTAATTTATTTGTATTAATAAAAATGCCCTTCCTGTCAAAGAGTTTTTTACATCCTATTTAAGATTTTATTTTGCCTTTAACGGGCCATTAGAAGAACTCCACATTTAAAGTTTTTAAAAACTCAAATGAGCCTATACTAGAAAAGAAGGATTTTATGAAAATCAGGCTATGAAAATATGTAATAATAAATAACGAAATTATAAAAATTCTAAAACGGCTATACGATTTTCTTAAGTATTCATTCCTGAAGTTTTTCTCAAATACAAAGCTGATCGGTCAAGCATTTTAATACTTGGGAGTATTTTAAGTAATAAAAAATACTGAAAATAGGAAAAACAGTTAAACTTGGAATGTGCATTACAGTACTGTGTCCAGGAGTGTTTCAAAGCCCACGGAAAGTGGTAAGATAAATATTGCCGATATTAGGAAATAAAATGCGGAGTATAAATACAATAAAAAGCAAGAAATTAATTTCTTAGACACAGATTTTCGTGCAATTTCACAAGTGTATTGTCTTAGGATTCTCATATCTAAGTGAAGTCTACAACTTCAGGTTAGTTCATTAGAAATTTTAACGCAGCAATCAGGGTTTAATGTTTAACACGTATACAAAAAGTAATGCTTTTCAATTACTTCGCCAGATATTTTGTCTGCTATGACAAACTCCATTTTTGCTCCTTTGCTCCACAGGATAAACCATTATTAGAAAAGAAAATTATAATAAACTGTTCAACACTTTATGAAATGTAGGTGTGAAAAAGTGTTAACCCTGTAATGCATAATTTAGCCATTTGGTAACAAAGGTGTTTAGTAAAAGTTTCAGAATATTGTAACAAACTAGTTTGTTATTTTCATGTTATATTGGCATTTAACAATAGTATTGGTAGCTGTTTATATCTCAACTTAATCCATTTATATCAGTATTACCATATTTTCTTTTTTAAAAATGGAAATACTGCAATTGTAGTCTAACGTAACCCACCCACACTCACTGGATATTTTACGTGGGCCCTCTCCATCCTTTACTGCATCCACATTTGATTGCAGTCAGTGGAATTAAACTCACGACATTCGGCTATGAAGAATGGCCAGTTCATTTCGTCTGGCCTTTAACAATAAAATTATACCTATTGGAATTACTTCCTTTAAAGTGTCTGTTACACATACGTAATTCGGTTCAGGAATTAGAAAAAGAGTGAGATATGTATCAAAATAATCCATGCAACAGAGTGTTAAACATGAGACTTCGATCTTTGGCTTAAAAATGTATATAGTACAAATATTATCGTTTAATAACGTCTCAAATAAGCATGTTAACAAAAATTCAGCTCATAATGTTATATACCTTTATTAAAAAGGAAGCGTATGACATTTCATCTGCGGAAATCTGTGACAACAATGGGAAAACCATTCTTTGTTATTAATCTTACAGCAGCGTTAAACTGGACTGCCTCTTCCTATCCAAAGCTGACGTCAAAGGTAATCTAGTCATGGCTAACGAGATACTCAGGCTACGGTGCGAGCTGCAGTGATGTAATTCTCCTAGTCTAGTCATTGCCTAATGAAGTTAAACCATAATTGCCTAATACATCCATCTTCTAAACAACCAAACAAATTATTGCTTGTTGAATTCACACAAAAGACACAGTTTTATCATAATGGTAGGTATGCGATGTTAGCCATGTATCGACTACCATTACTACGTAACTCCGATTCGCCCCGTAGCCTGTCTATCTCGTTAGCCAACTAAGCGAAGTATCATGGAGCTTCGTCCACATACGCTATACGCAGTGCAATTTTAACTTCAGATGTCCGAACTTTCTCATTAGTGCACAAGTTAGCTCCTAAACCAGATAAAAAACATGATGATGAGCTGATGCAGAGTGTAGGCTAAAAAGAAAGGGGTAACCAGGAAAATGCGCTGGAAATGATTGTGCTATTCCATTCGGCCACATGGCCACAGTTTCCTGGTTCGAAGAGCAGACCTTTTCACCACGGTCCAACCAATCCTCGTTCCGATTGTCCGCTGTTATGTGACCAAGACCGCAGAGTCCTTTGTTGTGCTTGATGAGCAATGCGGGGGTGCGGTTGAAGAGGGGCGGTTTTATCGGCCCTTTTCAATTACAACTGATTACGCAATAACGCTATCCCCAAACACATTCCGTTGTTGTTGTTAAGATTCGTTTCCCGGGAGACGTATTCCGGCGTTTGCCAATAAAATCATCCTTTACAGAACAATTTCATCCAACTGTGCAACAGGATCGCTGAAAATTAGCAAAAGTGGAATGAATCCGAGCTTAATTATAGTAGATTTTATGTATTATTTGTGGGTATATTACACCACTCCTGTTTATTTTCCCGGCCGCATAGGTAGACGAATTACTGTATTTCACTCAGGCCTACCCAATTACATCAAAGATTTCCCCAGGTGAGCATAACTAAAAAAACGAAAAGTAGGATAATCACATCCACTGTCTTTCAAGATGACATGGAGGTTTCTCTAGACACGAAATTTGTCATACTTATAGTCTAAAGAAGGCTCTAACGACTTTGATTAAGATATCATATATTTTTACAGTTTTAGCTGCTTTGGAGACCTTTTTTATGCTCATGGTTTTTAATTTACCAGCGTTTTAAATACCTAATGTTGTTTTTGAAGTTCTAAATTACTATTATTTTGTTTCTGGTGAAACCATAAAATAATCTGATATGCTGTACTCCCATGACTTTCTCTACTCTTGTATTAACCATTCTTACAAACTCTTATTCCAATATGTATGTTTTTCGTGTTAGTTGAGATAAACATTTGTAGAAATTGTCTTATCTTCTTGTAGGTACAAGAAGAATATGAGAATAGACTGTGAGCGTTAGTCAAATCTTTTAAAGCTTTCAGATTCTGAAAAATGAATACGATGTTCCATTTGACAAAAGTGTAAGTTCTCCAAAACTCACACAAATAACAAGGAATATCTCCGAAATGGTTCACTCCACAAAAAATATTTAGACATAAATTGTGTCTTAGCAAGATCTACATTTTTGTATAGTAAGATTTGGTCTATCTTTTACGGTTTACTAGCTATGCAAAAGTCATCAAAAGTAAATACGACTACATACACTATAGCCAGAAAATTCAAGATATACATTTCATTTTCCATAAAAATGTGTTAAACATATGGCATTTTAATCAAAATCGTTAGAGCCATTTTCAAGAAAATCAAAATTTTCGAAAAACTTTCCATCTATAGGGTAGTTTAGGGTAGTGCTATTTTCTTCAAATCTTCATGTCACATCCTTGAAAGACATTTAACCTAGATACCAACTTTGGTTTTTAACCGACTTTTCGTTTTTGACAGACAGACACACGCGGACCTTTTTCTAAATATGCTTTTTTTTTTTTTTTTTTTTTTTTTAATCCAGGGGTCTCAAAACATATTTCCGGTGAAATCTCGACATCGAATTTTTGAGTGGAATACAATACTTCCTTCTACTTACCACTAGAGAAAGTAAAAAAGAATAAACTGATAATGAAGTGGTCAGCTATCAGCCGTCATTAAATTTTGTGTCTGTCATAGTTTGTATCGAACAAAAACTTATTCCAGGACAGCAACCAATGAAAAATGACTAGTGCACGTGCCTAGAGATACTAGATAGGATTTACTATACAAAATTCTAATTTGAGCCTCCCTTGGTCTTAATTCTCCTTGATAAAGGATATAAAATCATATGCGTTTCAATAGGAAAGCTATATGTAGGAGCATAATAAAGGCAGAGTCCTTAAATACTTTGTGGGTCTTGTCTATAAAGAAACATGTTCACCATTCACACGTAGTACAACTCATTCAGCTGCGTGGCTCACTTGTTCTATAATAAATTCCCGTTCCATAGAGACTGCAGATGATGGAGCTACACCAGCACAGCACTGACATCTACAGGATATCTCGCTAATAAAAATTCTGCTTCCATCCCCACATTATTTTTCTTCGTTGCCGTGGGCTACTGGTTCTGGTACAGCATCCCAGATCGAAAGGCGGGCAACATGGAGCGAAGAATACCAAGCCACCCTTCTCTTTTCCTCCCCCTCCCCCCACCCTCCAACGTAACCATGGCAACTGGCGCTTCTAGGTACGTTATTTGCCACACCGCATTCACAATGGCGGCGCGGCCGCATCGAGCAGACGATGAGCTAATACAATTCCAGACCGTCTTGGTTACGTTTAGTCCGGAATAAAAAGAAATATAAATACATCAAATGATCTTTCCTTCGGCGTTACAACTGCAAATTAGGATTCTTTCAGCAACGAATATTTCAAGAAAAGGGAAATAACCAGGAATAGTTTTATATCTTTACAATTAACTGTCACACTCTTTATGAGAAAACAATTATTTGTATTTCAGTAAATAAGAGATAAGAAAGTTTGTACTTCAATGGTTACTATGTATTGTTCATCATGCCCTTAATTTACATAACAGATTCTGTGGAGTATCGGCGAATATATTACTAACAGTTTCATAAATTCTTAAGGAAAGACTAAGTGGTTAAAATTACGAAAAATAATTACAAATTTACTTTTTAGTGTAATTTTCAAAATTTAAATTTCCCCTTTAATTTAATATAGATAGGTATACCTTATCAATTGTATAGGCATATTGGTAATGCTCATATTTGAAATACCCATATTTTTACTTAAAATAAAGGCATTTTTAGAAAAAAGTCCATGTGTGTAGGTGTCTCGGTTAAAAATAAAACCTGGTATTTAAGTTCATCATCTTTCAAGCTTACCACAAGAAGATTTTTAATGAAAATACCCCCACTCTAGACCACCCTCACATGGAATAGTTTTTAAAAAAATTCGACAAAAATGGCCATAACATTTTTGATTGAAATACATGTTTAAGATACTTTCAGACAAATGAAACGTACCTATAGGTATCTTGAATTTTCTTGAAATGGCCCGTGAAGTTTTTTTCCATTCCGGGCGACTTTTGGACCACAGGTAAATCGTAAAACAGACAAAATCTTACAACAGTAAAGATAGAGATTTCGTTAAAGTACACAGTTTTAAGTAAATAATAATAATAATAACAATAATAATAATAATAATAATAATAATAATAATAATAATAATAATAATAATAATAATAATAATAATAATAATAATAATAATAATAATAATGATGATGATGATGATGATGATAACGACAACGACGACAGTAATAATAATAATAATAATAATAATAATAATAATAATAATAATAATAATAATAATAATAATAATAATAATAATAATAATAATAATAATAATAATAATAATAATAATAATAATAATAATAATAATAATAATAATAATAATAATAATAATAATAATAATAATAATAATAATAATAATAATAATAATAATAATACAAACAATAATAATTATGAGAATGCCCTCAGAAGTCTTCATACTGAATGACTTGCATAACTAGTAAACCGTAAGAGATCGACAAAATCTTACTGTGCAAAAAATTTAGACCTCATTAAGACACACCATGTATGAAAAATGCATTTTTGTGGAGAAACTGTTTTCGAGATATTCCTTATTATTCATTTGATTTTTATAGTACCTACCTATACTTTTCTCTAATAGGAATACATTATTTCTTTTATCTCTTGCTCATTCAAACAAAATGGAATATTAAAGCCATTACATAATAACTAGCTCTTTAAAGGTTTCACTATCGCTTAAGCCTACTGTATACCTATATTCTCCTGTACCTGCAAGGAAATATGTAATTAAAGGGTTTCTACAAACGTCATGAAGTATAGATATTAGAATAAGCTTTTTAAAGAATAGTTCGTACAGGAGTGGGTACAGAAAGTCATGTGAGTGAACACATCAGTTTCTATACATAATCTGTTAACACGGGTACTAAACTTTAAGGTATCGCCTTTATTTATGTCGCTGCACATGCGCATTGACCGTAACGGATACAATTATAACATATTCAAATTAGAAACTTTCGCAACAATTAGCTGTTGTTTCAAAAATTAACGTGTATAATGCTGTTAGGCATCTGACAATTTTATTTAGAGAACAAAATATGGATACTGACATCAACGGTAACAATGCATTAACAGAATAAAGAAAAAGTTACCTAATAACTACCAAAACTCACGGGAATGTGTAACGAATGTGTTTGACATCAACAACTCTAGCGGTTTCTGAGAAAGATGACGGCTAGAGTTTCAAAGTATCAACAGGGTTTATGCCTCTTAGAAAACCACCTCTTGTGCTGGCAATGTTGGGAAACTAACGTTGCGCGAAGTTATTTATATTGCGACAAAAATAAAAAGTCCAGTTACTTTTAATGTCACTTTATTTCTGTTCTAAAACCCAAAAACAGAGTTTTGTTTTAATGGTAACCTTCATACAAAACGTTAATACTGCTTCATAAGCAACTCCAACGATTTACTCACTAAAAACTTTAAAAATAAGAAATTAGGAGATCCAAGTGGTATTAATTTCGATCTATTTAAAAGCGCTCCAATTACAATTTTATTGAAGGTTTTAAATCTCTTAAATGTATGTTGGAAAACAAGTTCAATCTCAGACGAATGGAAAGATGCTTTAACTGTTCTGCATTTTGAATACAATTTTTTTATGTTTTAGCTTTGAATGCTGGTTACCCCTAATTTTGGGGGTGGCGGTTCCAAATATGTTATTAGCAGAGAGCGGGGTTTTAGTAGATAAACATAGGAATGATATTAACAGCGGAGTATAGAGCCGGCAGCTAGCGTGAGGGTTGAGGATACGATACGCCCACCCCTACACAACAGCCTGTTTCTTGCGACTGTCGTATGTTATACTTGATTGTTTTCTTTTTTTCTTCTCTCTATGGTGTCTGTCCAATAACACAAAATGGTTTACTACTTGTTACGGACGGGACTTCCTATATGAAGAAAGCTGCCACAGCAATACAGCAAGCATTTCCAAAACTAAAACTTGTCTAGCACATAGTCTCCACCGAGTTACGGAAGAAATTATATCCTCTTTTCCGGATGTAAATGCTTTTATAGCCAACACCAAAAAGATGTTTCACAAAACACCCTCCAAAATCAGATACTTAAACAGATGACAACTGGAATTCCCTTTCCTCCATAACCAAATGTAACTCGGTGGTGGACATGGCTACAGGCTGCAGTATATTATACTCAATATTACTACAGTATTGTAAACACAATAAAAGTCTGTGACGTGCAGAAAAATGTCGCAATACGCGCAGTGAAGCAAATAATTACACCAGCCTTGTTTCTACTCTTTCATACATTGAGAAGAATTTCAGTAATATAGTAACCGCAATAACATATTAAGTCATGAGCATAAAAAATGCTCGAGACTATTAAGACAACAGAGCAAGTTTTAGAGACACAGAGTCATGTTTTTGTACGCTCCTGTTACGTCTGGAATGTAGTTTCTCAAAATACAAAAACTTTCTGCGAGCAAATCGGATGCAACTTACTTTTCATAAATTTAGGAAATACATTATTGCACATTGCAATAACCGCTCACGATGATGTCTCTAGCTAAAATTCTAGACATTAAAACCTTAATAAAAATGAAGTTAATTGCGCTCTTCAAATGGGTAAACAAACATTTATTATTTCCTGCGTAGTAACGCCCCTTAACCCTGGTACTCCTACCTTTGAAGCAGGGTGTACTCTGTGCTGTCTTCCAGTCTACTTGTTTACAAGAGCACTGCAAGGTCGCCGGCCGGCGCTTCTACTTCCCGTTGTAGATGCACGGTTAACTTAATGGATTTCTTACTAAAACCCCGCTCCCTGGTTATTAGTTTACTTTTATCACGTCTAGATTTTTTAACATTAACAAAATGTTCACATTAACTCATTACCCACCCACCCACACACACAGACACACACACATGTACATATAGAGGGGTAGATATAGAGAGGCAGACATAGAGGGGTATGTACAGAGGGGTATGTCTCGTATATATATGTATGTATTTTTTGACTTAGGGGTCCCCAAAACGAGTAGTTCCAGTATATGGTCTGCAGCTGCCTGCCAGGCTTGCAGAGGTCTTAGCGGGCGACAAAGCAGTTTTTAGCGGATTATAATGTCAATTTGAGGATTTAAAATTTTAGATATTTGTTTATGCTCTCTGACATATCTATTACCTTGTTTTATATCTGGCTATTGCCACTGTTTTTTACTTTTATGTGCATATTTTTTTGTTACTAGTGATTTTATTTTTGATTCAAATTTATATCTGGCTATTGCCATGCATTTTTAAGGGTGCTGATGACCTGGAAGTTGAGCGTCTTAAACCCACAAAATCAAAATCAATCAAATTCCAGTATCTGGGTTTCGAAATTTTGGGAGGAATGGAGTAATAATTATAATATTTATTTTGAAAACATCAGGTAAATCACTGTATTACACAGGAGGGACGGACAGAGGGGTAAAATAAATTATTCACCCACTTTGTATATAAATTAAGTTTAAAACACTATAATACGTACATTTTCTCCATAGTAAAGTGCCAAGCAATAGGTTTTCGAAGAGCATTCTTAGTATTTTTACTTTCTCTACGGTAAGTAGGGGAAGTATTGTATTCCACCCAAAAATTCGATGTCGAGATTTCACCGAAAATGTATGTTTTGAGACCCCTGAATCCAAAAAAAGCATTTTTAGAAAAAGGTCTGTCTGTGTGTGTCTGTAGCATAACTCAAAAACGAAAAGTCGCTTAAAAACCAAAGTTAGTCTTTAAGTTTAATGTCCTTCAAGGATACGACACGAAGATTTTGAAGAAAATAGTCCCACCCTAAACCACCCTTTACATGGAAAATTTTTCGAAAATTTTGATTTTCTTGAAAATGGCTCTAACGATTTTGATTAAAATGTAATATGTTTGAGATATTTTTATGGCAAACGAAATGTACATCTTGAATTTTCTGGCTATAGCCCCTGTAGTCGTATCTACTCTGGACGACTTTTGCATAACTGGTAAACCGTTAGAGATAGACCAAATCGTACTATACAAAAAATGTAGACTTGCTAAAATACACAACTTATGTCCCAATAAATTTTCTTGTAGGGTTAACCATTTCGGAGATATTCCTTGTTATGTGTGTGAGTTTCGGAAAACTTAAAACTTTCGTAAAATGAATCATCGTTGTTCATTTTTTATATGGTAAGTGTGCAAAGAGAAGAGAATCTCAAAGCTTTAAAAGATTTGACAATCACTCAAAGCCTTCTGACTTTCCCTTTCCTCCTACAAGGAAATAAGCAAAAAGATAATTTGTACAAGTGATTGTCTCAACTAAGATGAAGAAGATATTGGATTAAGAATTTGTAGAAATAGTTTGTACAAGAGTAGAGAAAGTCATGTGAGTGCAACACATCAAGATTTTTATATACATAATAGATAATTTAGAAATTTACAGGCTTTAATTGGATATGTATCTGTTTTGAAGAGAAAATAAGCTATTACTTATAAAGTGAATGCCATTAAGTAGAAATTGTGCACGAGGCGATGTGGGGAAGTCTCTGTTAAAATCGTAAATGCCAGGAAGGGATGGAGATAAAAGAAAATGAATGGGTACTACCTATGTGAGGTGTTGATACTCCTGAGGGAGGAGGTGTTGAGCGCGCCGGAAGCATCTGAAGCAGGTCCCAGAATGGGGCTACAACACCTTGAGAGAACACACCTCCACGTCACTGGTTGGTTTACGTTTATAATGCAAACAAGGCCGCTTAGAGGAAAGCCCCACGTTAATATAAAAAAGGGCATTACACAGCAAATTTGTGCTAATAGGGTAATTACGTATAACAAGCTAAGCTACAACTAAAGTAATGCAATTTTTGTTGCGTCTGTTGTGTTCAGTGGATAACGAAATTTCTAACTGTTGTTTAATTAAACAAGTGTTGTGAGGACTCAAAGCGGAAGGTAAAATAAACACCTACCATTTCGCCTCCTCTCCCCAACCCCCTCTGTCTCTTTCTCACTCACTTTTATTCGCCTTTTCCGAGGCTACCTTCAATAAACGTAAGCTACTCTGCCCGGTTCAGATTACGCTTACGTGAACACTAAACTATACTGACAATTATACTAATAACGTTTCAAATTACTCTTTTTCCTTTGGTGTATAAAACATGTAAACAACAGTTGGAAGCTTAAGAGAGCTGTTATTTAATACTCCTGTATATCTTGCCTGTTTCCAGATTCTTCACATCTTAAACCACTATAAACTTTTCAGTTACGTAAAAACAAAGGGGATATTATCACAAAATTTAAACCAGCAGATAACCAATGAGGTAAACTTCAGGAAAGAAGATATCTAAATTTAATTTCTTCTGCTCTATTTGCAAAAGGGAGTAAATTTAAATCCTGCTAAAAGAAGGGAATTTGAAAATTACTGAAAAATTATACCCAATTTTACTTTCTCTATATAGTAGATACAGAAGAAATAAATGCTTGGAGGTCCCCTGAATCCGCTGTATGTGTGTGTGTGTGCGTGTGGGGGGGGGGGGGGGGGGGGGAGGTGTATGTGTGAACAGCATGACTCAAAAACAAAAAATGGTTAAATACCAAACTTGATATTTAAGTACAGCATCTTCCAAGGATGTGACACTGTTTAAAGAAAATCTCCCACCTCAAACTACCCATTAGATGCAACATTTTTCGAAAATTTTCATTTTATAAAAAATGGCTCTAATAATTTTGATTAAAATACTATATAAACGATATTTTTATGAAAAACGAAATATATATCTTGAATATTCTGAGAATATTCTTAGAAGTTCTGTTCATTCTGGATGACTTTTACATAACTGGTAAACCGTAAGAGATAGACAAAATCTTACTGCACGAAAAATGCAAATCTCGATGTCCGATAGCTACTTTTTTTAATAGACTAAAGCATATCAGAGATATTCCTTGTTATTTGTCTTATTTTACAGTATTTAAACTTTTCTCAAATTGGAAGTCGTTATTCATTGCTTTCCCTTGGTCATGCAAAGAGAATGTAATTTCAAAGCCTTTACATAGCAATTAGCTTTAAAGGATCACTAAGGTGCACTGTATTCTCATATTCCCCTTGTACCTACAAGAAAATTAGCAATAAGATAATTTCTGCAAATGTTTATCCTGATTAAGATGAACACAGAGAAATAAATGTTTGTAAAAATAGTTTGTACAAAAGTGGAGAAAATCGTGCAAGTGGAACCCATAAACTTTTCCCCCCTTTATAGGCCATGCAAAGAAGAAAGGAATTTCAAAGCGATCATATAGCGACCAGCTCATAAAGGAGTTGGCTGTTGTATTTCTGTGTTCCCAATGTATCTACAAGGAAGTATGTAATGAAGCCATTTCTATGAATGTTTATCTTTATTAACGTGAAATAGATACAAAAATAAGTTTTTTTTAAAGAATAATTTGTTAAAGAATGGTTAGACAGAGTCATATGAATTTATAAATATATATAAGATTTGTTTCTCCCTGCATTACTAAACAAATCACCCTCGTCTTTTCAAATACAGAATTGCATTTTAAAATTCTCTGTAGCTTAAAAGAACTTGCAAACTCCAATGGTCTAGACACTTGTTTTGCGGAAACATTGCATATCTGCCTCTTCGAGTGGTAGAGTCATGCTTTCCAAGTAGAGACTAACTTCTAGTAGGTGTATATATATATGTCAAGGGAAGCGACATAGAGGGAGTATCGGATAGGTATACAAGCGTGAAGAAATCTGAAGAAATAAACATAACGATTTGGATATTTTAAATCCCGAATCCCTCATTCAGGCATGTTTAGGCCCTATGAAATTCATATACGTAGCCTCAGGAACTGTAAAACATATTTATGACACTTTCAGTTGATTTTTGTCACTTTATTTCTCTTCAGAAACTGAATCACAAAAACACAGTTCTCTTTTTCATCGTTAACAAAATTACAATTCGTCGTGACCTTGCAGCTCTTTTCTCTTTTGCCCTGTCGTAGCGTTGACGCAAACTGCTCACAGTTCAACTACTCTTTGTCACAAACAACTGCTTTCGGGATATCTACACTCACTAAAAGCTACTTCACACAACAAACAACTTCAACGTGACAATTACGTTTCTAAAACGGTCTCTGACGATTCTCAAACTCTCTCAATACTACAAACTAACTGACTTGGTATTCTACTCAACTCGGAAAAACTGCTCCAACAGTGGCTCGATCACTCGCTTGCATAGCTGAGACTAAGTGCCGGCGAATTTTCTAGACAATACATATTTTCGCGAACTTCTCGTAAACAAGAATTACTGAAAAGCTTCTCAAACAGTCTAGAAACGCTTTGTTCTGCCGCGCTCATAGCCGTCTTTGTTCTGACCACTCCATTCTCGTTGGGCCGTGCATTTACAAGTAGTGGTGTGAAGTAGTTAACACCAAGCTTCCTTTTAAGCCAGCTGGCCTCAACATTCTTAAATTATTTCATTAATTTGCAAGGAAAAAATAGAAAATCTCAGATTTAAAAGCATAAGGCAATAAGCAATATGCTTTTCATTACTTTGTTTATATTATTATTATTATTATTATTATTATTATTATTATTATTATTATTATTATTATTATTATTATTATTATTATTATTATTATTATTATTATTATTATTATTATTATTATTATTATTATTATTATTATTATTATTATTATTATTATTATTATTGGTGTTTTGTATAACAAACTGCAAAGTGTCTTCACTCTTAACATAAGTAAAATTAGCTCTAAATTTTACATTCTGAGATGAAGGGCTAAAAATCCCATAACGAGATTTCACTGCTTTGAATATTTTTTTAAGACAGAGATTCGTAAGTGTATATACATACATTAATGTGTAACCTGTCTATTTGTGCGCATGCGTACGTTCGTCCTGAGCTGTATAGGTAACTCCGAAAAGAAGTTAGATAAACACCTAAACTTCATGCTCAATTCAGAAATATTTTAAACATGCAAAGCAAATATTTTCACAAGAATGAAAAGCATCACATGAAAAGGGTTTTATTCAGTTTCAGTTCTCAAAACTTACCTACATTTGCTTGAGATACTGGCATAACGAATGATATCTTGATTACGAATTTTACATAAATCATTAAATGTTATACAACTGGGAAATAATAAATACAAGTGAAACGAAACGTAGCATGACGCATTGCAATCACATTACTTTCACTAGTCAGTACTCATAATTTATTTTCCTATCTAAAAGGGCCCTGCACCTGGCGTTGATATTTCATGTTTTTTGCAAACAAAAGAACAAGTGTAACATTCGAACAGGTTTTTATACACCTGGGACCCAAACTAGAAATTAAAGATTATTATACACATTGGAATATACATTTTTATAACAATCTATTGTTGACTTCAATGGAAATTATATGTATATTAAAAGATCGATTAATGTAATGGTGGACTATTTTAATGACTCTTCCAATGACTTCTTCCAGTTCACATAATGTAATCAAATATATTAATAACAATGATACTTCCTAACTTTTCTAAAAGTACCTTTTCAGTATTAGATGATCTCAAAATTGATTAAAGAATACAACGTTTACTCTACTCTTAGGTAAAGGGCAGAGAAAATAATAAGTAATATAAGTTATGAACTCTTTAAAATACATATTTTATATAAATTTGCTTTCATGGCATTTAGGCCATATAAATTTTCCACTTTGAGCCTAGAACATTTTAAAATTAGTAATTCTATTTAAATTTCGTACAAGTTAAATAACGAAGGGTGTGTAATCCATACACTTGTTCACAAATAACAAAATCGGCTGTGCAGTGAACAGTTAAGAGCTGTTATCTATCGTTGCAATAAAATTAGTTTTGCCTTATTGCGATTACTTAAAGCGTATAGCACAATTACCTTTTATAGACTTTTATACTAATAAAAGAAAAGTATTTAAACTTGTTTTTAGTTCCAAGGATGTGACACGAAGATTTTCAAGCAAATCACCTCGCCCCAAACTACCCTATATATTAAAAACTCTTCGAATATTTTTATTTTCTCAAAAGTGGTTCTAAGGATTTTGCTTAAAATACCATATGTTAAAGATATTTTCATGCAAAATGAAGCTATATCTTGAATTTTCTGGGAACTTCTTTGGAAGTCCTTTTTTATTATTGATGATCTTTGCATAATTGGTAAACTGTAAGAGATAGACAAGATCTTACTAGCGAAAAATGAAATCTTGTTAAAACACATTTTGTGTCAAATACGTTTTCTTTCTTTCTGGGATTAACTATTTTTGAGATATTCCTATTATTTTTTTTTTAAATTTCTAATACACTTGTCTCAAATGGGAAGTAGGTGATTCTTTTTTTTGTCTTGGATTAGGATTTCAGAGCTATTTCATAGCGACCAGCTCTTAAAAGATTTGCCAATCACTTAAACCTACTGTATTTTACTCTTTCCATTGTATCTACAAGGAATTATGCAATAAAACAATTTCTACAAATGTTTATCTGGATTAATATGAAGTATAAGGGTTTTAAAGAATAGTTCGTATAAGACTGGGCAGAAAAAAGTCACGCGAGTGTGCAAATCTTTTTAACATATATTTAGAGTGGGTAATAGTTACAAAATTAGAGGTTTGGTAACGAGAGGCTCAAGTTAGACACGACCAAAGGAAGTAATACTTTATCTACATTAAGAGTCTCTTAGTATAATATGTTGTATATTTAGTATACTCAATGAAATTTATTTGTTGGAGAAGCGATATGTTCATAGAAGGAGTAATGTGGGCTTTGAAAAAAAAAAAAGACATACATTAACAAACATTGTTATACTTTGCAACTCTGGATGCTAGTTTCATATGTGATTTTTTTTTTTTTTTTTTTTTTTTAAACGTCCTCCAACATTGTGTCATGTCGGACGAATGAATGAAATGAAATGGGTGAAATGATGCTCAAATGAGCCCGAGGTCCATGGAGCTTTAAGTTACCCGACATTCGTCTTCTCAGGGTAGGGAAAACGTCGGGAAAAAACCTTACCCGGATAACTTACCCTGAGCGAGATTCGAACTCGCGACCTCTTGAACGTGAGGCAGACACGCTAACCATCACGCTACCGAGGCGGGCTTCATATGTGAATTTAAAGTAAAAATGAGTAAAGGTGGTTTTTACAGTTCACCAGGAAACTTGTCCAAGATGCATCTATTAATATACTTCCAGAAAAGTCAAAGAAAGTTTATTTATGTAGTTATACAAAATTCAGGAAGTGGTGTTGGGTAATGAACCAGACGTAAATGAAAACAATACTTCTGACAATAAAGAAAATAATTATTACACGTTGTATTGGTTGTGATTTTATATTAATTATCAATTAGGGGAGAAAGGTTTTGTTTTAATACATATTATTATCATCAAGAAAAATAGGGTATAGATGATCACCATTGATTTTTATTTATGTAACTAATGTATAATCTGACTGATTATGATACGAGTATATGTTAGCACGTGAGCAAAAGCACTATGTTTTACGAGTGTCACAATGAAAATATTATACAGGTGTTTACATACAACGTTTTATGCAACTTTAGCGTTAAAATATGTAAATATAATTAATAAATTTGATAAATAAAAAGTTACACGTATCAGGGATCACAGATGTAGGACGTAATATGGTTGCTAAGCAGATGTTTCTTTTTTTATTTCAACCTTGTTTATAGTCGCCTATCCTATATTGCAAGCATGTGTTAATACCATGATACATTTAGTTATAATGTTCTTAAAAACTAAATGTTTATAACATTGGTTGGTAAGTTTACAATACAGTGGAATATTAACAAAAATACTGTCCTAAAAACAATAGTGATATACTAATATTACAACAACTGGTATAATGAAGTCTTTTAGGAACTGTAATATGGTGCTGATTATTAAGCAGATGTTTCATTTGTTTTAACACTTAATAGAGGAAAATGGAAGCTAATGATAAAACTATTGAAAATATTGATTGTATTCCGCTGTATTTGAGCGAAGTCAACAGTGCTGAGAGTTAGTTAATTCCAGAAAATTCAAAATATGTTTACGAAAAAGAATATGAAATGTTTTGTAAATGGGGAAACAAAAAAATGAGTTAGTTTGACTAATGAAACCACATTACTGGCATTTTTAGGTTATCTTACAGGCACACTAGAGAAAATTATATTGTGGTAGTGATGACGTCACTGCTGTCTTTTTGCCGTGGTAATTACGTCATTCATTTTCTGCCACTGGTGCCAGAAAGAGGGTGATTTCACACGATTTATGCTACCATAATAAGCCGTTTAACCCTATTTTTTTTCCTGTTTTGTTAGAATATAAAGTACAGCTTTTGTTGTCTAGTAACTACGAACTAAAACATTACTGATTATTATAGTAGTAGATAAATTTAATTTCTATTATTAAAATTGACATAAATAAAGGTGCGATATTTACAAGACTCAATATAAGTGTTTGTATTAGTGTTGTGCGTTTTAAGAACTGCAGTTATTACATTAGCTTCCGTGTTCTTGTCACGTGTTGGCTGTGTTAGTTAGACTGGATGATTATCTGTACACTTGTACATATTTAATGCACTGCAGTTCGAACGCTTCTGCACAAAGCGGTATTAGCTGTTACGTGGGATATTACCTGCTTAGATTAATTGAAGATTGAATGCTATGTATTAATTGGCACATGCATCATGAAGGGTCAAGGGTCAAGCTAAGAACGGATCGGATTATTATTTACGTAAGAGTGGTTCAGTTTTTTTCCCTCGTGCGCTAAAGGCAGCTTGTTATGAACAAAGGGCCGCCTTGGTCCAAGGGTGGTTTCAGAGAGCAATAAAATGGCTCACGTAGAGGCCATTTGTGCTGATGTTGTCATCAAACGCTGCGATATAAACAAAACAACAACGATCATGACTGTACGCGCCGCCCCTCCCCTTTGCTACAACCCCACCCGCCCCCACACAATCCCATCAAATGGATCCCTTAATACAATTAACTATCCCATCATCAGTGTATACACCGTGAAGCCAGCCTACTGCTCGTCTCTCCCCCTTCCCCCACGCAGCATCCACCACTGGAGCTCAAGATATACGGCAGTCCTGAAACAGGGAAGTCCAAGCTTGTTCTCTCAACATCTGCCTTCTCCATGTTTCTTTGTGCTCTTACCAAAATCAGTCTTGCTTTGGATGTTTACAGAGCGATCCTAACAGGAATTTACTACCACATATATCCACCATTATTTTCTCTATCACATACCTACCTAGCACAGAGACAGAGATGGTTTTGCATTCCACTCAAAAATTGATAGAGATTTCACAGGAAATACGCGTATTGAGCTCTCACATAACTTTTCCTAATCACTCTTGTACAAAGAATTCCTATCTACCTCATATTAATAAGGATAAACATTTATAAATTAGGTTTTATTACAAATTTCCTTCTAGGTACAATGGAAATAAGCCAATACAGTAGGCTTAAGCAACAGGGTTCGTAATGAAACCCAAAACAAGTGGAAAATAATACCCATAAACAAACTTTACAGACAGATAATTAATAAGCCCAAGGATAAACTAACCAAGCCACAACTTAAGAGTTATAAGTAATATAACTGGACATGGAAAATTCAGAAAACATATAAGGACAGTGGGACTATACCAAATGGAACTAGCTCATGGTCTTAGGGGACTGAAGGGGACAGGAGTGACATTCCACGAGTTTTGTAAACATCTTAGATAACGTTACTGCTAGTTAGGTTGCCAACTTACCTCGAATATTATTGCTGCTATGTTTGCTCACTAATATGCTTAAAAAACTAAACCCCATTGCAACAGCCCATGAAGGGCCAAGGCTTGCCGCAGAGTTCCCCACCTCTGACCATTACAGCGGCCATGAGTGGGGGCAGTACTGGAGGGTGGGATGTAGTCAGAGCCCCGAGCGCAGTTATGCGGCTTTCACCACTGGGGTGGCTAGTTTTCCATCAATTGGCCCCTCCATGGCATGCTAATATCTCTTAATTTCAGTTAAAAATTGGACGAGTCACTAAAGCTATCTCGGAAGTAAATAAAAGAGTGTAGAAGTAGATAAATCCCCGTCTAGGAGTAGTGTGAAACATGCTGTGGTTGTAGAACAAAGGGTTTCAGTGACAGTTCCATAAAACGATTTTTACAGAATGATGGAAACAAACAAACCTAAAGAGGTTTCTAAAGCGGACGCATTTTTGGTTTCATTGGGCCACATTGTGGTTTGTTTGTCCCCATACAAGTGTGAACTCAACCCCATAGAACTAGCTTAGGCCAAGGCACAACGAATAATTACAGGAGATAATGCTCGAGGTGAAACAGACCGGCAGGGTTTTTGAAAACATACATAAAAGGTAGAAAATGATCAGGGGGAGAAACACGGAATAGTTGAAAATATCGTTTATGTTTTATAAACTAAATGTACGGCATGAACTAAAAATAAGATTTAAGTTCCGCTACTTTGAGTGACATCTTTGCTTTGATCTAGCACATCTACACATCCCAAGGTTGGCAACATTATTGTAAGCGGGATTAGAAGCAGGACTGCTGCTTCAGATATCAGAATTGTTTACTGACATACTGGCTAGCTGCGTTCCTCCCAGGGACCATGAGCTGGTGAGCAAACTGTATTTGTTGCTGTGTTTAAAAGCCAATGAAACGGCGAAACATCTCTTATTAAAATGCGAAGATACCAGATTCTCGGAGCCACTGCAAAATTACAGAAAGTTTCTAATATTGTGAGACAAGTACTACAACTATGTATGTAGATATATATCCCTAGATTAGAAAACAGCAACCGGACAAAAGGTCTCTTTAGGGTGAGGTACAAAAAGGAAACCTGCTTCCAAACACTCATAGTTATACTCAAGCGATAGTCAACTCTTTTAAGAGCTGATAGTTATATGATGACTTTAACATTCTCTTTGCATGACCAGGACATAAAAAACATATGACTTTATATTTGTGTAAAGCATAAGTACGTATTTGTAAAACCAAACCAATAATAAGAAATATCCCGACATTAAGTGTGTGATTTTGCGAGATCTACGTTCATTTTTTGTGTAGTAAGATATTCAGTAACTCAAAAAAGTCGGTCAAAAATCAAACTTGATTTATAAGTTCAGCATCTTGCAATAATATGACACGAAGATTTTGAAGAAAAACCTCCCACCGTAGGTCACCCCTTACATGGAATATATTTCCAAAATTTTGATTTTCCCAAAAATACTTTTACGATTTTGATTAAAATACCTTATGTTTAAGATATTTTCATGATAATGAGATGCATATGATACATTTTCTGGAAATGTCTTAAGAAATCCTCTTCATTCTGGATAAATTTTGTATAACTGGTAAACAATAACACAAACAAAATCATACTATACAGAAAACATAGATCCCATTAAAACACACACTTTATGTTGAATATATTTTTTGTGGAGTGAACCATTTCCGAGATATTCATTGTTATTTGGTTGATTCTTCCAATACTATACTTTTCTCAAGTTAGATGTCGTTATTCGTTTTTTATGCCCTGGAATTGCAAATAGAATGAAATTTCAAAGCTATCACATGGCCATCAGCTCTTAAAGGACTGATTGCACCTATAAGCAAATATGTAATAAAGCCAACGGTTTATATAGATTAACGTAAAATACACAGATGAATAAGCGTTTTTAAGATTATTTGCACAAGAGTAAATAGAGAAAGTCGTGTGAATGCACACATCAGATTTTTTCCTAGGCAATCCCATGAAAGGTTACAGTTATCTTACGAAACTCGTAACCTCGTGTGGTATTTATTTAGTCTATTCCATGAATTAAACGCAAATCCTAAAGGATCATTCAGAATAAAAATTAAGCATTGTGATAACTAGGGATCGGAAGTTCATGCCCTAAAAACACTGAAATATGCATGCAAATATGCTCTTAAAAACTTGAAAATATGCCAAGAAATATGCACTATTTAATTAAAACAATTAATGTCCCTTTGCAGTAGACAAGACGAGTTAGTATAAATAATAAATAAAGTTACCTTATTGCTTAGAGGTTGAAGCAGAAGCAGTCCCGCTGCTAGTATTAACTGCTAAATTGCAGTTCACAACCAACACTTTGCACAAATTTTCAACTGTAAAGCATCGTATGTTGTCTCGCAAAACACTTTTGTAGCGTGAAAAACTTCTCTCCACGTCACAAGATGTTATCGGGGCATATTTAAATGATGTTAACTGCTTCACACACACACACACACACACACACACACACACACACACACACACACACACACACACACAGAGAGAGAGTCAAGTCTCTTGGTGAGACATGGTTTTCTTTTGAGGATGTCTCGAATACCGCACATCTGTTTATAAGCAGAATTTTTTGAAATTACATAATTCACTTTTTGTCCTGTGCTACCAGGAACCAAACTTAGATCACGTTTTTTTTTTTCCAAAGACAGTAAGTGATTCATGCAAGGGAGATCCTACAGCTTCCAATGCCGTTATGGCTGTTGGTAAGAAAGGAAAATGGGCAGATATGAAACCAAGATCCTCTTTTCACCCAGTGTCTGGCAGAATATTTTGCACAGTTTCTATGATGAAGCATCTTTCAAGTCCAATGAATTAATAGCCTCTTCGGCTATTTCTATGTGCTCAGCATAATATAAAACTGCATCGATCCATGTTCCCCATTGATCAACACTGATGCAGGAAGAAGTCAGATATTAGGTGCTGTTGATCTAAACAACTTAACCCTTTTAGTAGATTTAACAAAATTTATCTTCGTACTGGACACAAATCTATCTACCAAAGGGAAAGAACCATTGTCTCAGAAATTATACCAATACGAAAAATATTATTCAGATGAAAAAATAAAAAAGCATAAAAATCATAAAAATATACAATATGGGGCAATAATATTGAAATCTTTGTGAGTTTCATCGTCATGTGCAGTACTGCCAATATGAAAAATATTATCCAGATAGAAAAAAGTAATAAAAAGCCATACAAATCATTAAAATGTGCAATATAGGGGCTATAGTATTGAAATAATATGCATTTATCAAAAATCAAGAAAATATGCAGTTATATGCAGCATAAAATCATGTCCAAATAACTGAAAATTCCGTAATTCGTGCACATAATTAAAAGCATACATTTTTAACCCCTATGAAAAAACATGCAAATGCATGAACTTCCTAGCCCTAGTGATAACAGTATAGAACTGAAGAATAAACCCAATGTCAAATGTCATTCACAACGACGAATGGATACATAATAAACAGCAGATAATCGCAAGAGAGCGTTAAAAAGCTGAGCTAATATGTTTATGTTTGACGTAGATATAAACTTGGACCTTGGAAACTTAATTTAGTGTTTATTTTTATGTTTATGTGATTCATTGTGAATGGCTTCATTGCAATATATATTATTTAGTTTTTAAGCTTTCGTTATGCTTACGCTCAATTTTATCGTGCCTGGCACCTAAATAAACAATTATGCTATACACAAAATTTAATGTCGACCGGTATCTGACCACTACTATTCTCTTTCCTGTAGCACAAATAAATTTTGTGGGCGCAAATAATATTTATTTCGTCGACTTTACAGCGTATTTAATGGCGAACTTAGCAAGATGTGGCAACGATCTGATAGTATTTTGTGTTGACCACTTCCTCCTGCCACTCGCCATTAAATTTTATGTCTACCACAGTTGCTTACTTGTGCTTGAAATCAAATCAATGTTGTCAGCTGTCAGCTGGTATACTAAATGAATGGTAGGTATCAACAGTGGTAATGAGAACCAAAATTAAGATAAGATAAAATCATAAACTAATAAAAACATTTTTCTGGAATATAATTTAGTTAAAAATTGTCGGTATATGAAGTGCAATGATTAAAAACTCAATACTGAAAGCTGAAAGTTGAAGGAATATGCTGATCTTCATGTAATGGAATTTCGTTATTCACTTTTTGGATGATATGCAAGAGTTTCTCTAGTTACTAAACGTAAGTAAAAGAAAAAGTAAAAATCTCGCGTTCAGTTTTTCAAACTTTTCTGCTATCGTGTCAAAGTGCGTTTACCAGACTTGTATCGAAGTGCAATATTTTGTATATCATTGTATTACTTTCATTATATTCCTGTTATCATTACTTATCAGTACGTATATAAGCAGGTGAGCCTGTAGCTCTGTTAGCAAGAAAAGGAAGTATTTAATTAATCGCTTTTTTGAGTTCAGTAGAAGAGGCGTAAGACAAGGGAGTAAGTGCACTTGTATAGGGTCATTGAAAAATTTGGTAACCCATTCGCGGGGTCTCTCCATTGCGCGAGGGAACCCAGAGTCATGGGGGAAATGGTGTCGGCAGAGGCTCACTAAAGTCCTTACCTCTCAAATAGGCAACTTATCTTTTATTGTTTCATTAAAGAAAATGGGTCCTGTTATTTTTTTAGCACTTATCACACACCACACTTCAATTTTCAGGCCATGAGTAGTTTTAAGCAATCTTTAGCAACTTTGAAGCTTTGGGTTCTGTTTTAGAAGAGACGCGACCTGGGGCAGTTTTAATAGAAAGTACACTAGATAAACTAGTAAACTAGTGGGGGGAGGGCAGATTAGAATGATTCCCTCGAAAATTGTTAACATACTAGCTCAACATATTAAAATGGCGCGCCTCTGTGGTGTAGGGGTAGTATGTCTGCCTCTCATTCAAGAGGCCCCGAGTTGTATAGGGTGAGTTATTTGGATAAGAGTTTTGCGGGGGTTTCCGGGTTTTTTCCTTATCCAAAGAACACCAATGTAAGGCAACTTAAAGCTCTATGAGCCCCAGACTCATTTAAGCAGTTTTTCAGTCATTTTATTCATTTGTCATCCAATATTAAGTATTAGGTTAAACGACGTTAATAATTAAACACAATCGATATTGGGTTTCAGAAAAATCCTGTGCTATTGCATGAAACACCTCACCATGGCCTGAAAATGGACTGTCGTACGTAGTAAGTGCTAGAAGAATAACATGGCCTATTTTTTTAATGAAACAATGAGAGGTATGCTGTCTATTTGAGACGTAAAGATCTTTGTGCACCTCTGACTGCACCATTACCCTGCCGACTTTCCTTTCTCTCGCGTAGTGGAGAAACCGCGAATGGGTTACAATTATAATGACGGTATATTTAGTATTGCAATGAATATAATTACTAAGGAAATGAAGCACGAACTTGGATACTGTAGGTACTTATGGGAGAGGGCTATTTTGTACAAACGATATTGTTCTTGTGGCAGACAATGAGGACAACCTACAAAGGCTTTTGTATTAAATGCCAGGATTTTAATATGAAGATTTCCACTAAGAAAACAAAGGCAGTAACTATTAATAAATTACTGCTGCTATGCAAATTATAAATTGTAAATATAACTATTATAGAAAGGTTATGCACTACAACTATTTAGTTGTTAACATTACAAGCGAAATAAAGCTAATACGAGAAGTTAACAGCAAATATTAAAAGCAGCAGAAGTACTTGGCGTATTATTGATTTTACGTGGAGAAATAACTACATTAATAAAAGAAGAAGAAGCTTTTGGTCTTTAGTAGCTTACACCTCTTGCAGAGGAAGAGGAGGAAATGTACGGTTAAGGGTGCTCAACTACATGGTCATCATAAAATGGATCATAGTAAATTTCAATAAAAAATATAAATATTAGTAAAAAGCAAATATACATAACTATTCCAAACAAAGAGGCAAAAGCCAGAATAAAACAATAGTATAAAATGGTCGAACAATTAGAAATAAACATGGTTAAAGCGAGGAGAGATGGCGCACATTTCGATAAAATTGTCTAAATCCTGGATAAGCGCATATATAAAAGTATAAATGCTTGTGAACTGTGCTGTGAACTTCTCTCGTATTCAAATAATAGCTCTCTTCTGAAAAATGACAATTAAATTAGAATTTTAAGCAACATTTAAACAGACTACGTTTTGACATCTCTCCTCCCAGGGTGGGTAAGATGGCATACTATGGGTAGGAGAGGTACCTCAAGATTACCTTTTGAAATGGGTTTTTATTAATTGATGATCAGTTTAGCCTATTGGCTCGAAAAATCGTATATTACAATGTCAAACCAATGGGAACAATTAGGAAATAAAAATAAAAATTAACTGCATTACATGGTAATTGATACAAATGCAAAAATCGATCGAATATTGTTCTCAGACTTGTAAACAAATATAAAGATATTGCAAGAAGAGCAGTATTATTCTACTTTTTGGTTAACAACAATTTTTGCTGCTTTTTCTTTCAATTTCTTCCACAAAGGGCACCCATGCTGTTATAAACTGCACTTCTCATACAACTATGCTTTGCACACTACACACCGTAGTCAGATTTAGATCGAGTTTGGGTGTAAAGCTCCAAACATTCTATACATTTGCTTTAAACCCAATAGCTGACGTCCTGCAAGATGATGCCTCTACCGCCAAGTGAACAGCTAAATTTAACACCAACTTCGGCCATATCTACCTATATCATGAGTATATTTTAGAAACAGTTGCTGCTATTGATATGAACTGAACAAATAGAATGTCACTAAAAGTAATCAGAAAGCACTGGTGAATTTCAATAACCTCTGTTCTCTACATCAATTCAATTTTATTTCCTTTCGTCCTGGCTGTAATACTTAGAAACTCCTATGCCTGGTTGATATATCTTGAGTATAATGCCATCCTGTGGAATCAGCAAAATATAAAAGTGAAACATGCTTTGAGATTGCAGCCAAATAATAAATGTGAATGTCATTTGTGTTTCAGTCTTCGAAGATAGTGTGGTGGAAGTTGTGTTGGAGTTCATTGGAGAGGATAGGAAGTCAAGTACAGTACCAGTTGGAGTGTTCAGATCCCTGTGTAGAGATCCAACAAGCGGAGAATCCGATTCTGATTGGTTTACTCTTTTCGGTTGCGAGTCTGAAGCCCAAGTCCACACTGCGTAGCTGTATTGCCAAATCGGTCAATTCAGTGAGAAGTAGGTTATTATTTTTAATATTAATGATTAGGCATGGGGATTTTCAAGCATTAAAGCCAGGATGAAAGAAAATATGTTAAACTCTAAGCGCAATTTACGCAGTGACATGGTAGATAACAAACCACCCTATCCTTGATCAGTCGATTGACTTGTGTACACCAATCACGTGACCGCCTTTTGCTGCCGTCATTGACTTGTGGTCACAGTTGTGTACATTCTGTGTTTGGATATAGCTAACTTTAAGCCAACTGCTTGGGAATTCCTTAGCCTGCTGAGATCCTTGAAGCAGATATTTTAACTAAAGATCGTTGTGTCGTAGTCTTTTTAGTAAGCTGTTAATATGTTCTCTTCAGTTGAGTTTGTTGTCCGGGATACGATTGGAGTTGTTAGTGGGAATACGTTGACCCTCGAAAGTAACTTTATGATCTTGCAAATATTGGCACGGACGTTGCCTCGTGTTATTTGCTTACCTTAATGTTATCAAGAAACCAGCACTTACAAGTATGTAGTGGGTAGAATTCCGACTTTTGGGCATGTAAGTAACCCATATGTGTTGGAGTTCACTTAGGGATATGGTGAGTTATGATAGGTAGCGTTTTGGAGGTAATGGGAATCAACTTTCAGATGACCACATCCTTTGCGCGTATCCGCTGAGTCATTGCACACGGTTGCATGGGCAGTCAGGTTCGTCGGCCCAGGCTGCCACTTGTCGTCATCGTCGTCAACACCATCATCACCATCGCCATCAGCATTATCGTTATCATCATTTTTGTTATTATTATTATTATTATTATTATTATTATTATTATTATTATTATTATTATTATTATTATTATTATTATTATTATTATTATTATTATTATTATTATTATTATTATTATTATTATTATTATTATTATTATTATTATTATTATTATTATTATTATTATTATTATTATTATTATTATTATTATTTATATTATTACGAACAATTAATGTAGAACAGAGTGTTGGAAATTAAGGAACAATCGATTCAAAGGTAACATTTATTTCTGTATTTATTTATTTGGCAGAGCTAAGACAATTTGGCTTTCTTTTCCTCTCAACCACGGAAACATCCTGAATACGATATCCTGAACACAACGATGGTACAGAAAAACAATATCAAAATGAATACAAAACAGAAATAACATAAATATTAGAAACATAAACTTAAGTTAATTGAAAATAGAGAAACTAAGTTAAAAGTAATAAACATCTTAAAATATATGTACATATCTGTACATACAAGTACAACTGAGCACATTGCTACAAATTTAACAATTTTTTTAACTAAAATGTGCAAACTAGCATATAAATTTTGACATCTTGTGGCAATGAATTCCAGTCACGCAAATGTCATTTTCAACAAACTAAATTTACCTCTAATAGTAAGTCACCAACACTGACGTTAACGCACGTTCCCGTGAACGGAAGGTCTTCGGCTCCAATCTCATCAGCACTTCTTCCCTGGTTTAAGGTTTTTCTCAGCCCTCAAAACTGGCAAATGCCGGGGAGAGACCTTAAATTAGGCCCCAAACCTTTATTTTCCAAATTTATTTTCCCAAGTATCATTTAATTACACCGCCTGTGGTGCCTTATATAGTAAAAACGGGCGTAAAGTATTACCAAACTAATTCTGTTTCATCTCATAGCTTCCTCTGTCTTGAACCTTTCTTCTATTCGTCATACAGGCAGCTTTCTCAGCAAACAGTTTCTTGTGATTCAATGGCACTAGTAATTTAAGAGCTCCTTTTAAAATAGTTTCGTTACTTATTCCTTCTCTTTCCAATTCACATGCTCTCTTCTCCATATTTACAGTTAAAATGATTTCAACCTGTTTCACTTCGTCGCAACGCTCAGTGCTTGTCCGTTCAATGTACTTAAATAATCGTTCCTCCTTCAACCATCCGCAGAAAATGCTTCCTTTTTTATCAAAAACTTCCTTTGTCTTTTTATATTTCATGCTACAACTTGTGCCACATTCTGCTTTACCTGATCTTAATTAATCAACGTAACTTTTGTTGTCTTTTCGACAATTTTCTTCTTTGTAAGGAATTTCGAATGACTACACTTATGCTGGGTTGCAAGAACGCACCTATAAATTACTCGAGCGCTAAAGCGTTCATTTGCCTCTGAAATGAGTTGCAAGGCCGATCTACAACGCTATTCAATTGAGTATCACTAAAGATCGAATCTCGGACCTATAAAAGGTTAGCGAATGTTCACCATTATTGTTTTCATCGTATTGTTTCCTCAATGTTTTTTTATGTTATGACATTCTCAGATACAAGTAAATAAAAACTATTGCTGTATGCAATTATAGTTTTATGATTCTGTGCTTCATTATAAAATCTTCGTCTGATAAATATATTATATTGGATCTGAGTGCATCTCGTTTAAGATTGCATATGTGTCCTCTTTCGTCACAAAATACTTTTTATCAGTCTTTTTAGTACAGATGCATGTTTCCAATTTCGACAATCTACCGTACCCAATGCAATAAAATGAAGAGCTTAGTCTAAACGCTGTCACTTTGTTTACGCCATTCGCTTATCATGTTGTTTACGTCAGCATATTTTAGTGAATCCTGGGTAGGTGCAAAGTTATCCTTAGTTAATAAGCAGTGATTTAAGAACATAATGCTGCCTCATTAAAGTCGTTGGAGCCACCCACTGCCCCTTTTAAGCGACTTCTTTTTCAAGCATGTTACATATAAGTGTAACTACCACATCCTGATGAATTATTGGCATTTACACTTGTATTACCACAAGTTCTGCAATAATGGAATGCACCAATATAATTCTACATATTCTGAATAAGCGATGTTGAGTGTTGACCGTGATACTCAATTTAGACTGCTTTATTTCAAGTAGGTATATACATATAACTACATACATATGTAAGTGTAACCATCATATACTCATAGTGACAGTTACGCGTATTACTACAAGTTGTGCAATAAGTGGGTGCAATGTAAGGCTATATGTTCGCGATATAAAGTGTTTTTGCAAAATACGAAATCTTAACCTGCATTTCTACCAAGACCGAGGAATTCTAGATATAGTTTGTCTCTTTCAGTAATATGACAACATATAATTTAAAGCTAGATTTAGATTCTCCAAACAAACATTCATGGGTATCTTGCACGTGGTAGAATCGACTGCATGAAGTGGGTACATATGTCTATGTTGGCAAAAAATCAGCTGTTGCTTAAAAGGGATAGGCAATTACTTAGGAATTGTGAGACAAGGGTTCTATAATTAATTTCCCCATACCATTCACGCGAGCGAACATTTTACTCTCAATAAACAATCGGCAACACAAAGATTTCCTTCGAGAAAGATCTGACTACATCATCGCCGGCGTGTTTGTGAAAGTCAAGAAAGGTCAGACTGACGTCATCCCCGCTATATACCTAAGGAGAGTTAGTTATACACATGAGTGGGCTCAGCGTCGAGTGATTGTATTTTTGGAGTAGTGTATGAGAGACAGAGGAACTCAAGAAAGACAGTGGAAGGACTGAGTCAAGGTTATGAGAAGAAGACATATGTGAGTTGTAATATCATGAAAAACTATAGGCTGTGTTAACGTCAGTAGAAGAGAATTGGTTTTTGTGCAAACGTTTTAGAAGGAAAATAAAGTGAGACATAAGTAATTGGACTGGATATAGTCATTTTGTCACAGTATAATAATTATACGTTCTAATAACATCTTAATTCTGATGCCACATAACAACTTAACTCGCTCCCATCTTTACAACTTGGGCTAGAGGCTTGGATTTTCTCTATAAAAATTTTGTTAATTACATAAATAAGTTTTGCTGTCTAAGAATTCAATTTGGTTGGAAAGAATTAAAACTAATATTTGTAATCTATTTGAGAAAGAACCGATATTAAAGAAATGAGAATTATTCTGCAGTATTTATTAAAGTAATTAACCAATAATGAACGTAAGTACTGCATTGGGTTATCCTCCTAGGCTTAGATGATGAAATATTATGACAGACACAAAATTTAATGGTGGATGGCAGTAGGTCAGCACAGCTACGCCTTGCGGTGTTGTATGGTTAAACATGTAGGGAAATCACGCTGTAAAGCCGGAGATATAATATGTAAATAAACCGCAGCCAAATAGTCATACTTTGATACATTACTAGTTTACATGTTAACATATTCACATATTGTTTTTGTTATTTTGGTACAGATGGTATCTATCGCATGGTTTTACACATAGTAAACATTCAGAGTCTATATCTGATTCATGGCAGTTCTATTTTTTTTTTTTTTTTTTTTTTTTTTTTGCACATTAGGTGATGAAATCAATGGAGTGCCAATATTGCGACGACGTGTCTTATTTGAAAATTTGCCTTTGTTCAAGATCTATTTGCAATGGCTCCTGTGTCATACAGATCTAGTTGTACTTCTATTTTCCCTGTCAGTGTTGCCAGCAGATTTTCCGATGCGCAGGTGTTGGCCAGAGGTACGCTTGACCTGAGGTTTTCCACAAGGAAGGTTTCCTTCGCCAGGAGATATACGAGTCTTGATCGTGTCATTTTTGATACTCCTATTGATTTATATAGCTTGCTTTCACCACAAAGGCAGCTATTCAGAGTTAAAATTCTTCCAATACTAACATATGGCATCGAAATCATCCGGTCACATTTAACAAGGAAGAATTTATCCAACCTAAAGCTAATGATATAAATGTAATTTGCCAAAAAAAAGAAAAACCGCATTTGCACAACAGGAAAGACTATAGTAGCGATCATTTATCAGCCGCCATTAAATTTTGTGTCTGCCATAAGACTGCGCCATACAAAAAAGGGCGCAAGACCACTTTCATCACTTTCATCACTTTCATTGCACGAAATGGGAGCCACCAATGTTCTTTTTAATTTCTCTACAGCGCACAGAGAATATATTGTATTCAATACGAAGTTTTCAATGGAAATACACGCTTTGAGGATCCAGAATCCAAAAAATCATGTGTAGTATAAGGTCTGCGCACGCGCGTCTGTG
The DNA here is from genome assembly GCA_030765045.1 of Tenodera sinensis. Lineage (NCBI taxonomy): Eukaryota > Metazoa > Arthropoda > Insecta > Mantodea > Mantidae > Tenodera > Tenodera sinensis. The sequence goes on along the minus strand of CM060973.1, from coordinate 17,535,458 downwards.
AACAGCTTAGCTTAAAAATGAAAAGTTGGTTAATACCAAACTTGGTATCATCTTTCAAGAACGCAAAACGAAGATTTTCAATAAAATCCCCATTAGGTAATATTGTGGAAGTGAGAAATCGTGTGTGTACAATATGGCAGGCGACTTACATCAGTTTATCTTTAGGAGAAAAGGCTGGGGTAGGGATTCCAGTTGTCGATAGTGAGTTGGAATATTGAGGGCCTACTTGAGGAAGTGTGTGGTAGTGGAATGCAGCAAGTGGGAAACATGGTTGGAAATGAGTTTTGAAATACCTGGATTTGAAGATAAAAGAATTGTGGAAGGAATCTATGTGGAATTTATTCAAAGGTGTTTATATTTGTATTACTATTAGTTATAATTCACCTACTACATCAGAATTCTATGTCACAAATATGTTTAGGAAAATCAGTAGGCATATTGAAGAGCTTAGAATTAAATACAATGAAGTGGGGATAATAATTCTTGGAGAGTTTAATGCTAGGATAGGACAAGAACAGGTTGAGCTCAGCAACCTAATTGAGGAGTATGATAAGGAATGTGAAATAGAGAGTAGACCTAGCAAAGATAAGGTGACAAATATTAAAGGAAGGAAGCATCGATTTTTGTGAGCAAAATGACCTCATGATTTGCAATGGATGTAAAGGCTCAGATTTAGAAGGGGATTATACACTAATTAGAATGGTCTAAGTGTGGTAGACTATGCAATGTCACCAGAGATTGAAAAGTGGATTTTTAGATTTTTAAGGTCATGAATATAGTAACATCTAGTTTGCATCTCCCTCTGAGATTAAAATTAGGAGAAGTAAATACTGATAGGAACGAAGAATATACAGGGTTCTATAGATCTGTACAAGTTTACAAATTGAGGGATGAAAAGTATGAAATATTTTACAAAGTATTAAATTGAAGAAGAGCTTACTAAGTATGGGAAAAATTGAGAATATTTTAGAATTAGTAGAATTTAGCTTCAAAACATGTCGGTGGCACAATGACAGCTGAAACTTAAAAGTAAGAATGCCCTTCCCCAATATATATATAAAATGAAATGTAAATTATAAGGGGAAGTGTTGAAAATAAGTAACTCCAATAGATGGAAACAAATTGTAATACGTAACTGCGAGAGATGAGAAATAAATATTCATTCATTAATAAAACCCCTTTACCCTAAGCTACCCTTTAAAACGAACGTTTTTTTTGTTCAAAATTTTGATTTTCTCAAAAATGACCCCTAAGATATTGATTAAAGTGCCATATGTTTAAGACATTATGACAAATAAAATGTGCGTCTTGAATTTTCCGGGAATACCTGAATACCTTATTTTATACTCTTATTTTGGAATGCCTTTTTTATAACTAGTAAATATTAAGAGACAGACAAAATCTTAATACACAAAAATGTAGATCTTGTTAAAGCACACATTTTATGAAAAAAATAATTATGCTTATTATTTATTTACGGCAACAAGCTTACTGCTGGTGTTTTTAAACACACGAACTTTAAGAGGTGGGATCAGGGTTGAAAAATGCAATGTCATAGCCGGGATTCGAACCACGGATCTTCCGCTTATCGGGAAAAAAGTACGAATCAGCTGGGGAATTTAATGTCGTGCTGGCAGGTTGGCCATAGTGGTTAAGCCGCTCGATAATTCCGCCTCTTAAATAGTTTATGCTTGTTTGTGGAGCTAGCCATTTTAAGATATTTCGTATTAGTTTGGGCTTTAAAATACTTAAAAGGATTTATTCTTTAAAACAGTTAAATGGGCTATACTTATTCGTTTTTCTCCCTTTTGGTCGTGCAAAGAGAATGGGCAAAACGACCAGCTCTTGAAACATGTGACTATCGCTTAAGCTACTACATTCCCATACTCCCATTGTATCTACAATGATGTTATAAAACACTTCTAGAAATACTTAAGGTGAAGTGGATAAAATAATAAGACTTTTTAAGAACACATGGTTTGTTGAAGAATGGTTAGAGAAAGGCATGCGAATGTAAAACATCCTTTTTTTTTTTTTTTTTTTTTTTTTTGTTTTTTGTTTTTGTTTGCTTTCTTTCTAGCTTAATGTCCTATGAGTGGGTCATATCGGAGGATAAATTAATGAAATCAGAGTAAAATAGATCGGGATTCTTGGAACGTTACATGACATTTATCTTCTCGAGACAAGGAAAAGCCGGAAAAAAGAACTTAACTAGGTAAGTCTGCCTAACCGGTATTCGAATTCGAGAGTTCTTCCAAGTGAACCGGACACGTTACCCCCACACCATAAAGGTGGATTTAATCACTCCGGAGAACACTTCACTACCTTGATTGGAGCTCTAATCTAGCTGGCTAGGCACGGAAACTAGTGAATATTGTGACGTCGGGCTCGGTGCAGAACAAAGGACTGTCGGGGCTAAGCTGCTTCACGCCACATGCTGAGCTGGCGAGCAAGCAAAGGCACAAGGTCAAGCTTCTTCACACCACTCACGCGAGCTAACGCGTGGCTAACAATTGAAGCGGCTACACAAAAAGGGTTTTCTCTTGTGCCTTCGAGAACGATCTGGTTATGTCACCGCCGGCGTGTTTGAAGGAGTTCGCGAAAGGTCCATATGACGTCATCGCACTATATAAGGAGGACATGAAGTAGCAGTGAGTGAGAGTTACGGATATGTCGATCAGATTATCAGTGAGTGTGAGAGAGCTGCGCGTGTTTCGGTGCGTCCTAAGAAGAGTCAACGAGCTCGAGTGTTTGCAACGTCGCAGTTAGTGTATGAGAGGCAGAAAAAGTGAAGAAAGACACTAAGAGGACAGTGGCAAGGTTACAAGAATTAAAAGTTGTGAGTTGTGACAGCATGAAAGACTGTAGACTGTGTTAACCACGAGGAAAAAAGAAAACTATTTGTGATAAGTTTTAGAAGACAAAAAAGTGATAGAAAAGTAACCGGACGTATTCTGCCGTTTTGTCACAATATGTTAAAATAAGCGTAATTGCAGAATAACTTACTTTATCGCAAAAGGTGCATAGTTTTTATGCAAGGCTATAATCATAGAAAAATTGGAATTGAATATTTATTTATGAAGGCTCTTTAATTAGTTCTATATTGGCCGTGAAGACCACTTAATTTTACTCAGAGGCCACTTTATCTGACTTGAGAGGCTGTTTTACGTGCCGCAAATCTACGACACGGGATCAATGTCTTTAGTTTCGTACCGAAGGAAGTCATATTGGTATTTTTACGTTCGAAAAAAGATCCATCGCCCTTTTCTGGGTTTGAAACCGTGACCTTGAGAACGAGAGGCTAGCATGCTATCTAGACCACGGAGGGTCTACTGGTATTAATTGCTGCAAAGACGAAGTGGTCTCTGAATGGGAAGGCATTGATTGACAGTTGGGCGATGTGCAAGTAATGATGTGTAGACAGCAGTTTGATTAGCCTCGGAACAGGTCTAAAGGTCCAATCCATGTTAAGGAAGAAGAAGCTATGATGTTTATTTTCCTCTAAATAGGTTGGTTGTAACGTGGAACACAGACCAAGATTTCTGTAAGACAAGTGACCCAAGACTATCTGGGCAGGTCAGGAATGGAACGTGTGAACGCGTGGAAGCAATCCGGATGATCTATACTGACAGGTGTTGTTCATTTTCTGGTGCAGTTACGACCAAGCAGAAAACATCAGCAAGTAAATTTATATGATGTATTTGTGGAAAAACAGAGAAAGAAACAACTAACAAACCGAAGTAGATGCATATTAAGGTACCAGTTAACAAATTATTTGCACTTATACCCCTGAAATCCATTATGTTTCCCGGTACACGGATTCGAATGACTGTTTATCGTCCTAAAATTAGGCCACGTGCTACAAGCCCATAAAATGCTAAAGCTCACCTCCCTGAAACGTCAGTTCACTTGTGCTCCAAAAGGTAAACTATCAGACACAGGTGGTGTCTGTCCACTAGGGAAAGAAGGGGAGATGTGAGGTACTTCACGTTAATCTTATTCCAGAGACTGAAAATATATTCGCTGTGGGTGCTTTTTTAGCTGTTTGTTAATGCTGGCAACGTATCAGTAATGTTTTTATGGTATAATAGATTTCTCTGTTTTATTGCTTCTAAAGAATAACTATTGTAAGAACGCAATCATTAAAAAGTGTTGATAAAGTAAGCCAAATTTGTTTTCCTATCAATACGAATGTGGGAACATTCATGCGGATAGTTGAAGGAGTATATGGAAGACTCTTTTCTCATTTTTAAGGGAGATCTAAAGATGACTACCGTGAACTAAGTGGAATTCAGAAAAAAAAAAAAAAAATAATAATAATAATAATTTGCCCTCCACTTCTGTTGTAGTCTTAGATAATTCTCCAATTAACCCCGCAGAGTTAAAAAATCACCTTGCTATGGTATCATGGCTGCAAAACACATGGTATTATAGTTATACACATAATCCAAATTATACAAGTTGATTGAAATAAACAAACAAAAATATTAAGTTGTTTAACGACGCTGTCAATTGCCAATATCGCCGGTGAGCCAGAATTTTGTCCCGCAAGAGTTCTTTTACAGGCCAGTAAATCTACTGACATGGAGCTGTCGCTTTTAAAACCATCGGTCTGGGTCGGGTTTGAACCCGCGACCTTGGAAACAGTAGGCCAGCGTCTAACCAACTGTGCCACCCAGACTGTCAACAACAAACATAAAGAGAGCGTGTTTAAAATGGGTACTATGTTTTCTTTCAGCCACTCAATAGTTCGCTTATCACAATCCAATAGAACCAGCCTGGACCAAAATGAAACGAATGGTTAGAGAAAGAAAGAAAAACCCAGTTGTGGAAATTACACGACATAACACTCGAGGGTATATCGTTTGTGACGGAGAGAGAATGATGGGGGCTTTTGTAGACATTAGAGATGGTAGAAATGTTTATTAGGAGAAGGATGGTATCGTGGAAAGGTCATCGACATATTGTCATATCCCTCGTAGATTATATAGCAGTAATTCTTGCTTTTTCTCTTCCAGCAACTTAGAGAAACGCACATATTAGTTGTTAAACACTACCTAGGGCAGTTACACTGACAATTCACATACCTAGCTCCAACATGGGCCTACAAGAAAGCGGATCAGCTTGTTTGTTTGTTTTTTTTTTTAAATTTTTTATTGTGTAGTATTTAACATCCGCTTTTACTACTACGGCACCGCAGGCGATGACATTGATGATACTTGTAATGAAGCTGGAGCACCGGTGGAACGAGATGGCGGGGGAAACCGGAGAACCCGGAGGAAACCCGCCCCAGCGCCGCTTCGTCCACAACGAATCCCACAAGCGGCTGCCTGGGATCGAACCCGGGCCACTTTGGTGAGAAGCGAATGGTCTAACCACTCGGCTACGGCGCGGCCGCTAGGTTGGGTTGTCGGATATAACCATTTAGATGGAGTTATTTACTAAACTGTTGAGTAAGTGCATCCCGGCCAGCTAAATTCGCCATTTTGGACACCCTGGATGACATTGATCAGAAATTTGAAACCCTCCATGGCATTCAAATGGGCAACTTCATTTCTATTTTATTCCAATCAAAAATTCGATACCGAAATTCCACCGGAAATATACATAGCTCAAAAATGAAAAGTTATTAAATATCAAACTTAATATTTAAATTCAGTGTTTTTCAAGCATTACCATGGATTAGGACACAAAGATCTTAGAGAAAATACCCAATAAATATACTTTAACACGGAAAAATGATTTTTTGATTTTCTAAAAAATGAGTAACAGTTTTGATTAACATGCCTTATGTTTAAGATATTAAAATGGATCTTTACGAAAAAGTCCGTGAAATTTTCTTTTCTAAATGATTTTTTATAATTAATAAATCGTTTGAGAAGGTAAAAACCGAATACTTAAAAATGTAGATCACAGTTTATGTCAAACGCCCAAGATATTCGTTGTGATTGGTTTGAATTTTCAAGTAATTACACTTTTTTTACAAGCGGTAAGTCGCTATTCGTTTTTTTCTGTTGTCGTACAAAGACCATGGAATCTCAAAGACATGACACAGAGATTAGCCTTTTAAAAATCTGTTTATCACTACTGTATTCTCAATGTCTAATGTAGAATGTACGTTTAGATTCGTTTGATAGTTTATGTATTGCACATTGAGAGGTAATAGTGGTATGAATGTAGCCCTTGCCTTCCAATGGTGCTCAGTAAACTAATAGTTTGTAAAGAAGCCAGCGAATGAGCTAATAGAAAATGAAAGAGGTGAGGTAGAAGTAATGAAGTCTGTACACCCCTGTTTGCCGCCCTTCATTTCGCTCCTAGCGCGGAGCAGGGTTGAGAGACGGCCCACCATTTTCAATTATCACTTTTTAACGAGAAGATGATAACATAGCTGTGGAAGGAGGAGACCTTGTGCATGCTGTGAGCGAGTGGTGTTAGTTTTTATTGCCTATGTCCTAGGGCTTGTATAGCTACCACGTCATTACAACGGAGACATTGCCCTTTTTTCCCTTTTTCCAATTTGTTTAGCTGGGTGCAGTAACCCGTCTAATTTTCGAAGTCATTTCAGAGATATTATGTACTGCACGATTGTGCTTCTGTTTATTGTTACTGTTATACATCTGTGGAGTTTGTTGTTGCCATAAGGCGACAAATTCTCATTTTAGAGAGATGAGATACAGGTAGCAGAATGTGCTTAGCTTTGGAACACAAATACTTAATTATGACTATTATTTTCTATACGTATACCTCAACTGTCCTCGTGGATATAGTGGACACAGTTTATCGGCAGTTCCCAAGAGTTCAACATGGCCGACATTACACTAAACAGCAGACAGCAGTCCTACCAACGTACATAATAAAGGCATTTCTAACCTCAAATATCACGGAGTTAAATTATCACGCTTTCAAGCGATAATAATGCTTGAACATCGTTACCAGACAACAAACAACGTACTCACCTTTGGCAAATCTTGTTCTGCAATAACACTTTTGGATAAAATCACTTCCGAACGCTAAATATCATAATATATATATTTAATGCACTGCTGTGCTGCAAACACAAAAACAACAGCAACTATAACTGCATATACTGCTGTAAAAGAATTCAAGGCAAAATCACGCAAACACAAGCAGTACTTCCACAGATTAACAGAAACAGAATCAGTTGGCCTCTCTGCAACGCGTTCATAAACAAGGGCTTCTGTGGGCAACATAACAGACGCAATGGCCGTAGCTTTACCATGGTTATATGTTGGCGTCACTAATACAACCTAACGGATGGAAATAACCAGACTGCACCACAATGGGGGGGAAAATGTCAAGGTTGTTTTTGGGGTATCTCAATAAGCAGCGCTTACTATAGGGATGGGGAGGATGTAAGCTGTTTTGCGTCAAAAATATCAATTTTTGCAAGCTTAGCCCCTATTTTATCATAATCTAGTCTTTTTACCCCTATAAACGTGCCTTAATTTAAACTTCCAATGAGGGTAAGAGTGAAAAAATATATTTGTTAATAATTTTTTAAAAATTTGGAAATAATATCTATGTGAATAAAAAGTTAACACATTAAAAACATTGATTTATATGTGTACCAAATTTCACACTTCTAGAGTAAACAGTTTCTCTGAAAAGTGGAGTTAAACATGTTAAAATTAACATTGCAAGCATAGAACTTACAACTTCCCTTTATTTCGCATACCTCAACTGCCCTGTCGGTTAGGAATGGGCAGAAAATAACGTAGCGGTTATGTTGTAACGGTTACCTTAACGTAACAGTTGCGAAGAAATGGAGACAGCAGTAGTTACCCATTAACGGCTATCGAAGTAACGAAGAGAGTAGTAGTTACACAAAATTTAATGGCGGGTGGCAGGAGGAACTGGCCAACATAATATCCAATCAGAGCTTCCCACGCCTTGCAGTGTTGTATAGTTAAACACTGTGAAATAACGCTGTGAAACCTGTGCTATAAATATTATTTGCGCCCACAACATTTATTTGTACAGCAGGAATGAGAATAGTTGTGGTCAAGTATCACTCGTCATTAAATTTTGTGCCTGCCACAAATGATTTTTCTACAAACTGGGATAATTTACACTAACATTTTCAGTATCAAAAAGTGGAGTACATTCTTTGGCTTCTGAAAGAGCGCGCATAAAAAAGGTCATATGAAAGTACTTAAGCAAAAATCTCATACTTTACCTTCACATACTTTTCTCTACTTACTCTTCTAAAAATATTTATACAAATACTTTTTTTACCTGCTATACTAATTATCTATAGTAAATACGTAGAAGAGGTATCGCATTCCACCCAAAAACTGCATACCAATATTTCACGGGAAATACATGTTTTGAGATTCCCTGACAAAAAAAGCATTTTTATGAAAATATCTCCGTGTCTTGGCTATGAACAGCGCTACTCAAAATAAAAAGAATTGTTTAGACCCCATACTTAATATTTAAGTTCTGTGCCTTCCAACAATTCCACGCAAGGATTTTGAAGAAAATATCGTTTAAGAGGATATCGTATCAGAAGACTTCCTTTTGTCAATTCGCCACGTGCTGCTAGTGTTGCTCTCTAGCGCACCTTCGAGATTCTCTGCAGCTGCCTGCCAGACTTGCAGAGGTCTTAGAGGACGACAAAACAGCGGTTGATAGTTTTTAATTTTTTAGCGGAGTGCAATATCAATTTGAGGATTTAAAATTTTAGTTATCTGTTTATGCTTTTGGACATATTTATCACCTTGTTTCATATCTGGCTATTGCCACTGTTTTTTACTTTTTGTATATATTTTTCTTGTTGTTAGTATTTTTATTTTTGAATAAAATTTATATCTGACTATTTCCATGAATCTTTTAAGGGCGCTGATGACCTCGAAGTTGAGCGCCCTTAAATTAAACCAAACCAAACCAAACCAAAGAAGACTTCCTTGAAAGACAAAAATTAAATACTAAGTTTGAGGCATGTTGTTCAGACACACACTCACCCTCTCCCCACATACAAACACCACGCGTAAGATTTTCTAAAAATGCTTTTTTTATTTAAGGGAGCTTCAAAACTTTATTTAGAATGATATCTCTATATCGACTTTTTGGGTAGAAGGCAATATTTGTTCTATTTACCACAGATACTGAGAAAAAATTAAAATTATAACAATGAGATAGAAAATACATTTTATGTTTTTATCATATGTCTAGTGACTACATAACCTAAATAACCAAAGCAATATCATTTCCATCATTTAATATCTGTAGCAAGTGTTTATCCGTTAAAAGGATACAGAATCTAATTTTTGAGTCAAGGAAAAGGCAAGCTATTGGCCGAGAAAAATACAACATATTAATGGGAAGATTGGCAAGGCAAACTTACGTTGCCACTCCCATTGGAGGTGGCTGCAGTAAACTGTATTGACCTTTTGCAAACAAGATGGCGCGCGCGCATGTTGCGACGTTCTTTTGTTGCCCGATCGCTTTTCAGCCTTTCACACACGAGACCAGGAAAACAAGCGGCGCAGCTTTAATCACAAAACGGCCTCTTCTATCGGCTTCCCAGAGACAACGATATTTTTGTTTGCTTTATCAAAGATATTTGCATGCGTTTTATTTCGCCCCATCACGATAGATTAATGTGATATTTGCATGCTTATATAATATTCATGGATGTATTCCACCGACCTCAGAGTGACTGTATAAAACAGCTTCTCCCAGATATATTCGGGATACAATAAGACAGGACATTTGGTAGACATTTTGTTATAATTACCTCTCACTGAATCTTGGATTCATCTTTCTTTTCTAACAAAGACGGCAATTTGATTAGTCCCACTTCTGACACCAGTGTAACAAAATGACAGACGTTCAGTCCAATTACTTTTTTCTCACTTTATTTTCATCCAAAACTGAATGCACAACAACACAGTTCTCTTTTATTGACGTTAATAGTCTTTAGTGATATACAACTCACAACTGTTTTCTTCTCGAATCCTTAAAGGACCCTGGAACTGAAAATGACCGAAGAATTATCAAATTGTCGTTCCCCAAACCTTTAGTCATGGTGGGCAGTGAAATTTTTTAGACTCCGCCATTCTTAGAGGTCTAGCGCGGGCTTTAAACGCCACGTGCGCTACATTTAGATGTCCCTTTTTCGCTTAAATTTTCAGCAGTATTCGAAACAAAACGGGCTAAAAAACAACCAAATCCAGCAGAAAGAAGCGGTTTAGCTATGAATTTGAATAGAGAGACTACGGGACAAAACATGGAAGGTGTGACACATGCAGCAGGGCAGCATTTTTCGTTCCAAATTTTTTGGCGGATCTTCAGCAAGCTGCCTTCTTTGTTCACCAAGGACAAAGTCTGGCGTGCGTAGAATAGTACAGGGGTAGTGCACACGTGGACAGGACTTTTATTTGGAGTTTTCTGTTTTTGTGATTTGTCCTATTCCAACATAGAGAAATTTCCTATTTTATAAATCAAAAGACCAATTTTTGCAGGATATTGCCCACTTCGGGGGAGGAAAACTTCATCGTAATCAGCTGTACCCAGTTTGAACACTGATTTGCCTAGACCAGGGGTTATCTCGAATTTTTCTCTTATTCTACGAAGAAAGATATGAGGTAGCTTTCAGATCTATTGATTTCGCTCTTACTTGAGCATTCATTAATCAATATTAAATCTTTCGGGGTTTGTTTATCAGTCAGCGAAGGAATAACTTCTTAGAAAGTTCAGCTGAATCAGAACAGTTGTAGGGCAAGTCCGAAAGAGACCGGAGAAGGGGAAGGTAATTGCAGATTAAGGTCTATCCACATTGATAATTTCATTACAGTTTATATGCAGTTTGTTATTGTACTTGAGCTATGGAGAGAATAAGCACGGCAAATAAAATGAAAACATTTGGATGGGGAAATACTTATCACAAAGATTGTGGCTCTAAAAGGGGGAAAATATAAAATCTATAAGAAACTACAGACTACCTGGTTACTCTAATCCAGAGTTCGTTTGTACCTCGACAGGCATCTGACACCAGGGGCCCATTTGCAAGTCCTGGGGGTTGAAGTCCTCCATAGGAGGAGCATAAACAGAGAGAGAATATGAACAATTCGGGTTTGGTAATTGTAGTCAGGGCCCCATTTAGATTTTTGCCTAGGGACCTACATTATTGTCCTGAGCATCCCGCGTGACAGAAGCTGCAGTCTTGGCATCTTGTGTAAGACTAAACAATCAATGTACGCACTGCATCCGTTGTAGAACAATGAAGAGGCTAACATTAATCTATATTTAAAATATCACAATTTAAATGACAGAGGAATCAACAGTAACCGACGAACTAAACGAGAAAATTATGAATTCTGTTCCAAAGAAGCGTTTACTGGGCTGGATAGCGGATGGCGTGCTTGTAGGAGTGACTGCTTGTTAGTTCTTCTAACAGCCTAGTCGAGGCGCTAAGGTATTCCACCATGACGTCATAGCAGCAGCCTGTAGGATACGGAGAAATGCATGCACCACGTGTCAGTGCATTCAAGGTGCGAACAGAGTTTGTTGAATGTATTTACGTGAATTTTGTCACTGAGTAAAAGCGTATCTAATAAAATTTTAATTACGTTCATTCTGTGATAAATTGGAGTTAGTTAAAAATGTCATTCCCAATTTCAAAAACTGAGAAGACGAAGAACGAATGAAGAACTTCGTGTGCAGGTTTAACCCTTAAACTTTATAGAAAAATTGTTTGGTTTTGCAGCTCTGAAAGTTTCTGTAAACTCTTCCGCTGGCCGTGTTTGTTCCTCGAAAATAATTAATCAGTAAATATCGGGGTTATTTGTGTAAGTATAATATATATACCTTCTATGTTCCATGTTGCATGCGTTTGCAAAGTTTTCAGGATGCTCCACTGCCAATCAATTATCAAACCATGAACGTCGGCAGTTCAGAACTCAGCTTTTACACACGTCACTTCAACAGACACTACACTGTGTAATGTAGATGGAGTTTTACACAAGTTTTACTTCTGTTGGCTGACAACTCGTTCTTACTTTGTGTGCGTCTCTGCTTTGTACAACCAAAACGTGCGCCATTTTCTCACTCATCTGCCGGCATAATAGAGAAACATGCAGCATAGAGGCTTATTCCAACGTTCATCATAAATTGTCTGTCTTTCTCTTTCTGTTATCGTGTTCTTGCTCTTTCCCTGCCTCCCTCCCTCGCGGAACGCCACATCTTCCTTGTGTTACCATTTTAGTTTCTGTTCTCTGCTGTGTGTATGTGTATGCACCTACAGGCTGTTTCTAAAATTCATAGCCCAACTGCGTTGTCGCTAATTTTATATTATGTATTTAATATGCTATGATCATAAACAGTTTATTATTAATATTAATAATATTATTAATTATTCCCATACTTGAAAAAACCATAAATGAACTAAAAGAAGAAATAACGAAAATAAAATTAATTTAAAACAAAGTAAGGATATCAGACTGAACTTCTTGCAGGATGTAGATTAGACCTCGGCAAGAGTATTCCGAAGGTGTAAACAGAATATTCCATCTTCTCCTTATGTGCAGTAGCTACTAGTACATATACATAACACACGCATTAGGTGGAACTGGTTTTCCCTACCGGTTTTCCGCTTTGCTGGTCACGAAGGAAGGGGAAGTAAGAGAATGGTTCGAGCCTTGGGAGTGTAGTTCTTCAGGCCTGATATAGTTTTGTACAACAATCTCGTGTAAGATTGCCTCTATGGTCTGGTGGTTAAGCATGCTAATCTAACTTCCAAATCCAGAGGTCCCGGATTCGATTCTCTGCTGAAGGGTGGGACTTTTTCTTTACACAGTATTCCTTCCTGGAGTCGGAAAGTATGAATGAGAGTGTGAAGTTGTGTGTGTGTGTGTGTGTGTGTGTGTGTGTGTGTATGTGTGCGCGTGTGTGTGTGTGTGTGTGTGTGTGTGCGCACCCGCGATTGTGTGCGTGTGTGTGAATTGAATGTAATAAGTAAAGAATTGTCACTAAGTTCGATATGACCCAAGACGTTGATGGCATAAAAGGGTAATAATAATAATAATAATAATAATAATAATAATAATAATAATAATAATAATAATAATAATAATAATAATAATAATAATAATAATAATAATAATAATAATAATAATAATAATAATAACAACAACAATAATGATACCTACTCATACTATGGAAGGCATTCTTAATTACACTATATTTTAACTACACCAAACTGGATCCACAATCGTTCTAAAATATCATTGATCTTCAGTAGTTTCTGAGAAAATGGATCTTTTCTGGCTTCTCAGCCTTACGTTGCCGTGTTCAGTTTCTAACAGGGCCGTGGGAAATTTTCTATAATTAGAATATTTCCCTACTCTCCCCAGTCTGCAGTTTACATATAAGGCTGAAAGTACGTTCCAATGGTCAAAGAACTGCCATAGAAGTTAAAGAGGGCTATACATATGATACAACGAAAAACTAATCATTCATATGAATACAGCTGTTGGAAGCAAAGAAGAGAAAAAAGCAAAGAAGATGAAGTAAATGAGCAAGAAGAGGAACCATAGGCTTGGACACACGGAAGCTACATTTGTGGTGCCATTATGCTATCCCTGAAATTTATCAAACTTCTCCAAACAACAAAGGAATTTAACTATGACACTTTTTTATTGAAGCAGCGCAGAACTCAGTGCGCTGAAGAACGCACAGGCTGTTAGGGGATAAGTGTAGGCATTTTTATTGGTAATTGAGGACAGTGTAATGAACAATATTGCACCAATATTTGCTTCATTTGTGGTCTTATAAATTTACTTATTAAGAGAAGTATGTTTTCAGGTTGGTTAGCAGCTCTACGTAGATATAGCACAGAAAGTCTGATGCACAGTGGACCTGTCTCGTGATAACGAATGATGTTCTGGAAACGAGTTCCTATGCTTTTGCACGGTCAATGCACTCTCACTACCTAGGCCAGTAGGTGTGAAGCAAAACGTATAGTCTATACGACAGGCGTTGTCCTTTTCGCGGCGCAGTTATGACCATGCAAGAAAAGTGATATTGAATTGTGTGATTGGTTTTTGGGAAAATTGTTAGACGAAGAGAAAGAACAACTAGCACACCGAAGTGGATACATACGTATTAAGGTAAATATTATCAAAATATCTGCACTTGCAACCCTAACACGTTTATTTGAAATGCAAGTATTGTGCCTGTAATGATAAAATATAGATGAAATTATACAGGCTATTTCGGTTTATAAAACTTCACAAAAAAGTCAAAAAGCAAACTAAAATGTCTGTAGTTTTTACCATTCAATCTCCTCTTGCAACTCAGATTTTAAGTTGAACACTCCTTAAGTTACTGCAAACTCGAAGGGGTGGGAGAGGAACCGGACTGATCTAGCCTCCTCCGGGGTGTTTCTAACTGGCAAAATGTAGGAAACCTGGCCTATGCTCTGCCGTGACAACGTTCTGGTCGTCCTTAGGAGCCCCGGGGGAGCCCCGACAGGTACAAAGGCACAAAAGATCGCCTTTCTGTTGAGGTGCTAAGTCCCCCTCCACGAGTTGTCATTGACTCATAAGTTACTGCAAACTGTAGAGTGCCATTATGTGCCCAAACTTGGCCAGTTTTGGCTGATTAGGATCAGCATGCTGCCCTCTGTCTGTTGAAAGGTAAGCATATTTATGGTGATAATTTTTTTAAGTTTTTCCTTGTCTATACACATGCTGTCAAAATATGTATCCAGTGTTCTTCTTTCCCGCATAGTGGCCAGATCGTCCTATCAGCATCGTCAACAACCTAAGAACTTTTCACCTTCCTAAACTATGTAACAGCATGCCGATAGTCCATATACTCAATCTAGAAAGTACTGGTCAAAAATATGCTTTCCTGCAATGGAAATTGCACCTTGAATTCTGTTTGTGGTCTGAAATATGAACCACATATACCGGATGGAAGGGAAGTCATTACATTAATTTAAACTATTCGTAGATCTTGGTATTTGGAACACATTTTGTATCTTGCGTTTTTGTCTCTGACCATTTCCTACGGAGATATTTTAGTTTCGTCGATCACAAGCTGGCAACACTGCTGTCCCTAGCTCAGTACATAAACAAAGAACTACTTGAGAACTTAGCACATACCCTGCCATCTCCTTCCGTGTTTAATGTGCGAGTGTAGGCCAATCACAAGCGTTATCTCCCAAAACATTACTCGAAAGCGAAAGTGCCGAACCTGTTTACATCCAGAAAACAGGTCAATTCCCTGACCAACCTCAACGCAACGTTTTCGACTTATTTCACGTCTGAAAGAGCAGCTTGTAGTATTCCTTCATGTCTTTTAAGTGATTAATTATTTCGAAACCCTATGTGATGTCCCATAATTACTACTGAAGTAATGTCATAAATAAGTTAATCTATGCATCTTACAAGCAACAAACTGTTATCTTCGTACATTCTTGTGGAATTACGCATCCAATTTGGAACAAAACCACTTATTTCGAAATTGGCCTATTAAAGGACAAAATGCCATTATACTTTTTTGTTTGTAATGCTTTTATGAAGCACGTATTAGAAGGAATGTAATGGCTTCCCTTCCACCCTGTATATTCGTTCAAAAACAGTTTGAGTGATTTGTAAATTATTCCTTTCCGTGTCATGGCCACTCATGATAACATGAATGAAGAACTAATCGGAAAAACGAAGTGCGAGATATGCAGTTGTAAAGATTGAGTTTGTGACCACTTCATGTTGCAACTTCGCAGAAACATCCATTCCTGAGGAAATAAAGCCCCTGCACAAGTAGGCCACCCAGTATACTGCTCTATTCGAGATACGCGGTATAATTAATGCTGATAATATTTCCCACAATTACCTTAGCTAGTGGAAACCAGCAGCTATTCCAGCTGGCTGCCAGATGCAAAATTTACACAATTTGGAGCTGCTTATTTGTTACTTCACCTTATATTTAACATTTTGTTTCATATACAATGGGGAAGTTTGTATACCTACCCACTATTTACTTTTATATCTCATTTCTCTTCCATATTTTCTATATTTTTATTCAAATCTTTTTTAACCATTTAACTATATTTTCCTAAATATTTTCCTGCTTTCTCCACATATTCATCTTATCTTGTGTTAAAATTTTTCCTAACTTTAGGTTCTGTTGGAATATCTTTCCATTTCTCAAGTATTAAATTCTCTCTTCCTTTTTCCGTAGGATTACAGTCCAAAATATGGTACCAATATTCACATCATCATGAATTCCTCCCCCCCCCCCTTATCATGCCACTTACATTTGTACACGCATCCTTGCCCATGCATACCTTACTGTGGTCTCTTTATTACATAGTTCTATGTATTTCTTTCTTTTATATATATATAATTTTCATGCAATAAATTTATTCTGAGCCAGTATTAACTGCTATTTCTATCGTTTTAGCTTTTGCTACCTGACGATATTTATAGATCTCAGTGATTCATGGCCCGTAATGTTACAAGATAGTCAGCGAGTCAACACATGAC
The DNA here is from genome assembly GCA_030765045.1 of Tenodera sinensis. Lineage (NCBI taxonomy): Eukaryota > Metazoa > Arthropoda > Insecta > Mantodea > Mantidae > Tenodera > Tenodera sinensis. The sequence continues at coordinate 17,518,944 of CM060973.1, read as the reverse complement.
GGCGAAAAATCTGATATAACATTAGGTAATAAAATATCACGTGAACAATCATGTGATGGGAATCGTTCTCTCATTGGGTATTTCTTATGTTCGGCAAAGGCAAACTTGAAAGGTTGGACCTTTCTATAGAAATATGTGTGCCAAGTTTAATTCCAATATCTAATTACATTCTTGATATATTAATTTATTTATATTAATGTATGCCAATTTTATTGGGTATAATCAAAATGCATCTTCTCCAACAGATGTTGAACTACAAATTTGATTTTTAAAAACTATATTTCCTATTTCCTTTACCACAACTTAAACGATGAAAATGTTGTATAGTGAATAGTTGTTCTTAAAATAATTTTAATACCACGAAGTGTAAACATTTTATAAAACAGGGCATTATTAAATTATTTATTTGTTTAAAAAACATAACCAATATCAAAATTCAAATCAGACTTTTTAGATCTCTAGTTAGATTTTTGTGGGAGAAGATAGATTTCGAATATGAGAAAATAACAAAAGAAAATTGTTTCCGAGAAAAATGAGTTTAGAGTTTAGTTACAGATTTCCCCATTAACTTCTATGCAAGTATATCCCCCCTATCTGATTTTGTTCGTCAATTTGCCTAAGGTTGACGTACTGCCCTTTCTTTACGGCATTCTAAAACAGTAATGTAATTAAATATGTGGTTTTAAAATATATTTAACATACAGTGTTTACAAGCACGTGGTCGGTTCATAGAATAAAAGAAAAATATCTGTTGCTACAACTTAAGCTTATTTTCGCCTCAAATAAAACAAGTAATACTACACACGATGTGTATAGAAATAATTAGGCGCAAAGAACCCCTTAAACACACTAAACTACCTCAAAAGTAAGATCAAATATACACAATCAATTTGTAAACAACAAAAATATGCCAAGTCAATTAGAAGAATGGTAAATAATTTCAGAAATCAACAAATGAAAACGCAAAACATTACCCTCAGGGGGATTTATTGCAGAACTTGTTCAACTAGGCTATGGTGAATGTATAGGCAGCAAAACACTTAGCGCCTTGTTTAAAACAATTTATTCCAAGCCTCCATGAAATGGAAGATGTGGGCACACCCAGTTAAAAGGCAGAGGCGCACCGTTTTTAAAATGGCATCCAAAATATGTGTTCCTCCCTCCCTAGAGAATTAGAACTACACAAGTATATTCTTTAAGGTGCGATGGATTTTTGCAACCTAAATTCAAAAATCGATTTTTTGACCAAACAGGCTAAAATATCACTTCAGTGTTCCCTTGTTTACGTTATGCTTCATGGGTTTATTTGTTCATTCGGTTTAGAAAGGCTTTTTCAAATTGATTATTAAGTTGCGATATATCAGGCCAATAAATGATAAATGAATGAGAAATGAAAAATTCAGTGCCATAGTCTTATTTATGTGTGTTACACCAATAAATTATTATTAATTGTCTGATTGATCGAAAGTATTAATTAAATATTTTAAAGCCCGGCACTTAAATTTATTGTGACTCGCCATTGGGGCAAGTGTCTCGAATGCGAGATTCCCTTGTGGTGTAGGGAAAATGCGAATGGGATGAATTTAAGGCTTTGCCGGCATGTTGCCATGGTAGCTCAGTGAAGAACAGCCGAACGAAGAGCAAAAGATCTGTGGTTCAAGCCCCGGTTATGACAATGTATTTTTACTTTCTCTACTGGTAAGTAGGGAAGTACTGTATTCCAACCAAAAATTCGATGTCGAGATTTCACCGGACATATATGTCTTGGGACACCCTGAACCCAAAAATATCAGTTTTAGAAAAACGTCCGCGCGCGTGTGTGTATGTGTGTGTGTGTCTGTCAGTCTGTGGAAAGCATAACTTAAAAACTAAAAGTCGGTTAAAAACCAATGTGGGTATTTAAGTTTAATGTCTTTCAAGGATACAACACGAAAATTTTGAAGAAAATAGCACCAACCTAAGCTACCCTTTACATGGAAAATTTTTCGAAAATTTTGATTTTCTTGAAAATGGCCCTAACGATTTTGATTAAAATGCCATATGTTTAAGATATTTGTATGAAAAATGAAATGTATATTTTGAATTTTCTGGCAATAGCCTATGTAGTCCTGTTTTCCATGGATGACTTTTGAATAACTCATAAACTGTAAGAGATAGACAAAAGCTTACTCTACAAAAAATGTAGATATTGCTAAAACATAATTTATGTCCAAATAATTTTTTTAGAGTGAACCATTTTGGAGATATTCCTTGTTATTTGTGTGAGTTTTGGAGAACTTATACTTCTGTCAAATGGAGCATCGTTATTCGTTTATTTATCAACCGTGCAAAGAGAACGAAATCTCAAAGTTTTAAAAGATTTGACTATCGCTCAAAGTCTACTGTATTCTAATATTCACCTTGCACCTACAAGAAAATAATAACATAATTTCTGCAAATGTTTATTTCAATTGACACGAAGAAGATATAGGAATAAGATATTGTAAGATTGGTTAGTACAAGAGTAGAGTGAGTGCAACACATCAGGTTTTTTGTTTCTGATTCTACGTTATAATTATTGCGTTTTTGTTATGAATTAGGCCTATTGAATGCTTTAATGGTACAATGTCTTTGCATTACACAGTGAGTAGATGTATCCCGTTATAAATGAACTTGCCTGCACGACCCAAAATGCTGAAATGAAGCGTCTAGCAATGTTGATCATCCTGTGTAAGGAAACACTGGAACATAGTCCCAGATATCAAGAGAAGTGTGTGTGTGAGTGTGTGTGTGAAGAAAAGAGAGAGATAGAGGGCATACACACACCAGAAACGACGACGACGACGGGATGGAGGAGGAGGAGGAGGAGGAGGAGGAGGTGGAGGGTTTGAGAAGGGTGTGGGTTGAGAAGGGGCGGGGTGCTCCAGAGAAGGCTTTCAGCATACGCAAATTAGATTTACCTACGCAAGCTTAGGAATAATGGGAGAGAAAGAGATGAAGGGCCGGGTAGAATGTCTCTCCAGGATATGGAAAAGCCTTTTCTCCCCTCTTATACCTTGCTCTTGTACGTACGTCTCCCGGCAAACCTAACCCCAAGGCTGCTTCATCATCGTGTACCGCCATACTGACAAGCAACTGCCACAGTTTTCACTCTAGGATTTGGAAAATCGGCGATGTATGGAAGAGACGGGCACAAACATACCAGATGAGCTCAAATGAAAAGGTACACCATCCTGCCGGTAATGCTTTTATCCCTAGTCTAAAGCATTCCGTGCAATTTCTCCCCTTTTGTGACGAGACTTTTGAGTGTCAAGCATGTACACCTGCTGACATTTGCAATGCTGTTACCACTGCTTGACTTTATAAGTACCAACATTCTAATGTGCTTATCAGTGGCGGCTCTTGCTGAGTAAACTGGCAATATTACATCTGCTTTAAAAGTGTTTTTAAATTATTTGTTCATGTATACCTAGGTTATACAGATTGTCAGCAAAGAACTTCAGTGATCCACTGAGAGTAGCTATTAGTGCAGACCTCGAAAGGCTACGTACAGAGCGTTTACGTAAATTATCTCAAGTAATATCTATGATAAAACGTCTAACCTAACCGATAAATTCTCGAGCGAAGCGAGAGCCAGAGAGTTGTATATTTATCTGGACTATTTCATAAATACAATATGAATTTAAATACTACATCGTAAAGATTTCACCAGAAAGTGTTAAATCACATTTAATTTCGCCTGGTCGAGAAGACCACATAACCGGCCGGGAGGGATTGGGGCACCGACCACGTCCCACCTCTAGTACTGCACCCCACTCATGACGCCTGTGGTGGGTAGAGGAGGGAGACGCAGCGGTAGTCGGGCGGTAGGCCTTGGCTGGATGAGCCTATCCAAGAGTTACATATATTTCCATCTTCTGTTGTTATAACAGAAAATCAGTTTGTAATCTGAAATAAATGTCATGTTATTTTTAACATTAACAAAAACATTTCTTCTGAAAAAAAATACGTTAATTATTAAACTAACAAGTTTGTCAAATTGAAATGGCGTGCTATTTTGATTGTTAATCGACTATAATGTGTAATCATTTGTTTTTAGAAGATTTATGGGACAAGTTGGCGACTCTGACAAACATAAAAATGACCAGGTGATAATTTGTAGGTATATGATAATTTAAGGTCTCCATGTATGAAATAGTCTTAAAAAATGTCACGACTGCTGGAAATTTTTCGGTAATTTAAGTAAATTAATGAATGTTTGTCATGATATTTGATTTATGATTTATTTCGATACCAAAGGTCGAGATACTGATGGCGTGTGAAATGAATATTGGGAAAGGAAATTTGGGAAGGAAACGTTTTATATCTGAGTTCAAGGTACCTCCCCAGTTTTTGCAGTTATGAGAACTGAGGAAAGCCTGGAAAAATCCTCAGGGAGGACGGTTCTGGCTGTATTTGAAGTGCGGACCTCCCTCTCGCGAATACATGGTTTAACAGAGCCACCTGCACCGGTACGCGACCAGGTGAGCACTGGTTCTCCCGCTACACTTGCACCGATATAAGAAACACACTTGAGGTAAACAAAGGCGAGAGGCAGCTCCAAGAACGTGACCGTAGTGAATGGCCTCTGACCGCAAAACTGAGCCCAAGAACAAAAAATAGATCCCATCTTTTCATTATAATACTACGTTCAAAATATATTTGTAAATAAAGACCAACCAGTTTGCTGAAACTTAGTAGTTGTCTTTCACTGAGTGCGCATGATGTTGAGGTGTTGCGCGGAGTAATACGAAAGTACACCTTAAGGTGTATCTTAGAGTGGAGTCATTCTTCTCGCTATATAGATCGTAATGATTGTACGGGTTGTCCAAAATGATGTTACCACCTAATTGGCATGGACTTTTATTTGAATAACATAATAACATTCGTTCTCAATGCAGGTGTAAAGTTTTTGCATCATACAGGACATACCTCATTCACGTATTTCCATACAGCGGACAACTGTTAGGCGTTAAGGTCATTAATATCAGGAGGTCTTTTAACATACACGCGTTCTTTTACCATTCCCCATAGCCAGAAATCAATGGAATCAAATCCGGTGATCGTGCTGGCCAAGCCGAAGGTTCACCTCTACCAATCCAGCGTGAATCAAATGTATTATCCAGGTAATGTCGACAATCTTCATAGACGAAGAGAGCAAAAGTGAGGATTGTCTGTACTCCAAATGATACAATTGTGCGGTAATTCTTTAGCAGATTACTTTTAGGAAAATATGGTTCATTTACTTTTCTGTGGAAATGTCTGAATGAGCTATGTGGTGCAAAGACTTAACACATGCACTGAGAACGAAGGAGTACAGGTCGAAGGAGTGCACTAACTTCTTTTGGACTTCTGTACATAGTATGTTATGCTATTCAAATAAATGTCAATTCCATCTAAGTGGTAATATATTTTTTGCACAACTCTGCATTACAGTTATAATTACAATAAATAATTTAATTCCTTTGTTTAAGTATGAGAGCTATTGAAGCATAGTTTTGCTTCTTTCGCCACTCTTATTTATTGTCCACTAGAATGAGCAATGATTATTCAGCATTAGTTTGTAATCTTCAGAACCGCTAGAGTGGATTTCATGCGCATTGCACAATACAGAAGTACAGCTGATAGCGAGAATTATGAAAGTGCCGCAGAAGCTGAGATGCAGAAAATGTTTTTAGCACCAGCACGCCCAATACCACCGCCGAGAACCGCCACCGCCGCCTCCAATACCACCGCCAACGCCACCACCACCGCCGCCGCCGCTACCACCACCGTTGCTGCTACCAACACCGCCGCTGCTACCACCACCGCCGCCGCCACCACCTCCAACACCACCGCCACCGCCACCACCACCACCGCTGCCACCGCCACCGCCATCACCACCACCACCGCCACCGCCACCGCCACCGCCACCACCATCACCACCGCCATCACCACCACCACCGCCATCACCACCACCACCACCGCCACCGCCACCACCATCACCACCACCGCCATCACCACCACCACCGCCACCACCGCCACCGCCACCGCCACCGCCAGCGCCATCACCACCACCGCCATCACCACCACCGCCATCACCACCGCCACCACCGCCACCACCACCTTCTTCACTTCAAGGTTAAAGCATGCTGCCCGTTCAGGTCCACCGTCGTTTCCCTTTGGGCGCCATGGTAGAGCGGTTAGACTGTTCGCCTACCACCAAGGGTTCGATCCTAGAGAACCGCAGTGTCTGGGTGGGTTTTCTCCGGTTTTACCCACCACTCATTCCAGCAATTGCTCCATTATCACCTTTCCAATAATCCAGTTAGCCTGCATTTCATACCATCCCCTTCCTCACTCTCATACCTGGTGCTTGGCTGACCACCAGCTTCCAGGTCTTCTGTCCGGTCCTTAGATGCGTCAGCTCCCCGACAGACATCTGGCTCTAGGCACAGGCTTGTAAGTCCTAGAGTGTGTAAGTCCTCCATACGGGAAGGGTAACCAGATGAAGTTCTTTCCTTCTCCATTGTTTTAATATATGTTAAAGTTAAAGCCCCAATGAAAACGAAGATAAAGTTCATGTGGTACCACATGCAGAAAGAAGAGCAGTTAAGCACTATGTCTGGCTGCTACTGAGGCGAGAGAATTTACTACGTTGGGAGTGCTTTACGTCTATCTGCAATATTCAACCATTGCTTACACATTCCGACCTAATATGCCTGAATATATCATTTTTAATGATTTGATTTGTTTTAAGGCTTTCGTTGTACGGGTGTCCATGTTTTGCATGGTGATGCTGAATACTGGATTGCAGCATGGAAGGTATGAATGAGCCATTCCTGTAAATTGCATCAGCTTTGGCAAGCAGACTGTGAATAGATTTACATACCTATCGATCACGCTGTTATAACTTTCATTTAAGAACTGATTACAGCGGTACGCCACTGTTATTAGCTCTTTGAGGAATAAAAAGAATATTTATAACTGTTTATTGAGCTCGAACTTAATTTTAGTTGCTGATAAGGGTAAGTGCACAATGGATAATTTATTTATAGAAGCTTTGACCAGCTTACAGACGTGCATGACTGTTAATTGGATGTATGCCGCCATTTTGGCCTGAAGTAAGCGGCAGTTGGTAACAGACTCTGATTAACAATTACTTTATTATTAGTGGAGCTAGTAAAATACAAATTACCAACTTGCTTTGATCACTTGTCGTGGGTTCAAGGCGATAAACACAATGAAATTTTCCCGATTGTTGCAGGATATCACATTTACTAGCTTCGTTCGTTTCCCGCAAATGTGTTATACATACATTTAGAGCGCCCATTAGGAGCGCTCTGTCTATATATTTGCTTTTGAACTGCCATGTTCACTTTTCAATTTTTAACTTGCAGAAAATATACTTCGCTGCCTCCAAAATACAGAGACACTATTCTTTATACGCTTTCACCAATGCCATAACATTTTTAACTCTTTCATTCAGGCAAGTTAAAGTGAGTTGCGGGCAGTTTTAACTAAAGTGACAGTTCTCAGAAATAATGAGCAATCTATCAAAAAGTTTATGGTTCTATAACACCTTATAATGAATCAATAAATAATAATAATAATAATAATAATAATAATAATAATAATAATAATAATAATAATAATAATAATAATAATAATAATAATAATAATAATAATAATAATAATAATAATAATAATAATAATAATAATAATAATAATAGCAATAACAATAATAATAATATAATATATAATAATAACAACAATAACAACAACAACAACAACAACAATAATAATAATAATAATAATAATAATAATAATAATAATAATAATAATAATAATAATAATAATAATAATAATAATAATAATAATAGTAATAACAATAATAATAACAATATTTGAATATACTATTATTTTTTGCGACGAAATGACAATGCAACAAACTTTTTTGCCACTACTCTTCACTTAGAATTGAAGCACAAAACATATGTAGCTTTGTTTTATCATGAACACAATCTACAGCTTTTCGTGACCTTGTAACTCGCAAGCTTGACCCACACTTCACTGTCTTTCAGTTCTACTCTGTCTCGGAAATTGCTAGCTTCGACGATCACACTCTATAAACCTGCTTCACATAACAATTCCGACGCGACGATTAAAATGTCTGCAACTGTCTCTGACGATACACACATTCTCTCAACACTGACTGTACACACACTTAAAACTGTCACAGCTGTCTTTTTCAGTATTTCACGTCTCCGAAGAACTAAAAGCTCGCTTATATAGGCGAGAATGACGTAGCACGGATTTTTCTCGAAATCCATCTTATCTCGAACCTCGCACAAACAAGCCGGTAGTCGAGAGTTCCGCGAACGCTTTGTTCTGCCACGGCCATTGTCGCCCTTGTTCTGATCGCTCCATTGTCGTCGGCCACGTATTTACAAGCAGCGAGCTTCACTTTAAGTATTATTTGAAGTGCAGCGTTCGCCTGGAGTCAAATTTATTATTATTATTATTATTATTATTATTATTATTATTATTATTATTATTATTATTATTATTATTATTATTATTATTATTATTATTATTATTATTATTATTATTATTATTATTATTATTATTATGATCATCATCATTTATTATTATTATTATTATTATTATTATTACAGAAAATTTAACCTACATAGCAGTGTCACGAACGTAACTTAAAATTGATTTGTGTAGATATAATCCTATTGCCAATTTGAAACTGTAGAACCACAGCACACAACACCTTGATACACATCTCATTTGATGGTAGTAATTAATATAAAAAGCTGAGAAAAAAAAACACCAAAGGTTTACAAATTTCCACTATTTAATTATACCTCTATTGAAACTAAATTTTAGAAAAATCAAGGCTACTGATGCTCTTAATTAAATGAATATTTTTTTCAATATTTATCAACCTGAACAAAAAGAATGCCTTTCGTTTTAGCAATCGTTTGGACTAATACTTTCACTTTGCGTATTCCTGTCTTTTTTGGAATATTATTGTCGGCTTAGCTAATAAGGGACATATTGCAACAACTTCCTTTAGTCAGCTTGCACATATCGAATATAACTGTGGGAAGTTGTTTGCTAATCTGAAGAGATGGTCTTACAGTTGCCTTCCGAATCATTTACTTTCTTTCGGTTCTTGGCGTCCAGTCTTGGGATTGTCTATTGTGCTCTTTAACTTGATTTTATCGCCTTTTCCGTCACTCTATTTGGAGGGATCGTAGAAACAGTATACTTATTTGGCATTCTGTGAGGCTAAGGAAAACCACAAGTACCTATTCAGAACATACATACTAGTAAAAATCTTAGGAGCAGTTTTAACCTTAATTATTCTCGAATACTAATACCAGTAATAGAGTTATCACTAGGTCATAGAGGTACGAATTTATGTGTCTAGATGATGATATTTGCTTAAACTTATAAACTTATACTATTTTGTGTTGTAGAATAGGCATCCTAATTATCATAATTAGATGTCGTTGGTATCTAACGGGACAACTATTGAAAAGGAAAGAGAAAACACTTTCCTTCAGAAAGTATGCTACAAGATAAAATAATTGCAGGATTTAAACTGGAATATTTGTTCATAAACATATGAAATAAAATGAAGATAATTCTGTGATATTCTGGTAACCTGCGACAGTCTATAACCAATCAGAAAGTTAACGAAGTTCTACCTTTTTAAAATATTAATGTTGTGAACTGAACATTTGTTGCTGCCGTGGCACCGAGGCGCTGGGCTAGAGCGTGGCAGCTCTTGTTCCCGGTCACGGAATGTTTGGGTGTTGGATTCCGCCCATAGGCATAGAGGAATACAAGTTGTCAAGGACCAACTTGATATCACATTAATTTAGTAAAAAACTGAGACTAGCTTCGCGACGTGAAACTGAGTAAAGGCATTTTGAAAACATCAGCTGGTAATACTTCTTCTTTACCTGATAAGGGGGGGCCTTATGTAGAATTTACACCTCCTAGGATCTAGGTCTTACAAGCCTGTGCCTAGGATCAGATCCCTGTCGGGGAGCAGACAAACCTATGGGCCGGACAGAATGGAGACCTGGAAGTGGGTGGACGATGCTATGAAATACAGGCGAAATTGATGAATGGAAAGGTGATGATGGAGCGGTTGGTGGAATGAGTGGCGGGGGAAACCGGAGAGCCTGGAGAAAACCCACCCAGACGCCACTTCGTCCACCATGAACACCACATGCGGGTCCCTGGGATCGAACCCGGGCCGCCTAGGTGATCGCCGGTCTAAGCACTGGTCACGGCGACGCCCAGCTGGTAATACAAATTTTTAAACTGGTTTTACTGGGTGACATCCCCCTACTTGAACAAAGTTTAGGAATACTGAATGCTTAATATATGAACAGATTAATGAAGTTGGAAATTATCACTTCATTATTTTTTGTTTATATGCACATTTTCATCCTATTGCTATTTTTCTATAAAGTCCGAGACGACAAATAGCTGTATTTCAGTGATAAGCATAATGCAATTAAAGCACATTGCAAAAGTTGAATACATAAATAATAATCGCACACGGACTGTATTTTTTCGTAAATAATTCTGGGCAGTATTTGCATACTTACTACACGTAGTAGAGAAAATAAAACTATGTGACATGGAAATGACACGAGCTGATGAGTTAAGTTCACTATGTACGAGATTGTTTTAGTGCATTATTTTATGCTTCCTTCGAAAATCTTCTGGCCATTTCTCCACATGCTCTCGTCTTCCGCTCCTGTTATGGTAATCCCTCAATGTATAGTTATGACCAACTTTCGTGTAAGCTAATCAGCTAGTATGCGACAAATGAATGCGCAGATGCCAGTTTTGTTTACTTTTCGCTTTCAGGCATGTTACAGATATGTAACGCACTCGCATTCCATTGGCCAAAACCATCAAATCATTGTGAAATCTTTGTCTGTTTAGTACATGTCCTCATTTGTTTTTAAGACTTTCAAAAGCTTTAACTATTGGAAGTAATTTGACTAGAAAAGTTGTGAAGTTGGAAACTATTGGAAAATCTTGTAATGAATTACAATTCATAAAATTTTGATCGTGTACAAGGAGCTTTAAGCCATGTAATGATTAAATAGTTTAGATATTTTACCATTTGGATAACTAATATTGTCATTTGGGTTGCCTATTCGAACAAAGTGGGCGGCATATATTTTAAAACGTGCATTTCATTTACTTTGCAGTTGGCGGATAAACACAATTTACTGAATAGAAAGTAAAAATGCCAGCTTTATATAATTTGTATAGGGAATGATTCCAATTCTCGAATTTTAAACGAGATGCCCTGCAACTGTATTCAAAATTAGAGTTGTTCTCCTATAGATATGTTTAAAAATGTGGGTTTATTTTGAGTGGGCATTTAAAATCTGCTATGTGGAAGTAGCTAAGGGTCCTAAATTATCCAATACAGCTATTTCTCAAGTTCAATACAAAACATTGTTATGTGTACACTCACATGAGCTTCCCTACTCTCTCTTGTAGACGGTATTATTAATGAAAACGCTTGTACTTCTAATCTATTACATATATTGATATAGACAACTGAAGAAATGGTTTCATTACATCACAATGCGAATAAGAAAATACATTGGTTTTAAGCGATGGTCAAAGCCTTTAAGAGCTAGTACATATGTGGACATGAACGAACAACATAGTTTACTCAAACAGGAAGTCAAGTAATTGAAAATTCAAACTAATAACAAAGAAGAAATTGTGCGCTTTAACGAGTTCTATATTTTTTGTAGTAAGACTGTCTCCTACGGTTTACCAATTATGCAAAAGTCATCCAGGATGAAGGGAAATTCAGAGGCGATTCCCAGAAAATTCTTTTTTCTTCTTCTTTTTTAAGATATAAATTTAATTTGGCATGAAAATATTTTAAAACACATGGTATTTTAATCAAAATCGTTGGAGCTGTGTCGAACAGGATGCATACTACAATACCTATAGTGCTGCAGTTGCGAATAGGGAACCTAATTCTGGATGAATTGCGTAATTGAAGTAAATATTTAAGTATGCCTCAATTGCAGGACTCTTAAACTGATGAACACAACTGTGGAGCAGTTAGATTCAAACCATTTCTCTATATCAAATATTATTATTTATTTATGCCAACAAGCTTACTGCTGGTGGTTTTAAACACACAAGCCATGTGTGAGCAATGTTTAAGTGGTGGAATCAGGACTGGAAAATTCAATGTCATAGCCGAGATTTGAACCACGGATCTTCTGCTTATCGAGCGGCTGCTTTAGCCACTAAGCTACCATGGCCAACTTGCCAGTATGACATTAAATTCCCCAGGCGATTCGTACTTACCCGGTAGACCAGAAGTTGCACAAGTTTGGTTTTGAGACATACATTGCAACAGGTTACATGTTATACAAAATTTATGAATGGTATAGGTAAATAATTCAGTCTGTCACATATAATTTAAAATTAGCTGTTCATCTAGGAGGTACACGTTTACTTTGTAAGCCACTGTGCGTTGTAAGCGCATAAGAGGCATCTTTGTTTACATTGTCGCTGCCCAGCATTGTGTGGGCTACAGTCCGTGTGCACTAAACTCGAAGAGGCTGGTACCAAAATGCTTCGCCCCGCAGATCACACACACACTAACACTTCCAGACTCTGGGAATAATCTTGGCGGACCTCTAATCCACAGAAATACGGAGCCAGCATTCTCATATTTTTGTTTCTTTGCTTAGTTTCTTGTTTTTAACACATGCACTGTAATAGCTTATGAAATACAGATAAAACTCCCAATTGGTTTTCTCTGGAAACTTGCGGTAAAGTTTTACATTCGCTCAATATGCAAATGCTATTAACAAATTGGATCGAGTCCACATGTGCTTCCATTTCTTTTTAAAACGCAATAATATTCAGGGTACCTGTTTCTTGCTTGGAATATTGCTCTCTGGAGCAAATGCATTTACAATTTGTGCAGTTCCCGGAAGAATCGCAAAAGCTCGGGAGAAACAATAGTTAGAGCATAAGCCTCATATTTTTCGGTATTTTGAAACATTTCCGATAATGCTCCTTCAGCGTAAGGGAATTCCAGACAATACGTCATCAGCGAGGCCAAAAGAGGGAATATGTAGCAGCATCCATATCGTCTGAAATCCAATTACTAACGCACGTACGGATGAGAGTGTACAAAGAAAGAATTGCAGATAAGGCTCGCAGGAAAGAATACAATACCTAATATTCTGCGACTATTTGATTGTATTTGAAACTCAATTATGGGGTTAATTTTCATAGAATGCGTATTTCATGCTGTTTTTGGAAATTCCAATTTTCCTCCTCATCGACCTTCGTCGATATTTAACACATGACCTCTCCGACCAACGAATAATGAGTTCATCACCATGCAGGGACGTAAACATTTTACAAACTATTTGCATCTATGTAGGAAACTGAAAGGTAACCACTAGAGAGACTGACACACAAATCTGGTCCGCTCACATGACTTTCTCAGCCTACCAACATTTATTTTTGTATACTTTCTATAAATTATTCTTACGCGAGCAGATTTTTACTTTAAGGGAAAGCATTATATTCGACCCAAAAATTTGACATTGAGATTTAACCAGAAATATATGTTTTGAGGCCCTCTGAATCCAAAAAATATCCGATGTGTTGCACTCACATGACTTTCTCTACTCTTGTACTAACCATTCTTACAAACTCTTATTCCTCTATTTTCTTCGTGTTAGTTAAGATAAACATTTGTACAAATTATCTTATTGCTTATTTCCTTGTAGGTGCAAGGGGAATATTGGAATATAGTAGGCTTTGAGCGATAGTCAAATCTTTTAAAACTTTGAGATTCCGTTCTCTTTGCACACTTAACATATAAAAAAATGAACAACGATGTTCCATTTCACAAAAGTTTTGTTTTTCGAAACTCACACACTAACAAGGAATATCTCCGAAATGGTTCACCCTACAAGAAAATTTATTTGCACATAAATTATGTATACATAATATATACATTTTTGTATAGTATGATTTGGTATATCTCTAACGGTTTACCAGTTATGTAAATGTCCTCCAGAGTAAATACTACTGCAGGAGCTATAGCCAGAAATTTCAAGATATACATTTTATTTGTAGTAAAATATCTCAAACATATAACATTTTAATCAAAATCGTTAGAGCCATTTTCAAGAAAATAAAAATTTTCGATAAATATTCCATGTAAAGGATAGCTTAGGGTGGGGCTATTTTCTTCAAAATCTTCGTGTCGCATCCTGGAAATATATTAAACTTAAATACCAACTTTGGTTTTTAACCTAGTTTTCGTTTTTGAGGTATGCTGACCACAGAATGACAGACAGACAGACAGACAGACAGACAGACAGACACACACACACACACACGCACGCACGCGCGCGCGCGGACCTTTGAGCGATAGTCAAATCTTTTAAAACTTTGAGATTCCGTTCTCTTTGCACACTTAACCTATAATAAAATGAACAACGATGTTCCATTTCACAAAAGTTTTGTTTTTCGAAACTCACACACTAACAAGGAATATCTCCGAAATGGTTCACCCTACAAGAAAATTTATTTGCACATAAATTATGTATACATAATATATACATTTTTGTATAGTATGATTTGGTCTATCTCTAACGGTTTACCAGTTATGTAAATGTCCTCCAGAGTAAATACTACTGCAGGAGCTATAGCCAGAAATTTCAAGATATACATTTTATTTGTAGTAAAATATCTCAAACATATAACATTTTAATCAAAATCGTTAGAGCCATTTTCAAGAAAATAAAAATTTTCGATAAATATTCCATGTAAAGGATAGCTTAGGGTGGGGCTATTTTCTTCAAAATCTTCGTGTCGCATCCTGGAAATATATTAAACTTAAATACCAACTTTGGTTTTTAACCTAGTTTTCGTTTTTGAGGTATGCTGACCACAGAATGACAGACAGACAGACAGACAGACAGACAGACAGACAGACAGACAGACACACACACACACGCACGCACGCGCGCGCGCGGACCTTTTTCTGAAAATGCTTATTTTGGATTCAGGAGGTCTCAAAACATATTTCCGGTGAAATCTCGACATCGAATTTTTGGGTGGAATACAATACTTCCCCTACTTACCAGTAGAGAAAGTAAAAAGGGCATTTTTAGAAATTTGTAGAAAATGGTCTCTCTCTGTGTGTGTTTGTGTGTGTTTGTGTGTGTGTGTGTGTGTGTGTGTGTGTGTGTGTGTGTGTGTGTGTGTGTGTGTGAGTGAGTGAGTGAGTGAGTGAGTGAGTGAGTGAGTGAGTGAGTGAACAGCATACCTCAAAAACCAAAAGTCGGTTAAAAACCAAAGTTAATACCTTCCAAGGATACGACACAAAGATTTTGAAGAAACTTCCCCCACCCTAAACTACCCTTTACATGGAAAAGATTTCAAAAATGTTAATGTTTAAAATATTTTTATAAAAATGAAATATATACTTTGAATTTTCTGGCTATAGCTTATATTTTTGCTTAACTGGTAAACCGTAAAAGATAGATCGACTTACTCCACAAAAAGTGCACTTGGACATTACTTGTGTGATTTAACGAGATCTATATTTTTTGTAGAGTGAACCATTTCGGGGATATTCCTTGTTATTTGTGTGAGTTTTGAAATACTTAAACTTTTCTCAAATGGAAGGTTGTTACTGTATCTCTTAGTCATTAAAGAAAACGAATTTCAAAGCTTTCATATAGCGACCAGATTTAGAAGACTTGACTAGCGCTGAAATCCTACTGCAGCGGTGTCCAACCTTCTCTCTTTGGGGAACCTTACGCAGTGAGCGGTATTGCCTCACTCCACTCCTTTAGTCGGAGGGACAGTCAGTATGCAATGACTGATACAAACAGGCTGTTCCATGGAAGTTCCTACGTCATAACTTGTATTTTTCTGGGAATGTCCTTATTCTGGATGATTTTTGCATAAATGGTAAACAGTAAGAGAAAGACAACCTTACTAAATAGAAAGAAATGTGGATCTCTTTAAAACACACAATTTATGTCAAATACTTCTTTTTTTCTTTTGAGTGAACCATTTACAGATATTCTTTCTTATTTGTTTGAATTTACCAATACCTACTTATATTTTTTTCAAATAGGAATATGTTATTCGTCTTTTTCATTCCTCGTCCTTGCAAAAAGAACGGAATTTCAAAGGCACTGCATAGCAAGCATCCCTAAAAACATTTCACTATCGCTTAAAGCCTACCTTATTCCCTTATTCCCCCTTGCACCTACAAGAAAATTCGGATTAAGATAGTTTCTGAAAATGCTTATGTCGATTAAAATGTAGTAGATATAGAAATAAGCATTTGCAAGAATAGCGTGTATAAGAGTGAGTATAGATCTACATATATTTGCGAACAGAGTTTCTCCAAACTGAACTATACTAAAAGTCTGTATCACAATATGTTTCGCGACGATTACTTGGTGGATCTTCTAAGGCTATGCCAAATATAGATTTCTTAAACGTAAGCAGTACCAAAGAAATCATTAATGAACAGGTGTTTATCGTATGAGATTTGAAAGTGCTTTCCCAAATCAAACACAACGTACATGTACCCAATCCGCTACTGCAACACAATGCACGTAGGGGATTAAAGAGAGGCAAATATATCCGCGTATATTGGAAGGAGGTAAACCCACACTCTTCTCTTTCACAAAAGTTAGACATCATTGTCCTACTGTATTCTCACATTTCCCTTGCACCTATACGAATATGTGCGATAAGATGATATCTGCAAATGTATATCTCGAGTAACACGAGTAACACCACTTAAGAGATTTTAAGAATAGTTAGCACAGGAGTAGAGAAAGTCATGTGAATGCAACACATCAGATTTTTTATACTTTACAATAATCTAGATAGGCCTTTCCAGATATAATTTCATTGTAACACATTTCGGGTAAATAAAGATGTATTTTTAGACGTGGTGAATGGCTGGAAGTTGCAGTGGTTTCGATCGAGTTTACTTTTGTACTTATAAGACCATAAGGGTATCACGTTAGTACCTCTCCGACTTCTGTCTAGTAAGCATCGCTTAAGAGGGGGTGATTCAGTACAGTGCCCACGTGTTACCTATCAGCACTCATTTTTTATTTCAAGTAGGAAGCAGAGACATTATCCCCACCATCAATTTGTATACTGTCATTCGCGCAGATCATAGCAAGGTCGTTCGCCATAACTAGAAGTACCTCTGTACAAGAGGGGTAGAGAGAAACCGAATCGATAGTCAGGTGTTTATGAGCAGCTCATTAAGGCTTTAAAATTCCATAATATTTCTAATTATATAGCGAGAAACAAGCGAACTGCAAAAAACTGTGGCCCGAAGCTAGAAAAAGGTTTCAGTTTCTTGTTTTGTCTATCTCTTAGTCTTCTCGAAAGGAGGGCGGTTTTGCCCCCCTCAGCTGCCGTAATGCAGCGTTGCAGATCCTTAACCGAACATTTGAGTCCCTCTCGGAATGGAGTTGTTCGGACTGGGTTGGACTCGGCGGGATAGTGATTTCCGATACCCTTGGGAGATTGGGTACGTCTGGGCTATCTCAGGCGGAGTGCTGAGATGCCTCAGCGTTCTCTGGCACTAATCTAGAGAGATAGTAGTCGGTTGCTAGGTGCCCTCGACCCCATCGAGGTCTTGGTAGTCTTTAGTGGGTAGATATACCTAAGTGGCGTATCCACTTCCGCCCAAGTGGAAAAGGCCCTCAGAATTTCGGCTCCCTGGGTTCCTAATGTATTATCTATATTTCCGAGAGATTTTCTTGAACATTTTCGTATAATATCCTTGGAAGATATTAAACTTAAATGACAAGTTTGATATTTAACTGAAGTCTTCGTTTTTGAGTTATGTTTACACACACACACACACACACACACACACACACACACACACACACACACACACACACACACACACACACACTTAGATTCAAAAAAAGTATTTCCTGTGAAATTTTTGAATATTACACCTTTAGTATTCACTAGGTACATGTCAGATAAAGTGAAACGATTTTTGGGAATGAAAAACATTAGAAACGCCTCTAGAAATTCAGCCATGTTATAGATGTGTTCTGGGCTCGTGACCTCCGCGGGGTGAGGTGTGGGGAGAGAGGGGAACCGCTGTCAGATTACGCAGCGAAAGAGCAATACAATAAACATTCATCAGTCACCTGCCTACTTGCGCTACGCAGATGCAGAACTAGTTCAGTGCAGAATTGGCACGGCCGCTTGTGTATTAAGATAGGCTGCATGTTATCTACCTGTTCGCGAGTCGTATTTCATTACGTCACCTATCTGTACGTGTGTGTATGTGAAGTGAACGCATTCCTTTCAGGGTTCATAAGGCCAGAACATAACTATAGCTTTGACTCATGACTCTATTGTTGTAGTGCAGGCAGACTCCGCTAACACCGGAAGTTACTTAGAGACCTTGTATGTGTTTGAAAATGCTTCTCACACGAACATAGTCTAGGAGATATTCCGCACGAGATGCTTTTAGGAACATTGGAGTAGGTATTTCTTTGCAGAGCTGCGGTTTTCTCACAAAGTGCTATGTAGGTCTTTTTTCCCCGTCGCTGTAGGTTCAACCTTTGCTCCAGTTGTCCAAGTCGTATGCCGACATGGAAGTTATTAAAGTCTTGGTCTCCTCCCACACCGCCGCGGCAGTAACAGGCCGCGACAAACCTAGCGTTTTCCTCCATCCCCCTTCCAACCTCCCTCACTTGTTCCCGGAGTCTCTGATTGAATTAGCCCCTCATTACAGACGTCCCTCCCCCCCAACTGTCGTGTTCTGGATGCCAGTCTGACTCACATGCGGCTCCTTCTTTCCTCGCTTCCACATAGGGGAACAAATAAATTCTCTACTCTTGGAAAATCACAAAAAATACATATCAGCTTGCTGTTAGGCCTTCGGCAAAACTCACTCGTGCATATGAACAGTCTGTTGCCTCCTGGATGAAGTATCTATTTCACGCTGCACTTGAGCAATTCCTGAAATATATTGCTTGATTTCGGAAGTCTTTCACAATCATAACGCAAAATGCGATCCTATTATTACCCTGTTTACAGCGTTCTACTACAATAGATTATACCTAAGCCATTTTATTATTTTCTCTACCTACTTACCTTATAAGTAATTCCACTCAAAAATTTGATATCGAGATTTCATCGGAAATGCACTATCGGAATCCAAGAAAAGAATTTTTAGAAAAAGGTCCGTGTGCATATCTGTCTGTGAAAGTATAACTCAAAAATGATTTTTGTACGATGTGGCTAATTTGTGTTGTTTTTTAATATTCTTGTTTTTTAAATTGTTTCATCTGCATAACACCCTTTAGGGTTTTCACTTGAAAAACAATAGAATTCTTACAAAAAACACTATTTATTTTTTGGTGACATTAGCCATTTCCGAGACATTCTTGTTATTGATTTGAAGTTTCAATTCTTTGTTACATTTTTAAAGTCTGTTGCTATTCAATATTTTTTGGAGTGTCATGGGAAAATATTTAGCGACTGGCTCTTAAATATCAATCAATTTGTTTTCCTCTCTCTGCCTTGTACCTGCAGCAAAATATGTAAAGAAACAATTTCTGCAAAGCTTATCTCGGTTAATATAAAGACGATAGAAAAATAATCTAACGTTAGAACAGTTTGTAGAAACGATATAAAAATAAAAGACATTGGCTAGAGAAAGTCATGTGAATGTAACAACAGATTGTTTTAAACTTGTTATGTGACAAAATGTAGAAGATAAATATTCATAGCTAGTTCTATCTACGAAATCGAAATAGTATGCATGTATTTAAGAACTAGCCGTACATTTGTATCTGTATTATTCATACACACTAAGTGCATGAAATACTGGATCCTCTTGAACTTCTTTCATATTACCCTACACATATTAATGCCCATCTCGGTAGCGTGATGGTTAGCGTGTCTGCTTCACGTTCAAGAGGTAGCGAGTTCGAATCTCGCTTAGGGTAAGTTATCCGGGTAAGGTTTGTTTCCGAGGTTTTCCCTACCCTGAGAAGACGGGTAACTTAAAGCTCCATGGACCTCGGGCTCATTTGAGCATCATTTCACCCATTTCATTTCATTCATTTGTCCGATATGGCACAATGTTGGAGGACGTTAATTAAAAAAAAAAAAAAAAAAAAAAAAAAAAAAATTACACACATTAAATTTGTCCTATTTCGTCTAAAAATAGCTTATCGAGATAGAAATGCACTTTAATACTGATCTTACAAAATGTCTCAGTAACTAAATGATTATGCTCTTTGTCTCACCTTGATAAGGCAGCTGGTTCAAAGTCCATGTCTAGGGGGTGGAGGGGTAGACTTTTTCCTCTTGAATAACATTATCATTATTTGTCTCAGAGCACGAAGATTATTACCCATCGGCTGCTATTAGCACCTAACTCTTCTATACTCCATCCAGCCTTGTATCCCTCCGCGATAATCTCGTGTTCGTATCAGCAGCGACTAACAAATAAACAAACGCCACGTGGACACTTTTCTTACTAATACTGTTTATTATTTTATAGTAATCAATGTTTTAAAACTGTATTTGGTTACATATATTTTGAAAACTCACGATACTCGCCAATATTTAAGGTACTATACTTCATGGTGTGCTTTGGTTTCGCGCATGTCGTGGGTTAGTTGTTTACATCAAGTTGGGATTTAAGAGTGGAGCGATTATAGGTTTTTATTGTGCTTACTTACCCAAAAATACTCGTAGAAACAAAACAGAAGGAAGGAAAAAAAAAAAAAACAAATACACAATGAATCCCCCAAAGTGTATTTGTCTAAACTTTAGCAATGTTAGGTATCAAATTAAGGGAAGTAAATGTTTATATACAAGCAGGTGAATCAGTTGATCCTATTTTTCATATCTATGCAACCCGCAGATTATAGTCTTACTGAAAACATTGTTCCATTTGTCGAGCCAGAATTTGTTTTGTAGCTGTATTGTGACAAATACAGTTAATTGTTAATGGGCCTAATCTGATAGCCCTGACCGGAAGTTCCGTGAACACAAGTAAGCTGTAAAGAGCTAAATGATAACCCCTTTTAGTTCACTAACACGGAGCTATCTAAAAGTTTCGGGTGAAAGAGATCAAATACACGATTGTGGTCGAGTGGGCTCGATGTCAACCTGCCGTGAACTAAATGGTTAGGTTCAAACCTCCTTATAGGAATATTTTCCTTTTCTTTTTTTAAATCAGTAACCACCACATTCAACGTACTAAACAGAAATGAAAAAAGCAATACACGGTAACCACAGAGTAGTGATGTTTTGCCACATTTAGTCACATGTAAATAAAGCGAGTTCAAAAGTTAGTTGATTAATAAAGTCCTCAAATTGTATTTTCATCTGTTTAGTAGAATTTATTTGCAATTTGTTTTGTAATGCCTTATAATTGGTCGAAGAAAGGATAGTGTGCCTGCTTCTGGCGTGGAGGACCTGGGTTCGATCCCCGGTACCGGAGTGGAGATTTTTCCATCTGGGAGGTCTGGCACGGGGTGCACTCAGCCTCGTTAGGCCCCATAGGGGCCAATTCAAGATGTACATGATGAAGAAGTAGTGACAGCAGGTCTTGAAGGCTGCATATCTGGCCAGGAAGGCTCAGGGTTAGTTTTTTATGTCGTAATTTAAACTTTATTTATCCGAATATATCCGAGTCGAGGCGACAGAATGACTTTTATATGTGAAACAAGTATAGCATTTAGTCTGAAATTGCAGCGAATAGTAAATATTTTTAAAAATCTCTGAGAAATCTGTACGCTTGATTAAAATTTGGTAAACTATCTTACACTCGCACAAATGCATAGAACAGCTGTATGAGCTATGATAAGGTTCGGAAGGGGGACTTGGCACTTCGACCTTTGGAACATATTTTGTCCTATGCTGGGTACCTCATTCCGGAGGATGAAATTTATAGAGCGTATTTTTTCCCTGACATGAAACGCCAAGACTCCCGCCGACAGTTACAACCCTGAAACAAGCAGAATGAAAGTGAAGTGAAAGGAGAAGCGAGGTGTAATGGAGGGGCAGGGTATTCGGGGGATGTAAACCTTACCAGAATTTGTCTAACCACCTGGGGAAATTCCCCCAAAAAAAAACCCTGGGTCAGGAAGGTCGACCGCCGGGGATTAAACCCACGACCTCGATTGGCGCCACAATACGTTACTTTACCTTCTCCGACTTATCGGTGGATATAATGTGTTAGAGATACAAGTATAAAATTAAAACTTAAATGTTTACCGATAAACAAGACAGCCCTTTGCCTGCATTCCCTTCCAGGGAGAGAACTGAGCAGGTGTTACGGCTGTGATGTAGCCTATTATCAACACAGCATAACCATGGACAGAAGTGTTCGTATTTTCGTTGCTCACAGAAAAGAACATCAGAATATTTACTTGGAATACTGCTATTATTTACACACGTACCAACCATGCACCGTATGGAATATCGTAACAGGTGTTCGTAGTGGTAGGATTTCATAAAATAAATTATTACTGCAAAATAAGTCAATTACAATTTGATTTTGGAACAGTTGTGGTTCGTGGAGGTTTGCTCCTTATGCCTTCAAGCAGCCGTGTCTGAAAACAGCGTTCTATTGATCCAGCATCACAAGCAGAATGTAGATCTGTGGCTGGTAGCGCCTTCTCCCAGCTAATGAGTAACAGTCAGAGGCGAGGTCGATACGCCATACGTCAATCCAAGCAGATCAGAGTTGATTGACCTGAGCAGATTGCCTGCGTTTGATGTTATCTGTCAGCGTTATTATTACTTCTGTTATTATCGTATTATTATTATCGTATTATTATTATTATCATCGTATTATTATTATTATTATTATTATTATTATTATTATTATTATTATTATTATTATTATTATTATTATTATTATTATTATTATTATTATTATTGTAAATCTATTTTTGTTGTAATATCTTAGATATATGTAGACGTTTTAAAATATCCTTTAATTTGAATTGAAACTTTTTGAAATAGTTTGATGCACCTACAAGATACACACATAATTCAAGTTCATATTCAACTTTACTAAGCACTATTTAACCAAAAACAGCGTCCGTAACGTGAGCTTTATTGTAAAAAAGATGTGCAAAATTAATAAAATTCTGTGATAAATAACATTCTGCTTCCATCATTTATACAACATACAATTAAACCAAAAATTGTTTTTGTGGCAAGTCTCTGTCCAAAAATCAATAATAGCAGAAACCAGTTCGTTTTCTATACATTCCACAATTTTTGGTAGCGTTTCTTCCCTTGGTTTGCAGCTAGGATATTATTGTAGGATCACTGTAGAAGTTCAGCAGTATCAAAGTGTCCATAGTCAGCTTCAAAATCAACAGCTGTTAGAGGTAAAGCAATGAAATGTGGCCCCTTGAACGCATCGTAGGACTTCAACGCAGGATCTCGAAACGTTTGCTTCATTTCGAAAGCTAGGCAAGCTTTACTGCTACTAGAGCTAGCCTAGGAACTGAGGGCCTAGAGGTTTTCCTTAAGATCTTCACAGTTTTTCAGGAAAAACACCACACAAATTTTGTTTACTTCAACGTGATTTTGTCTTTTACTTTGCCAAACGTAGTTTAGAAGCACTAGTAACAAAAATATGGCTATGGGAGAGTGGAGTAAAAGAAATTACAAAAGTATAAGGCAATTTTTAAAAATATTTTATTGTCTAACCAGTTTAGACAAGTTTGAAAGTCCACGACATGTGTCACCCATGCACCCTCTTTAAAGCCAGTTTCTCTTGTTTTATATCTGACCTCTTCAGGTTGACCACTGGGCAATGTTTAGGGCGAGATCTACCCGGAGCCAAAGCTCCCCTGTAGAAACAGGGAAGTCCCTTTTCCTTCGTTATTTCTACAAGGCTTGTACCTGGTGTCCTCAAAAGACACTAGCCAAACGTAGTCAGGGACAGAAGTCATCCGAGATGGAAAATTGCCGAACACCTCTTTAGGGGCGACACAATCTACCAGGTGTCCAAGCGTGTACCAATGAACAATAAGGTATTTCAGGTATCGCTGCACAATTCGTACCCAATGGATTTCCGGAGCAACTGCCCCTCCGAGGCCAACCCAATCCGAACAGGTCCCTGACGGGAGAGGCTAAGATCTTCGACCTGAAGTACTTCCAGTAGCACGAGTGCCAAGGGTTCACAGCGTCAGTTCCGCGCAGCTAAAGAGGTTGTAACCATCCCACCTCCAACGGAATGTTCTTTCCCAACTGGGCATATTCCGTTGTGTTCTGTTCATTTCTTTCTTTTTATAACAAAACATTGGCAAACCCAACACCAAGCTTTCCCAGCGTTGGAGTGGTTTTTCAACTAGGAGAGATCTAATTAAGTTCACACAACACAAAGACATCAAATGAATATTTCCGACATATAGAAAGAATGGGTGATAAATGGCATCACCAAACATTTCAATACAAACCAGAAGACGTTAGCCCAAAAATCTGATCGAAGATATCTTTGCGGCGGAACAGACTTTATAACCTAACCTTGCAGAGCAATAAGAAGAAAAATTCTTATGTGATACATTCTTATACTTTTCTCTACCCTTTATCGTTAATTAGAGGCTATAAAGTTATTCCAAGCAAGTTTATTTTTCTGTCTACTTCACTTTTAGCGAGATAAACCTTTACAGGAATAAGTAAATTACACATTTCATTAAGATGCAAAGAGAATAGCAATAGTCAAAAGTTTAAGAACTGGACACTGCATATATGGTAGTCTTAAAATTGCATGATCTTTTCAAATAACCGAAATTTGATCGGACTTCAAAAGAATGAAAAATAATTGAGCAAATCGAATCATTAGTAACGGATGTCTTGGCCGATGCGACCAAAGGGTTATTTGAAATAAATTATGCATTTTAAGGTGATCCATTTTTTATACTGTACGTTTTCGTCTATCGCTTAACGGTTATCAGTTACACAAGATATAAGATTACTTCCAAATAAAGATAAATGCCCAACTCGTGTATTTTATTGGTCATATAAATACCTTTAACATAGGGCGTTTTAATCAAAATAGAGCCATTTTCCAGGAGATCAAAATAGAAAATTGTTCCATGTAAAGGATAGTTTATGACACGGGTTTTTTTCATGAAAACCGTCGCTTCGCATCTTAAATACTTAAAAATAAGAAGAATTTGTAGAAGACGAATAGGAAAATTCATGTGAATACAACATATTAGTTGTTTTAATTATTAAGTTCATGTTCCACTTTTTCACTCTGAAATATTGGAATGTCTACATTATGATGAGTCAAGTTTAAACACGAGCGGCAAAGCTCTTTCATTTCACAACGGTATAGTTAATAAACTAGAGTGCCTTAATTAGGTTCTTTGCAGATAAAGCTGTAAAATACCGTATAATACCATTAATTTCACCATTTTGACTGCATTTTTACATGTTCTTTTAAATAGTTCCCTTGGGCCCTTAAATCCCACTCACTCACTCACCCACCCACCCCCCACTTATTCACTGACTCACTCATTTATTGACTCGCTCACTCACCCACCCATTAACTCTTTTTTTAAAAAAATTGTTGCTGGCTTTTTCGTTTTCATTGTTTTTCTATTATTCCGACACATGCACACATTTACATACCCACAAGCACCCGTGCCAGAGGCGGTAATCGAGCCGGCGTCCCACGAACGACAGACATACGCTCTTACGACCACGGCTACGAAGGCCGGCCGAACCCATGATCGTGGTATAAGACGTGTATACACGCAACCTTCACTACTGCAACGGTTGCCGTTGTGCATAACCACCAGGCGACTTGTCTTATCTTTAAGCAACGTGTAAGGTAATCATGGCCAACTTAGCCGAGTTTAAAGTCAGTGATCGTAAATTTTCTCGAGATACGTTAAACACCTTGTACCTGATGATGAGAATTGTATGGTGAACAACCGATACGTTTGCTAGCATCTAAATGTACTCATGGGTGAATCCACTCTAACACCAGAAACAGATTTGATCAGCAACAACCTAACAATTGTAAATAATACAACGGCAATCTCTGATACAAGGATGACCGTCCAAATTAATTAAAACCAGTTAGAATCAGTGAGTGAGTGATTAGGGTTTAAGGGCCCGTCGACAGCTAGGTCATTAGAGCCCCAGTTAGAATCAAAATCTGCAGTTGTCATCAAATTAAGAGGTCGATTAATATTGCAAATTGCTGAATAACAGTTGCCTATACACCTGTTCATTGTTGATTACCTTCAGTTGAAGGATTTTCTTGACTGTTCTTAACAAAACTGCCATAATCCTGGCATACAATATTCTAGTTTTGTTTTCTGTGAAACAGTATTCATTGTTATGTTTGCTTGCTTTCTCAATAATTAGTGGAGTTATTTTTTATTAAAATACGAGTATAAGCAAAGTCAATGTCATAAAATATTGCAATAGTTATTAAATTTTGACTTTTATTTTATTAATATTCCTGCTTGTATATATAGCTTAGTAACAATCATTTTTGTTTACTTGAGGTGCGTTTATGATGTAGCTGTAAACCCATTTTTTAAAATAAAAAGAACTTGCATATTCTTTACAAATATTCATGTCACCTATCCAAACAATTTTGCCAATGAATTCCCTGTTATACTGCTCGTGTAACATCCCCACTTTGGTATTGTACCAAAGTTATAGCTGTGGTTTTAATCAATGCCAAGGCTCTACTTTCAGACATTAATAACGTTTAATAAATAACCACTACTGTATACAGTAGTATAATATGCATTAGAATATCTACTTACAAAGGTTACTACATAAAAGCAATCTTTTTTTTCCCGACTTTCCTTCCTGTAAGAAGGAGACATATCACATCATTATTTGATAAGCATTACGTCTGTTAGTATTGATTAATTGAATCCCCCCCCCCCAAAAAAAAAAAAAAAAAAACGCAAGGAAGATCAAAGGTTTTGTGTTATCGATAAAGCCTTAATGCATTATATTTTCTCTCTATTTCTATATTGATTGATTTCACGACGTATATGTTAGGATATGCTCTTATAACTGTGTGTAGCTGAAAGTTAGTCTCCAAGGTCTCATCCCTATACCATACCATCCTGCTTCGTCACGAGTCCATAGAGGTATCAGTGCAGGGCAACTGTACACAGAGCACAAATACCGAGAGAGCAAAAAAGTTCGCTGTTTTGCCTGTCCGCATCCTCAGCACTAGCTGTCATAGAAACGCGCGGATGAAGCCATACAACATCATTGAAACTACTTTTAAAGGCTTTATGGTGCACCATACACCAATTTTTTTGTCTTTAAGGGGCACTTCATGAACAATATTAAATTCCGAGTTGTAGGGCCAATTTTTTTCGAGTGAACAATTGACGCCCGTACATACTTGTATACCATTTTGGCTTCTTGGTTCCCCAACCAAGCTCCCTGCGATTTCTATCTCTGGTAAGTTAAAACAAAGTGTACAAGACAAACGCACACATCCCGTAAGAATTAAAAGAAAATATCCGTCAGGAAATTGCCAGCATTTCTCAACATGAACTATGGAGTGTTAGTTTCCTAGAGGTGCCAAGAATGTGTGGATAGCGACGGTGGCCAGTTTCAGCATCTCCTTTCATACAGTTGGTAAGTAAAGCCTTTAAAAGCAGTTTTAAAAATGTTGTATGGTGCATCCACGACGGACGGCAACGGGCGCCGAGGATGTGGAAGCAAAACAGCGCGCAACCTGTTCGAACTTTTTTGCTTCCTATTAGTAATAGACATCGAATTTCTGATGGTCTGTGGTGGCATTTATAGGGTATATCTTCAGATATCGGTCTCCACTAGTTTGAAAGGGGACACGTTACCTCCCCTCCCTTCCAGTTGAGGGAGGTGGCTATACCTATTCGTAATTAGCCAATGAGTCGACAAAACCAGATATTACGCTCTATCAGTTCGATACAGAATACAAGCATCTCCACGGTGACACTATCAGCCAAGAAAATGAAAGTATGACGTAATAAGGTACCCTACAAACGGTAAGGGCGAGGTCCACAAGAAGGCAGTACTGATTTCCTTCCCTACTGTCTGTACTTCTGCCTCTCTGACAGGCAGATGGCACAGTATTTACTATTATCATTTATTATTATTATTATTATTATTATTATTATTATTATTATTATTATTATTATTATTATTATTATTATTATTATTATTATTATTATTATTATTATTATTATTATTATTATTATTATTATTATTATTATTATTATTAACTTATAGTGCAACTTTGGGTTGTGGTATTAAATATCAAATTCTGTATTTACCTTGGCGAGCAAAGGTTCTTAATCAGTTAGCTGATAAATTTATTGTGTTAGATGATGGATGAAAAACTGAAAATAAATTAGTTATAATTTTCAAATCAAAGTTTTCGCTGTTTTGCTAGAAGAAAGGGATGAAGCTTTATTAAAAGGAGCATAATAAGTTATTACGTTGAGGGAAACCATGAAAAAAACCACTATCAGATTCGTCGACCTACGGGATTTGAACCGAGCACCTCCCTAATGCGAAGCCATCTCGCTCGGTCAATTCAATATTAATAGTTAGCACTTCGGTTCAAAATTTATAGTATTTCTTGCCTCTAATGCTTTCAATCCCTCGTGCACTATCACTCTGTCACTAAGGGCTTTAATTTTCTGTCGAATCCTTATTAAAATACGCTTTCTTTTCGCTGGTATGTTAAACACAAATAAACCACACTGACCAAGACCAATGATAAAATGAGAATGAGGCTATGCACTGAATGCACGTGCATGCAGTTAAGCCTTGTTAAGTACTAAGTTTAGTACATGTAATGGACTGCCCATTATTCTGATGCATAGTTCACTACAGGTTACAATAATTATTTATGCAATCCTGGCATTAAAATGTTTATTATACGTCATACGAAATTACCCCATTTCTGGCACTAGCGCCAGAACATGAATGACGCAATTAGTATGGCAACAAGACAGCAATAGCGTCATAACACCACAACAATTTTCTCCAATGTGCCTGTAAGGAAACCTGCATAATTATTTATTAAATAGGTTTTACAATGAATAAACATTTTCGGCACCCAAATTCACAACCTTTAAGACATTTGATTTAACACATTTTTCCATTCTTGTCAGTTCATTCATATATCTTCTTCGATTTCCCATTCCCTCTTGGCTTCTTTGATTCCTTGGATCCACTTAATAAGTGGCCTTCCCTTCTTCCTCCTTTCCTGCGATTCCCAATCCATGATTAATTTTGGAAGTGCTCCATCTTCTGTTCCTCTAACATGACCATACCGTTTAAGCTGCTTCTTCTTGATAAAATCTACAATTCAGTATTAGATCTACTAATTTCTTTTATATGTGAATTTCTAATTTTTTCTTTCCTGGATATTCCAGAGCACCTCCAGTAGTCCATTTCTGCAGCAATATTTTTTCAGTTTTGAAAATATGTATACAGTTGTTGCTTTCGGTTTTAAAATAAATTTAATTAGGTGATTCTTGTGTTTGAATGTTGCTGTAGCTGAGAGAGTGATAATTTTAGGTTTTCTTGCAGGCACATTGAAGAACATTATGTTGTGGCTGTGATGACGTAATTGCTGTCTTGTTGCTAAGGTAATTTACGTGATTCATTTTCTGGCATGGTGACAGAAATAGGGTAATTTCACACGATTTATGCCCAATAATAAGGTGTTTTAACGTCTGGATTGGATAAACATCATTTGCACATATTTGTGTCCATTATAATTTCAAATGCGAAACTGCTTTACATCGCAGTAAGCTGTTGTACATACATAGTTAATTATTGTATATTGTAATGTGGTAAAAGAGCCAAAAAGAGGTTAGTTGAAAGTAACAATGAAACTGAAGGGTGAAGATCGTGGGCCAACGCACCTGTATTGATCTGTCCCGAGGGATCCGCGAAATGCTGTTGCAAAGTGCAAATTGGATTGAAGGAGACTGAAAGACTTTACCTTGGCAACTAGCGTGTTGCGGTAGCTAACCAGTTTATCAAACGGGAGATTTGACTAATCTTATCGCACAACTGTTGCAGAAGATTTCCTCTGACCACTTCTCAAGACTTAAAGCCCCGGAAGCAAGCAATTGTAAGAGGAGAAGGGAGAAGGGAAATAGAGAATTATATCACTGGGATGTTACTACCTTGTCCCATGTATTTAAGTTAATCGGGATCAACCAAGCGCTAAATGTGCTTCATTAGTAGTAACCAAATCAAGTCTGGAGAGGGCTGCTATCTTGGTAACCCACCCTGGAGATATTCAAACCATGCTTCTTAGCATAATATCGTTATGTACTATCCAGAGCAAATACGTTAGACCTTAGTGGTGGCGGTGTTGGCAGCAGTGAATCCTTCCCTCTCTATCTCTCCCCCCCCCCCCCTTTATCTTTTGGATGTCTAAGGGCAGACAGACCGCCCCGCGTGTGTATACCCAAATAGAATTAGAGAAGCGGTGATCTTGCACGCCGTGTAACACAGTTACAGACCTCAGTACCAATATTGTAATGTAAACAGGTGTGCCCTCTGACCAGAGGGATTCGACTTTTGTACACTGAAGGAATTCCGAGATGTCCAAATAGCACTTCACTTACTTTAAGGTAAACAACAAATGTATATCCAGCAGCATACATTTTACATTACAAATAAAAAATCTGATATGTTGCACTCACATGACTTTCTCTACACACACTTCTACTAACTATTCTTACAAACACTTATTCCTGTATATTCTTCATGTCAATAGAGATATTGACATGATATTTGTAGATATCATCATATTGCTAATTTCCTTATAGTTGCAAGGGGAATATGCAAATACAGTAGGCTTTGAGTGATAGTCAAATCTTTTAAAGCTTTGAAATGCCGCTCTTTGCACGGTCAATACATAAATAAGTGGATAGTTACCTATTTCAGAAAACAAGTATTGCAAAACTCACGTAAATAATGGTTCATTATACAAAGGAAAAAAATGCATTTGTAACTTCTATGTTTTAACAAGATCTACATTTTTGTAAACTAAGATTTGATCAATCTCTTACGGTTTACTAGTTACGCATGAGTCATCAAGAGTAAACAGGACTACATGGGCTATACCTCAAAATATCATTTCATTTGCTACAAAAATGACTCAAACATAAGGCATTTAAATCAAAATCGTTAGAACCATTTTCGAGAAACTAAACATTTTTTAAAAATGTTCCACGTAAAGGGTAGTTTAGGGTGGACGAATTTTCTTCAAAATCTTAGTGTTGTATCCTTAAAAGGCATTAAGCTTAAATACCTAATTTGGTTTTTAACCGACTTTTCGTTTTTGAGTTATGCTGTTCAGATGCAGAAACACACACACATACACACATACACACGGACCTTTTTCTTAAAATGCTTTTTTGGGGGGATTTAGGGGTTCTCAAAACATATAAACACACATTTACGGTGAAATCCTTACATCGAATTTTTGGGTGGAATACAATAGTAGAGAAAGTAAAAGCTTTCATGGCCTACATATTAATTTTTTTTTTACTTTCTCTTCTATGCATAGACTCCACTCAAAAATTCCATAACGAGATTTCACCGGAAATTTATGTTTTGAGATTATGTAAATAAAAAAACCGCTTTTTTTTAAATAAAAGATCTTTTCCTCTATCTCTGTGTGTGAGCAGCATAACTCGAAAACGAAAAGTCGGTTAAATACCGAATTCGGTATAACTTACCTTAAGATAAATACCGAAAGTACAGTGTGGTGCGTGGCCTTGCCATAAAATGAATGCTATGTATTTATTCCATTTAAACATTAAATATATCTAAAATGCCTTTTAAGAGACCTGAGTTAAAAAAGCGTTTTTAGAGTAAGGTTAAAGGATTATGTTTGAATAGTACAATTGAAAAGCGAAACAACTGGTTGAATATCAACTTGGTATTTAAGTCTAGTGTCTTTCAAAATTGCATCTCAAATATTTTCGAGAAAATCGCTCCATCCCGCTTTTACATGAGAAAAATATTCGTTATTTTCTCAAAAGACTAGTAATTTGATAAAATATTACCTATATATTGATGCAATTTTATAGGGTAATCTTAAGAGATGACAACATCTTTTAAAGAAAGAGTTTAGATCTCATGACACACGAATTTGTCAACTAGCCTAGCATTTTTTACATTACAACAGATGTCTATATTTATATTAGTACACCATCGTTTATTGCGCACATGTAGCATTATATTGCATTTGTTTATTGCACGACTTGTAGTAGTACACATAAATGACAATAATTCACACTCGGAATCTTCACACCTCCCAGGTAAAGTATTTCTGACGAATACGTAATCTTAACCAAACGATCAAGTGTGGTTAAATTACTATCTACATACATGACGAGGTGATACCCGTCAAGTATACTCTGTTGTGTATTCAGAATCTTTACACGCCTTTTTTCAGGTTATTTAAGGTTATCCAGAAAGAGTAAATTTTATTTACTTATGTGGTACTTGGTTTTCCTAATTCCTCTACTTCCAAAGTCTCTGTTTTTCCCTACATTTCTATACGTTGCACGCTGCAGGTTTTATTAATAATTATCTCTTCTTCACCGTGTGAAAATTTTCGTTTTCCACTCATTATGTCCAATTTGAAAAGTAAACAAACCAATACCGCAACTATAACCTCACTTCAAATCACCCATACTCAACTGAACTGAGCTGGAAAACAAAAGATTGTCACTAATTTTCGACGTCTATATTTCTAGTAGAAAACTTAAACATCTAGTGGCAAACGAATAAGAAGAGATTCAGTCGTCAGTTTAGTTTAGTTCAGTTCTGGGCCGGAGGAAAGCACTTCCACAATAAACAAGACACCGATTCATATCACGTAACTATAAACTGAAAACGCATTCGGGAGGTCGTGGTTCGATCCCCGGGGCCGATCTTCCTGACCTATGGTTTATTTTGGCTTTTCCCAGGTCTCTAGATGACCTCCATATCATCTCACTTCTCAATTCATTCCTTCTTCGTCCTCGTGGGCTATTTTAGTGTTGGAAAAGACTCGGTATAGCATGACAGGGAATATGTTTTGTGTAAACTTCGTCTTCCGAGTCCCGGCCACACAGTGGGATGCGTAAGTTTGCAATGGAGGACGGGAACAGGTTGCACGAACTGCCACCGGGGAGTTTCAATATGCGGACTCGGGCCCTGCCCTCTGCTGCGGGTCATTCGCTGTTTCTATGCCCTGTCAGGGATATAAACACAAAGATCTTAAATCGATCAAGGTGCCAAGTTCCCTCTCCGAACTTTGCCATACCTCATATCTCAAGTAATTTTAGTAGTAAAGGATTATCAACAAGTTCCTCCGCACCATGGTTGGGCTACAGCTCGAAATAACGTTGACACGGCTGTTTATCTGCATTACCTTTCATACACGAATCTATCAGATTTTTTTTTTTATTCCGCAGAACGTTATAACATACGATCGCGGCAGCAGCCAGTGCTACCACCGGAACTTACGTCTCTAGGGAAATCTTGGTTACACGAGAACTGTGGAGAGACTTCTCGATAATCCTGGTTCTTCAATAAGAAAACACGAATAAAAAATCACTTTAAGGTATATGCATTTTTAATAGAAAGAGAAAGTTATGGTACTGTAGCAATTTACAACCAGAGCTGACAAAAAGTGACAGCGCGGGTCACTCTTTTTCCCGCTCAACTTGCCTTAGCTTAATGGCGTGGCCGTGCAGGTTAAAGGTGACTGACTTTGGTTAATGTTGTACGTCTGCACCCCTTTGAGTTTCACAATGTAAGAAAATCAGCGTCGACGTCAACAAGTCTCATTACAAATTGCAATCGGAAACCTCCTAGCAATCTTCCTTGCCCTTATATCTAATTATATAGTCCATGAGGTTAACTTGCCCGGTTTGGTTCTGTCTTTGTCTTTAGGGTACTATACCTGCTCTGTGCAAATTCCTGGAAAGCATACACTTTCCTCCCAGCCCACTATTGTCTGTTAAATGGCTACATGCACTTTGCAAATACCACCACCATAAAGAGAGAGAGAGAGAGAGAGAGAGAGAGAGAGAGAGATAGAAAACAAGAGGGTGTTTATTTTTCTTTTTTGGACCTGATAAGTTAAATATCGTAGACTTTACGTCAACAGTGGAGGGGAACTAGGAAGGGGGAAAAATAATCACCCTTTCCCCCCTCAATGACACCACTGCACTAGTATTTTATATGGTGAAGTTCTGCTGTTTTATTCTAGATTAGATTATTATTAGATAATTCCAGATATATATGATGCGGAAAATAACTAATAAAGCGCTAAGTTTCACCCATTCTTTTTTAATTTCGAAAAAAATAAATTTCGACGTAATTTAAAACATACTTAAACTTTTTATCATTTATTTTTTCCGTATTTATAAACATAATCTTTGCAATATTTGCATTCACAGTTTCATAGAGACATATTTCATCACAAGTAAAATTATAAGACGTCGAATGTTATTTATCTGGAGTATTTATCAAATAGAATTTGGATTTAAATACTATATCCAAAGATATGACCGAAAAGGTTAATTTCTACAAAAAAATGTTCATTTCGATTAGTGTGGTTTGACTTAATAATGTTGTTATAAAAGAAAATCAGTTGAAAATCTCAAACAATCTTACTTTATTTTTTAACATTAACAAATAACTTTTCTTCTGGAAAAATGCATTACTTGAGAGGTAGAACTGGAACTTAAAAATTCAATGCCACAACTGGGATTTGAACCACAGTAAGCGGAAGGTCTGTGGTTCAAATCCCAGTTGTGGCATTGAATTTTTAAGTTCCAGTTCTACCTCTCAAACTTTGCCCACACACGGCTTGTGTGTTTAAAAACACCAACACTAAATAATAATACATTACTTATTAAAAGAACAATTTTATTGTTAAACACAGTTCTCAGATTAAAATGGAGCGCTATTCTAATTGTTAATCAATTTTAATGCGTAATAAATTGCTTTTCAGCGATTTATGGAATCAGTTGGTGACACTGAGTAACCAAAACAAAAGAATGACTACATGAACATTTGTATATAACGCCCCTCTTTATGAAATAGTCGTCATGATACAAGCTTTATAGTAACTAGCAGAAAGTCTGGGTTTTGCTGCGTTTATTGGAACCAAGTTCATTTTAGTTGAGGGGTGTTTAATGGCACTATAAAACATAGAGTGGTCATTAATTTGCAAACCACCTCATAACTTCGTGCTCGCAGCAGTTAACGTTTTGCACGTTTGGTGATAAGTGAGTAAAACAACAGTTTTTGAGAATTATAGATTTTGTTGCCAATGAAATGTTATTTCAGTAATAAATGATATGGGTTTGTACCTGTTTTCAGTAAATACCACATACACGATAATAATAAACAGATTAGCTACATTAATATTGTGGGTTGAAGCTGTAATTAGTGGCCGTATCTTTAGATTGATTTATTGGTATCATTTACATGCTTAGCATTTTCACCGAAAGAACGAACCCATCAGTTGTACAAGACGGTAACTTCATTATTGGACCGATGGCTTTGGAAGAGGCGGGATAGACCGTACCTTTGAGAGGCGAATGTATGAAAAAAGTTGCGGACAAGACGAGACAATTATCGACAACACATTCCA
The DNA here is from genome assembly GCA_030765045.1 of Tenodera sinensis. Taxonomy (NCBI): domain Eukaryota; kingdom Metazoa; phylum Arthropoda; class Insecta; order Mantodea; family Mantidae; genus Tenodera; species Tenodera sinensis. The sequence goes on along the minus strand of CM060973.1, from coordinate 17,483,168 downwards.
AACGATCCTTTATGGCCAGAAAAGGGACAGAAAGAGTGCAATCGAACTTTTCATTCTACTCCGCGTGTATAATATTTATGGGTTCATTTTTGTACGGTATAAACCCTCCAGTTCGGAATAAAAAAAAAGAAAAAAAAAAAAAAAAGCAAAGCATAATACAAAAGTCAATTACAGAGTGGAACATTTTAAAGCGTTCCTGTCAATTATTATTTGACGGAGAAGAGAGATGGTGTATGTGTGTATGGGATGATGGGATGGGGCTGGGGAGGGGGAAGAAGGGATGGTGTACCAGTTTGAATATGAATTAATAATTGGAATAAGCGTTTTCCATTGCAATAAACATATATATGGTATCCATGCCTGCAGGGCGAGTGGTGAACATTGAACGGTCCTACACCACATTAAAAAAAAAAAGGAAAAAAAAAAAAAAGGCCACTCGTAGCAAAGCTCGCCTCCCTCCCTCTCTCCCACCCTCTCTCCCACCCCCTGCATATATGAGAGAGACAGTGATGGAATTTTAGCATATAAAGTTTCTCTATCTCTGTCGTCCATTTCCATATTCATCATTGTGCTGCACGGTGGTTTGAGGCCTGGAAAGCACAAAGCCTGTGCATTGTCGACTGAGTGACATGCTGCTAAGTGCGAGCAGCCTACGTCATTTTGTGTGACATTTCCTTACAGTCGGACAATAATTTATCATCACGCATCAATTAGAGCCGTGATTTCCATGCCCAACTCCCCCACTGCAAACAAACACGCACATTCTTACAACCCTCACTTCAAAACAACCAACAAACAACACAACAACAAAAACTTCTCTAGAACGACCAAAGTAATAATGCAAATCTAATGCGTTCAGATTAATTTTTCTACTCACTCTTCTGCAAATTATTCTTGCAAAACCTTATTCTCCTATCTAGTCCGTGCTAATCGAGATAAACGTTTGCAGAAATAATTTTATAAAATACTAGCTGAAATACCCGGCGTTGCCCTTGATTTGGAGATTTTATCCCTACAACTTCTAGGTTGTCCTTGCCCAATAGCCTTGTATTTCTTTGGAGACATTAAAAATATTTCCTAATAGGCTTATACAAACGGCTATTTAAAAATATTGGGATACTATAAAGAATACAACATAAACAAAATACCTCGAAGACACTGTGCAAAAGCAGTGTTGAACAACCACAGATACGAAAGGAAGAAACACGAGTAGAGAAAGCCATGTGAACGTAATACGTTGCATTTCTATAATGTAGAAAATAATACTCGCATGCTGAGTGAGTAGAGAAGAATATGTGAATGTGCTACCTGAAAGAAAAGTGAGTAAACAAAACTGTGTAAAAGTAATTCGTTGCACTTCCATTTGAATCATAGAAAATTGTATGCGGAAAAACGTGTAGAAAAGGACATGTGAATGTGCTATGTAAAAGAAAATCAAGTAGAGAAAACCCTGGGAATGTATAGCATTAACACCTTCTCCACGAAAAAAACACTTAGATGTGGCAAATTTCATGGCGATCGATCAGCTAGTGTTGTCGTTTATCAACTTCATACATACCAACATCCATTTTATATAACATGTACATAGTTACAGTTGCGTTCTGCTGATTTAAAATAGTTTGGCTAACTCAGAAACCTTCGCAGGAATGTGCACAGCAACTTACCGAAGTTTCAGCGCAATCGGATGAATAATATAGAAATCCATGCGGGACAGACAGAAAAGCACTCATTTATACGATTTGTATTTCCTTACAGATACAATGGGAATAGGAAAGTATAGCAAGCTTAAAGGATAGGCAAATATTTTAAGACCCGTATGCTGTGTGACAGTATCTCCACGGATACTTTTAATATATGCAGAACTTGGAAGAGTGTCTGGAGAAGGGTTAAGGAAGTTAGGCGTTGCGCCGATGTTTCACGTCCTTTGAATGACTATCAGGGGATTTTTTATCCGTTATTTGGGACAGCTGCGGCTTCGTGAAATTACAATTTTAAGGTTAAAAGAAAGCATTTGGCACAAATAGTCTATATTATTGTACAAAAATTTCCTAAAGAACGAATGTGGGCAAATTAAGTTAGGTATTTTGCCATTCGAGAGCAATGTGTGGTAGACTCTATGACAAGGTTCGGAGAGGGGGCACTTGGCATCTCGACCTATGGAAGACTTTTGTGTCTCTGCCCAAAAGGCCAGAGGATACTAAAGGTGGTTGGAACTGAGAAGAGATGTCAGCAGAGGGCAGGGTCCCTAACAACTACAGATTTATACTCCCCGGTGGCAACTCAGAAAATCGACTCCTCCGGAGACCTCCCCTGATCTGGAGGGCGTGGATTTACAGAGCGGAAACTCTCTGCCGCGCATGCCCAAACTCTTGCCAACATTTAGAACCCTGAAATAGCCTACTAGGATGAAATACGAAGTTAAACTGTGGGACAGGAAATTCAGGGGATGTAGTTTACCTTCCCAACATTTGCCTAGCGACCCGGGGAAACGCCGAAAAAACTATGGGTCGGAAGGCCGGCCACGGGAATTGAAGCCACGACCCTTGAATGGAGGCTGGACCTCGTAGCCATGGTCGCTAGAGCGTATGTTAGAGGGTCGCGGGTTCTAGTCCCGTCTAGGGCATGGACGTTCATGTGAGTATGTGTTAGTGTGTGCATGTGGCAGAATAAAAGGAGTAAACAATCAGAAACACAACGAAAAACGAAAGTGAAAGAATGCAAGTATTAATAAAACAAAAAGAACAAAAAAAGAAAAAAATCTTATGTGTTGCACTCACATGACCTTCTCTACTCTTTTATTAACCATTCTTACAAACTCTTACTTCTATATCTTCATGTTATACAGATAAACATTCACAGAAATTATCTTATTGCTTATTTCCTTGTAGGTGCAAGGGGAATATTAGAATACATTAGGCTTTGAGCGATAGTCAAATCTTTTAAAACTTTCAAATTTCGTTCTCTTTACGCGGTTAACATTTGAAAAAATGAATAGCGATGTTCCATTTTACAGTAGTATAAGATCTCCAAAACTTACACAAATAACGAGGAATATCTGCAAAATGCTTCACCCTACAAAAAATTTATCTAGACATAAATTGTGTGTTTTAGCAAGATCTACATTTTTGTATAGTAAGATTTGGTTTATCCCTTACGGTTTACCAGTTATGCGAAAGTCATCCACAATAAACAGGACTCAATGGGCTATAGCCAGAAAATTCAAAATATACATTTCATTTTTTATAAAAATATCTCAAACATATGGCATTTTAATCAAAATCGTTAGAGCTATTCTCAAGAAAATCAAAATTTTTGAAAACTTTTCCAGTTTAGTGGAGGAATTTTCTTCAAAATCTTCGTGTCGCATCCTCGAAAGCATTAAACTTAAATACCAACTTTGGTTTTTAACCGACTTTTCGTTTTTGAGTTATGCTGTCCACACACAGACATACACACACGCGGATCTTTTTCTAAAACTGCTTTTTGGATTCGGTGGGCCTCAAAACAAATATTTCCGGTGAAATTTCGACATCGAATTTTTGAATGGAATACAATATTTCCTCTACTTTACTGTATGTAACAGAGAAAGTAAAAAAATAAAAATAAATGTAGTCCACAGACGCTACCATCTGAGCCATTCCGCTCAGTAACGTGCGGTGAGTGAAGTAATTCTTCATACAATCACGTTCCACTATTCGATTTAAATTCAATAAATTTACGTCAGAAGTTTAAATTTCTCCTCAACAATGTTTTTATTTCTAATGAGGAACAGCTTAATTTTAGTAAAGCAGCCTTTTCAGCATTAATAAAAGAATTTTGTTAGGTAAAAGAAGAGCAAACGGTTTATATCTAAAGCAGAAATGGATGTTCTGCCACAACCAACAGTGTGCAAGGAAACGCAAAATAGTTGGGGAAAAAAGTTGAGCATCACGACCGACAGCTTACGCCATTTGGAATGAACTTATCTCCTATCAGCTCAAAAGAAAAACGTAAACAGCTTTCTCATCTCTAAGAGAACAAACAGAATTAAGTTGAACCGACGGTTTTTAGTTCATAATTTCCTCCCCCACCAGTACATCAAACCTCTTCACCGTTTTCTCATACGTCATTTTTCCCTTCATCCCCCCTGCCCTTCATCCTTAACTTTATTTTCTCTCAGAAGACCTACAATTTCTCGACCCCTTCTATTCTTCTTTCTCTCTAAACCAATCAATCTTCAACTCTCTTCCTGCATCCCTCTTTTCTTCCGTTCCTTTTCTCCGCTATTTCATCCTCTAATGCGTTTCTTTATCTCGTTCATTTCGGTGTTATTGAGCCGAGGTTCCTTATTGGATTCGGTATCGTTTATTCGTTTCATTTTTGTTCTTCAATAACTCCTTGCTGAAGCAGACCCGTTTTCTTTCCAAAAGAAAGCTCTTAAAATCCAAATAGATCAGATATACAGTTCTTATTCTATGGAACGAATCTAAGTAATGGAATAACATCTCTTCAAACGTCTGTTAACTTTTCCATTGATTTAAGCTCTTTCAACAGCTTTACCATCTTCGTAACATAACAAAGGCTACCTGTCTTTCTTCTACAAGGCTCCCCAGAAAATAACTTTATACCAAATAGAGCGCAAAACATTTTACATTTAAGGTGTTGGAACGAATAATGACATACAGGTGCTTTCAGAGCTCCAAAACGTTAATTTTGCATGGCATTTTCACTTTCTGCAGCTTATCTATGGCACAAGAAGTACTGATGTATTTTTTTAGATGTGGCGAATGACCTTGCTAGGATCTGCACGGGTGACGTCATGTAAATTGATAGCGAGTCAACGTCTCTGATTTTTACTTGAAATAAACAAGATACTGCTGATAATCCGAGCGGGCACTATACTTAATCACATACTGTTTCCGATGTTTACTACATGGAGGTCGGGGAGGTGCCAACCTGAGGCACCTTCGATCTTATGAATACAAAAGTAAACTCGTCCATAAAAACTGCGCAACTTCCAGCCATTCACCACGTCTAAAAATACCCATATATACCACCAGACTCCAAAAAATCCGCATCGAGATTCCAACGGAATTTCACTGAAATTTGAAAACTGTGCAATATGTAAAGACATATTGCTTAAATTTATGTCCGTTGTTACATATGGTAGTGATATTCTTGCCATGTTTGAACATTCTTGCTTGAGTGATTATTTAAATACATTAATTTTTACTGTGTAAATTCATTTTCCTAACAAAATCGCTCCACACCATGAATTTTAATTATACTTACATAACAATTATTTAGCTTTTAAGTGAATACATTTACACAAATTTTACATTAACCACGAATCATTGTAGACAAATTCTTAATTTTATCAAAAGTTGTCCATTGTTTTTTCGAAATTAGAACATTAATCTTACTTAATTATAACTTATTACTACTTAATTACTTATGTAATTCACGTTATCCAATTAAGAGATCTATCACTGCCTGCATTTTCCACAATTATCTCTATCAACTTGTTTCATTACAAGTCCATTTAATGGTTTTACGGACTCATGACGCCTGTAGTGGACAGAGGTGGGGAACGCAGTGGCCGTGCGGTAAACCTTGGCCCGCAAAGGACTATTGCACTAGAGGTTATATCGTTATAATGGCTTTACGGTTTGCTTTTTAAGCAAAATCCAAAAGTTACGCTCTTCTATTATTAAACACTGCTTAATTAATTGGTGAAATAAATGCCACATACCTGAATGCGAGCCTCGTTGAGTTTCGTGGTCCGGGCGAGTTCTTCTCTGCAGTAAATGTCGGGATAGTGAGACTTCGTGAAAGCTGCCTCTAGTTCTGCCAACTGCTCCTACAAAAACAAATGGCTGTTATATGCATAAGGCTATAAATGAAGTCTGGCGTTAAGGAAGTAATTAATACTTTACCCCTGTAACGAACATTGACTTGAAATTCTCTGCTACCTCTACGAGTATTATTATTAATTATTATTTATTATTATTGTTACTGTTACTATTGTTATTATTGTAACAAAGTGACATTATGACTTAACCCACTCCTGACACCAGTGTAACTATCTTTCGATACTCGATACCTATTTTTAGACACTGATAAGACGTACTTTGTAAAAAGGTGAACAAGCGATAGCTTACTCATTGGATTATGTTATTATTAGATGTTTTCTGTGTATAAACACATGTAACCACTTTTGTTTTTGCCCATCATTTTCAGATGTATATCACTGTATATCAATATCATTATTGTGTTTTGGTAAAACAAAGTATTTGTGAAAATTAGTTTTATGGCATAACTGTAAGGTACAGTTGTGACCCAAGTTTGCAAAGCATAAACTAGCAGATGAAAGGAAAGAGCAACTATTTCCATATCCTAATGACCTAGCTGTCAACGGGCCCTTAAACCCAACTCACTCACTCCATGCGCTATATTATTTCATCTCATTTCTACTAGAATCACAGATTTTGGTCACTGGACTAGGTGTGTGTGTATATGTGTGTGTGTGTGTGTGTGTGTGTGTGTGCGTGCGCGCGCGTGTGTTCAATAACAGTTATAGAAACCATTCTTTTAGTAAACTGATTAAAATTAATCCTATATATAGTGGTCGAGGCTATAACAGAAACATGATTTATCGCGTCAGCTTTATTCACAACTCAGTTAACGCCGCATGTTACATTAATACTTCTCGTTGTTTTGCATGTTTTCATTTAGACACAAAAGTGTATAGAAAGTTGCACTCATTCACTCACAGGAAACAGTTAGGGTCTACATATAAAGAACTATTATCCAGCGACAATATGGAGATACGTTTGAGGAAATAACTTGAAGTCTCTACTTCTTTCATTCATTTTCTAGCATAAAGTTAAACGCAACAACTTTCAATGGCAGAAAACTTAAACATTTATAAGAATCTAAGGTTTATCTTAAATTAATATTATATATTTTGATACCACCGACTATTGAGTGTCAAGGTATGGGTGGGATAGAGGTGGCATCCCAAGTTAAAACTTTTGAGGTATTAACTTCCTATTTGTAAGATATATAACTCTTAAAATAGTTATACAAAATGCCTCTTATATAAAATGACATATTGAATCCACAATTTTGTATTGAACTTAAAAATAAATATAATTGTGTTGTAAATTGATTAATTTTAATTCATTTACTAGAAAAATGGTTTATATTGAATATTTTAGTGTTGCCAGCTTGAGTTATAGAAAATGTTTAACAGACTATATGATATTTTTAAAAAAAGGTGCGACCATTTTTAAATTCTTGTTATCCGAAGCTCCCTTGGAAATTTTAAGCATATATATTAAAACTGGGGTGGTTAGAAAACTTGAAATAATGAAGGATTCTTAAACCAGAAATGGTTGGGGAAAATGAGCTTAAAGTTTATGTAAATGATATGGAAACATTTCAATGGCATTTGGAGATTTTTTATATTAAGAAACCAACAGCGTGGTGTTAAAATTAGGAGACATAAACATACTTATTAGATATACACTATGTAATATATTCGAATTTTACTGATGCATTGCCTTAATGCCACCTCTTATACAGTTTTAAAACTAAAATATATATACTCGATGTGTATTCAGAAATGCGTCTGCATTTTATGAGTGCCATACGCAACATTAGATGACAGTTGCAAGTAACGTGTGAATGCTGGAGTTTCCTAACGTTGCTTTAAAACTATTATGTGTATTAAACTGAACATGGTTTGAATTACTTTAACCCTTTCATGCCTGGTGTGTATTATAAGATTCATAGGCTTTTTTTAGTACTAGTTTTAACTTTTTTTCTGCTATATTCTTGTTATACTGTCTGTCACCAATTAAAAATACATATTTGAGACCTTTACCACAGGCACGCATGGCCAGTGCCCTACGTGTTGCCTTAACGATCATGGCTATTCAAGCCAGCAGGCTGAAGGTGTCCCAGACGGTCTAATCTAAACCGGTTTTGAATTAGAGGAAGAACGGCATAAGTAGCAAAATAATTCAGGCATGAAAGGTTAACCATTGATTTGTAAGTTGTAAGTGAAATTAATGAGTTTCTATATGCAGACTTTAATAATATGGCAGACGTCGAATCGAAATTCAGTTTTAATGCGTACTATGACAGGAACTTCACTACGAATTGCACTAGGCTTCCCAGGATTCGGAACAAAGAAACATTGGGTTTGTTTCAATATTTTCTTCTGGTACTCTAATCCTTAGTACTGATTATTTTTAGATAACAGAGCTCTCACCGAGGAGGTCTCTGTGGGAGGTCATGGCTTCAACTTCCGTCGTGCTTTCCACTCTATGGATTTTTTATGGTTTTCCCGGAGATAATTCTCCCTTCTACTACGAGTTTTCTATTCGACATATCCTTTCATCTGTTTCTCTTCAACTGTTTCAGAGTTGTAGGACCGGGCGATGGTGGTTGCTGTGTTGTGGCAGGGCGGTGAGAAATCTATTCTTGGCATCTGAGCCTTCTTTCTCTTCTCTTCCCGGGACCTCCAGGCTGTGGGTGGCTACAGGGCAGACTTAGCTTTGCATTAAGATAGGTGTAATGTTGGGATAGTTAGGGACCCCAGATCGGGATGCACATCGGTCTACCTTTCATCCTTTCCGGCCAGGGGTCACGTTGGAAGGGCAGAGACTCCACTGTGTGTGCGTGCGTGTGAGTAAGTTTGTGTACATGTGCGTGCGCGCGCGCCTGCGTGTGTATGAACAGCATCACTCAAAAACGAAAATTCAGTTAAATACCAAACTTCAGCATCTTCCAAGAAGCTACACGAAGATTTTTAAGAAGATTCCTCTACCTCAAACTATATAAGGAAACATTTACGAACATTTGAGTTTCTCAAAAAATGTTAAGTTTTTATTAAAAGTTAGAGGTTTAAGGAATTTTATTGGCCAACGAACTGCATATCTTCAATTTTTTGGGGATAGCCTCTGAATTCCTCTTCATTTTAGATGACTTTTGCTTAACTGGTAAACCGTAAGAGATAAACGAAATCTTGCTGTACAAAAAATGTAGTTTTCCCTAAAGCACACAATTTTATGCAAACTACACTCTGCCCACTACAGGCGTCATCGGTGGGGTGCAGTACTGGAGGGTGGGACGTGATCAGCGCCCCGAGTCCTCCCGGTCTTCGCGACCTGGGGCCGCTACTTCTCCATCAAGGAGCTCCTCAATTGGTTCCCCCGGGACTTACGAGGCTGAGTGCACCCCGTGCGAATTTAACTAATTTCAAGATATTCATTGTTATAGGTCTGCATTTTAAAATGCTTATACTTTTCTCAAACAGGAGATCGTTATTTGTTTTATTAACACTTGGCCATGCAAAGAGAAGGGAATTTCAAAGCCATCACATAGTGACCAGCTCTTAAAAGAGTTGACCTTTGCTTAAACCTATTTTATTCGCCTAATCCCATTTTAGCTACAAGGAAATAAATAATAAACCATTTCTGCAAACCTCCATCTCGATTAACACGAAGCAAATAGAAGAATATGCGTTTGTAAGAGTAGGTAGTATTACAAGAGTGAGTGGAGAAAGCAATGTGAGCACGAAGCAAACTGTTTTTCCATGTGTAATGTATTTTTACTTTCTCTACTGGTAACTAGAGGGAAGTATTGTATTCCATCCAAAAATTCGATGTCGAGATTTCACCGGAAATATATGTTTTGAAACCCCTTGAATTAAAACAAAAAGCACTGTTAGAAAAAAGTCTCTGTGTGTGTGTGTGTGTGTGTGTCTGTGTGTCTGTCAGTCTCTCAGTCTGTGGACAGAATAACTCAAAAGCAAAAAGTCGGTTAAAAACCAAAATTGGTATTTAAGTTTAATGTCTTTGAAGGATGCGACACGAAGATTTTGAAGAAAATAGCCCCACCCTAAACTACCCTTTACATGGAAAATTTTTCGAAAAATTTTGATGTTTCTTGAAAATGGTTCTAATAATTTTGATTAAAATGCCACATGTTTGAGATATTTTTTATGAAAAATGAAATGTATATTTTGAATTTTCTGGCTATAGCCTATGTAGTGCTGTTTAGTCTGGATGACTTTTGAATAACTCGTAAACTGTAAGAGATAGAGAAATCTTACTGTACAAGAAATATAAATCGCGCCAAAACACACAATTTATGTCTGAATAAATTTTTTTGTAGAGTGAACCATTTTGGAGATATTCCTTGTTATGTGTGTCAGAAAACTTAAACTTTGGTGAAATGGAACATCGTTGTTTATTTTTTGATATATTAAGCGTGCAAAGAGAACGGGATCTTAAAACTTTAAAAGTTTTGACTATCACTCAAAGCCTACTGTATTCCGATGTTCCCTTTGCACCTACAAGGAAATAAGCAATAACAAATTTCTGTAATGGTCTATCTCAACTAACACGAAGAAGATAGAGGAATGAGAGTTTGTAAGAATGATTAGTACAAGAGTAGAGAAAGTCATATGAGTGCAACACATCAGATTTTTCATTTTTCGTTTCTATTCTGGTCTACATTTTTGCAGTAGATGCTCTATAAAATGCGCTCTTGCCTTTCTGGTTATAAGCGTTTGTTAATAAAAGCTTTATCAGGTGTAAAATTATCTAATTCTGGTGTACCAGGCGAATATAATGGCATTTTGAAACAGCAAAAAACTTCACGCCAGTGGTTTGACCCTAAAATTCCCTTCCTTCAGTTCTACATGCACATACGTGGTACGGAAACTATATACCACTTATTGTCGGCGTGTCATTGTCAACAATAGGGTTTCAGCCATTTAGGCTAGTTCAGATTTCATGTATCAAAACTATTCTGTCCATCTTCTTCTAAGCCTAGCTACATAGTATACTTTCTCTGCTGCGTATAGTAAAGGTGAAGGTAAAGGGTACAGTCCGGGGGGGGGGGGGGGGGCGGCACCTTGCTCATGTTGACCTACACAGGTCTATTGTGGCTACCACCCCCCAGGAGGCAGGGATGAATGAGGGAACCGAAGGGGTGCTATCAGACTCGCAGCTAGACAGGCCCACCAGAGACGCATGTCTTATAAATCACATTGTATTTACATATATTTGTAATAATTATTACAGATAATTATTATTTATTTTTCGTTTTTCTCTTTCTCTGCCAATATTTGTAAGCAGTTAGCATTGACTTTACTTACTTCAGTAAATAAGTTAATATTGCCTTTCTGAAACCTAAGCTGGATGTATTGTCTCCTTTCTTTAAAGTTTATATTTATATAAGCCTGTTTTCTTTATAAGAGACAAAGGCTTTTTAACTACATTTTCTTTAGGAGGATCGTTATGTGGGTTAATTATGCCCAGTATTTCACATCTCTTCCTACCTAATAGCATTGTTATAACTACTAACAATTCTGAGCAGTGGAAGGAAATTCTTGATTGGTTTAGATTTTATTTTGAAATACTTTGTTTTCTTGCAACTCTAGGGAATAAGCACCCTCTTTGACATCATAGAGTTTATGATATAGGATATACAATTAAGGGGGACACCTCACGAACTACGATCTACGTCAGGTCTGCTGAGGTTAAGACCCTCAGGAGAAAGGAATGAAGTGAAGGAACCACAGGAGGCTACAGGCCACAGAGACGCGCGGAAGTTTCAGCAGTTCTTGACTTAGAAGATACATTGGGACGGCGATAAACGATCCGCACAAACAGGCAGCCGTTTGGTGTCCACCGGGAGTATTCTTTCCGTGGAAGAAGCATTTGCTTCATCTCCGGCACCGCCACTCACCACGAAATCTAGAAGCGCGCCTAGAAGATGAGAAAGAATCGAAATCAAAGAGGAATGAGAGAAAGAAAATTTCTAGAACGAAACCACCCCAGCATTTACCTTCGACCAGGGAAAAACCTCGAAAAACAATGTCTGAGTGGGCAATCGAAGGGAATGGAACGCGGGTCTTCCGGAATGCCAGCCTCACATGTTACCGTGGGATAATCCTCGCTCGGTCTATTTGAGACTTTAAAATTAACTTAACTCGTGGCCCAACAGCGTTTCACAGGCCAAGGCCTACCGCTCGGCCTCTGCGTCCCCCACCTGCCCACCTGAGCGGGATGCAGTACTGGAGCTTCAGCCTTTGAGACATTACTATAAATACTTATTTTATACATTTGGTCTCTTGAAAACCATATCAAACACACAGAGAATAATATGTACTATAATATACTATATGTACTATACTTAATATCAACAAGCGAGTTCTTAAAATAGCACAACTCTTGCAGAAGACATTATTCTTTTCCTTTCAATTGTTTTTATTCCACCAATTCAGGGATATATTTATTAAAGCTCCACGAAATGACACCATTTCGAACAATAAATGCATAAAAGGTATGTCACAACAACCTCAACGGCCCAGGCAATGCCTATTCCGAAGATCATTTCAATACCAAGTGAAATAATTGCAAGGAAGTGAAATATGGCTACAGGAGTGTGGACTAAAAAATGACAGAAGGATAAGTCAATTATTTTAAAGTTTTATTTGCTAAACCTTTAAAGGCCCCTTAAATGTCTAGGCCTATAATATGTGTACCCAATGCCCTCCTTAGAATCTAGTTTTTGTTATTTTCTAACTTGACCTCCAAAAGTTGTCCACGGGACAATGTTTGGGGTGAAATTTACCCAGAGCTGAAGCTGCTTACAGAGCATAGGAAAGGCGCCATATGAATCATTGTTCCTCCATAGTTATTTCTATAAGGTCAGTGCCTGGTTTCCTAAAAAGACCCTCTGGGGTCTGTTTACGCAGGGACAGAAGAGGATACGCCTCCTACGCACGTCATCCGAGATGTAGGGCCCACTAGGGGCGTCACAGTCTACCAGTTGTCCAAGCTTGTGCCAGTGAACATTAAGGTTTTTTCACAATCCCGCACAGGTCTAGGTTTTCGGAGCAACTGCTCCACCGAGACCAACCCAACCCAATCAGCTCCTCGACCCAAGTACCAGTAATCTAGAAGGATCCGCAGCGCCCGCGCCGCGACATCTAAAAGGGTTGTAGTAACAATCGCCTCTCTAAAGAACACCTTCCCACTGGTCATGTCGAAATGAATCGTGAATTCCGTTGTCTGTTCTGCTTATTTTTTTTTTAAGACAATATTATTGGCAAACCCGTCATCAAGGTTTCTCTGCGTTGGACTGGTTTTCAACTAGGGGATATCTAATTAAATTCATACAACGCAAATACATCAAATGATTGGTTCCAGTATATAAAAGGCATTGATGATAATAAGGTCATGAAGTAAATATTTCAATACAAACCAGAAGGTCGACATTAGGTTAAGAGCTAGATGGTAAAATATATTTGTGGCGAAACAAGCTTTATAGCCTAATCTTACAGGGCAATGTCGGTCTGGGAGGCTTAGTTGGTTAGACGCTGGTATAGTGATCCCAAGGTCGCGGGTTCAAATCCGATGGTTTTTAAGTGTGCTTAAAATCGACAGTTCCACGTCAGTAGATTTACCAGCATGTAAAATAACTTCTGTGGGAGGAAATTGATGGTTTTTGCTCTTTCCTAGATAGCCATTATTAATTTTTCTTATCAAATTCTTATTTATAGTCGCTTTGACTGCTGGGTCTTATCACGACTTTAAAGATTATATTACATGTAATACATGAATATTAAATGTTATATTTTATTTATTTTTATTTATTTATACTAAGCACCAATACAAGGAATATGGCTGTGCTCAGCCCAGGTTGTTTATCTGGCCATATTCTCACCGGCTTCTTTAATATCTAAAGAACATTTATTTTAATCATAATGATAATGGTAGTAATAACAATATTAATATTTTAATAGGAATAATAATGATTAATAATGATAATAATAACAACAACCCAAGGCGCAACAACCCTTTCTGGACCAAGGCCTACCGCCCAGCCACTGCGTCATCCACCTTTGCCCACCACATGCATCATGAGTGGGGTGTAGCACTGGAGGGTGTTACGTGGTCAGCGCCGCGATCCTTTCCGGCCGGTTATGCGGTCTACGTAACCAGGGTAGCTCCTCGGTTGCTCCCTCAGAGACCTAACGAGGCTGAGTGCACTCCGGATCAGGGCTCCCAGTGGGTCAAAATCCCCACGCCGGTACTGGAAATCAAAGGCAGGTGTCCCACTTGGTAAGCCCAATCTAATAACAAGGACTTTTTCGTAAATGGTTGACTCCACAAAAAATTGTATTCGATATAAATTATGTGTTTTAACGAGATCTACACTTTGTGTAGCCAGATTTTGTCTTCTCTTACGGTTTATCAATTATGCAAAAGTCATCAAGAGTAAAGAGGACTTCGATGTTATTCCCAGAAAATTTAAGATAAAATGTTAAAATGACTTAAACATATATTCAGTATTATAATCAAAGCTATTAGAGTAATTTTTGAGAAAATAAAACTTTTCAAAATTGTTCTATGTAAAGGGTATTTAAGAGGAGGAAATTCTATTGAAATCTTCGTGTTGAATCCTTGGAAGATGCTGAACTTAAATATCAAAACACATACACACATACTGGACATTTTGTTTTGAAATACTTTTTTGATTCAGTGGACCTCAAAACGCGTATTTTGAATGCGATCTCGATATCCATTTTTTTTTAAATATACAATGTTCGTCGTAGAAAGTAGAGGCGATATGGAATACGGTATCTCAAAGTTAACGGAAGGCAAATCTTTACACGCAGGGTGTAAATAGCACTCGGACCGAAAATCTTGCGCATGACAGAAGACAACGCCAGAGTCCGCTCACTAAAAGCCTTGTGCACTTAGTTCTTGTCAAATGAAAATTGTGAGGCATTTGTCATGCATTTCCGAGATGACATTGAACCTCATCGATGTTGGTGACTAGATAGAAGATCGAGTTTATCTATTCCTCTAACCTAATCCGGTGTTAATTGTACGTGCCTATGATGAATATGCCTTACATATGTTTAAAGTACTTAACCATATGCACATATGCGACTCTTGAATTTGCATTGAATACACGTAATGACGTCACGAACAGCAGGTGCATATATTAAACTTGGTGGGTTATCCTTAGATCGAGGTATTAAGTCCTTCTTCCTAACTTCTTTATAGAGTCACAGTAATTCATAAACAAAGGTAGATAAAACAAGGGTCTACCATCACAGATTTAAGATTCTGGATAATCCAAACTGCTCATGCAACATAAAAGAACATACTATAAATCTCCTAATTTACGTGTGTCAGATGTTAAACAAAGAAAGACAAAAACTAATTAATAAAACCCATAATGAATGGCCAGTGAATAAAAGTGCATTAGTCAATTTTTAGTTCGCACATTTTAAATCGTTAATTCCATCGATTTCGAGAAACTCTGAAAGACTGAAATAAAAATTATAATATCAAATAGCCGCCTATTCAAACTTCTAAAATTGTGTTCTGACAACCAAATTATGTAACTGATTTATGCTTAGCAAGATTATATTTACTATGGTAATGGAGCACGACTCATTAATAAAATAAAAACTGAAAAGCAGATAATCTAGTGTCACTAAACTTATCCACGATGTTTGTATCCAGCTCGTCTTGTTACTCGTTTTTATTGCAATCTTAGGAAGTAAATCATGAAATAATTCGGCATGCATAGCTGATTTATGTTAGAAGCTTCATATGTTAGTTTCTCTCCCTACATTTCCTTTTGTTATTACCCGTGGAACCGATGAGCAACTTGCTTGCATTTCCTTCTTGGGAGAGAATTAAGCAGGTGTTACGGACTGTGATGTAGCCTATTATCAGTACAGCGCGGTACAGAAGCACGTAAAGGAACCAGCATTGGCTTCTTGTGGATACATCATTCCTTAGCGTTTGTGGGGTACGTTATTACATCATACTTTTATTTCCTCGGCTGATACTGTCACCGAATCACGCCTTGTGTTCTGTATCGAACCAATACAGCATACCTATGCTAGTGTTGTCAACTCACTGGCTAATTAGGAATAGGTATAGCCACCTCCCTCAACTGGAAAGGAGAGGTAACGTGTCCCATTTCAAACGGTATCGAAGATACCAGGCCTGACGGACCATAAGAAATTCGATGTCTATTATTCTTTGTGCTCTATACACATAATTTTTAAATTAAGACCTTAAGTATTATTCTTCGTTACTCAGAGACAAAATAATATCAAAATAATTTCATCATCTGTCTATAAGCTAGGTCAAGCTAAAATACGATGTTGTTTGTCATTGCTATTGGAAATAGGTGAATGATATTGTTGGCATGCGTGTCAGTATGTACGGCATTAAATATTACAAAAACCTTTTCGGAACACTAGGACTGCATAAAATGGCATTTCAGCCATACCATGCTGAAAATACCGGTTCTTGTCCGATCATGAATTTAAGCAGCATTGGGCGTGGTCAGTGTAACCGCTTGGGAACACCATCTGCCGTTGGCATCAATTTAATGACCACCTCTGTAGCGCAGTGGTAGCCTTCCTGCCTCTGGCGTGGAGGACCCGGTTCGATGCCTGGTACCGGCGTGGGGATTTCTCCCCTGCTGCGACGTCTGGCAAGGGGTAGAGTTAGCCTTGTTAGGTCCCTGAGGGGCCAATTGAAGAGCTACTTGATAAAGAAGTAGCGAACCCAGGTCGCGAAGGCCGCATAACTGGCCGGGAGGGCTCGAGGCGTTGACCACGTCCCACCCTCCAGTAATGCAGCCCACTCATGACCCCTGTAGCGGGCAGAGGTGGGGATGCAACAACCGGGCAGTAAGCCTTGGAACGCGAAAGGAATTGTTATTTATGATTCTAAAATAATTTAATAATTTCGATTATATCTATTTAGAACGAACATAAAATTAAACTATCTATTAGTCATAATCCTTGTTCCGTCCAAGAAAATAAACGGAAATAAACTCGAAAGTTGCGAAAATGCAGCTTATGTCCTTAATTGTGCAGCACGAATGATATTACTGGGCGACCGGCCGATGTCGGTTGTGTTCGGGATTTGATCTTCCTTTTACGGGTTTAGCGGGAGACCAAAGATTTGCATAGCAGTCAAAACACACGATGTGCGCTAGGACGGTTAGCAATGGTACTGCCGTTTAAACGAAACTTATTTTGGTTCTAGCTGCATTACTACATAATCTTATTTGGAGTTTGGCGAGGTAAAACCTCTTGCAGGTTAAAACATTAATAAAATTAACAAACAAATAAATAGAAGAGGAAAATATCGAGTCACATTCTGGGAGGTTAATCAAACACATTACGTTTTTAAATCAGAATAGATTGGATTGCGTTCAGCGAGTTCAGAAAGTAGCGATAAAGGCCCGTGAGCATTGAACATGTAAAATAAATGCAGCGCATATGGGCATAAACATTAGATTTGAATATTGAGCATCAAATCCACATTATATACAGCCAATGTGAGAAAAAAGAAATAAAGCAGGGATAATTCAGAAACAACATCAAATCAAATAATGTGTATTCACAACTACAAATTTAACTTTGCTTTAAACTTTCACTAGGTTTTCCCATTATTTTGTTACTAGGCTAGCAATGCATAACATCTATTATGAGTTCAATACACACAAATTTAAGTATCTTTCGAGCAGGCATGAAATGTAATTGGCAATAAATTATCACTAAATCAACTAGAAACTACTTACAAAGCTACATAAGCATTAACAGGGTAATTTGTCATTTAGATGATCTTGTAAAAAATAAAATAATTTTGAGCATGGGTAGTCCTTAGCAGGAATTTTAAAAGCATTGAAATTGCCAACGATCATTCAATATTTTTATGGTTGCATAATATACTTATACCGTTCTGGAAGCAAGAAAGTTTTGCACTGGGATGATGGAGGTTACCATTTTGTTCTAGTGTTTATCTCCTGCATTTTATTGTTTGTTATAAGTGTGGCTCGATTGCATGTAAAGAATTCTAAGATCCAGAATATACACATTTAGGATAAGGTTATTATTTTCAGACTTATAAAAATATCTTTGCATGAGCGTGTGGTATGGGTGTTGGAAATAATTCTTATAACTTTCTTTTGCATGAAGAAAATTTGTTTGTTCTCTACTGAATTGCTCCAAAATAAATGCCTACACTCAATAATAGAGTTAAACCGTGAGTGGTATACCAAATTAAATGTGTCTATAGAACTCACATTTACCATTACTCAGATAGCATAACAGCAGAGTTAAGTTTAGGTAAGATATACTTAATGTCCAAATACCTGTCTACTTGAAGGCCCAGAAATATATCATAAGAACACATATTGCGCTGTGGTATAATTATCTCATAGGAAACCGTAAGTGATAAAATTAATTCTCTTTAAAAAACCAGTTCTTCAAAAATCTTCAGCGTTTTCCCAATTCTTTATTGTTAGTACCATGAGTAGAAATACTGCTTTAAGGATAGTTTATTGCACTGCGGGTTAGCACACTTTACTTAACCACCGTTGGCTCAGTTGGTACTTTCTCTACCATAAATATAGTAGACAGAGAAGATATTGCATGCATTCCATCCAAAAATTTGATACCGAGATTTCAATGGAAGTACAGCTTTGAGGTCCCCTGAATTTAAAAAAAAAAAAAAAAAAAGTATTTTTAGAAAAAGCTGCGCGTGTGTGTGTGAACAGCATAACTCAAAAACAAAAGTCGGTTACGTCGCCAACGGCTGCAGACGAGTTTAATGCAAATGTCCACCGAGTTAGGACTGCGAAGAACAAGCAGCAAAGAGGTAAGGAACTGAGATCCTGCCTTGAAATATAAGAAGCATCTTAACACATACAAACCTACGAAATCACTACGCCACGAAATTCAGTTTCAAAATTGCGCTCCAATATACATAATTGTTTTAAATAGTAATATAATATTAAAGATTTTTGTTCGTTTTATCGCGTACTATTTATGTTCCCTCCTCCTTCTTCTTTTTCTTCTTCTTCTTCTTCTTCTTCTTCTTCTTCTTCTTCTTCTTCTTCTTCTTCGCACAAGCGTATTGTTGCAAACAACAGAATAGTAAGATGAGCTAAAATTCATTTGTTTTCGAGTGTTCAAGCCATACAGCAAGAGACATATTTTCAATTAGTAATTGCAAACCAAACCGGTGAGGTCAACCAACGGTAGCGTGAGAGACTCACATCAGGGAAGTCCCGAGTTCGATTCCCATCGGGTCAGCCACTCTGACATGAGCTTTTTGTGGTTTACACGGGTAGATAAGCAAATGCTAGAGTAGTTCTCGTTCTACCATGAATTTCCAGTTTATTTTCCTTCATTTTCGTACATCTTTTCAGTTCATTTATTTATGGTTGTATGATCCAAGCGACGTCGGCTAGTGTGGCGCGGCGGAACGGTGGAATTTGTGCCTTAGGAGGATTTTTTCTTGGCGTTGGTTGATGCCCTCCCTTCGTGAAAACTGCCTCGATACCAGGGGATTCCCTGATTGCGAGTGGTTTTGGCATTAGCATTGGTGTCCCGTCCTTACTAGCCCATTTCTTCGTGCAGATCTGGTCGCCCTTCAGGTTTACCTTTCATCTATTCCACCCAAGGGCTACTTTGAGGCAGAAAAGACGAAAAATTCAGTGCTATACTAAAGTTACTGGAGGTCCTTCCACCTACCTACCTCTAGCTCCTAATTTTAAGTGAATCTGATAGGTGTGATATGTTCTTACAACATAAATCACTCCTTCAATTATACAATTAAATATTTTCCACCTTTCGAAACATTTCCCTAATGTTGTATCTTCCCTTTAAAATACTTGGCGTCTAGCCCATCAAGTAGATATATCTCTTACCTGTGTGAAAGTTGTCCGATGTCGTCTTCGCGCAGGTGTCGGGCAGGAGGCTGTGGTGGGTGTGTGGCCCGCGTGCTGGGGCGCACTTGGGGGCGAGGGGCCACCGCTACCCAACAGTGACTGTGGCTCGGGCTTCAGTTTCTTGAATGCACCCTCCGCACCTGTAATGCCACAAAGGACTATCAAAAGCATTAGGATCACAAGTTCAACGGGTAAGACCAAAAAGTAAATTCAGAATTAAAAAAGAAAAAACAAAAGACTAGTCAGGTATGTAACTCCTCGAGATTTGAACCAATCAACCTCCGAATGTGAGCCAGGAGCGCTAAGGCCTAAATCAACTTATTCACCTGCAAAAATCAGGATTTGTTATAGGCTGACGTTACTCCAGTTGAGATGGCTCAGGAGATAAGGTCTAACTCGCATTCGGGAGCCACAGGTTCAAATTGAGGCGTTGAGCACAACAGTGGCCCAACCCACAAAAATTCAGAAACTGAGTTATTAGCACAGACATGTTCCCCATATCAAAATCTAGGAGAGCAGTAGTGGCCTATACCACATTTCTACAACCACCGACAGATGGCATGTTGTTGGATGGAACTGAATCTGGCTTCCTGGATAAAAGCAGTGGCCCAACGTTCCTGCATCAATGTCGGTGCTATATTGACTAAAATTTCCAAATATCATGACTCTTGCTTAGTTATTAAAGTCAAGATAAAACTTTCAAATCACAGATATATTTTACACTCCATTATCTCCATTATGTACATTTAGTGGTTGGACCACTGTTGCGCTCAACGCCTCAATTATGACTTATTTTTCATGGTTTATCTCAGTTATCTTGGAGTGAATATCCAAGATAACCTATTCTCAGAAGAAAATCAAAATAGGGTAATTAAAATTTATGGTAGCCCACAGAGGGACTTTCCTCACTGTGCGAGAGAGCCGAGATTCGCTGGGGAAATGGCACCAGCAGAGACGCACTCAGAAATGCAGCATATCATGCTTGATTGAACAAAATGGGTTCTATTATTATTCTAGCACTTATCACACACCGCACCATAATTTTCAGCTCCTAGTGAGGCGTTTCATGTAATAACATAGCTTTAGGTTTCTCTGAAGCCTAATATCGACTGTATTTGCATTAATCTGTTAAGCTGGTTTGCTTACAATTGTCGCTCCAAACTAACACTGGTTTCATCTAGTGTATTTTCTGTTAAAACTGATCTAGAACGTTTCTTGTCCAAAACGAACCTGAGGCTTCAAGTTTATTAAAAAAGGCGTCAACAATTCCTTTATCATTTGCACTGCAGAGAGGTACTGTCATTCAGGTTCTGTGGTAATAGGGGAATATACACGTCACCCTTCATGAACCCCACAAAAAGACGTAGAGCTGGCGCAACGAAAGCTTGCCAATCTGGAGGATGCACAGAAGGCTATTTTCGAAAACGTGCCATTGCACCTGTTGCAGGGTGACAGTTACCCTATTACGGGGTCCAGTATCTAGCAAAGTCTCGAGGTGTGCATATCACAGTGAATGTGTAGAAGGGGAATAGACAGTGGGAGCGGCAAGAACAATGCTGGTATTAGAAACGGCATATGGCCTTCAATCGAGCGAAGTAACCCGACTTTATCCGAGTACTACCGAAGTCCCATGTAGCTCCCGATGACAAGCTTTCGTTGTCTTACAGCTAGCAGCTTTTAGATCAAGTGATTTTGGTACCAGTATGGGAATTTTTCCCACGCTGGGAGGTGTGGCACGGGGTGCACTCAGCCTCGTTAGGTCCTGGGGGGACCAATTGAGGAGCTAATTGATGAAGAAGCAGC
The DNA here is from genome assembly GCA_030765045.1 of Tenodera sinensis. Taxonomy (NCBI): domain Eukaryota; kingdom Metazoa; phylum Arthropoda; class Insecta; order Mantodea; family Mantidae; genus Tenodera; species Tenodera sinensis. Next base: position 17,461,583 of record CM060973.1, on the reverse strand, counting down.
GGCCCCAGGTCGAGAAGGCCGTGTAACTGGCCGGGAGGGCTCGGGAGCTGACCACGTCCCACCCTCCAGTACTGCACCCCACCAATGACGCCTGTAGTGGGCAGAGGTGGGGCCTCAGTGGCTGGGCGGCAAGCCTTGGCCCTTTATAGGCTATTGCGCTAGGGGTGGGGGTATTTGAGAAAAGTAGAAGTATATATTTTTTAAAAATTCAAACAATAACAAGGTGTATCTCGAAAATGGTTACTTCCACAAGAAATGTTAGTTGACATAAAATATGTGGTTTAACCAGATATAATTGTTTTATGTAGTAAGACTTTGTCTATCTCTTACGGTTTACCAGTAGGTAAGTCATTCAGAATGAATAGGACATCAGATGTTATATCAAGAAAATTCAAGGTATACTTTTGATTTGTTACCGAGTCAAAATAGTGAGTCATTTTTGAGAAATTATAATTTTTCAAAAATTTTCCACGTAAGGGCAGTTTGGGGCAGGAGGATTTTAAGAATCTTCGTAGCGCATCATTGAAATATACTGAATTTTAATATTAACTGCTTTCCTGTTATTGAGCTATGGTGCTCACACACACACACACACACACACACACACACACACACACACACACACACACACACACACACACACACACACACACACACACACACACTTCTGAAAATGCTAAACAAGACAGCCTAAAAACACGTATTTCCAATGAATATAATAGTAGAGAAATGCAATAATTCCTCTACTTACTCTATGTAGCATGGAAAGTAAAAATAAGTAAAGAAAGAGGGTAATCCGAAATGGTAAAATAATATCAACAGATAAGTTTTTAAAATGATTTCGTCTCCTCAATAGCTCGTAATGAGTTTTATCGCTTCTTAATAATCTTACACACACACAAATATTAAGATAGCATATTATAAGTTTTCTGTATAACCTCTTTATCCGTCGTTATTTTACATAAATAGCTAATTGCTATACTTTTGACAAAATTATCCTTAATAATCTTTCAGATCGTTGCTATTTTTATATAAATAGATAACTGCAGAACTTTCGACAAAATCATATTTTTTTAATCTTTTTAAATCGTTGCTGTTTCAACAGATTGCTAATTGCAGTATTTTCGACGAAAATTAACTTCATTAAACTCACAAAATTGTTGTTCTTTATATAACATCCGAAGCACGACTTCTCAATGCTTCTGTTTTACAATTCATTGTGACGGTTTAGAAAAGTAGCTGCCTCAAGGTCAAAACAGGTGATAAAACAGGTTAATATTACCCGATATGTGAACATCAACGAGAAGACTTTGAAAAATCCCTATTGTTCATTAACAAATACTCTATTAAAAATCGCGTCTAGTTCACTAATTAATTCTGTCTCCTCCTGACCGATAGGTGGAACAGTTTAGGCAATCTTTAGGTATGTCTCTTCTGTACGTCTGAAGACGTAGAGTAGGGTAAGGTATGGTAGATTAGGTGACAGCTCGCACACTTCAGCTACATAGATCGTTTGTGCACTAACATCTTCCAGGGGGAAGGAATGAAATGGGAACCGCAGAATGCCACAGCGTTGCAGTTAGACGGACCACAGAGAGGCGCGGAAGTCCCTAACAAGTGCTGAGATCTCTTCAGGCCCCGCCGAACAGCAACCATCACTCCAGGTGTGGTGCCACACAAGCGGCCCCCCCTCACCTCACAAGAAGACAGCGACCATACGTCACCTAGCATCGAGAAAAAAAATTACAATGCGCAAGCATCCGTGCTATCTGTCCGGCAGTTCCATATACACGAGCCTGAGAACACACCGGAAAGATGAACTTAACCTTATAATTCACTTTTCTTATATAAATGCCCATCACGAAGCACGCTACGCAATACTTAAGCCAAGAGGTGATGACATTCTTTTTCTCTGTATTTATTTTACATTGTTTTAACTACGTAGTCATATAATGACGGATCTGTTAACAGATACTCATAGAACGGTGTGTGGCGGACAGTTAGCCTTCAAGGACATCCGCACGAGTCCACAGAGGGAGCAGTGTAGAGCAACTGCACCTCTGTGTCTGTGACGGCAGATGGCATTAGGGTGCTATACAGTCAGGACCTTCTAGATTTAGGAGGTCCTGATACAGTCAGGACCTTCTAGATTAACGGACCTGACACTGCCATCTAAGTTGTACAAAAATGGCGTCGGCTGGTGGGATTTATTTCTGAGGTGTTTCCACACGCTGTTTTTCGTATTATTTTCTATGTCTTCGAGTTATTGTTTCTTATAATAATTCCTATGTAAGTTTGTCTTCATATCAGCAAAGCGAGTGTTTCAAAAGTTTTATTTGGGCAGTATAGGAACAGGAATAAATGTAATAACGTTTTGACTGTGCCGTGTGCTATCCACGTGTTCATGTTTATTGTGTTCCATCTAGGACTATGGCTACATTAGCCGTATAGTGTGGTTAATTTATCTGTTTGCAAGTACAATTTGTGTCACGATTACAGTGGTGAGAGGTTGTTGAAGAAAAACTGTTCCAGTAGTGTATATTAATGTTGCCATACTACAACCTAACCTCAAACACGACAATGCACCGTAACTGTTGCATTCCCGGATGCAAATTAAAAATCAGAAACTTTCAGTTAAAACAAAAGGTAAATTACAACATAAAGCTTCTAAATTCAGTATTTAATTACAATAAATTGCAGCGTTATGTGTATTAGTTGCCGGTGTGTATATAACATGGTGAATAGTGTGAATAGTGAAAGACAATAATTTCGAGTGAATTCAATTAGTGGCATCTGCAACACCAACAGTTTGTTTCATGTAAGTAGTATGCTGCTCATATTTGTACATTATCTTTTGTCTTTGTAATTTAAATGTGTAGCTGTAGTTTAGAAGAAATGTGTTATGTTGCTGCATGTAAAACTGTAGACTATAGCAAAGTTTGGTAAATATTTACAAAATCGTCCGCTCGAGAAAACGAATGAAACATAGTGCAATGGATGCAGTTTTTATTGCTGATTACGATCTTGTAAGTTTTATTGTGCGCTCAAGCTTCGTGTTTTATTTATGAGAAAATTTCGTACGGTCGATGAAGTGGTTTTATTTCGCTTATGCGGCGGATATTTAGCTAATAAATGTGCATAAACGAGTGTAATATATGCTACAATGATTGATTAATGCATTTACGTTGAAATGATTGCATAAACACTACCCAAATTGTAAATATTTCGATAACACAGGACCCTGTCACCCCACTCATATGCAAAACTAACCTAACCTAAGCTAACACAATGTTGCTTTACAATACTGATTTAAGATTACGTATTTCATGTATTTCATTTACAGTGCTGTTTTACGGTTATTATTTTTAATATTTCATCTGCTTTTGTGGATTCCCCCTGTAAAATAAAGTGTCCTGAAGTGCTGAGTAATATGTTGTTGCAAACTGAGTAATCAAGTTCTCAGTAATAGTGAAAGCAAAATTTCACCCTAAAGGTTTTGAATTCAGTAGGTAGCTTTAGGTCATTCTAAATGGCAGCATTTGTATATCAGCCATCCAGTATAGTATGTTTTGTGTAGGTATATAACATTCTGCACATTGTACAAATGTGAAAAACAGTGTAAACAATGATTAATAATTCTGAGTCAACTCACTGTCAACACTTCTGTTTTATTTAAGTAACATGCTGCTTGCAGTTTTGTCTATCTTCTTTGTAATTTGAGTGTGTAATGCAGTTACATAATGGCATGTAAACCTGTAGATTGCATGAATGATATTTGAGGTTATATATTTCATTGCCCATGGTTTATCGTTTAATATTAAATGTCATTCTTTTTTGTTTACTTGAGTTTATGTTTAAGACAGTGTTTTTGTGTTTAACACAGCCCATATTCACAAAATAGGCGTGTTATTACACCACATTTTTATTTTACTGCGTTGAAATCGTAGCCTGTAGACGAGTTGTTTACAAGTAGTTCCCACCACTTTGGCCGCCATCTTGAATTACAGTGTCAGGTCCGGTATTTAGGAGGTCCTGATACAGTCTATCTGCTTGCATTATCCGTGGATGGATGGCACATCATGTATTAGTAACACCTATTTTTCATTTATACCACAGTTTTAGACTTAAGGTGGAGCTTTGAATGGTGGTATTAAATATCCAATCCGGTATTTACCTTGGTGACTGAGGGAAACCACGAAAAACCCCACTCGGATACCAATCAGCTGGTACGGGCATTAGGTCAATACGACCACAGAGCACCTCGTAGAAGGAAAAGTTACCGCATACCCAAGGACGCCCTTGGATAAGGGCAATGCCACTCCCATCTTCTAACACATTATTACCCCAACACCCATTCCTGCTCCCCTTCCTGTATCCTAAATTAGGTATACAGGAAGAAACCATTGCCCAAGACACAAAAGCATGAAAATAAAATGACATCTTTAACACCGCACAGATAAAGTCACATTAGCGGCTAGGTGCTGTGCAAATAAACATACCGTACAGGAGAACCTGTACGACCTGTTCTCGAATGATGGAATGCTGGACATTTATGCATTCAGCTCTTCTGAAAACTTTTCTTTCATAACTTTTGAATCGTAATAAGCGTAAAAGGAGTTACCAGAATGTCTTATGAAAAATTGTTATTTCTTCCTCAACATTTTACAGTATGTTTACACTGATTTCTACGAGGTTAATAAACGAAGCTCATTTTACAGCGAAAAGAATGCTGAAACAAAATACCGCTCTCTTTTTTTTTAATCCTGCAGGAATTGATATTTACAAATAATATTTTAGCTGTCATTTCTCTTTAATCAGTACATCGTTCATTACGTATTCATTGAATCTCTATTGTTTATTTTGATAAGTGATTCATATAAATTGAAACTCAATCGCATCACATGGCATAACAATCCAATTTTAATCCGTTATTTAGGGACGTGTGGCGGAAATAGGTGTTCTACAATCGAGCAAAAATAGAAAAAAACTGATGCTATATTGGCATGAGTTTCTCTCCCTATTATCGCTTGTTTTTATGTAGCTTCTACAAACTATTAGCTTATTTTTCTGCTCCGTGTTAGAGTATATTTTAGTTACAATTTCATTGTAGAATATAAGGTGGATGTAGGAAACCGAAGCAATAGATGATTAAAAGCTGGTCGCTGTATGCTGGTCTTGAAGTTCCACACTATTACATTGCGAAAAACGTTAAATAGCGACAACAGCACTTTTATAAATGACAAATGTATTGCACACTTCGAAATAATAGTAACATATTTCGAAAAGTTCTACAAAATGAATATTTAAATTATTTATGTGTTTTAAAGATATCTACATTTTAGTGGAGCAAGTTTCTGTCCATTTTTTGTGGTGTACCAACTACACAAAATTATGTAAGACTAATTGTGAATGTAGAGGTAGAGCACAGACGGAGGGGATTCCACACTGAGCCAATTGTTTAGGATATTGTATGTCAGATCCAGTGAGGAACGATGAAATAAGAACGCTCTATGGGCGTGCTGAAACCCGGGGGAGTAGAAGGAGCCAATGTTAGGGTACCTAACGTGTGCTGGAGATTCTTCATCCCGACAACAGGGTTCGCCAAGCAATCATCAACCTCACGGATTTCGACAGCGATCGACACCCCCTGCCTTCGTGCCAGACAACTACAATGTCACCCATCCGTCGAGAACGGCAGTTACAGTTCGTAAAGTCCCCACACAACAGCCCCAAACTCGTCCATCGCCAACACTTCCGACCCTGAAAGACTGGATTCAAATGAAGGTGAAATGAAATAGAGGGATGGGAGAATCCATGTAATTATCCTTTCCAGCAGAATGTAGAAGACTTCACAGGCTATTACCTCAAAATTCAAAATATGTATTTTGGCATATAAATATATTAAATACATTACATTTTAATAAACAGTATTTTATGTCCCATTTATATGCCGCCTTAACATCAAGGTCATATGGGCAGCTCTTAACCTCTTGGAACAATTGCTCAAGAGCTTAACAGTAGTTTTGAACTTTCGGTTTATATTACTTTGGTTTTGTTTTAGTTATTACATTAAATTCACACAGATTCACACTCTCATTCATATTTCCAGACTCTAGGGAGGATGGGGAATAATTCTAGTGGAAGGAAAGTTTCCACCCTCTTAGCCGGGAATCGAACCCGGGACCCCTTGCACATCGACAAAGCTACGATGCCAGCCGTTTAATCAAAATTGTTGGTGCCATTTTTGAGAAAATAAAAAATACGGAAAAAAACTTTCCATGTAGTTTGGTAAAGCATTGTGTCGTATTTTTGGAAGATCCTGTACTTAAACATCATTTTTTGGTATTATCCGACTTTCGTTTAGAGTTATGCTGTTAACAGACACACACGCGCGCGCGCGCGCGCGCTCGCTCGCTTTTCAGGGGTCTCAAAACATATATTTCCGGTGAAATCCCGACATCGAATTTTTGGGTGGAATAGAGAAAGAAAAAATGGATGTATCAGACGGATTTCCAAAAAGGGATAAATCATTTTCCATGCTTAAAAATCACAAAACCATCTATTCTGTAAGCAAAAGTTCCAGGATGTTGCAATATTTATGTATTTGAGAATCAGAAACATATGAGAGTGTCTTCAGACAAGGGAAATGATATTCACATTCTTTTAGTTGCACATTCCAAATTGTTTGTTCCTTAAGGATTACATATTCGTGTACAGAAATATTCTCGTTTACACCACGAATGAAAATTACTAATTGAGCCTTGTGGTTTAGGTCTGTTGTCTCATCCAGTGCAAACGAGTAGTTTAAAAACTCACTAACTTTGTTTTGAGTATCGTTTTAAATTACTTGAGCAATTTTTAGCACTCTAGTCTTGACGGTATTGCGAGACAAACATATGTTTTGAAATATATCTGCTTGTTCAGGACATATTATTTTAGAAACATCGCCGGTTTTTATGAACTCTCCATCTATTTGCTAGTGTGTGCTTCCTTTAAGTATTGTAAAGCTAATGCCAATTCCTGCCCTACAAAAACAAATCAAATCGCCAAAATAATCGACTCCGTGGATCTATATAAACTGTAGTTATATACAAAATGAAGTTATTATAACTTACATTTGAATAGGAAGTCCCTAATATCTCGCATTACACCACAATGAACTACCTTAATTTATATATCAAGTCAGTATTAAAAATTGCCTTATATTATAGCACAGTCTTTGTGGAATTTCACATAATTTCGTTGCATATTACTGCTGTTGTCACCAATTAACGCTTTGGAGCCCATTAAATATCTCTATTCTCGTTGACTGCTGAAACAATATTTCTCCTCCCATTCGGCCCTAAATGGACGCTTCCGTGGTTGTGAAATCATTTCCGTCAGTAGAACACGCACTATTCAGATAACAGACTGAACTATCACTGATATCACTGCCTAAACTGGGGGCAAGGGTTGGGCCAAGAGAGGGATATTGTGACGTGGAAGTTGCGTCACAGGCCAGGCGCTATCTCGTGAGACAAAAATGTGTGATACCTGGTCTATAGGTGCAAGAGAATATTATGTACGTGCTTTTCTAACAACATTATAAATATCTGTATGTTGTTCAAACGTGTATTTAAATACGAAACTCACTCACGTTTGTTATTTGCAATGCTTTACCCAGGTGTGAACATTTAATAAATGCAATTTGCAATAATAACTTAGTAGCGTAAAGTAATAAATTTCTACAGGTCTGTGCACACTACACAAGGAGTTAGTAGTTGAATATTTTTAACAAGAATGAAAAAAAACCTGTGTTACACTCACGACTTTGTCTACTCTTATGCTATTATTACAAACTCTAATCCCTGTATCTTCATGTTAGTTGAGATAAACATTTGCAGAAATTATCTTACTGTTTATTTCCTTGTAGGTTCAAGGGGAATACAATAGTGTTTGAGCAATAGTCTTAAAGTTCGTCACTATGAAGATTGAAATTCCGTTCTATTTGCATAGCCAACAGATAAAAAACTGAATAACATATTGCATTTGAGAAAAGTACAAGTATTGCAAATGCTTCACTTAAAAAAATGCATCTTGGCATATATTGTGTGTTTTAATGAGATCTAAATTTTCTGTATGGTAAATTTTGGTCCCTGTCTTACGGGTTGCAAGTTATGGAAAAATCATCACGAGAAAACAGTACTACATAGGCTATACACAGAAAATTTGAAATATACATTTCATGTGCCATAAAAATATCTTAAAGATATGATTCATTTTAATCAAAACCGTTAGAGCCATTTTTATGAAAATAACAATTTTCCAAAATTTTTCCATGTAAAGGGTGGTTTAGGGTGGAGGAATTTTCTTTAAGGTCTTCGTGAAAGATATTAAACATAAATGCCAACTTTAGTTTTTAACCGGTTTTCGCGTTTGAGTTACGCTGTTTAAACATACAGGCGCACACACACACGCGCGTGCGCTACAGTTTTTTTTTCTAAAACTGATAATTTGGATTCAGGGGCCTCAAAACATACTTCCGGTGAAATTTCGACATCTAAATTTTGGGTCGAATACAATTCCGTACTTATTATACGCAGCAGAGAAAAGAAAAATTGAATGCTGTCAGTATCACAATATTATATTAATGTGTTGTTCTTTATTACCCAATTATTCAGTTGTCTGTGGTAGCAGGTAGTCAGCATTCTAAGTTACTCCAAAAGGATTTTCAAATCAGTTATTTTGAATTACTTTTACTACATGAAATTGACTTTTTATTTATGGGCGCTCTTCAACTGTTATGGTTCTTAGCGTCCCATTCTATACTGGGTGTGAAAGATCGCTTAATTTTGCTAAGAGGCCTCTTTATCAGGCTTGAGTTTATTTTATTTGCGACACGAGATCACCGGCTTTACTTTCCCTCCGAAGAAAGCCATGCCAAGGATTGTTACACCCGAAAAACTCCAATGCCCCTCGCCGAGTTTGGATCCGCGACCTCAAGAATCAGAGACTAGCATGTTACCTCTAGACCACGGAGTATGACAATTTCAGAAAATGAAATTATGTATTTATCTCAGATGGTATTGTCGAAAACGTCAACAGAAATTTTCATATCATATACAGCCTAAAGAGATTTCATAAGCTGTGCCCAGATATTCAAAGTACCTACATTTTTATAGAAGTGGTTGTCTATTCCTTCATTTGTATTTCACTTTAGAATAAGTATCGCAATTCACACGAAAACTTCTATATCTAAATTTCAGGTCCTTTGAATGGAAAAGGAACAGCTTCGCCAAAAATGAAATGTTTAATAAATACCAGACTTAGCGTTTAATTTTAGCACCTTCGAAAGAGTCAACACGAACATTTTCAAGTTAATTCTCCCATTCCAAATTACCCTTCACATGGAAATACGTTTTTCTCAAAAATAGTTCTAACGATTTGATTTAAAATACCACACGTTTAAAAAATCAAAAATAAATAACAGTTGTAAAATAACAAGGTGGAAACCGCTTGTAAAACTTTATAGTACAAGTGGTAAACCACAGAAGATAAACGAAAACTTACAACAGAAGAAATTTGGATCTCTTTAAAACACACAACTAATGGCTGAATTGCTTAAAAAGATAAACCGGAGAGACGTGATACCAGGAAAGACCAATGAACTGAGGGATCACCAATAAAAGTATTCTGACGGCCGAAAAAAGCTCTGGTTTACTCCTTGTTTTAAATTATGTTGACTAAAATTAAATTATCTTGTTGTTTAAAGACGCTGTCAATTTCCAGGATCGCATCAGCGTAGCTGGTGTGCCGGAATTTCGTCCCTCAGGAGATTTTTTTACATAACAGTAAATCTACTGACATGGAGTTGTCGTTTTTAGCACACTTAAAAAGCATCGGTCTGCGCTGGATTTGAACCCTTAATCTTGGGATAAAATGATACTTAGATAACACAAAAATATGATGCAATGCGAGTTAGAGAATTATTAGCATTAGCAGGTTGCCCTTAAATAGCCAATAAAAAGCCATTCTTGCAGTCAGACGGCGGTACAAATGCGTTTTTAGAATAAATTGTGTTTAGCATGTAAATAAATGGGTTGGTATTTTTTTTAGGGTGGGGGGGGGCCGTGGTTATTTACGTCGCTTTAACTGAGAGGTCATCTCATTACGATGTCTTCTGTTGGTTCTGTATGGGTATTTTTACTTTTTCCACTAGGTGTAGTAAGTGGGCATATGTTTCGAGACCCTCTGAATAAAAAGTAAATAAATAAGTAAAAAGCATCTTTAGGAAAAAGTCTGTGTACACGTACATATGTGTGCGTGTCTGTGTGATGTGTGCGTGTGTGTGAACAGCATAATCAGAACGAGAAGTCGATTATATATACTAAACTTGGTAAGTTCGGCACTTTCCAAGGATGCAACACGAATATTTTCAAGGAAATCTTCACCACAGATTACCCTTAACTTGGAAAGTTTCTGGAAAATTTTGATTTTCTCAAAATAGCTCTAAGGATTTTAATTAATATATCATATGTTTAAGATATTTCAAGTCTAATGAAACGTATATTTTGAATTTTCTGGAAATGTTCTCAGAAATCTTCTTCATTCTGGATGCCATTTGCATAATGGTAAACCTTGAGAGATAGACAAAATCTTACTACACAAAATTGTACGTAGATCTAGTTAAAACATACAATGTATGTCAAAAAATGTATTTTATGGATTGAAACCTTTACAAGATATTCCTTCTTATGTGTTTGAATTTTCCAATATTATTTGTTACTTTTCTCAAAGGAAAGTTATTCGTATTCCATGTCCCGGACATGCAAAGAAAACAGGATTCCAAAGCCAACAGATAGCGACCACTCTTAAAATATCACTTAAAGCCTACTATACTTATTCTCTGGCAACTACAAGAACATGAGCAATAAGATAATTTCTGCAAATGTTTATCTAGACTAGCATGAAGTAAATAGAGGAACAAGGTTGCTTCTTTAGCGCGGTCGTAGAGTTATTGTTTACCAAGCGGGAGACCCGGGTTCGATTCCCAGTGCCGGCTTAGAGATTTTCTACTGCTGGAGTGCACTCAGCCTCGTTAAGTCTCTGAGGGGCCAACTGAGGAGTTGCGGCTCCTGGTTGCGAAGACCACATAACCGACCGGGGCGCTGACCATGTTCCACCCTACACGCCACTCATGATACCTTTGGTAGATAAGAGGTGGGGGATGTAGTGAGGGAGGAAGACCTTGGACCGGAGAGGGGTGTTGCACCGTGGGGTTGTTATATACAGGAATAAGCGTTTGTAAGAATACTTTGTACAAGAGTAGAGAAAGTCATGTGAGGACACACAAGCTTTTTCTAGATACGAGTAGATTAGTTATGCAACGAGATCGGTTTTTCCAGCAGAGCTTCTGAACGGTTTACTCCTAATCCAAAGGTACGGCTGTAAACATTTCCGAATCCTCACTAGATGTTTTGCTGCATTGGTTATCTAAAGGCAAATGAGACTTAATTCAGTTAAATATGTTACTCTGTGAAGACAATTTGATCTTTGATCCTCCAATAGCACAGCAAGTCCATGGTCTCCTTCCAACACACATTTCAGTATCTGCGTTTCTGCTTCTTTAGTCGTTTAACCTGGCATACAACTAACTCAATCAAGCCTACACAGGACTCCTGACATTATGTCCTGTAGTAAACCATAAATCGCCTCTCCGTGGTCTTATTGATGCATTCTTTGATCGCTGATTTTGTATGCTTGCCCCATCTGATATGGCATCTGTTCAACCAGAAAGGTATTTCTGATCAAGACATTGCACAATTTTGTCATTGCGTCCCAATATGTCAGGAATAACGATAAACTGAGAATTGCTTAGGTACCCACATTATGCAAGTTACAACATACTTCTGCTGAAAGCTGAACACATTTTCCATTAGGAAGATAGGTATACTCAACTCGCATTCGGCTCAGATTAGAGTGCCTTAGGATTTGTTAATTCGATGAAACTAAATATATTGTAAACAGCCTATAAGATTAGTCAACAAGGAGTAAAATGTGTAGCCCTCGTCTGTAATTTTATGTGCCATATTTTGTTATCTATGGTTTATATAGCATTGAGTTGCTGGTTGGTCGAAGGAATGCATGCTGACCAGCAATGTGCTGCCGCAGAAAGGAACAATACTGAAGGATACTGTGTGAAAATACAAGTAGGGTCATTTATTCGTGTACTACTAACATTTCCAGAAACTTATTGGAAGCCAATATGTACTGTGTGTCACTAATTCATTTATTCATGACACTCTCTTGGAGCACGATTGAACTAGTTTGCCAAATATCCTATTTAATTGTGATCCTACACAGCACATTATATTTTCGCTGCTCTGCATTAGGCCAAATAGCTTGATGACCACTTCACTTTTGTTCCTAAAATGTCACGTTGACAAAAAATGCTCAATTAAAGGGTTTCCAGAAATAGTATACGTTGTTCCTTTACTAAGGAATTTCTCCCAATGTCAGAATGAGATGGTGTGTTTATCAAATAAACCTATTGATATATTCATTTCTAATTTAGTGTAAAACACTTAAAATGACTGCAACCAATTCTGTACTTTAAGGAATACTTGAATGCTTTAAAACAGTTCATATCACAGTGTCTATAGCAGGTGAAGGGCTACTTGTTCATGGAACTTTCTCTGTATTTCATATGAACACAACAAACTTAGCCTGCAATAAAATAATAAAATAATTAAGAGCTGATATTTTATCCCAAAAAATATAATACACATATTCCTCAAGTATGTGACTAAGACGGCTACTGAAGGAAGGAGAAGAAAAGATGTAGGAATACATTTGGATGTTGTTGATACAGAGCACTTCAGAACCCTTTTGCAATGTATACTTTCTTAATGACCTAAATACGAGGTATGCACCTTGCCAACTGTATTATAGTCCTCCCCACCCCCTAAAAAATCTGTTATAGTGCAAACTTTAAAACGCCTCTTATATTGGCTAACCTCAACAGCAGTCTATGAATGAATAATCTCAGACGACCAAATAAGACAAAGTCACTCTTACCAGTTACCATTCATACACGAACTCATGGCAAAGCCTTTGACAGTTGTTTTAATCTTATACTTGCAGATATTCTCCCTTCCTCAGAGTCAGAAACTTCCCCTAGAGATAAGGAAATGGCTGATATAACAATGTACCTACCACGAGTTCCTCCTGGACTTAGTTTTACACTGTGAACAATGTGATAACCTACGGCATTGCCTTCAGTTGTCATTTTAAATGCTATTTATAAAATTACTGGATCATTAATTACATGATTTATGACAGCTTTCCCACAATTCGATTTGCTCAGGCTTTCCACCAGGGTAAACATCAACACCAATAAATGTTGCTCATATTGCCTTTGGCGAAAAATTGTACACAGACAGGTTTCCATCTCTCTCGACACTGTTACGTTTATGTTTTTCCAGTCGGACCTATTCTGAAGAATAACCTTACAAATCCGATATGACACTTTGTTGTGTTTGTGTTTTTATTTGTCAGCTAATTATGACTATTCTATAGGCGTATACCATCGAAAATCTTCAGGCTAAACATTTAATAAGGCGCTATACAACATCAATAATAATGCTTTCAGTGTAAAAGCAATTTTAATTTGATTTAAAATTAAAACATCACATTTTTTAAAATGACAAAAACAGTTATGCATAATAGAAAACCTACTAAATAGCTAGAATTATGAACTCTTCTGGTAATATTATGAGGCCAAAGTACTTTTGACCATGTTCGCATATTTTTCTTGAGTCGTGTAACTCGTGAAGTGAACAGTGTTTTGATGTTGCAGCAACTGTCTTTGTGTTGTGGAGTGGAGTCGTCAGTCAGAGCAAGATAATCGTGCACAAATAGAAGAAGGAATTAGACGTGGAAAAACGAGCTGCAACCGCTACCCTAAAGAAAGAGGGGTACACAATTAGGGAAATTAGTAAGAAACTGAAATTCCTTCTGTTTACAGTGCATGATACTGCTCGTAGACATGAAGAAATATGCCAAAACAAAACCTTGCCACGTTCAGGAAGGTTACTTCACAGTATCAAGATAAATGCATTGCATTGACTTGTAAGAGAGAGAGACAGAGAGTAGATAAAATCAGCACCTATAATTGAAGTTCACAATGGGCCCCAAACCTTTCGGCTGTAAAACTGTACGATCCTTCCTTATTGAAGCAGAATGTTATAGTCATGTTGCTGCGAAAAATACTTTTATGATCTCAAAAGTAGAAGAAAGGGTATTTTTTGGAAAAAAATGCGTAGTGGGATTTAAGGAATGCAAATGAGTTTTGCTTTTTGATATGAGTACGAACTCTATAGCCATAAAGTCGTCATTCGAAAGGAGAGAATGTGTAGTGCCAACGGTAAAACATGGAGCTGGAAGTGTGGAGGTGTTTTAGCAATAACTCTGTAGAAAAATTACATGCCAATCCTGGAACACTAAAGAAAGAAGGCTATCACAAGATTTTGTGCAAACATGCTACATGCGGATTATATTTATTTCAGTTGCAGACTAATACCTTTAGTTAGTAGGAGTAGTATATTTTCAAGTAGGCTAGTAGTTCCAAGTATGCATGGCACACACAAGCTATACGTGTTCATTTTCACCTAGAGTGTTGTGAGGTAGTAAGCAGAACGAGCTTTCTGGATGGTCAATACCGTGATGTCCAACCTTATGCGAAAGAGGGCTTCCAAGGCTATTCCAGATAATTAAATATACAGATTTATTTATCATAAAAATAACTTGAACCTAGGTTTGAATAATCTTTGATAAAATTAAAAATAATGAAATGTTTTCTCTTTAAGGTAGTTTGAGGTGGGAGGACTTTCTTTAAAATCTTTGTGCTCATCGTTGGTGGTTCTTTGAATCACCTACCCTTCCCTTCCCCCTCACTTATCAGTAATAATGAAATGAGTAATTATTGTGATCTGTTAACCTGCTGTCAAATTTTGGAAGTGAATTTCTAAAACAAATTATAAAGTAACACGTCAATATGTTGAAATTGATTCCTTTAATGCGATACAATTTATTATAAATCAAGTCGAATTAAACAATTAAGCTAAAACTAAATATTATATTATGTTTACAAACAACAGTTGAACATAATGCCAAGAACCCCTTAATACCCACCTTTATTTGTACTGCTAGAATGATGAAACAAACTAGATACCATGGAGATTTCCTGATATGACAGCCAAATTCGTTGCAGGCTTGAGTTGTAAGTTTCTATCAGTGTTATCAAGTTTCAACACCAATTTGTATTAGTATGTGTAGCTAATTCACAAGAAATAAATAAAAAAATTTAATTTTCTATGTAAAACAAGCAAATATGCAGCATAATTTGAAAAATAGAGAAATATTATACACATTAACAAGACATGTAAAATATGCAATTATATGTGCAGTAAAATATTATTTAAATTGTTAGATATTTAGTAATTCACCCACAAGTGAAATGACCACACTTTCTGGCAACAGAGAAAAAATATGCATTTTCATATAATCCTGTCGCTGCTCATCCTGGTTAACGTATCACCGAAGTAGGCCTTCCACCTGGTACTCTTCACTTCGTGATGCAGTTAAGACCGTGCAGCAAACATCAGGTAGTAAATTAGGTTATGTGATTGTGGAGTAGACGAAGAGAACAAATGAAGTGGCTGCACATTAAGATACCAGTTATCAAATTATACCCCTAACAGCTGTTTATATAGAAGAGTATATCATTTTTAAAATCAATAAAAAGTCGAATTAAAATCCATACTATTATTTTACTGCTGAAAATTCTAATTGATTGCTCATTTTCCCCTTCTTATACAAGAAGACTAGCTGAATATACTCCTGTGATTATGTAGCTGTCCTTTTGATATGCCACAATCTGGCTTGACATGCTGTGCAATTTTAAATATCCATTTTCCCCCAGTCGGCAGCTTCCCCGATCCAGTCTAACAACGTTTTAAAAGTCGGCGTTGACAAACGAAAGTGCAAAAGGGTGATGGAAGCCGCTAGTGCCTGGATTTACTAACACGGTATCACACTTGTTTGGTACGTAGAGGAGGCATTACTTGTTTCGGAAATCGTGCGCTGTGTCGTCCAGATAAACGTTTGCTAGAATAAACAAAAGTTCCGTAATCCACTGAGTACTCCTTATATAACTGTAAGCTATGATATACAGGGCACTTATAATTCCTATTGATTTTACTGTAACATTTTTATTCAAAATAAAGGCCAACAGCTGCACTCGTCTTTATCCACAGCCAAGTCTTATGTGCAGTTTTCTAGACCTGGGACACTAGTCTTAATTATTCTCCGAAGACTTCACTTCCAATCTCCCAAAACGAAACAAATATGTGTTGAATTCACATAGCTTTCTCTACCCATTATTGCTTATTTTTGTATAGGTTCTACAAACTATTCTTACGAAAGCTTACTTTACTGTCTAGTTTACGTTAATCGAAACTCCAGCCACGGCCGCACACCTCACACCACTGCGCGGCGAGTAAACAACAACACTGGAGCGGTCAAAACAACTCCGACAGTGAGTGCGGCAGAACAAAGCGTTTTCAGATTACTTGAGACCAGTCGAGTGCCGGTTTATTTGCGAGAGGTTCCACAGAAGGTGAATTTCGAGAAAAATCCATGCTGCGTCATTCTCGCTTGAGTGCGACGGGAACTAATCAGCTGTTAGCATTAGTTTTAAGTGTACGTACAGTCAGTTTGTATACCGTCAGAAAAATCTATAGACATTTACTTGTCGCGTCGGAGCTGTTTGCTGGTTGAAGCAGTTTGAGTGAGTCTGATCGTCGAACCCAGCAGTTAGTGTCAAGGTTAGGATAAGACAGCACAGCTGAGAGTTGCAAGGTCACGACGAATTGTAAATTGTATTAAAGATAAAATAGAAAACTGCATTTTTGTGCTTCAGTTTGGAACGAAATAAAGTGAGCCCGAGGTTCATAGAGTTTAAGTTACCCGACATTCGTCTTCTCAGGATAAGAGGAAACCTCGGAAAACACTTTATATGGATAACTGACCCTAAGCGAGATTCAAACTCGCAACCTCTTGGTCCACCACGTAACAGAGGCGGTCAGAGTGCCTTTTACTTCGGTCACTCCGTGGTGTAACTCAACAAGCAGAATCCTTAATTTCATTCTGAATGCACAACTGTAACCGACTAAGCAATAGCAGATTCTTTCACTGAGAGTATATTGAGAGGACCCAGTCTACTGTGTTCATACCATTAGCCGTGTAAGAAGATTGGTGGAAGGGTTTACAATTTCTTGGAATGTGGTTGTTAAGGAATGGTCAATTATATAGGTTTCATAGCGTATACCAGTTATACGAAACTATATAACACTACTTCCAAGTGAAAAGGACTTCACAGTCTATTACTAACCTTACCATGCAAATATGACTAAACGATATTTAAATCACAATAATTAGAACAGTTTTCGAGAAAATAAAGAGTTTCGAAAGGATTTCCCTGCAAAGGGAAGCTTAGGGTGGGAGAGTGTTATGAAAATATTCATAACACTGTTGTATTATCGAACATGCTGAAGCTAGATTCCAAAGTACATATCCGATTTTTGGTTTTTGAACTAATCACACACAGACACACACACACACACACACACACAGACACACACACACACACACACACACACAACGATCTCGTGGACATAAAAATGCTTTTTCTGGGATTCAGGGGGTCTGGAAACATACTCACATCAAATTTTTGGGTGAAATACAATACTTCCTCTACTCACTATATACAGCAGAGAAAGTAAAACAACCACACCACGCTTTCCCACAAGTCACGTCAGTTGAGAATGCATATCCTTTATGATTATGACGTCAGGAGAAAAATTAAGGACGCTCTACTTTTGAAGAGATGCTCTTAGTGGCATATTATAACTAGTATCAAGCAAGGACAAAGCCACCAGTAATTTATTTTTTTCTCTCCAGAGTATTAAGTTTCATTATGTACTTATTGTATATCATTAACGTTTTTTATGAACTACATTTAAAAATTTGATGTCTTGCACTCACATGACTTTCTCTACTCTTGTACTAACCATTCTTACAAACTCTTCTTACTATATCTTCTTTGTGTTAGTTGAGATAAGCATTTTTACAAATTATCTTATTGCTTATTTCCTTGTAGTTGTAAGAGGAATATTAGAATAGGCTTTGAGTGATAGTCAAATTTTTAAAGCTTTGAGATCTCTTTCTCTTTGCACGCTTACCATATACAAAATGAACAACGATGTTCCATTTCACGAAAGTTTTAAGTTTTCCGAAACTGACACAAATAACAAGGAATATCTCCGAAATGGTTCACTCTAAAAAAATTATTCAGACATAAATTGTGTATTTTAGCAAGATGTACATTTTTTGTATAGTAAGACTGTCTATCTCTTACGATTTATGAGTATTCAAAAGTGATCCACATAAACCGGACTACAAGGCTATAGTCAGAAATTGCAAAATATACATTTCATTTGTCATCAAAATATTTTAAACATGTGTCATTTTAATCAAAATCGTTAGAGCCATTTTCAAGGAAATCAAAATTTTCTACGTAAAGGGTAGTTTAGGTTGGGGCTATTTTCTTCAAAATCTTCGTATCGCATCCTTGAAAGACTTAAATACCAACTTTGGTTTTTAACCGACTTTTCGTTTTTGAGTTATGTTGTGCACAGACACACAGATACACACACGCGCGGACCTTTTTCTAAAAATGCTGTTTCTTGGCTTCAGGGAGTCTCAAAACATATGTTTCCAGTGAAATCTCGACATCGAATTTTTGGGTGGAATACAATACTTCCCCTACTTACCAGTGGGGTAAGAAAGCAAAACTATGTAAAGCCTGTTTGTTTAAAGTAGTGAAGGGAAAAAGTTTTGAAATATACTTTATAATCTTTTAAACGTCTTTCTTCATTGTTTCATATTTAGACAAAGTTTTCTTCATATTTTGCCTGTTTCTACTTATATAAAGTATACCGGAATTGTGGTACGTATGTCAGCATGTATTTTATGTTCGAGGAATGCACACCCCATATCTTAAATGGACACAAATGGCCTGGCTTGCTACCTCATACAAAAACGAAGTTTTTTTGTCATCTAATGAACCGGAAACTAAATCATTTCGCAGGAGCGCAACGAAAGAGTTTTTCTGCTCCATTGAAAAGGTCAAGTACTCTCAGATACAAGAGCACTTTCAGTTGGGGAGGGGCCTTTATTTACAACCACTTTAATTTCCTGGGCCTCTTTTCCGTCAGCGCGATGCAACAGCGTTCAACCCTCTCCATTGTAAGGGGACAGGCAGGCAGGCACTTTGTCCACGAGGTTCGCGGCTGTCAATTATTCAACTTCACTTCTCATCACACTAGAATACTCTTCCTGTTGATATGTAACTTGTTGCACCCGCCTTACGTCGTCATGTCACCATAAATAAACGTACACTACAAGGAGCCAAGCTGGGTTCACAATAAACAAAATCTGATGTGTTGCACACTTTCTCTACTCTTGTACCAACCATTCTTACAAACTCTTATTCCTGTGTCTTCTTCGTGTTTGTCGAGATAAACAATTGCTTATTTCCTTGTAGATGCAAGTGGAATATGAGAATACAGTAGGCTTTGTGCGATAGTCAAATCTTTTAAAGCTTTGAGATTCCGTTCTCTTTGCACAGCTAAGAAAAACGAATAACGATCTTCCATTTGACACAAGTGTAGGTTCTCCAAAACTCAAACATGTTGATTGCTGAATGCTGGATTTCTGACAATGAAGTCATTAATCCTCTTGCTCTCCAATATTTTTCACTGATGGATGGGGCACTAGAAGTGGCCGGGCATAGAATGTTTTGGTTCTCGAGAAGTAGTTCCCGCCCGGAGATCCGAATGGGGGTCTATTTTAACTCGGAACATTTTACCCCTCAAGTCATATTTCATAAATATTGAAGAGACTCAGCAGTAAATGTAACCGATTTTTAGAGAGCACCATATTATTGTTTTGGCGGTCACATCACTCTCTCACAACTCCCAGAATGTCTGGAGGACCACACCTGTCGTTGGTTTACGGGTCTCACCGACCTGACCGGGAAAATTCTCAAAATAAATTCACCGACCATATCCTCTGATTACCAATCAGAGGACGCATTACATGCCATGACAGGTCAGCATGTTGGGGTTAAGGTTTTATAGAGAAATGGAGAGGTTGGAAAAATAAAGACTCCCTAGCCCTCGGGAACCCCAATAACATCGGGGTCGGAAGAGGACAAGAGATGAGCAAGGTAAGGTCAGATAGGAAAGTTACAGTGAGGAGCAAAACACCAGTAAGTGGAAGTAATGTTCTGCTCAGCTTGGGTACCCTGTGGTCGCTATTCACATATCCCCTAGACGGAGAGCCCTGAGTATATACAAAAAATGTATACAAAATGTATCAAAACTCAAACATATAACAAGGAATATCTCCGAAATTCTTCATTCTACTAAACATTTTATTAAGACATAAATAGTGTGTTTTTGCAAGATCAACATTTTTGTACAGTAAGATTTGGTCTATTTCTTACAGTTTACCAGTTATGCAAAAGTCATCCAGAGTAAATAATGGGCTATAGCCAGAAAATTCAATATATGCATTTCATTTGTCATAAAAATATTTCCAAACATATGGCATTTTAATCAAAATTGTTAGAGCCATTTTCGAAAAATTGTCCATGTAAAGGGTAGTTTAATGGAGGAGTTTTCTTAAAAATCTTCGTGTGGTATTAAACTTAAATACCAACTTTGGTTTTTAACTGACTTTTCGTTTTCGAGCTGCGCTGTTTATAGACGCGTGCACACTAACACACACGGACCTTTTTCAAAAAGGCTTTTTTCGGGGGGCGGGGGGGATTTCCGGTGAAGTCTCGACATCGAATTTTTGTGAGGAATACAATGCTTCCTCTACTTTGCTATATACAGTAGATAAAGTAACAAAAGCATCTAGAATTATTTTATCATTTATTATAGAAATTTCTACAGCACTTTAGGTTTCCTACACCAAAGAAAGCAATTTATAATAATAACAACTGTACAAGAAGGATGTCCAATATTTTGTAATCTATTTCTATTTTTTTCTATCCAATGCATCTATTACATGCAGTCCCTTCACCTCCATACATTTCTTCCTCCATTTATCCTGATTTCTTTTGGTATTCCTTTCCTATTTCTGCCTTTTGGTGTCCACTTCATCACTTTCTTTGGCAATCTTCCACCTTCCAGTTAGGTTACATGCTTAAACCATTGCAGCCTTTTTCCATTTATCACTTCGATTACATCCTTTGCTACACCCATTAAGCAGCGTATGTTTTCACTTTTATTCTCTAGCCGATCTTGTAAAGAAATCTAGTTCAACAGTTCTCAATTTTCCTTCCTGTATTCTGTTTGTTGTCGAAGTTTCCGCCCCATAAAGCATCACACTCTCAACTATTGATTTATAAATGAATTACTTTTTTTTAGCCAAAATATTACTGCTCCATAGTAATGGGTTTAATTATGATGATGCATCTGCCTGTAATATCGAGCCTAAATATTTAAAACTTTCTACATTCTTAATTTTATGACCCTCAATTTCAATTTCGTCAATACCCAGTCACATACTCCGCTTTATTCAAACTTATTTTTAATCCCCACTTCCTGTATACTTCTTGGGGTTTCCTACACATATAAACTGCATCTTTGTTATCCTGAGCAACTATCACTTGGTCATCCACAAACAGTAGACTAGACATAAACACATCTTTTATTTGAAATCCCACTCCTCCACACACCTTGTTCCTATCTCAAACACATTTGTATGAGTCTCTAGGGATTAGAGGGAAGTTAATGCGAAAGCAGCTATATCACAACATTTTTAGTTCTTTGTGAAATCTTATTAATGGTGGTTTCCTCTTTAGTTTTATATACAAATTAGTTATATTTAAAAAATATTTTTACTTTACTACATACTTACAGTAAGAGGAAGTGTTGTGTTCCACCCAAAAATTCGATATCGAAAATTCATCGGAAATACGTGTTTTGAGACTCCCTGAATGAAAAAAAGAAAAACATTTTCAGAAAAAAGTCTGTGTATCTGTCGAAAAATCGATTAATACTAAATTAATGTTTAAGTTGTCCACCTTCTAAGTATGTGACACGAAAATTTACAAGAGAATACTCCCATCTAAAACTACCCTTTACAGCGGGCATTTTCTAAAAATTTTAACTTAGCTCAAAAAGTCCGTAATAATTTTAAGGAAATGCCTTATGGTTAAGATATTTTCATGATATGAAATGCGTATCTTCAATTCTTTAGGAATATCCTCTAAAGTTCTCTGCATTATGAAGACTTTTGCATTGTTGGTAAACTGTAAGAGATGGGCAAAATCTTACTATAAAAGACATAGAGCTAAATTTCGTTAAAACACAATTTGTTGTAACATTATTTGTGGAGATAGCCATTTTCGAGATGTGCCTTGTTGGTTCACAGTGAAGTAATTTCTGAAAATGCTTATGTTGATTAAAATGAAGTAGACTGCACCGCATAACTGTAACTGATTGTAACTGCACCGCGAAACGAACAACACCGGTCGTATATACTATCCGTTTTGTCCCATTTATATGTTGCCTTTAACATTCAGGTCATATCGGCGGCTTTTTACCTTTGAAAATTACTCAACAGCAATGATGTTCACTCGTTTACAGTGGTGTTAATGTTTGGGTTGGTCTACTTATGGTTATTACATTAAATTCACATACATTCAAAATCTCATTCATACTCCCAGACTCTAGGGAGGATGGAAAATATCTTGGCTGAAGAAAAGTTACCACCCTCCAGTTGGGATCGAACCCGGGACGGATTTACTGTCCCCAATTACCAGGGAAAATGCCTGCACTTATATCCCTAACATCTTGTATGTGTTTTTTCACCACTCTTACTTTCTCTGAATGACATTTTCTGATATCAATGACCCGCTTTTTCAACAACTACTAAATTAAATTTTCATATGATTAAAACAGCACCTAACTTCTGTTACCGGAACATTTTGGTGTTAATAAGCTGATTGGTTGTATTTTAAAAGATGAATTGACGATAAATAGTAATATAAATGTATAATTAAGAAAAATGTATTATGCATGTCATAAATTGCAGTTTTTCAATTGAATCCATGACTTGAAAAGAGAAACAAGTCCAATTTTTGAAAAAAATTGTTGAAATATACATTTTGTTTCTCACTCTTCAAGTTATCAGTTTGTGTAAAACAGAAACTTGTCCTACATAAAGCATGACTCCTACAGAGGATTAAGGATTCCATTGATTTTAAAAGATAAATAAGTTCAGGACTGGTTTTTCTTTTATATTCAGAGGGGGCATTGATGCTGGTTAATTGTTAAGAGTTGTTGGAGTGATTAAAATTGTTCAATGAGTAGATCGAATAGTGTGTGATGGTAGAACTGTTATTTTGTGACTTGATTTCTGTTTTCAACTAACGTGTGGTGAATATTACAACATTATTAGCTACTTATTATGGGTAGCTCTGAAGGGGACCGAATATGAGAAGAGGTGTTCGAAATACTGAGTATCATGCCCATGAAAAAGGAAAGAGCTCACGTAGCTGGGAGGGAATATGTTACTGGAAAGGGTAAGAATGACACTATCCAGCAGTCCAGATTTGCCATCTTGGAAAGTATATGGGGCAGTTCCAGATGAACATCTGCATTTATATCAGAAATTATGACATGGCCAAAAACTGATGTTGAACTTGATGATATGAGAAACTATTGCCAAGTGTGTTTTGTAATGTCAATATATTAGAATATATTAATTCACCTCATGACAGATTATTACCAGAATATTTTCTTTTATAAGAAAATCCCAAACATTTCTTACTCTTCACATAACATTGACTATTTTATAAAGGAAACAAGTTCTGGTTATAAAAAATGTTCTGTAAATCAATGAACTGCAAAATTGAGGTCTCTAAATAGCCCAAACAATCAACAATGTATAGATCTGAAAGTTAGATATGGAACATAAATTTCCAAGATGCCCACGTCGGTTGCTATCAAGTTTTCTTGGTTTTCCAAAAACTACATATGGTTATAGAACTTGTTTCCCTTTCCAAATCACCCATTCAATTATTTTGTTTACGGACACACACATACAAGCACTCCCACATACATAAACTTTTATAAGAATGATTTCTTTTTATTCAGGGGAGTTCAAAACATATTTCTGGTAAAGCCTCGATGCCCAATTTTTCGGTGCAACGTAATATTTCCTCTACTTATCAGATACGTGGTATATAAGTGTACCTTATTTATCAGAGGTTCATTTTAACTGTCGGTTAATCGATTATTTAAACGTATTAAACTCTTATTATTTATTTATTCCCAGCTGTGGCATTGAATTTTTCAGTTAAAATTCTATCTCTCAAAGATTACTCTATTTTAAACCATGATGAACTTGTTCTATCTCAAATTAGGCATAATTTCATTTTGTTCATGGCATATCATGGTTATGTTGCAAATTATTGTCCAAATGGTGCACAGCATATGGTTGTAAAGCTCTTTAAACTCCAACATAAGCCGCACCTTTTAAGTGAAGGACTCCGGAGAATGTCTTTAAAGCCTTTGAAGCCTATCTCCGAGAGGGGTGCACCGTAGGACAATTAATCAAGTTGTAACAGTTGGTCACCCTGCAGGTGGTCTCGGCTAATCTCTGAGCTCGACAGCTGCAGTATTGGCACCTCTGCAGAACAGCTGAATGTCTGTCATTGTTAGTGTAGTGCAGGGATAACAAGCTTATGCTATGCGACGCCTGGACAAGCGCATAGCTGGTCAACCCTTTGCTGACAAGGGTTGCTGGATGCTTTGGTACAGCAACAGTTCCTCAGCGAGATAGCCACGATGGAATGATATAACGTGACGTTTCCAACTTTTAAGAAAGCAAGTGGAAATGTTTGCCTTTTTTACTTTCTCTACTGGTAAGTAGAGGAAGTATTGTATTCCAACCAAAAATTCGATGTCGAGATTTCACAGGAAATATATGTTTTGAGATCCCCTGAATCCAAAAAAAAAAAACATTTTTTGAAAAAGATCCGTGTGTGTGTGTGTGTGTGTGTGTGTGTGTGTGTGTGTGTGTGTGTGTGTGTGTGTGTGTGTGTGTGTGTGTGTGTGTGTGTGTGTGTGTTTGTTTGTGTATCTGTGAGTCTGTCTGCGGACAGCATAACTCAAAAAGGAAAAGTCGATTAAAAATCAAAGTTGGTATTTAAGTTTAATGTCTTTCAAGGATGCCACACGAAGATTTTGAAGAACATTTCTCCACCCTAAACTGTCGGTCTGGGTGGCTCAGTTGGTTAGACGCTGGCCTACTGATCCCAAGGTCGCGGGTTCAAATCCGGCCCAGACCGATGGTTTTTAAGTGTGCTTAAAAACGACAGCTCCATGTCAGTAGATTTACTGGCATGTAAAAGAACTCCTGCGGGACAAAATTCCGGCGCACCGGCGACGCTGATGTGATCCTGGCAATTGACAGCGTCGTTAAAGAACAAAATAATTTTTTTTCCACCCTAAACTACTCTTTACATAGAATTTTTTTTTTGAAAATTTTGGTTTTCTTGAAAGTGTCTTCAACGATTTTGATTAAAATGCCACATGTTTGAGATATTTTTATAACAAATGAAATGTATATCTTGAATTTTCTGGTTATGGCCTATGTGGTCCTATTTAGTCTGGATGACTTTTGCATAACTGGTAAACCGTATGAGATAGAACAATAGAGCAATAGTATTAATCGAAAAATGGTTTCATATAAATTTCGTTGAAGGTGCAAGGGGGATAGAGAAGGCTGCAGCCACAGCCAGATTTTAAAACGTGGTTTATTCTCCCATGTCTTCATTTTGAAATAGCTCTCTTTGTACGACCACAGGAAGTAATTGAATGGTGACTTACAACTTTATAATATTGCGCAATAAGCTTTTGTTCATCCGTTATAGATGAACAATTATATAAAATTCATTCAGATTCAAGAGAACTCGATCAACTATTACCAGAAAATTCAGTATATCTTAATCATTTAGTATTTTAATCAATTTTTATAAAATCCAAAATTACAAAAAGAATTTGGTATTTATTGCACATTACGTTTATGGAAATACTGTTTACAACAGGCAGACAGAGACATAGGCAAGCGTGAGTGCACTGAGTTTTTGTAAAAATATCTTTTTTATTCAGTGGGTCTCTAAACGTGTATTTCGTCAGAAATATCAATATAGAATATTTGTATACAATACTTCTTATTGTACATGTCGGCAGTGGATAAACAGAAAAGCAATAAAAGGCAACACCAGCTTAGATGCATTTAATTGTTTCATAAGATGCCTTATAAAAACTTGGGAAATAGCTAAGCCTACCCATCGGTGAAATTTAACAAATCCACAGTTTTTGTATGACCGATTTCAAAATTTGACACAATATTTAGAACATTATTAACCACAGCTGACCCCGGGGTTCAATCAGTAGAGCACCTGCCTGCTGTGCAAAGGTCCCGGGTTTGATACCCGGCTGGAGGGTGGGAATTTTTTCAACTAGGATTATTGCTGTTTCTTCCTTAGAGTCTTGGAAGTATGAATAATTGTCAGAAATTATCATATTGCTATTTTTCTTGTAACTGCAAGCCTAATATAGGAATACAGTACGCATTAAGCGATAGTGAAATGTTTTAAGAGTTGGTTGCTATGCGATGCCTTATAAACTCCATATTCTTTGCAAGGACAAGAGATAAAAAACGAATAGCATATTCCTATTTGAGAAAAGTATCTCGGAAACGGTGCACTAAAAAATTAAAAAAAAAAAAAAAAAAAAAAAAAAAAAAAAAAAAAAAAATTGCATTTCACATAAATGTGTTTTAGTCACATCCAGATATTTATTTAGTAAGAGACTGTCTCTTTGTGCTTACTATTTATGGAAAAGTCATACAGAATGAAGAGAGGACATTCCCAGAAAATTCAAATTCTGACCTAGAAACTGTCATGGAATCGCATGTTTGTGTCCGTCACTGCATTCTGTCTGATTTTGTTGGTACACGTCACAAGCAAGAGTTGATTCGCCCTCCGACTGAAAGAGTGGAGTGGGGAATAGCCACTAATTACTTAAGCGTCTCCAAAGAGACAAGGTTGGACATCGCTGCAATAGAGGTTTAAAGGACTGAAAAATGAACAAAAAATTATCAAATTGAGGATTTTTAGGTTGGATATAAATGTATCCCAAACCATCAGTCATCTGTTGGTAGAAAAGCTTTTTACGAGATTCCGCCATTTTTAAAGGGCTAGTGCAAGCTTTAAATGCCATATGTACCCCTTTTCTATTTAAATTTTCGACAGTGTAGGTACAAAGTAGGGTCAAAAAGGGCTCAAACACAACCAAATTCAACGGCAAGAAGTGGTTAAGTTATGAATCTGAGGAGAGAGAATACCAGTGTGACAAACAGGTAACCTGACTGATGATCATAGTGCGTGCGTGTAGAAAACGTTTTTTTTTTTTTTTTTTTTTTTTTTTTTTTTTTTTTTTTTTTTTTTTTTTTTTTCCTTTTGACTTCACATTTTTAGTACACTATCTGCACCATGAGCATTGAATTTTCTGCTATGCTCCTAGAATTCTTCCAGCATATGCCCTATTTATGCGGCTTCAACTTCAGTCTTTGGTTTCAAAATCTGAGAATTTGTTTAGGTTAAAAATATTAAATATTTTCAATGTCCATCAAATCAAAAAAAGAAAAAAAAAATATTTACTCTAAAAGCAATTATTTTTTGTTTCTGTCAGAGATTGAATATAGTTGTTGGGCAGTTAAGAGTTCATGAAAAATAAAGCTGTTGTGATATTTTATTTTTTGATCCGTATGGAATATTTTGAATAGTTAGGTATTTTCACATTGTGAATAAATTGAATAATTAAGTCCCTAAAACTATAAAACAGAATGTGCTGGAACTTTGTGTGAGAGTTTATAACATTAACACCATTAAGTGTATACAGTATTGATTTTATAGCTATAGAAATATAAACAAATCAAATTTCGTTCCCAGGATCACTTAAGTGTTTCGAACAATTATTTGGATGACGGGTGTTATAAACATCTCGAAGTTTTCTTCGATAAAGATGATATTGTACGTTAAAAACAGCATATTTAAATGTAAAATGATTTGCTGTAGAATAGCTGTGCTCCTGTTGAATGCCAAACTTGTCTTTTGACAGAAAGTAATGTCATATCTCCATAGCACGGTCTCTAAAAACGTCCAAGGGTAATTCACTCTTTTTTTTCTGTTCCTTACAGCGTTCCCAGAGATGCAAGCACTCAATGTTAATGTATTTATCCAGGTCGGGAGCCGGCGACAAACAAGATCTCATTTAATTATATTGCTAGTTAGTCCAGACCACCACTTTTTATTAGCATTTACTCTGTATATGTACTTCCTTCTCCTGCCTCAGCTATGATGTCCATAAAATGGTTTATCCGCTACTTTGCTACCAAAATGGCGCCGGCTACGACAGCATCTCTAGTACTCACCATCCCAGGAAAGGATAATTGTGTTTGCATTTAGAGGTAGGATGCCTCTCACTCATTAGTGAAAATCCTTCATTACTTGGCTTTTTTGGAAAGGGAAACGAGGGAAGGTACCGCGAAAGAGAGGGGGAGGGCAAAAAATGTCTGGGTAACATTCACTAGGTGTGTGTATGTGTGTGTAGCCACTCTCCTCTAGCACCGCGTTTAAAAGAGACGAGGGCAAAGATTATGATAATTCATTTACGCTTCTATATTATTTCCTCTTCTATCCCCTTCTCCCTCTTCGTCTTTTTTTTTTTTTTTGAGTTTATTAAACGAAAACTGTTATATTTTGTATGTGTATAAGAGGGGTATATGCCGTGACTTCGTTAGGCTTCTGTGACGGTGTATTACCGACTGGTACAGATTCATTTTACATAGTATAGCGTTTTTAAAAAGGACCCTTACCCTTTCTCTTTACTTTCTCTCTACTGGTGGAGACAATGAAGCTTTAGTTTTGGTCTATATGGCCTTAAAAATTCATAATATCATCTTGAATTGCTTTATTTTAATTTAAAAATGCAACATTCTACAGAACTGAGACTGTTTCTTCTTAATCCCTCAAAAGACAATGAAAAATGCAATATGTTGCACTCACATGACTTTATCTACTCTAGTACTAACCATTCTTACAAACTTTTATTTCTTCGCGTCACTGGAAATAAACATTTACAGAAATCATCTTATTGCATATTTTCTTGTAGGAGCAAGGGGAATATGGGAATACAGTAGGCTTTTAGCAATAGTATTATTCTTTTGTTTATCTGATTACACTCCCCTTATATAGGACTTCTTAAAATGGATAAAGCAACATGTAGGGCATCATGGAAACTAAATATTGGATAAACTTGCCGCAAGCGACAACAGATTGGAAATAAACTACAACAGAATGCCGAAATTGAAGTAATTAGAAGACTAAAGCGTTCAAGTTTTAAAAAATGGCAAGAAGAATGGCAACAGACATCAAAAGGGGAAACTACAAAATCCTTTTTTCCCACTATTAGTGACCGAACAAGAACTCAACTCAAATTAACAATAAATTGAAAATAAATGACAATCCAATGTGTAAGTGTAGCCAAAATGAAGAAACTGTAGACCATCTGATTTTTGAGTGTAGTCTGTGAGACAAGGAAAGAAGAA
Source organism: Tenodera sinensis (assembly GCA_030765045.1). Lineage (NCBI taxonomy): Eukaryota > Metazoa > Arthropoda > Insecta > Mantodea > Mantidae > Tenodera > Tenodera sinensis. Next base: position 17,431,784 of record CM060973.1, on the reverse strand, counting down.
TCCTAGAAAAAGCAATAACAATGGCAGGTGGAAATTGGACACTCAACAAAAAAGAACATACAAAAACATACCAAAAGTTTTGTTTGATTCATAGACAGTATAAATTTTGATAATTTGTAAAAGCAAATATTAATGTAAATTTTCAACAACATGTAACTGTGTACCCAAGCACTTTTTTTTTTTATTATTAGAAATTAACGTCCTCCAACATTGTGTCATATTGGACGAATGAATGAAATGAAATGGGTGAAATGATGCTCAAATGAGCCCGAGGTCCATGGAGCTTTAAGTTACCCGACATTCGTCTTCTCAGGGTAGGGAAAACCTCGGAAAAAACCTTACCCGGATAACTTACCCTAAGCGAGATTCGAACTCGCGACCTCTTGAACGTGAGGCAGACACGATCCAAGCATATTATAGTATTACTCACTACGTAATTGAATATGCTGTAAATAAAGTTAAAAAAAAAACCCTAGGACTTACAAGCCTGTGGCTAGAGTCAGACGCCTGTCGGGGAGCACAGGAGCCTATATATAGACCTGGAAGCGGTTGGTCAGCCAAGCACCAGGATGATATGAAATGCAGGGTGGAACGAGTGGCGGGGGAAACCGCAGAACTCGGAGAAAACCCGCCCTGGCGCCGCTTCGTTCACCACGAATACCACATGCGAGTCCCTGGGATCGAACCAGGGCCACCTAGGTGGTAGGCGAACCCTCTAACCGCTCGGCTACGGCGCCGCCGAGTTATAGTCAAATCTTTTAAAGCTGGTCGCTATATGAGGGCTTTCAAATTGCGTTCTTCTTGCAACGGCCAATATCTTCCTTCCATTCGAGAAAACTATTGCAAAACTCACACGCATAAGTAATATCTCCAAAATAGTTCACTCCACAAAAAATGCATTTGGGCATAATTTGTGTGTTTTAACGATATCTATATCTTTTGCAGAGTGATATTTGGGTTATCTATTACGGTTTACCAGCTATGCACAAGTCATCAGGAGTAAACAGGACTACCTGGCCCTAGCGATGAAATTCAAAATATACATCTGATTCGCTACAAAAATATCTTAAACATATGGCATTTTAATCAAAATTGTTACAGCCATTTTTGGGAAAATAAGAATTTTCCACGTAAAGAGTAGTTTACGATGGAGGAATTTGCTTCAAAATCTTCGCGTCGCATCTTTGAAAGAAATATCAGGTTTGGATTTTAACTAACTTTTCGTTTTAGAATTATGCTGTTCAGACACACACATACAACACACACACACACGCACACGCGCGCGCGCGCGCACACACACACACACACACACACAGGCATACACACAGTCACACACACAGACCGTTTCCTAAAAATGCTCTTTTTGGATTCAGGGGACCTCAAAACATACATTTCCGGTGAAATCTCTACATCGAAATTTTGGGCCAAATACAATTCTTCCCCTACTTACTATACTACCTGGCAAATCGTGTTCTCCTTTGTTGTCGAGCGCTGCGATCGTTTGTTATCTTGTTTACTAGAACAACGAAATACTAGCAACTTGGCGTACAGTCAGTAATGCAATGTAAGTGATTGATCTCTCGCACTGGCCGATATATGAGACGTTGCTGCCCTGAAGACATGGTTGCATCTGAACAGAGTGTACATACACTGTCTCGCCGTGTATGTGCGATAAGCTCGCGTAAACATTTGGCAGTTTCACATTCTTTCCGATACGTCTCATGGCTTTGTCAAGTATTACGTAGTAGGAAAAGTAAAAATATAGAGACTTTGGAAGCTGATGGTTTTAATTCTGTTAAAATAAATAGCAACGCTTGGTAAAAGTAAAAAAAGGAATGTGATGTATCTGAATCTCCATCTTAATTTCTATAACTATCGAGTATTACATCATGTAACTTCTGATGTATTGATAACTTTGCTGTTTCGAATAATAACAGAGAGAAGCGTAATGGCCGTGAGTGGCTGCAATGTTAAGCGGAAAGTTCTCTTGTGGCGATCGCCAAGTATTGTTAGCCTGAGCGCGGTCTTTCAGCACTACGGACTGTCGATAATCGATAAGAGTAAGACACTCCTGTAAGATACAAAAGACATGAAAGAAAAGATATGAATTTTAGAAATGCACTCTCTCTCTCTTAGCATAAGTCTCGCCTACTTCATGGCTACACCACCAAAAGTCCTGCTTAACTATTACCAATCTTAATTTTGTATCCCATTATAAATTTTCAGAACTGCCCAACATGCATTTTGAAACTTTGATACTGAAGTCCAGGTACCGGACCTTAAAGCCAATGGCTTTATTTTTAACAGAGTTCATCGAAACATCTAATTGCCTTAGCTATACTGACTTAATTGCTTTTCTTTAACACGGAACTTAGCTAGTTAATGATTTCTCCTAAAATTTTAACTCGTGTTTCTTACATTATGCATCAATTTTAACATACGGAAATTATTTATCTTCCTTAGTTTTCTCAAAAATGGTTCGAACAATTTTGATGAAAATACCATATGTTAATAAAATAAGATTACTAATTTTTTTAGGGTGATTTCATTTAACCCCGCTTTAACTGCTATGGTCATATCGACGGCTTTTCTTTTGAAAAATATTGCCATATTGGCAATAGTGTTGTCGGTCTGAGTGGCTCAATTGGTTACGCGCTGGCCTACGGCTCCGAGGTCACGGGCTCAAACCCGGTTCAGACCGATGGTTTTAAGTGTGCTTGAAAATGACAGCCCCTATGTCAGTAGATTTACTAACATGTGAAAGAATTCCTACGAGACGAAATTCACCGGCTAGGGAAAATCCGGTGAATAAAAAAAATTATGCTCAGTTATATCTTGCAATATGAACCTATACAACCATCAGTGGTAGTGATTTTTCCCACAGCACATTGACTGACACTAAGCACCACCTCTCTGTAATTCGTCTGTCGTACTGCTACAATGCAGAGAATTGATTAATTTGAAGTATGAACACTGGGAAATGAATGAAAAATGTGCTATAACAAAACACAATTTTCTGTTAATTTTTACACAGCAAAAATTGCCTTATTTCTTACTTTCTAATAGAGCATGCTTTGTTTTAGGTGTGTGATAATGTAGTATTGCATGTGCTGCAAACGATAATCCTGACCGGCACTGTCACGGATTTGAGGTATTCCCTTTCCCCTCCGCTACTGTGCAGAGTGAACCTGCTTCCATCCGAGCCAGAATTGAACAGGCATAGATCCACAGTATACTTGCAACTTGCAGTCACTTCCTTCAGCTTATATGAGCTTTAGTTGTTAGACAAGACGAAGAATAGCAAGCATGACTACATTTGGGGTATACAACCAGTTTAAAATGTGTATTTCTTTCCGTTTTTACTTTCTCTACTGCGTATAATAAGCAGAGGAAATATTGTATTCCACCCAAAAATTCCCTGTCGAAATTTCAGCGGAATGGTGTTTTGAGGCACCCTGGGTCCAAAAAAGAATTTTTAGAAAAAGGTTCGTGTGTGTGTGTGTGTGTGTGTGTGTGTGTGTGTGTGTGTGTGTGTGTGTGTGTGTGTGTGTGTGTGTGTGTGTCAATCTTTTAAAAGCCAAACTTGGTATTTAAATTTTATGTCTTTAAAGGATGCGAACCGAAGATTTTGAAAAAAATTCCTGCACCCTAAAGTACCCTATAGTACACGGAAAATCTTTCCACAGTTTCGATTTTCTCGAAAATGGTTCTTAATGATTTTGATTGAAATGCCATGTGTTTGAGATATTTTTATGCAAAACGAAATGTATATTTTTAATGCTCTGGCTATAGCCCATGTAGTCCTGTTTACACTGGATGACTTTTGCTTAACTGCAACAGTAAGAGATAGACCAAATCTTAGGTACCTACTACAAAAATGTGGATCTAGCTAAAACATACAGTTTATATCCGAATAAATTTCTTTGTAGATTGAACCATTTCGGAGATATTCATTATTTGTGTGAGTTTTGGAATACTTAAACTTTCGTCAAATGGAAGATCGTGATTCAGGTTTTATATCTTAGCTGTGCAAAGAGAACGGAATTTCAGACTTTAAAACATTTGACTATCGCACAAAGCCTACTTTTTTTTTTTTTTTTTTTTTTTTTTTTTTTTTTTTTTTTTTTTTTTTTTAAATTAACGTCCTCCAACATTGTCATATCGGACGAAGCCTACTGTATTGCCATATTCCCTTTGCACCTACAAGAAAAACAAGCAATAAGATAATTTGTACAAATGTTTATCTCAACTAACATGAAGAAGGTAGAGAAATAAGAGTTTGTAAGAATGGTTAGTGCAAGGGCAGAGAAAGTCATATGAGTACAACACATCAGATTTTTTACTTTCTCTACTGGTAAATAGGGGAAGTATTGTATTCCACCCAAAAATTCGAAGTCGAGATTTCACCGGAAATACATGTTTTGAGGCCCCCTGAATCCAAAAAAAGCATTTTTAGAAAAAGGTCCGTGTGTGTGTCTGTGTGTCTGTCAGTCTGTCAGTCTGTGGACAGCATAGCTCAAAAACGAAAAGTCGGTTAAAAACCAAAGTTGGTATTTAAGTTTAATGTCGTTCAAGGATGTGACACGAAGATTTTGAAGAAAATAGCCCCACCCTAAACTACCCTTTACATGGAAAATTTTTCGAAAATTTTGATTTTCTTGAAAATGGCTCTGAACGATTTTGATTAAAATGTCATATGTTTGAGATATTTTTATGACAAATGAAATGTATATCTTGAATTTTCTGGCTATAGCCCCTGTAGTCGTATTTACTCTGGACGACTTTTGCATAACTGGTAAACCGTTAGAGATAGACCAAATTATACTATACAAAAAATGTAGATCTTGCTAAAATACACAATTTATGTCTCAATAAATTTTCTTGTAGGGTGAACCATTTCGGAGATATACCTTGTTATGTGTGTGAGTTTTGGAAAACTTGGAACTTTCATGAAATGGGTCATCGTTGTTCATTTTTTTATATGTTACGTGTACAAAGAGAAGGGAATCTCAAAGCTTTAAAAGATTTGACTATCGCACAAAGCCTACTGTATTCCAATATTCCCCTTGCACCTACAAGGAAATAAGCAATAAGATAATTTGTACAAATGTTTATCTCAACTAACATGAAGAAGGTAGAGAAATAAGAGTTTATAAGAATGGTTAGTGCAAGGGCATAGACCGGGGCCGCCCCTAATTAAAGTACCAATTACAAATTGTCTGCACATATAACCCTAAAACCCTGGAGTCTCAACTAACGAAGTTCGGTGTAATCCGAACCTTCACAGAAATAAATAAGTAAAGAAGCAAATAAATAATTAACTAAATTGTTAATTGACTAAACTGACTGAATAAATAACTAAATTCTTAGCTGACTGAATAAATTAATAACAAATAAACATACAAATGAAGAAATAAATATGGCGTTTTCATCACCTTTAAAAGATTCACTTGTTTCACGGCTCGATATAACCGGGAGCAAACTGAACGCGCAGCGTGACTCCATTGTTTCAGCGCTTAATTACTGCACTACAGAAATATATGTCGGCTGTCGGGCACAAGGGGGAAAAAAGAGATTAATGCTATTAAACGCTTAGATCGTGGTGGAATTATTTAAAAAGTGGCTAGTGACCTAGGTGTTGGTGATTATCTGGGCCCGAATTTTGATGGTAGGTATGTCACCTTTTAAATGTTGCATCATAGCCATTGCTAACCTGTAGATACTATACAAATAACCTCATCATGGGTCCCAGGTTGTAAAAATATACTACGTACTAGGTAATTGTTGTTCATTCTTTTATTTTAGGGCACTTTTTCAACTTACTTTCACTATTTTATCATTTTTTGCTCTTTGTGTCATTTTCTTGAATTTGCTTTCAATATGCTGAGGAATAAAAGTAACTTTATATAGTTTTATTCATAATCTTAGAGAAAAAAATTACATTTTATTTAATGCTTAGTCTAACCGAGTGGGACGGCTCAGGCACTCTGAGACCCACATGGGTAGGTCGTGGGTTCGATTCCCGTGGCCGACCTTACTGACTCGTAGGGTTTTCGGGGGTTTCCCAGGTCGCAAGGTGAACACTGGAAAGGGTAATTGTATCCCCCGAATTTCCTGTTTCACCTCACTTCTCGTTTAACCTCACTTCTCATTTCATCTCACCTTTCATACATTGGTTTGCAGTTTTAGGGTTCTAGGTGTTGATGGTAGTTTCGGCAGGGAATTTGCTCTCTGTAAATCCTCGTCCTCCGGATCGGGGGAAGTCTGCGGTTTCCGGGCCCTCAAGTGGTGCGTGAGTCCGCAGGAGGAGAGGAACCGGTTTTACGAGCTACCACCCTCGGAACTAGATTCATTGCTGTCTTGCTTATGGTGGACGGTTCTCTATCTTCAGAGGAGTACGTATAGCTGTATTTGTGAATTTATATCCCAAAATAGAGATGGCACAGTTCAGTTTTCCCTTTCAGTTTCTATTGTTCTTAAACCTGTGTCGAGTCAAAGAATTCATCTTCATAGAATGGATTTCATGTACTCCGAGAATTCAAGGGTTAATTCTATAGTATAGTAAGAATAGATTTAAAAAGAATTTTCTTATTTTTTTTTTTCAGATTCTTCATAAAGGAATATGGAACAAAACTATTTTTCACATTACTCTCATTATTTTTATACTTACTTTTTCTAGAGAAGAAAACAATGGAAAATAATGACTAGAAGTTGACTTCGGAGAAATTATTTTTGTTTCTGTAGTTGATACAAAAGGGATGATGGTAATATAACTGTCCCTCGATCGGAGCAGTAGCGTGCAGCTAATTCTAGTTTTGAAAACTGGTAATCCTTATTTATTATAATGCATCTTGAATTTTCTGGCTGTAGCCCATATAGGTAGTCCTATTTACTCTGGATGAATTTTGCATAACTGGTAAATCGTAAGATATAGTCCAAATCTTACTATTAAACATTTTAGATCTTGCTACAACACACAATTTATGCCTGTATAATTTTAGTTTGTGGAGTGAACCATTTCGGAGATATTCCTTGTTATTTGTGTGAGTTTTGGAGAACTTATACTTCTGTGAAATGGAACATTGTTATTCATTCTTTTATCTTAACCGTGCAGAGAGAAGATTTGACTATCGCTCAAAGTCTACTGTATTCCCATATTCTCCTTGTGCCTAAAACAATATAAACAATACGGTAATTTCTGCAAATGTTTATCCCAACTAACACGAAGAAGATATAGGAATAAGAGTCTGTAAGTATGATTTGTTAGAGAGCAGAGAAAGTCATGTGAGTGCAACATAGGATTTTTTACTATTTTATTTTTTTACCATGTGTATCTATGTCATATTTCTAAAAGTTTGCGTCTTGTTATTATTTCATTTTTGCGTTATTTACATTGTTGTTAAATCCTGCAGGTCCTCTATGCAGCCTATCGTTTTCCCCGTTGTTTTTATCACAATTATTTGACAAGCGCAAGGCACGTGTCGTGGTTTGTACGGCCGAGGGGTGATGCTGTATGTACGTACCATTGTATGTCCGTGTCGACAATATGTGCCACAGTCCCCTTATTTGCACTTCCCATTGTTAAGTACAACAACCACTTCATGTTCCTTGTGAGGGGTCCGTCGACATAATGGCAGCGGGGATTTTGTCACATTGTTATGTAATCTTTTGACCTCATCGCCTTTCAAATAGGACTGAGTGCATTTTTATCGACTGAAGTACCAGTGGGACAAGCCTGCTATTATCGGCTCATGAATTGATTCTGCTGCTTTTGTTAGGGTGGATCGGTAATGCAGGTACCTGCTGTAAATAATCGCATTAGTTAGATTCTTGGCCGAGCACGTCGCGCCATTTTAGGCGATAACGCTCGGCCACAGCGTGATAAATTTGTGGTCAATACACTATAACGTGAACAAATATATAACTGTATTAATATAGTGAATGCACCTAATAGACTTTAGAAATGCATTTAATGTAATTTAAATACATCATATCACTTGTGTCAACGGGGTCGTTAAATTACGCAGGTGGCAGGTTTTTCCAGGTTTCCTTCAGTACTCATAACTGGCAAATACCGGGGAGATACCCTAAGCTTAGGCGAAAAGTTTCTCTCGCAAATGTTATTTCCCAATTTTAATTTCATTGCTTCTATCATTGAATCTATGATGCTATGACAACTAGCACCTCGAACGAAAGGCGATCTTTTATGCCTGTGCCCTCCCCTCGGTAGGATGGATGAGACAATGGATCCTAAGGGTGGCCGAAACGTTGCCACGACAGAGCAGTTTGCAGGGTCTCTATATTTTCCCGGTTAGAAGCACCCGGCGGAGGCTGGCTCAGTCCGGTTCCTCTCCCTCAGGGTTCGTACCCTCAAAGGGGGCGTCGGACTCGAAAACCGGCTCCCCCCCCCCCCGGGCTTGTAACATCCCATGGAGGGCCAATAAACCAATGGGCTCGCCTTCCAATCCGGGGGATAAGATTTTCAGAGCACATCTGTGGTCCCCTTGCCGCGGCGCTTGCCGACGCTTCCAACCCTGAAAGAAACCTAACGGAATGAAGGGTAAAACGAAATGATTAATGTAACGAATAGAGGGACACGAAATTCCGAGGAGCTAAACCAATACGACAGAAAATTTTGAAAACACACTAAAATAGATTTGTAGGAAGCGGAACGCTATGTGATGGCTTTGAAATTCCATGCCCTTTCTATGACAAGAAAAAACGAACAGCGGCTTAGCAGTTGAGAAAAGTAAATGCATTTGAAAATGCATGGCTCGAAAATAGTTACCACTTTCGCCTAAAAATGTATTCGAGATCAATTGTGTCCCTTCAGGGATTAACGTTGTTCTTTTTTTTCTGTACGTTGAGGCTTTGGGAAGGCGATAGTCTTCTGTTACAGAAAAATAACGATCCGAAAAAGTGCAAAAAGAATAGAGTATCTGAAATCTCCATGAGAAAAGTATATGTTTATATATCCAGTGCATCTGTAATTCTAGTACACTACAAATCATTGCAAATCAGAATAAATAAGATAAAAAGTCAATGATATAGAAATATTATATTTAATTGTATAGGTATGAGATAGTAGTAGCTTTTGCATCGCCAACGTCTGCAAATTAGAGGTTACATGCAAATAACTGAGGTAGAGCCGACAACAACAGGCAACAAATAAGGAATCCTGTCTTAGAAACAAAGGTAAAAATGTAGCATCTTACCATATACAAACATACAAAATTATTACACCACGAAAGAAAGAAACAAAAAAGACAACGAACATACAAATGAGCTAAGGAGCTATACATAGTTTCAGTACTAAGATTTTGTCTATTTCTCACGGTTTACCAATTAAACAAAAATCACTGAGCATGAAAAAAACTTCATTAGCAGAAAAGTCAAACTAAGTATAGACTTTTTTGTTTCTGCACAGAATACTTCTTGCTATTTTTTCTTATTACGTAAAAGGCACTCACTAATAACAAGAAAATAAATTAATTGTAAAGGTTCATCATCGTTCATAATAGTATTACATTATAGCTATATTCACTATAAATATTATAATTATTATCATCGTCATAATTATCATCATTATAATTATTACATAGTACATTAAAATAATGTAAAAGAGCTGATTATCTTATGAAACACTAGAGAACAAATACATAACAGAGAAAGTAAAAATACGTTAATAAGTAATTGGGAACTGACAAGTGTTAAATGATTTTGTTGATTACTAAAATAACATTTTAAATAGTTACGATTAGGTGTAAACCTTGTTTTATCTATGAATGTTGAGGTACGTTTGGAGAAAAAAAGTCCAGTTTTCGGCCAAACACTGTAATTTTTTTTTGTGAAATTTTGCTTTCATTCAAATAAATCTTTTATAGTACTCAAATTTAAATTTGGATATTACATAATTATAAAATGCATTTTTCTGTAAAAGAGCGAATTTCTTGTAAACCTTGTAACAAAGCAATTTTCAACCAATTTTTATAATCTCATTGAATTCTTTCTAATTATATGCTGCGTGTTGTGAAGTACCTATATTGCTAATTTCCACTAATTTATCAATAATCTGTGATTTTTATTGTAAATGTTGGATTTATGGTTTAATAATAGTTTTTTACAATTAAGCACAATTTTTTCCCATAATATTTAGCTCAAGCATTCTGCTTCAAAAAATTCCTGATTTTATTCTGATTAATTTGGTATTTAAATGTAGTGGTTTTCTTAAGTTTTACACTGTTATTTTTTATTTTTAATGTCACAAAATGTAAAAATTTTTAGTTTTGAGAAAATGAGGAATTAAGCTTATCACGTAACTATCGTTGTGTATTCACAGTTTAATCAGCTAGAACTCAAGGGTCCCGTAGCGCAGTTGTTAGAGCACCTGCCTGCTGTTCAAGGGGTCCTGGGTTCGAACATAAAACTGTATATATAATTCTTAAGCGAAAGAACAGAACTCATAAATTGTGTAAAAAACCCAAAACCAAAACTTTGCTCCAAAAATGCCATTACATATGTACCTTAAAGGGTCACTTATAACGTATTGCTAGGATATAAGTCTAGGCTTTCCGTATTTATTATGGTAAATAAGATTTCTAAAAAATGAGTCAGAAGTTCTGCCAATAAGGGACCAAAAGAAAAACATTTTTGTAGAATCACGAAACAAATTTTAGTTGTAATATTTGCTTCCTCTTTCTTCCACTGGTAAGCGGTAAAGAAACAAATTATAAACAATTCAACGTATCACGTGTTTAAGGTGCTTCTTAATGTACTTCTTGTTCAACTAATAATAGTTCTCTTTGACATACCAGCAAATAGTATGTTGTAAGTGCAAATAAATTTGTATTCGAACGAACATTTCGCTAAAGTATTGAGACTAATTTAAATGCTCTCGGAATTTTCATCAGCATATAAAACATGGAATCATCAGTACACGTCAGAGACGAAGGAACACCCCAGACCATGCATCAAAGTCAGCAAGAAACAAGGGTCCCATCTTTAGAAATGCCATGGCCGCGGTTTTTTGGGATAATGGTGTGGTATTCATAGACTATCTTTGGAAGGGCGGAACTATCACCGAGGAGTATTATCTAGGCTTCGCTGCTTGACCAATTGAAGGGTGCTATTCAGCTAAATGCCCACAACTTGCGAGAAAGATAGTAAATACTCTTTCATCATTATAGTAGTTTATACACGTCTGCTATAGTATTGTAAGTCCTTGGGAGAAGAGGGCAAGATGAGGGGAGACAAAGGGCGGCCGAATCAAGAGTCACGACAGAGCAAAGGGCAAGATCCTTTTCTCTGCCATGCAACGCCATACTCCTGCCGACACTTGTAACCCTGAAGGGTGAAAAGGTAGGACAAAAATTCAAAGTTTCCCATGGGACAGGAATCGAACCCACAATCTTCTGAATGGGAATCACATGTGCTTATTGCCTATGCCACCTCGTTCAGTATGCAACAAGTAACATTTTTTGTGTATCAATTTGCAGCTGTCTATAGGTAAATACTTTGCTGTTATACATCTAGAATGCCAGTCTGATTGTAACGAAAGAGTATCCGTAACAGGTTGCATAATGCTCTTCATCGAATAAGACTCCCTTCTGATGTCTAATTACAGGACACCTTTAATAGCTACCGGGTTTGTCTTCTCCGGTGTCAACGTCATCTGCAGTCTCAGCGCGCGGCAACGTGTTGAACGCGAACCGTTATTCGATTTGTTACCGTTTATTAATGTTGTTACGAATGTGCCAACGTTGGAGGTACTAATTACTCAATCATGGTCACATGGAAAGATTGTCTGTGTGCGTGCAAGCGAGCTGGCTTCTAAATACAAACAATTATTATGGAAGCCAGGCGTATACGTAGATCTATAGTTTAACGTAATTCTGTGACCGAGTGGAAGGGGAAAACTTCGTTAAGTCTTTTGTTAAAATCGCAATCGAGTTAATTAGGGACTGTTCCCCTCTCAGCTCCACCGATGTGCTGGCATCTTGCGGTAAGTAACGCAACTACATATACAAACGAAAGCCGTCGTCGACATTTTCATGTGTAATATGGACACTTGAGATGTGGAGGGAGGTCAGTCGGCAACGTTGCTCTGGGAAATGACATTAAATTAAGCTTAAGTCAGTTCACCGCACTTAATTAATGGAGGAGTGGGGAGGGGAGGGGAGGGGTGTTAAGCAGGCATGCGGATTTCCCTGAAACGAAGGTTTGGGATTTGCAACGTGTTTACCATCAAACTGCTTTCTCTGATGCGAATACATTTCAGCCCAGTTTGTGAAATTTGCAATATGACTTTTTATATCTTAAAATGGAAATTTACTATACCTGTTTCCTTTCATTATACTTGGACATTTATACGGCTTCATTTGCATCTTCTCTAACTTTGATAAACTTTTTTCACAAAATTAAAAATCTGATGTTACACTTACATGACTTTCTCCACCCTTGTATTAACTATTATACATTTTTATTCCTCTATCCTCTTCATATTACTCAAGATAAACATTTGCAGAAATTACCTTGCTGCTAATTTCCTTGTAGGTGCAAGGGAAACATGGGAACACAGTAGGCTTTGAGCGACAGTCAAATATTTTAAACCTGGTCGCTACATGAAGACTGAAATCCGTTCTCTTTGCACGACCATAAGATAACAAATGAATAACGACCTTACATTTTAGAAAAGTTTAAGTATTGAAAAACTCACACAAATAGCAAGGAACACCTCCGAAATGGTTCATTCAGAAAAAATGCGTTTAAACATAACTTCTATAGTAAAATTTAGTCTATCTCTTACGGTTTACCAGTTATGCAAAAGTCATCAGGAGTAAACAGGACTAATGGGCTATAGCTAGACATTTAAAAATATCTATTTTTTACCATAAAACATCTTAAACATATGAAATTTTAGTCAAAATATTTACAGCTATTTTTCAGAAAGTCAAAATTGTCGAAAAATTTTCCCTATACCTAAAGGGTAGTTCAGGGCGGAGGTATTTTCTTCAGAATCTTCGTGCCGCATCCTTAAGAGATATTAGACTTAAATACCAACTTTGGTTTTTAACCGATATTTTGTTATTGAGTCATGCTGTTCCTAGACATAACGGACCTTTTTCTAAAAATGCTTTTTTGGATTCAGGGGGCCTCAAAACATATATTTCTTGTGAAATCTTGACATCGAAGTTTTCGATCGAATACAATACTTTCCCTGCTTACTATACATAGTAGAGAAAATGTGTGAAAATGCTTTGAGCTTAAAACAAGCTCTCAGAGCCCTGTTTCTGAATTATGCTTTTAACAGACACACACATAAATACACACATTACACTGATGTGTTGCACTCATATGATTTTCTCCATTCTTGTACAATCTATTCTTAGAAATGCTTATTCCTCTATGCACTTCATGTTAATCGAGATAAACATTTGCAGATATTAAGTTATTGTTAGTATGCTCACAGTGCAAGGGGAATACGGGAGTATAGCAGGTTTTAAGTGAGAGTCAAACCTTTTAAGAACTTGTTGTTACGTGATGGCCTTGAAATTCCTTCTCTCTGCATGCCCAAGGGAAAAAAATCCGAATAATGTGTTCCTATTTGAGAAACAAATAAATATTGGAAAATTAAAACACATCACAAGAAATATCTCGGAAATAGTTCATTCTACAAACAAATTGTACTTCATATAAATTGTGTATTTTAATAAGATGTACATTATTATTTATTTACGCCAACAAACTATATTGTTGGTGTTTTTAAACTCATACTTCTGAGGAAATTCCAAGAAATGAGAAATGAGTTGCATCACTTAACTGATAATGTGCCTCCGGACATCATCCAACGAATGTGGTTTTTACACGATGGTGATCCAGCTCATTTCAAAATGGTAGTTCGTAAGTTTTTGAATGATCAATTTCCACAAAGATGGATTGGTCGAAGAGGACCCATTGCATGGCCTGCTCGATCGCCTGATTTGAATCCGATGGATTTCTTCGCCTGGGCACATTTGAAGTTTTTGGCTTATGCGACTCCTGTGCCTGATTTTGACATTTTGAGAGAAGGTATCCAAACTGGGTTTTACCAAATACAAAACATCAGGCATTTTCAACACAGTACGTCAGAGCGTGGGACGCAGACTTAGTGCATGCATCGAACCAAGAGGAAGCCAGTTCGAGTAATTTGTGTAACTTTCGACTTTGTGTTGTAACTCTGAAGTGAATGATTTCCAGGTCTATGTATACACGAACTTTGTTTACTGTTTTGATGTCAGGAACACGTACCCGAAATGTCACCAATAAAGATATAACCTGTATGTAATACCGGAGGGAGAAATTGTCCTTTGTGTCTTCAACGTATTTAATTAATTATTGCGAGTTACATGAATGTTTACGTATCGTGTACATTTTTTCCTGGTGCGTGTCATGAAAATCAGCAATTATTACATACATATATACAAGTGTTAAGTAAATATTGCAATTGGCTTGTCTATTGAAATATGTCTCCAGATACTCATTTCATAAACAACTACTAGCAATGCAAATTTAATAATGAAATATTATTCATAATTAAGTGAATTAAGTCAATTTCCACGTATTTTATATTATATAAATGTTTACCTACGTGCTTACTTTCTTCTCTGGCAATGGATAATTGGCTGGGAAATCGTAAATTCAGCGCATAGATCATTCTGAGAGAAACTCACCAATTTCAACAGTTAAGGGCTTGTTCAAAAATGGGAAGAGTAGTAATACAAGTTTTAATTATGATTCTGGAATATTGGCGTAGAATTCTAAATGTAGATAGGAATTATTTACTAAAATGGTGTTTAATTTATTAAGAATCGTCTCTAAATTATAAGATGGATAATTAACATAAGAAATATCTTAGAATGCTTACGTAATACTAGAGATGGGGAGAAATAAATATTAAAAGATTTTGCAATGAGGCAAGACTAAGGTTTGAAGATATATGCACATAAACAAAACTAGTTTAGTTATGTTATATTGACGTGTACTTGGGAAACAGAGATACATATGAATATAGTGATAATGTAAACAAGGAGGAAAGAGAGGGCATAGCATGGGCCAGAACTCAAGTATGGAACTCAAAGGGTCAAGGAAATGTACAGAGGGAATGTCCATTATTTGGAGGGAAGAAAGACCTGGGCACATCAAGTTTAGTTGTAAAGGAACTAAAAACTAGAGGAAAGCACTTGTTGATGACTGCCTTTGCGGTAGAGTGATCAGCGTTCTAATTTCTCAACCCAAAGCCCCAGATTCGATACCTGGCTGCAGTTGGGAACGTTTCTTTAACCAAAACTAGCACATAGCTTGGGAGTGTAAGTGTGAGAGCAAATATAAGTATGTTTAATATTAAAAATAATAAAAATTAACGTTAAGAAGCCCTACAGTCCAACGGGAAATAACGCCATCAGTTGTTTCTCAAGTCGAAGCCCCCTAAATTTTAAAAATATTATTGATTATTAAATTGTTTCAAGAATACAAAACATCAGGTTTTTGTTTTGTTAGTTTCTGACTCTTCCAGTTGCCTCGAGGTTCTCAATTATTTCCGTCCGAAACTTTCTGAAGCAGTTCCGAGTGCTGGAATACAAAATATTGAGTGTTTTGCTGACGAAATAGGTCCGATATATGCAAGTGTCGTGCGGTGGCTGGTTGGGAAGGGACGGATCGATGGAGGGACACTAGGGAAATGCATCAGTAACGGTGTAGCAGAGCGACCCTTGTGATTATACTGCCTCCCCAGTCGGCGAAACACCAGAGATCAGCCGGCTATCCAATAACAGCCTCCGCTAAGTGAGATTTCTTCACGTACTGCTCAACTATGCTTAAGAGCTCCTAGATAAAACATTTCTTTCGACTCAACAAACGTGTATACTCATTAGTAGCACTTTCACAATTTTAACATACTTTAAGCTCGACCATGCCATAATGTAGCTCTTATATGCGACCCTCATTATGTCCATCTACTGCTATCCACTAATCAAAGGTGCACCCGTTCATAACAACACTGCTAATCAAAAGATCCGCATGCAGCAAACAATGCTTCACCATCTGTGCACATTTTCAAGAGTTGAAAGCGAAACTATCGATTCCCGTATGTGAAATCAAGCTACTCTGTTTATTTAATAATTAGTATTCATATTGTAAATAACGTTCTAACAAATTCAATTTGCCTTCTCGTTTTTTGGAAGTCTACTTTTCTAAAGGTTATAATACTCTCGGTATCATTGTGTCAAGTTCAACATAATAAAAGTTGAAACTGCAAGTATTGATTCTCGTATGTACAAACCAAAACAAGCTCACGATTAAAATGTATTTTGCAAATGTTTCAAACTTGACTCATTGTCATACGAAACTTGAGTATAATGACGGCAATTAAGAATATTATTAAACTCACTATCATTCCACTATTAGCTAACTTTATCTCTTCCCAGCTTGTAGGCCGTGGTCTAGAAGGCACCAAACATACTGACGTTACACCAAGTACTACGCTTGGCATCTTCAGGGTAAGATGATTCGTTGTTTGGCAGACAAGTATCAAATTTTGATAAAATGAATTGATTAGGTTATTTAGGTTCTAATTCTATTGTCAAATTGTTTATGTATAATTAAAAAATTAGCTCAATTTTTTAATGCATAACATTATAGTTTCTAAATTGTATATACAATATGGCAAAAACGCTCCACTCACTTTAAAGTTCATGTGAATGCTTTAGCAGCTCAGAAAATTTGAGCTTCCTAGATGCAACAATTTTGGAGAAAATGGTGCCTGCATGTAAAGAAATTATGTTTCTAGAAAACGCAAAAAACTAAAAACCAGGCATTCTAAAGCATGTCATTTAAATGCAATCTAGACAACTATAAACTGTGAAATAGGCCTTTTCGTATTATATATTAATGCACGCGGAAAAGAATGGAGATTTGAATTGTGAAAAGAAAAATATATATTTCTCTAAACCTCAGAAACTACATTCTTTATCAACTCAAGGAGTAATTTTTAGTACTAAATGCCCGCAGCAGATCCAGTATCATCACCGTAAACTCATGTAAACAGTAAAACAAGGAGCAATGATTTAGCCTTTTACGTTAACCGTTGGCTAACCTGGAAAAAACAGTTGCGGAAACTACAACTCATGACTTTTTAGATATTTCAAGTACGACTGTGTAAAAGACATGAACGTCCTGCTGCTGTCTTCGACAATGGATTTCAAAGTTCAAGATAAAGTGTGGGAGTAGTTACATCGTACCAATAGATGGATGGATTTCAACATTTAAAGTCAATTAGCCCCATTAATATTTGGATACATTATAACACCAGCGGTGCAAAACGACCATTGCAAACGTTGAGGTGCAAACCTTGCTGCTACTACTCCAACCTCACTTACACCCGCCATCCTTACACCCGTCATATCAGTGCTCAAGTCCTGACAAAGACAGGTACACGTATGATAGATTTACTTCTAGCTAGTAAAGAGGAAGAGATTGTAATGACTTATGGAAGCTATACAGCCATAAGACTGCCAGCCTTTCAGCACCATAGAAATGAACTAGAATTGAGATGGCCTACGTGAAAAGGGTTATAAAAATAGTTTACGTCGGATCTGACTTTTCTGGTTTTCTGGCTACTGGTTTTCACGACTAGGAATAACCTTATGGGCATAACACGTATTCGATATAATATTTTAGGTTGTGTAGGCCGGTTTATGGAGAAGTCATCCAAAACTAGCAAATCTCCTTAGAATGATTCAGACACGGGATTAATGCGTTTTAACCCAGAATTGTTTATATATGTAGTGGGAAAGCCCGTTATTGGTGTAAACAACTAGCTTTGAGGAGGGAAATAGTTAAATGCTTGGATAGCCATTGATTTGCGTTAGATTAATTTATACCAGCTAAAATAAAGCGGCAAAATAAACAATCCCATCACTGTCGCATGTAAACTTAATTTTGAAACTTTAAAATATCTTCTGACTTGAATAATGTGTAGGTATACATTAAACTGAAAACCAGAAAGGATCACACATATAAAGGTTCCGATTAACAGTTTAGTCACAAGATGTTCTGGGAGTGGGGGGATAGTGTTTAACGCCCGCTTTTACTACATGCGGCATCATAGGCGTGATCCTGATGGCTAGGATGGACCGCTGTTGAAAGCTGGTGGCTGCTCAACGAACCTTGGTGTTGAGATGAATGTCCATCACATGTTAGGGACCCTCACGCTAGCACGCACTACTCGCACGGGTTCCAACATATCCTTAGAATGTTCTCATTTTATCCCTTCCTTCAGATTATGTAATCGCTTTACAAATACGTTATTTAACATAGCTAATGAAGCATTGAGGCATTTTAACAAAAAATAGCAATTTTAAAAAAAATATACATTTTTAAAGATATTTATAATTTTTTTAGGAATTTCATATAAAGGTAATATAAAAGCTTTTACCAGCTGTTTAGAGCAATACATTTTGCATATGTACAAACATTCACAGCTTTGTCTATTATATTGTTTTAGAGAAGTGCATCAAAGGCTTAAAAAAAGTTTCCGCAAATGCAACAGAAAATACAAATCTCGATTCAAATCCCCATTTAAATGCCCTTAAATTTTGCAAAGACACATAAACTTTATAAGGACATACTCTAGAAACTAAATTGATTCATATTACGCATAAAACCAAAAATCGATTTTTTGAGCTATTTGTCTCTCCTGTATATCCTTAAAACCAGTATAATCGCGCGCGCTTACTCACTCGCATGTTTTGCGTCAATTTTGTATTTTTCATTACTAGGCAACAACAGTATCCATTATTGCCTGATAGCACGCCTACTTGGAAGTAAAACTTAGATAATACGCAGCTGAAGACATCAAAACACTCTGTAACTGGAGTTCATATACCTATATATTTATTTTGCATTCAATTCGTAAGTTGAATGCACATTCCTTATTGAATACTGCGAACGCGGACTGAATCTTAGAAAATAGGATTGGATCCATTTTCGTTGCATAGATACACCTACCCCATTGGAATAGTGTCAAAGAGTACTAAATTCTACTGTACTCATTGTAATATGCCAATCGATCGCCTTCATTTATTTCTAAAATCTTTGAAGTTTATAAAAACCTTTAGCTGTGCTGTAAATATAGTTAAAACAGTATAAAGGTGACATGGCTTACACAGAAACTTTCTAGCCAATCTTCTTCTTTAAAATGAAAACGAACTATCCGTTCCCATTGATCTTTACTTATTTATGTAGCCTAGCATACAGAACTACATTTCGCATGTTTCTTTCAAAGCACTGTTGGGAAATATACGTTTTGAGTCTATACTTTCCTAAGAACTTTTCTTGAAGAAACCTGTCAGAAAATAGTGCATTAATGGATACAATATGGCCACTTTACCATTTTCCTGTTAATGTTCCGTATTATTTACAGAACCGTTGAACACTAACCTAATAATGTTCCGGTATGGACTTGGGCTGTAGTAAACTGTCTTTCTTGGATACCTGCAGCTTGGAATGTTTCACAAAGTGTTGTATCTTTGAACCTACGTAAGGTAACCAGTCCATTGTGAAATTCCCTTTCTTGATTGGCAATGAGAACCTTTATTTGGTTACAAACACTGGAAAATCCAGCTGATTTTGCCTATGCTGCCTCATTTACGTCAATGTTTATGACCTGATAAATGGAAAATGCTCCAACAACAAGGAACAAAACTATTCAAGCCCAAATATTTTAAATATCAACACAATTTCCCACTTTCCTCCACATCCTGTTCTGTGTTCATATATTAAGAAGCGTATTCAAATTGGTTTCAATAGACATTGAATTTAATATGGAAAAGTGGATCGCATTGATTACTAAATGTGTACTCAAATCGATTTCAATTCTCCATGGAAACGTATAATTGTTGCCATGGTCACACAGGAAGCGGTATAACACACGTTTTTTATTCATCTCAGGGAAAAAATGACGGTTAATGTGTCGAAGGTTACTCGGGTAACTATAATTAAGCATCTAGTGTATTTAACCACGCTAAGTTGCAGAAAACTATATTTATAAACTAGTGTTTCCATTAGGAATGTAAGAATGGGCCATGAAACGACAATTTTTACTTCTACTTATAGTAAACAGAGGAAGTATTGCATTACACTAAAATTCCATACCGAGATTTCACGGAAATACATGCTTTGAGACTGAAGAAAGGCCCGTGACTGTGTATGTGCGAAGAGCAGAAATTGAAAAATCTGATGTGCTGCACTCAAATAACTTTTGAAGTCGAAATTGTGAACGCCATAGTTATGGCAGTAATGCCGCTTCACATAGCGATCGGCAAATCTGAAACATTACTTTGGTTGTGAATAAAAGTGATTCAACGTGAGTTCTGGCTTTTATGTGAAAATACTCACGCATACCCAGAAATTAAGGTCCATGCAGAGCAGCCGCGGCACAGAAGACATCTGAGAAGCAGCATTTCGCTTAGTATAGCGGAACGAGAGTAAGGAATCAGTAATACCGCGTCACTTTCTCCACTCTTGTACTAACCATTTTTACAAACCCTATATCTTCTTCGTGTTAATTAACATAGACATTTTCAGAAATTATCTTATTACTTATTGCCTTATAAGTGCAACGAGAATATGAGAATACAGTAGGCCTTGAGCGATAATCAAATCGTTTAAACCTTTGAGATTCCGTTCTCCTTGCACGCCCCCCCCCACAAAAAAAAAAAAAAAAAAAAAAAAAAAAAAAAAGAGAGAGAGAGAGAGAGAAAGAGAGAGAATAACTATCTTTCATTTGATGAAAGTTTAAGTATTTCAAAACTCGCACAAATGACAAGGAATATCTGCAAAATGGTTCACTCCACAAACAAATTTATTTGGAGATAAATTGTGTTGTAGCAAGATCTACATTTTGTACAGTAAGATTTGGTCTATCTCTTACGGTTTACGAGTTATTCAAAAGTCATCAATAGTAAACAGAACTACATAAGTTCTAGCCAGAAAATTCAAAATATATAAATTTAGTTTGTCATAAAAGTATCTTAAACACATGACATTTTAATCAAAATCATTATAGCCAGTTTCGAAAAAAATTCCATCTAAAAGATAGTTTAGGGTGGAGAAATTTTCTAGAAAATCTGCGTGTCGCATCCTTGAAAGACATTAAACTTAAATACCAACTTTGCTTTTTAACTGACATTTCGTTTTTGAGTTATGCTGTCTAGACTGACAACACACACAGACACACACACACACACACACACACACGCGCACGCACGCACACACACACACACTTACACACGGAACGTTTTCTAAAAACACTTTTTGGATTCAGGGGGCCTCAAAACGTATATTTGTGGTGAAATCTCGACATCGAATTTTTGGGTAAACACCTGATTCCAAGTCACTAATGAACAGATGTTTGTTGCATAAGATGTGAAAGTGTTTTCGTAAATCAAACACAACGAACATTTAACCAACCCGCCACTGCAACACAATGCATAGCTGGGGGTTAGAGTGTATAGAGGAAGGAGGTAAATCCAACCTCCCCTCCTCGTTGGACATCGCTGCTATATATGGGTCGTCTTGTAGTGGTGTTAAGTTGGTCAGAGGTAGTTTGCAATGCAACATTATTGGGTTAGTAATGCGACATTATAACGACATTAAGTTAACAGGTGTCTTGTGAGTAGGCGAAATCAGTGGAGAGGCGAAGTCAGTCTCGGATTTGTCTTGGTTTGGGTTAAGGTGGTTGGATGGTGTGTACAAGTACCTTGGTTAACGCTTGGCCTCTCATCACAGCTAATCAAATGAGGAGAGGGGGGGAAAGCCTCATTTGAATACGACACTAACTGAATTCCTCCTGTCGGTACCGTACCGTAGCAGAGTAGAGAGTAGCTGTGAATGAGCCGATATTCGTTTCGCCCATTTACATCAGCCTCGTCTAACGAACGGCCAAGAACTAGCTTGGTCCACGTGCTCGGCACGTGTACAGCCTACTAATCTTTATAGCACGTGCTGCGGCGGTGGCGGCGGCGGCGGCAATTTTATGCCCGAGAAATTACATACATACGTGCTGCTCTGTTGATATCCAACCCTGTTAACGAGCAATGACACTGCTTTTTATAAACACAACAAACCACGGTGTATCAAAAATAATGTGCAACCTATTCCACAACAAATCATTTACTGACAGTTGACATTCACGCTTTGCCATCTATAAAATTAATAGTATTATAAAGAGAGGAACATTGTGTGTGTGTGTGTGTGTGTGTGTGTGTGTGTGTGTGTGTGTGTGTGTGTGTGTGTGTGTGTGTGTGCGCGCGCGCGCGCGCGCGTAGGGTAATTTTTAGAACCACTCAACCGATTTAGATAATTCTTTCACTAAGGAAGAACACAATTCTTTCTAATCCCATTTCATAAATTATACATATTAAAACGTATTTACAAAGTCCTTGTCCAAGCGATTTTATATCGTTTACTGGCGGGGTAACGCATCAATAAGGGGGAAAAGAGGGGAGGTAGATGCCTTTGCTTTTGCTGAAAATGATCCAATTGAAACATATTTAAAATCTCTCTCTCTCTCACACACGCGCAAACACATAGACACAAATTGTCACATGTATGATGGCGAGGAAAACTTTGATTATACATATAGGTGCTTAAAACTGCTAATTGAAACCAAATGAAAACACCCTTAAGTGGTCGCGCGGGGTATTCAAAACACCCCACTCATCCTTATCGATGTACAGGAGTGTACCTTCAGGTTCTTTGGTAACTTTCTAGGAAGTAATGTGCGAGCCTTAAGTAAAAATAGAATCAATAATGGAAGCCCGAATTCCAAGAAAATACACAATATACCTTGGGGTGTTGTCAACACCCCGCGCGACTCTTTACATTATTGTGCGCTGAGAAAGCTTACAGTTATATTCCGTAACAGCTGCTTGTCTATTGTCACTGTGTGTAGTTAATTCAGCAAGGATCCTTATGGAATAGAACAAGAAAGAATGTAGAAACTTATGCAAGAGGTATTAGATGAGTAAAAAAGTTTATTTGCACTGTCCCAGCCATGAGTCTAAAGCACATGAAAAGTGTTATGATAACTTTACAGAATAAATGTTTAGTGACACGTGTAATGGCTTAAATCAGTACTACAGAATAAAAGACTACCAAAAACAAATAATTGTACCAAAGATTGTAAGAAAATAGGATATTTTATATGTACTTCAAGAAAAAGTAATTTGCTACTTTATTAATATAAAAAATACACTCATATATGGTAAGGTAACTGGGGATATTTCATTCCTAGCGATGTAGTATATGTTGCGGTCACAATTTAGCAATTAAGACACAGCAAAACAAAAGAAAATGGAATCTGTTTACAACCCCACGATACACATGCGATTAATAATACCAAATATTTTAATAAGACTCATATTAGAATTATATTTATTTATGCCAACAAACTTACTGTTGTGTTTCTTTAAGCACACAAGCCGTGTGTGGGCAATGTTTGAGACATAAAATTAGAACTGAAAAATTCAGTGTCATAGCCGGGATTTAAACCACAGACCCTCCGCTTAACAGGCGGGTGCTCTAACCATTAAGCTGCGGTGACAACCTGCCAGAATGACACTGAATTCTCCAACCAATTCGTATTTCTCCCGGTAAACCACAAAGGCAGTCTCACATCAGAGACAATTACCCCAATGGCGACTTACTATCATAAGTGGTTCAAATCCCAGCTGTGGCATTGAATTTTTTAGTTCTAATTCTACCTCTCTTATATTAGAATTTTTTCCTTTATACTTTAGTAGGACATATCTACTAAAAAATTGCACAAAGGAAAAAAAACTTCCAATAGACAGTAGTAAATCGACATTTTTAATCAACAGCATATAAGATTGTTTTTCTCGATGATTGCAAACTATGAGTGTTCTCCAAAAAGGTTAACTTGGTAGCCTGGGAGTGCAGCTCTACCTTTCATGTCGTTAAATAACTACGAAATCAAAGAGAAGGTACAAAGAAAATGTGACCAACTGTAATTATCTAACAAGCCAATGGATTTATTCCCATCGATAATTGCTCAACAGACAAAGAGTATTTATAGATTATGCAGAATTTTTGGAACTTGGAAGACTGTCAGGGGAAGCTTAAAAAAGTCAGACATTCCACCGAAGTTTCACGTTTTTTACGTGAATATGAGCAGCTCTTTCATCCGTTATAAGAATAGCTGAAGCAGTACAAAATTAAAGGGGTAAAAGGGAGAATTCACCATAAACATCATATAGAAAGTCGCACAAATAGTTTCAAAAGAACAAGGAGTACTAAATAAATTTAATTTGTCACTAAGCTATCTCTATAATGATGTGCAGCTATTTAATAACATTCTAAAATCTGAAATCCATAAATATGACTGATGTTTTATTTGATTACCGTGGGACAGACAGTTCCCATTTTTTTCCTTGACTGAAGATTAAAATACAAAATTATACGGGAAATAGCTTATCGGCAGTTCCCAAGAATTCAATACACTAAACTGCAGACATTATACCAAAAAGCAGTACTGTCAACCTACATAGAAAAAGCATTATTTCTAACCTCAAATATCACAGAGTAACATGCTTTCAAACGATAATAATGCTTAAACATCGTTATTGCATAACACAACCTACTCACCTTCAGCAAATCTTGTTCTGCAATAACACTTTTGGATAAAGTCACTTCCGAGCGCTAAATATCGTAACATATTTAATGCACTGCTGTGTTGTAAACACAAAAATAACAGTAGCTATAACTGGATACACTGCTCTAAAACAACTCAAGACAAAACCACGCAAACACGAGCAATACAATGGCATCCACAGATTAATAAATTAGGCGGTACTAATACAACCTACCAGATGGAGTATGAGTATAATTCCATAGCCAGGATTTGAACTACGGATCTTCCAGTCCCTGTCCGGTTGCTAGACTCAAACCCTCATGGCGACTTACTATGTGTATTTGTATAAAACCGGGAGATCTATGGTTCAAACACTGAGTATGGCATTAAACTTTTCAGTTTGAGTCTACGTTTTCAATTCTAGTTGTTTTTTTTTTAATAATATTTGAACATTTGTACTTAATATATACCTTTTTAGCGCATGTTTAAATTTCACAATTTTTATGCTGTGTCCTTTTTGACATTCTTAAATATGATACAGACAATTACTTAACAGAAATTATGATATAAGAAATTAAAGTAATATTTTAATTTTGAGTGAAAAAACTATGGCTTGCTGAAGGTAGTATTTTCACCTAATTTTAAATACATTTTAATATTGTGTGACATACAATATTTTATCTGCTACTAGAACATAAACCAGAGTTATAATGATTATAAATAAACTAAAATTCATAGCAGATAATTTAAGTGTGCACGGAGAAGGGAGAAATATTTATTTCTGAAGACTTTCTAACGTATGCTAAGAATGAAGTATATTTATTGGCTCTTAAAAATCTCATAATTAGTATTACTTTAGGTATAACAAAAATAAACAACATCGTAGAAATAGATTGAAATGTTTAATTTACTATTGTGGTTAAAGTGAGTAACGATAGTTTATGCTGCAGTGGTGGATAAATAAAATAAATGTATATATTATAATTCATGGCAAAACTTTCATAACAGAGTACATTTATTTTCCTGTTATTAGAACCTATTGCGTTAACGACACGATATTGCGTTAACCGCGGAGGTTCTTTTGCCTCACTCTTTATCTCATTCTGTCTCATTCCCTCTCCCTCGCGCTCCCCTATCTCTGAGCAATGTATGCATATCCATGTGATGCTTAAAACAGATAAAAACTGCTTTATGTGTTGCTAATATTTAGAAGTTCGGTATCACAGAAACTGCCTGCTTGTGGTGGTTCCCATAACAGCCAAAAACAACATTAAAATACGCAGATTTAATCGATCCTGGCGGTAATGTCTGTGGCTCGCATTCGGATGTGCGCGGGTTCAAATCTCATTTGCCAGCCAGTCTGAATAGGATTCTTTCATAGTTTCTCTAATTTGGTATCATGTTGAATGTTTCACCTCTAAATAAATAGAAATAAAAATAGTTGGCACAGGAAGCCAACTACACAACTAAGTGCATCTGTGCTGCATCGTAATGAATAATGTGCACACAAAAACCAGCCGAGATTCCGCCAAAAACTCAACAACAAAATTAGAAGGTAGAGGAAGACGGTTACACAACTAACTAATAATTCATTTCCCCAAGCAGGTGATGCAGGAAGAAAACTATTCAACTAAGGTCACCTTTACAGTATTGGTAATGAATGAAACATTAATTACTTTATGTACATGAATAGTGGTATAATTGTTGACAACTATAAATAACACTTGCCAGAAGAGATACCTACAAGGCATTAGGAGTAGGTATAGACACCTACAACTATTTTAATAAATATGCACCTACTTCGATGTCCTAATAACCTCTCCATCTAACAGTTTTCCCACAAACCAATCTCATAGTGTACTACCTGATGTTTTTTGCATGGTCGTAACTACGCCGCGAAATGAACAACGCCTGTCAGTATAGATTATTCGTTTTCTTCCACTTGTTCACACCTCAGTGCGTGAGTTGCGGGCCTAGGTCATTGGCATTGCGCTTCTTGGGGAAAACAAATACGTATACCTAGCTGTTGTGTGCTTGAAGATAGGCAGGTACTAACCAATTTGAAAACATTCATTCAAAACTGCCATATTTGGCTTCAGTGTAGCTTTGTCGTGTTTTCGATTGGTTTTTTAACTAAGACAAGGTAAGTGTCGTAGATGATGAGTCTGGTAGAGCTATTGGCGACGAATGTTACCTGATATTGGTCACCTGAGGGTGAAGAAACTAGACGTGCTGTTTCTGGTATCGAACAGTCATCCTTCGGAGGGCATAAGCATTACACCATGCAATCACATCGAACAGTATTAATAGAATAGACATATCCATTCAGTTAGTTTACGTTTTACAAACAGTAGAAGTTCAGAATTTAATTGAAACCTTCAATGTTAACATGTATAGAGAATGCGCGAGATTAGGTCAAGAATGCGAAATCGCTTAGTATAAGAAGTGGGTGATTCGACCATTACTAGAGGCCTGATCAAGTAAAAAAGAGTTGTATTTTTTGGCTGACACAAAATTTAATGGCGGGTTGCTAACACAACATGCAATCATAGGGTTTGAATAGTTAAGCAAGCTGTGAAATCACAGTGTAAAGCCATTGATATAAATATCATTTACGCAGACATTTATTAGCACAACACGAAACAAAATAGCAATGGTCAGCTATCAGCCGCCATTAAATTTTGTGTCTGCCAGTGCCAAAAACGATACTATAATTACGTCATTAAGATTGAGAGCTTCGTTCATTGTATTCATCAGTCCTCCAGTTACAAAATGATTAAAATCTTGCTAAAGATAAATCAAAAGTGCAGTCTTCCAGTATCACTGAAGATAGGTATATAGTATTTTAATAAAGAATCATCAGCTGAAAAAAAAAAGAAAACTCCATAACTTGAGCACCTTTTAGTAAAACAGTTGCTTTGTTCGTGACCTTATTGAATTTGATTGGAATTTCATACCTAATAAAATAATTTCTTCCAGAGGACGTTTGTCAACTTCTCTGACATATTTTTGTGATGTGTCCACTTTATGATACCTAAGGTGGGTCTAAACTGGGATGTCAGCTGAAGTCTAGGGTTTATTCTCGGTTTTTTTCTAATCGTGTAAAATGACTATCAGCTCATTGGACTCAGTGAGTTAATTTGAGCATAAATTTATATTTAGAACAAAGATTGCTAAAGCAAAATAAAGATGTGTATCTGCTTATATTTTCAATTTAAATAAATATTGACTCTCAAGAGCAAAGAGAGAAAAATATGTTAATGAGATTAGCGCTGAGCAGTACAGGAAGCTTATAACCAGCGCAAATAATACGGTGATTATTTCGATTCCCAATTTTGTTCAATTAAATATATAAATATAAAAGAAAAAATGTTAACATTTTTGGAACCGTTACACGAAAAGATGGTTTTGTTGTTTACGTCATCAAACAGAAAAAGATTCTGTAATTGCATTCTGACAAGGAAAGTAATGTATTCAAATTGTCTAATGTCTTAACAAAAGCAAAAAATTAAATGGTGTGTTACATTCACTTAACTTTCTCTATTCACCATCATTACGTACTCTCTGTGAATTATTGTAGCTTATTTTTCCATCTACTTCAGGTTAATTGGGATAAAAGTTTGTACAAATGCTTTCGTTATACATGCCACTGTGACTTAATGACCGCCAAAAAATCTCTCTGCACCTCTGGTCTGTCATATAATTTATCGTTGAGCGAATGTGACCATTTCATTGGCTATTTTAGGAAATGTGCCCTTGCACCGTGGCCTAAAATAGTTACTGAAATGGCCACAAATGTGACATAGGCCGCAGGTGCAGAGAGATTTTCTATGGCGGCAATTGTACAAGAGAATACAGAAGCCTGAACTAATAGTCAAATCTGTGAGCGCTGGCATACAAATTCTATACTATTTCCATGACATAGCAAGAAACAATTGAATGGTGACGACTTAAAAAAATGTAAAAGTAATTGAAAAATTCAAACAAATAGTAAGGAACATTTCTTTAAGGGACTAAAATATATTTCAAATAAATTGTGATTTTAAAGATACTTGACTTTCTTGTGTAAGAAATTTTGTCTATCTTTATGATTTACCAGTAATACAAACTTATACAAAACTAATTATGAAGCGAAAGTACTGTTCCAGAAAATGTCAGATATTCATTTTATCAGTTTATAAATATTTTAATGGCATAATAAAAATAGTCACACAATTTTTGACAAAAGAAAATATTACGAAATATTTTCCACGGAAAAGGTTGGGCTCTTTTTTTTTTTTTTTTTTTTTTTTTTTTTTTTTTTTTTTTTTTTTTTTTTTTTTTTTTTTTTTTTTTTTTAATCTTCGTGTCGCATCCTTGGAAGACGCTGAACTTAAGTAGAATATTTCATGCTATACTGTCCACAGACATATACACACATTTTCCTAAAATTATTTCAAGGGACCTCAAAACTTTAATCTCGATATAAAATTTAGGATGTAATATACTACATCTATAGGTAAAGGTAAGTGGTAAAGAGTGTAAAACACTAATTTAGATGGTGGTATCTACATTTTCAAACTATGAAACATTATTTAAATTCCTAGTAATTATTTTAGGGAAATTTAATTATGTGATCTTATTTGGTTTGTTTATGGTCTGCCTGTATAATTTTATTTATCACTAGATTTTAATTATTTTCAATTTTTAAGTTTATAATAATTGTAATTTTGTAATTAAAGAGCTGTTTTGTTGTATTTTCAATGCACTAATATTTATAACATAATCTTAGTGCTATTTTAAGACAGCATCAAATATAGAATCTAGGAAACGAAGTAAAAAATGAAGTCTTTAGAGAAACCAAAGGATGTATTACACTTTTATGACCAATTGTGACTATCCAATCGCTAACAAAATCGTATCGGAAATAATTTAGCTTTAGAAAAAACATATCTATACAACGAATTTAAGAAATAAATATGCCTACTCCTGAAAGAAGGTCTGAGATTATAACATCGAGACAAGGCCCGGAAATTGTACTGTAGGGAAGTAATATACAAATAATGCGCCACTCATCCAGGCAAGTACTTATACATACATATGTTGCGGGATAGTTTAGCTTAGGCGCAATTTCAAACTCAAACTTTGGGTTGAGCTATAGTTCACTTTTCAACGCAGATGGAGGCTCGAAAAAGGTCTCATTTGTGAAAAAATGAGCTAGACCTTAATGGCAGAGACAAGGGTGTTAATGCTACATCAAATATGCATATCTCGTGAAATATTCATATGGTGTCATTTCAGAAAAGTGGAGAAATAACATCTAGGCTGTGGTCTAATTAACTAAGAAAAGTGACCTTTATACAGTTCTTTCGTAGTGCTTAAGTATTGTGATGATGATGATTAATAATAATAATAATAATAATAATAATAATAATAATAATAATAATAATAATAATAATAATAATAATAATAATAATAATAGTAATAGTAATAGTAATAATAATAATAATAATAATAATAATAATAATAATAATAATAATAATAATAATAATAATAATAATAATAATAATAATAATAATAATAATAATAATAATAAAAATAAAATAGTAATAATACATAAATAAATTAATAATTAATTATTAATAATTAATTATATTCAGGATGGAAGTGAAATCATCTGCCAGACTTAAACAGCAAATTTCTCATGTTGTGAATAACAAAGTCTATTACCAAAATGTTGAAAAGTTTATAGTTGTCTAGAAAAAATATTTTTCTCAAAAAAATTTATCATCACCTGGCTGAATTACTATTGATTGAAGGTTCTTGATCTATGGCTATATTCATAGAAAATTGAATAAACGACAACTTTTTCCTTTGGCGTATTTCAATAGATCCAACGGTTTTTGTGTAAATTAAATTTTAAAAACCCAAAATTTATTGCAACAAAAAGGCAACAAATTGTGGGTTCTTTTAACTATCTTAACTATCTTGAAATGGAACATCGTTATTCATTTTTATATGTTAAGTGTGCAAAGAGAACGGAATCTCAAGGCTTTAAAAGATTTGACTATCGCACAAAGCCTACTGTATTCTAATACTCCCCTTACACCAACAAGGAAATAAGCAATAAGATAATTTGTACAAATGTTAACTAATACGAAGAAGATATAGGAATAAGAGTTTGTAAGAATGGTTAGTACAAGAGTAGAGAAAGTCATGTGAGTGCGACACATCAGATTTTTCATATTGTATTTCTTTATAGAAAAATTACGTTCGTTTTGAAAGGCGTGAAGCATATATTTCTAAAACACTATTGTATTTACAGAAATGAGGATTCTATAGGAGTTCATGAACCGAAGAATTTCATACATTGTTATCAGAAAGTGACAATTAATGGCACCAATTCATATAAACAGGATTCCGTTATTGACTTTGCCCTACTCATAGTACGTATTTTACTATACATAATCTCAAATTATATGAACTTCATATCGTACACCCAAATAGGAAAACAGAAACATGCTATTTTGCATTAAGAGAAAGCTTCAAGATGAAAAACGATTGTTTTTAAGACGGCTAATTATCCAAATGGGAGACCTAACTGGCATATTTCAATTTTATCTACATTTTTCGCGGAAAATATCGTTTTTAATGTTGATTATGATATAGTTGTTGCACTGTAACATACAAAATTAATTAGAAATACAAAGGAATTCACAATATATTCAAAGAAAAATTATTATATACCTTTAATTCGTCGTCAAACATGTTAAACATACTGCATTTTTAACAGAATCATTAAAACGATATGAGGGATTACAAAATAACGATCATTTTCAATGTAAAAGCTAGCTTGGGATGCGGAAATGTTATTGAAAATGGCATTCTTAGACAATTTCTGACATAGATCCGACTTATCTCGGCATCACAGAATTATAGTTAAACTTAAAATTATTTAACTATAGTTAAAGTTAAATACCTACTTAGAAATATTAACTTTTTCATTAAATTCATAAAAATATTTAATTGAACCCTAGTATCGCAACTATAATTAGAAAAGCTGCTACAACTTTTGGACTGATAGGATAAGGAATCAATTTATTAATGAAGGTCATTAAACCACTTTGCGTTTTTGCGTTTAGCTCTTCACAGACATACCGCCGGGCAGACCGAACTCCTGATAATGTTAAGGCTTATGTCGCAATTAATAAAGATTGCGCGCGTTTCGCAATTTTTCTTGCAGAAATATTTTTTGCATAGCGATAATTCTAAGCCCCGGATATAGCTATCGTCCTGGACTGGAATCGACAGAAAACCATCCAGATGTCTGGATGCCTGAGTTGTGAACTGTTTATTTCCTAATAACCAAATAAAAGCATTTAATATGAAGATAAATTCTTATAATTTGAAACCCACTGAATCCACGGATATCATTTTTAGGAAAAGATCAGAGAGAGAGAGAGAGAGAGGGGGGGGGGGAGTGTGTGTGTGTGTGTGTGTGTGTGCGTATGTCACAACTTAACTAAAAAACAAAGTCAATTAAATACCAAACTTGGCATTAACTTCAGTAGTTTTCAAAGATGCAACACGAGGATTTTCAAGAAAATCCCCCTTACCACAAACTATCTTTTACATGGAGCATTTTTAAACATTTTGATTTTCTCAAAAACGACTATAACGATTTTGATTAAAATATCATATATATGTGCTCAAATTACTAGAAGCAATCTTATGAAAATGTAAGAAACTATTAATTACAAATTAAAGTAGTATATATTTTACAAAATTAAGACCGCGAGAAAATTAGATTAAAAAAGTGATGGCAAAAATCGGACTCGCGAGGCTTTTGCACTCGTAGGCAGCGCTCTTCACTGGCTGGTTGTTCATTTGTTTTTCACATGCTGAGTGTGTGTTGCATAATTGGTGACTCGTAAAAGGAAGGGGTTATCGCCAGCCCTGGGTTAAATAACCCAATGTGTTGTGTACCTCACGATACAACAATGATTTTAAATTGAACACAATGGGTTTTTAGTAGCGTTTAACACTGGTTTTTACTATAAATGGTAGCACAGGTGTGGATGATGTATGAAATGAAATCATAATTGGAATACGACATTAGGGAAGGGCACCTAAGTTTAGGTTTCCTCTCCGATATTGGACAGTTAGAGAAACAGGCAAAACTTGAGGATAAAATAATTCTGGGACTTTAGTCCTCGCGGAGTTTGAACCACGGAGCTCTCGACTGCAAATCTCACAATTTACCATCTTGCTCGACGATAACAATAATTGTTTGGTTACATAGGTACATATGACGCCTGCATATATATTACGTCTGTTGTGGTCAGAGGTGGGGAACACAGCGGTCGGGCGGTAAGCCCGGATGTTGCGCTAGGGGCACATACATATGTGGAAACAACTTTTACATGTTTAATCTGGTAATGAGTTCTTGCAATGGAATTAAATGCAATCTCTCGAGTAGATATTCCGTCACTTTGGAAAGTACAAACATGCAAAAAACGAGAAAAAATTTTACAAAAATTAAATTGTAAGAAGTCCAATCAGTACGAGAGAAATTCACAGATTATTTACAGAAAGTTCAAGGTCTATAATATTTAATTCATTAAATTAATAATTCAATTGTTATATTTTAATCGTATATGAGAAAGCATATTCGAGCAAAAAAACATTTTTTCACATAAAAGGGTGAGAGAAATTTCAACAAAATCTTGCTTAAACAGTGATAGAATTTGGTACGCGGGTATGCGGGTTGATCTTTATTCTATTTTTCGGTTTTGAATTAGACTGTTCGCGAAGACACAATCGCGCGCGGCTCTTTTCCTTTGTTCTTACAATACAAGGCACCATAGGTGAGGAACACGTCATGCGTGCAATTAAATCATATTTGGAAAGGAAATGGTCCAGATCTAAGTTAAGGCACCTCCCCGGCATTTGCCACTTCTGAGGACTGAATAAAACCTGGAAAAGCCTCAGTCAGGGACAAAGGCCCTGGTGGGATTTGAACCGTGGATCACACGTACTGTGGAGCCACCTCCCTAGCTCGACCCTTTTCTAAAATAATTTTTCCGGAAAATACAGGGGACCTCAAAACGCGTATTTTCCGTGAGCCTGGAAATTGCTGTAATAAATACCTTTTCTACCCACCCTACCTCAGTTGTCTTTGCATGGTCAAGACGGGTAAAGTGAATACCTCGGAAATGATTAACTCTACTCCAATATAAATATTATATAATCTTAAGTAAATTGTATATACATGTTAATGTATTTTTCAACCTTTTCAATGTGAATTATGGTAAAAGCTCAGCTATTAAATATATTTAATTTGTGCACAACATTTTTAAATCCCTAATTCCTGAAATTTTCTAGAACAAGTCGAGATAAAAGTAATGAACTGTGGTCCAAGGAGTAATCTGAATTGAGAAAAATGCTGTAAAGGAGGAACTGAGAAAAATGGATTGTGTAGTTTAATCTGTGGTTTACGTAAATTATACAGGACTGATTAAATAGCCACTTGTATCTTTAAAACTGTCGAATAAAAAATAAAACATTTCGACATTTTATCTCAAATTTTCCAACGCATTGCCTTTA
Source organism: Tenodera sinensis (assembly GCA_030765045.1). Taxonomy (NCBI): domain Eukaryota; kingdom Metazoa; phylum Arthropoda; class Insecta; order Mantodea; family Mantidae; genus Tenodera; species Tenodera sinensis. The sequence continues at coordinate 17,397,514 of CM060973.1, read as the reverse complement.
CATAGCTACTGCAAACCAGGAGGAATAAAGACAAACTAGTTATAGATATGACATTGGTTTATCATTTTACAAACACAGTGTATAAAAAGTAAGTTTTTTTCACAGATACAGGCTTTAAGTTAACGTCCAAATATTTGCTTTCCAAAATTTCTACTTATTTTAAACCCTTCGATCGGAGAAATTCTGAACCTAATTATGAATTTATTATAAACCTAAACTTATTCACTATCTAAAATTGTATTTCTCTGGTTGATCTATTAAAGTTATCTGGCTGCATACCGCTATCTTCAATGAGTGATAATTTTAAAATTGTTAGTGTCACAAGGGTTAAAGGAGAAATGTATTTTGTATTGACCCTGAAACAATAAGGTATTGGCTGGTATTTTTGAAAGTGCAAAAGAAAACGCTTCTACCACATTTCACTCAAGGAAGAAACATTTTATCAATTATTTAATGCTTTTTTAATTAAATATAAATGTTTTAAATATGATGTTTTAGTCTGAGTAGTTTTATACTTGGGCTTATGTTCTGAAGACAATGCAGTCCTTAAATTTTGTGTAGGTATAATTGATACTATTCTCCCTTTTTAAGAGAATTTACAATAGTTCTTTGCCACTGTGAATTGTAGGGATATCTACGAGTATTAATATTTCCATAGTTTTCCCAATGAATGTCACAAAACAAAATGTTTGTTAAAGTACCTATTTAGTGTTTCAGTTATTGGATGTGCATTGTTAATACACTCAACATAAGTGCCACATATACTTGATTTAGTATAGGTACCCAACACTCTCTCAGGTATCTGTGGAGAGAAGCTGGTTTTGTTGTTATTATCTTTACATATTTATCTTTAATTTTTAGTTTTCTTTACCCTTATACAGAGAAAATAAAATAATTTAAATGGTGGAAATAAATCTAATTATCTCTATATTTCTACTGCCCAATAAACAGGATCATCCACAATGATGTTTACATTAATTAAGAGTACAATTAAAAGAAAGGAATAATAGGAATAAGGGTCGGTCACAATTTACTTGAAACGTATTTTTACTTTCTCTGCTGGTAAGTAGAAGAAAGTATTGTATTCCACCCAAAAATTCGATGTCGAGATTTCACCGGAAATATATGTTTTGAGACCCCTGAATAAAACAAACTCTTTTAGAAAAAGGTCCGTGTGTGTGTCAGTCTGTGGACAGCATAACTCAAAAACGAAAAGTCGGTTAAAATCAAAGTTAGTATCTAAGTTTAATGCCTTTTAAGGACGCGACACAAACTTTTGAATGAAATAGCCCCTCTCTAAACTACCCTTTACATGGAAATTGTTTCGAAAATTTTGATTTTCTTGAAGATGGCTCTAACGATTTTGATTAAAATGTCATATGTTTAAGATATTTGTATGATAAATAAAATGTATATTTTGAATTTTCTGGCTATAGCCTATATAGTCCTGTTTTGTTTGGATGACTTTTGAATAACTCGTAAGAGATAGACAAAATCTTACAATACAAATGTAGGTCTCTCTAAAACACACAATTATGTCTGAATAAATTTTTTTGTAGAGTGAACCATTTCGGAGATATTCTTTGTTATTTGTGTCAGTTTCGGAAAACTTAAAACTTTCGTGAAATGGAACATCGTTGTTCATTTTTTTTCTGTGTTAAGCGTGCAAAGAGAACGGAATCTAATATTCTTCTTACACCTACAAGCAAATAAGCAACAAGATAACTTGTACAAATGTTTATCTCAACTAACACGAAGAAGATATAGAAATAAGAGTTTGTACGAATGGTTAGTACAAGAGTAGAGAAAGTCATGTGAGTGCAACACATCAGATTTTTTGACACACTCTTCACATCTAAGAACGTAAATGTGCCAGCTGATTCGTAAATATTAAACTATATAATCAAACGAACAGGTACTTAGCATTTAAATAATTCAAATTATAAATTTGAAAGCAATATTCCATAAATTATATTCACTCCTTAGTAAATATTAGATCACGCGGTACTTGTTTTCACATTTAGATAGCTGTCTTCTAAAATATTTATTAATGTTAAAAGTTATTTTGTTTCTCCTTGCTATTTTTGGTTTAGTTGTTTATATTGAAACAACATTCACTGCGATGATTTACCGATCAGAAGTAATATTGGAATACACAACATTATATACAATGTATAATAACATCAATTAAGCATTGTTGAAGATCTTTCTTTGACAAACAAACATTTTAGGTGTAGGTAAGTGTTAACTGATCCATTTCTCGAATTCCTTAACATTAACCTTAATAATTAATATATCGACACACTTTATATAGTTTTATGGTACTAACTTAATTTTAAATAATTAAAATATGAAAGGAATACTTATAATCATATATTAAGATATAAGTGTGATGAAATGCTCTTTTCTAAGGTATAGAAAATATAGATATTTAAAATATGTTGAAGTCATGGAAATTATTTCATATTCCTTATAATTGCTAATATTGATAACACATCCAATTTGAAGACATATTTAAGTAGTTATTCATGTTAAAATGTTACAAGGTTTCCGTTGATAAACCCACAGATATAGCAGTATTATATACCAAATTGCTATAAGCAACTACCCAAGAAAAATACCCAGGAAATATTTTATCCTTTGTGATAAACTAACCCCAATTATTGACAGTGACGTAGAAGCGTGGTGAGAGATTAAGGCCTATCTTTAACACACTCGCCATATTTAATTCTCCCCCACTGCTTTTGAAATATCCTCTTCGGAGTGCAGATAAACAGAAACAAATGTGTACGCACATCGATTTACTTTTGTTTCTTTTTACCACATGCATACTAGGCAGAGAAGCTATGGCATTACACCCAAAAATTCGATACCTCCATTTCATTGAAAATAGAGTTTAGGTCTATGAACACCCCGTCTAAAGCATTTTTAGAAAAAGGTCCGTGTGTGTGTTTGTGCGTGTTAGAAAGAGAAAACCGAAAAGTCGATTAAATATCAAATTTGGTATTTAAGCTCAGGATACGACACGAAGATCCTCAAGAAAATCTACCACCCCAAACTACCCTTTACATGGAAACGTTTTTGAAAATATTTTTCTCTGAAACAGCTCTAACGATTTTGATTAAAATAACATATATTTAAAACATTTTCACAACGAATTAAATGCATATATTGAATTTTCTGGCGATAATATCTGAAGTTCTCTCCATTCTGGATGACTTTTGCGTATCTGCTAAACCGTAAGAGTTAGACAAAATCTTACTACACAAGAATGTATATCTTGCTAAACCGCACAACTTATGTCAAATATTATACTTATTTTAGAGATAACCATTGGTTTGAATTTTAATTATTTATATGTTCTGGCCATTCAAAGAGAATGGAATGTGAAAGCCATTAGATAGTGACCAGCTCTTAATAGATTTGACTATCGCTATGTAATAGAACTGTTTGCACAAATATCTTGATTAACATGCACCTACTAGATAGAATACGAATTTGTAAGAATAATTTATTGAACAACAGGTCGAGAATACGCTAGTCGGGTTGATGGGTGGAATTGTGTTTATATATTTATTTACACGGCTGGAACTGTGGTTGTAGGGGCCTATCTTCCACTATTCAGGCAATACGAATAATAATAAAATTTACGTTAATTACTGGTAGTCAAAACCAGGCTAAGAACTTAAAGCGCATTAACAGTGCAACCTATTCTTGATATGTACTTAAATACTAGATGATCTTGTTTTTTTTTAGCGCTGTCAGTAAGGCAGCTGATTGCACATGGGGGATCCATATTCAATTCTTTGGCATTTCATATACCTACTGTTCTCTCTAAAAATAATAGGAAATAGCACATATGTATCAATTTGCCAAACTGGGAATATGTATTTTTTTACATTAATATTCTCTATAGGTAATCAAAGAGTGTTAAATAGTAATGGATTTTAAGTGGATACGCCACTGAAAACGCTGTTCATTTGGCTGAAGAGTTAAGCTGAAGTTTCTATTGTGTAAAAATTCAATAGTTTTAAATTTCATTTCGCTGTCTTTGTTGTTCATTATGCACATGTTTTTATATAATTTTGCTGAAACTTTGCTTTAAGAGTCAATTAATAAAAATTAATAAAAATATAATGCTATGGGCAATTTATAAGAACTTTTAATTTTTAAATTTTCAGAATGTGTATGAAGCATTTTTAAAGAGCAAAAACAATGAGAAAAATTTCCGTAAACTATAAATATAAAATGGAAAGAATTTTAAATCCAGGTACTTAGGTTGTTGAATATAAGAATAGATAAGCATAATATCAAATAAAGAGGAATTTTGAAGTTATAAATTCTAAATATTTTTGGACGTGCAATCTTAGATTCATCCTTACTAAATTTTCACAATATTTCTTGGGTGCATTCCTTTAAAGATAAATATTGGGAATGTAATAATAACAGTTTCTTCATATCAGACTTTCATTTACATAAAATACACGTATTAATGCACACGATTTTAAAATTCATCTATGTAAAAAAACTTGCTCTTTAAAAGTGACCTTTCGGATTATTTAATTCATTTAAATACATACAGCATATTTTAGTTATGGACGTGAATTCAGTTTTCACATATCTTCGAAATGCGTCACAAATCGTGAACTAAACTGGTGAGATGAATATTACTTGAAGTGATCAGAAGGTGAGTATAAACCTTGAAATTAATTTTGAGGCTAAAAGAAAGGCAAATAACTGAAAACATTTTCGGAAAAAGGATTATGGTATTGCTTTTTAAGCTAGAGTAATATTTGTATTTATAAATAACCGCCCTTTCAAGCAGTTAACACAGAATTAAAATGTTGTTGGAGATAAAAGGTATGTGTTTACTATTGCTAAGCGTTTATTTACGTCGGTATGATGTACCACGCTGAGTTTGTGTAACTGGTTGCAGTATGGCCCGGGGTATTTTCATTATTGGTGTAGTTACAAGAGCATAAAAATAAATTACTTGTGGTCAACAAGTCCATGAGACTCACCTGCAGTGTGATCGGAGAGAGTGCGTGTTGGGGGTGTGTGTGTTGGAGTATGCTGGTGACTGCCGCCGCCTCCACCGCCTCCAGGCGTCGTAGCGTGCTGCTGAGGCGTGGTGTTGTCGGGTGTCGCGGCGCCGTGCTGGTTGGTGGCAGTTGTGCCGCCTCCGCCGCCTGCCGATCCGTGGGGCGGCAGCGCGTACAGAGCCGTAAAGTCCTCGGCAGACGAGCCGCTCGTGGTGCTGCCGCCCCCACCGCCACACTTCCGTTTGTCGACAACACTCAGTCTGTCCACCGCGACACTGTGGTGATTGTGGTGATGATGATGCGAATGATGATGTGGATCATCCACTAGACCCGCCACCCCCAGCAGGCCGCCCACCAGGTTGGGACGCAGCTCCTCCATCAGCTTGGCGTTGCCCGTGGCGACGGAGGACGTCGGCGACTGAAGGGCGGACGTGCAAGGACTCGCGGAGGCGGCAGCGGCTGCGAAGTTGAGTTGTCTTGAGAAAATAGCGGGGAAGATGTTGAACTGCTGGTGATGGTGGTGAGAATGGTGATGCGGCGAGGCGTGGTGATCCGTGCCCGAAGAGCCGGTGCTACCGCTGCCACCGCCTCCAGCACCGCCCCCGGTTGCGGTCGTGCCGTTGCTGGAGCCGCCGCCCGCGGTGCTGCTGCCGCTGCCTCCGGCGCTGGAGCCGCTGCCGAGACTAGAGCCACCCTCGGCACCCGCGCCGCCTCCACCGCCTCCTCCACCACCTCCGCCTCCCAGACACCCGGACACCTTGAAATCCAACGTAAAGCCGGGGAGTTGAACTGGGGCCACGCTTAAAACGTTCTCGTCGCAGGGTTCCGTTTTTCCCACCAACGGGAACAGTCTCCTGTAATCCGCCGTATCAGCAATCGCGTCTGCCAACGTGTCTTCTACCCAAGCATTTAACTACTCCCCCGTTAAATTTCTAAGTCCTCCAATGTTAATACGAAGTCTTTCACAAATGCCTCAGGTTCTGGATATAAACATCTAACACATGTCCATTGCGGGTTGTGTTTTAAAAATCACTAAGAGTCAATCCTAAAGTCACGTGGCAGGCATATCTTCGATGTTGAAGTTTGTTAGTCACACACCCGGTACACTAAAGCGTAGCACAAACCACCACGTGTCACTGTTGAGCACTTGCACCGAACTGCCAGGGTCACATGGGCTGCTGCTTCTCGCCCGCCACCAATGCCTGCAATGGATTCAACATTACTTTAGTAAAACACCAGCATTTTTCATTCAAAGTATCAGTTACTTCTCTTTTCTTCACATAGGAAAGAAAAAAGAGCTTTATTTCTAAAAAAAAATAATCAAATCCTTGCTAACTTGTGGGAAAATACAATTAGGCAAGTTATTGTAACACCCCTCCCCTCCCGTTTTTCCTTCAGCGCATCCCAGCCCTCTCCTTCTAAATAACGTTATTTGTTAAGCTTCAATAAGTTTTTATCCCTTGCGTATTTAACTAGAATCAGTTATAGCTACCAGTGCTGTTTAGTTTGAACGCTGCGACTTGGGCTATGATGACAAGGCTTGGATAACGAAAAGTGACTAACGAAATTAGACTCAGATATAGTATAGCCAAAGGTTTTATAGGACACGGCGAGCTGCTCTAGGCATCCGGAACACCCGGGACCCAAACCGTCGTGTCTCGCGCCGCGAGACGATGCGGAGTTTTTCGCTTGCAACGTTCGGACCAATGATATGGTTCACATTAGTATGCCGTGGCTACGGTAAAAAGCTCTTTTCTCATTGGTGGATCTTGTAATGGGATTCCATGGTAACGACCAGTGCAGGGGTTGCGAGCGGTTGCTAGGCGAAGGGGAGGCAAGGGGAGACGTCAAAATGGCGGCCCCGGCTCGTGCATGCGTGCAAAGGAGAGCGAGTCTAGTTCAGCACTGACTGACTGACTCACTGGCTTGCGTTAGTGAGATACTTTTTTACTTGTTTTTCTTTGCTTTTTTTTTTTTCTTTCTTTCTTCTGTAGCCACCAACTTCATTTCTTTTTTTTACTTTATTTCTCTGTTTATTTGCAGAACGTACGAAACAGAGAAAATGGTAGAAGAGGAGGGGAAAATGGAAAATGATGTAGTACTGAAATGGGAAGGGAAGGTTTTTATAAGGATGTGTAAAATTGACTGAAATTATGCGTTAATACAGTTGGCGCGGTATTGTGTTGGGTGAAAAAAATGACCTGTTACTGGAAGAGGAAAGTGTTTGGGAATTTTAATTTTCCACACGGCTAGTTTGTGCCAGTTTTGGCCAAGGAATGCTTTCTTTACCGAAACTCTAGCATCACCGTTCTGTTCAATGATATAATGCTAGATTGGAACACCTTTACTCCCTTACGAAAATTTTATCATAAGACGTCTCGAGCGAAAAGAAGAATTTATTTACTATATCGCAAACATTTTACCAGAAAATGCTAAATTCCGTAAAAAATAACCTAAAATACATTAATTTCAATTACTATGGTTTGACTTACTCAGTACAACCAACTGAGGAAAACGAAATCCAAGAATTACATGTATTTTGATCTTCTCTTCTTATAACATAACAGTTGACAGTCCAAATAAATCTCATTCTATTTTTAACATTAGGTAATGCATTTTTCCAGAAGAAAGATCATTTGTTAATTATTAAAAAAAGTAATTGTAAAAACACAGATGGTGCTATTTTGGTTATTAATCGATTCTAATACGTAATAAATTGTTTTTCAGTGATTTATGGGACACAGTGGCTAAACAAAAGAATAACCAAGTGATAATTTGTACAAAACAAAACAATGACGAGGTGATAACTGAGTATGAAATAATCACTATTAATCAACATAATCACTCTTACATTCACATAACTGTCTCCACCCATCATCTATTTTTAAATAGCTACTACAAAATATCCTTTTTATCGATTAAGATTAAGCTTGCGTAGGAATATCTGGTGTGTTGCACTCTAATGACTTCCTCTTCTTGTAAACAAACCATTCTTACAAACGCTAATTCTTCTGTATACTTCGTTAGGGAAAAAGTGATTTTATATGTCGTCTTATATACCTAAATATTATAGTACTTTATATTTCAGTGTGTTATCTCCTTTAGTTTCCGACTTATTACATTTGTATTTTATTAACCTAAGCTAAAAGTTACAAAATATGCAATTTTAAAAACAATTAAAAAAATAATGTAATTTACCTGATACATAAATCTCTCTTATACTTTTGTTTTACCATTTCTAGTTCAGAACAAACTAATTTATAAATTCTCATTTAAAATTTCTAGTTTAAAAGCTTTATACGGCTACAAAAATTAATATCTAATTTAAAAACCGTTCGAAATAAAAACACTTTATATGAGAGATTTAATTGCTAGCATTTTGGGAATTTAGATGACAACTTTCAGAAATTTTGTAAAAACTGCACGATGTGCAACATTTTGAAAAGGAAAATTGCTGAAAAATTATTTTCAAAAGCCTCAAATTTCAGAATAAAAGGAATAGTTTGGATATTTAACTCACACTATATAAATATAAGTATTTATAATATAAAAGGTCAAAATACATTTTGAATTTATGGCTCTTAAATGTTTTTTATGTCAGAGAATATAAACCTCAATTTATACTACTTTTTTGTGCAGCACTCCCTTAATTAAGGTAAGCATTTGCAGAAATAACCTAATCGCTAATTTTCTTGTACATAGGAATGTGTAGACTTTGAGTGAGTTAAATCTTTAAAAAGCTAGTCACTATGAAATTCTATTCTCTTTGTATGGCCAATAAATTAAAAACAAATAACAACGTCCTGTTTTAGAAAAGTTTGAAAACGTAGAGCAATAATAAGGAATATCTTGGAAATTGCTTAGTTTACAAAAAATTATTTGGCAAAAATTGTGTGCTTTAATGATATCTACACTTGGCCCTAGAGTTGTCTATCTCTTATGGTTTACTAGTTGTGCAAAAGTCATTCAGAAAGAAGAGTACTTCAGAGGTTATTCCAAGAAGATTCAAGATATACCTACATTTCATTTGTAATGAAAATATATTAAGCATATAACATTTTAATAAAAATCGTTACCTAGTTATTTTGATAAAATCGAACATTTTTTAAAAAGTTCCATGTTAAGGCTAGTTTGGGTGTGGGATTTTCTTTTTGTTTCGCATCCTTGGAAGATGCTGAATTTAAATACAAAGTTTGATTTTTAAATAATTTTTCGTGTTTAAGTTATGCAGTTCATAGACAATAGCTTTGCTGTAAACACGCTCTTTTGGGGAAGTCTCAAAAGACAGTTCCGGTGAATTCTTGATATCGAATTTTTCGATGTAACAGAATAGGTTTTCTGTACAAAAAGTAAAATCCTTTGCAGAAATAGCTCGCTACACTTGTAGGTACAAGGGAGATATAGAAGCAAGAATCGATAGTCAGCTGTCTGACGTCTGACGTCGCTAGAACAATTCAATAGTGGCAGTAGGTACTTCAGAGAACCATCGTTTATTAGTGGTTATACGAAGTAATCTTATGAGAAATTTTTTTTTTTCGGAAACCGAATAGCAATAGTCAAATCTTTATGAATTGGATGCTATACGCTGGTCTCAAAATGCCATACTCTTTCCGTGCAATCGCGAGAAACAATTGAAAATCGACAGGACTAACACTAATAACGCTTTGGCCTTTATAATCATAAAAGATATTTGAAGTAAACAGCGTCTCTTAAAGAGAGCAGTAGATGGTTCACAGATATGAAATTCTATAAAAGTTCATCTTAGTGATGCAAACTTCACTGGCTTTTCCCAGAAAATTCAATATATAATCACATTTTATTTGTCATGTAAACATCTTAAATATGCTGGAGTAGTTTTGGGTGACACATTATCTATAGGCATACATTATATAGACTTGCAAGGTTTATTTAGTTACTGAAATTGTTTTGTGTAGGTATAGTATTTTAAGCAACAAAAATTGCAAATTTTATTTCTTTATAAGGTACATATAAATACGTAACACATACGTGTATTTACACTTTCTGTGTAGTAAGTTTTTGCCTGTCTCTTATGGATTACGACTTATAAAAAAGGACTGCGTATACTATTCATAGAAAATTCAATATATCTACCTATACAATTTATTTGTCGTATAAATAAATATCTTTAATATGTAGCAGGTATTTTTCGAGAAAATAAAAATCTTGGAAAACGTTACAACGTTCCATGTAAACAATAGATTGAAGTGGCACATTTTCTTGGAAACGCTTCTATTGTATGTTTGGAAGACCCTAAATTTAATATCTCCTTTGGTATTTATCCAAAATTTCGTTTTCTCACAATCATATACAGACCTTTTACCAAATACTTCTTTTTTTATTCATGGAAGGTCAAAATACATATAGGTGAAATCTCTATAGCTATTGAATTTTTAGATAGAATGCATTTCCTTCTCTACCTATTAGATGCCTAACAGAGAAAGTATAATGGCTTCTCTTTGAATTCAGGGATCCTGAAAACATATCGGTGAAATCTCGAGAGAGTAGATAAAGTTTGTGAATATTAACACATCAGACCTTTTTTGTAGCTTGATGCCCTTTAACCCAGTAGGTCACATTGGGCGATGAATGAATGGAATAGATAAAACGATGCTTAACTGAGCCCGGGGTCCATACAGCTTAGAATTATCCAACATTCATTTTTACTTTCTCTACTACGTTTAGTACACAGGGGAAAATTTAATTTCACCCAACAATTTGATATTAGATTTAATCGGGAATACATGTTATGTGACTTCCTGAATCCAAAAACTGCATTTTTAGAAAATATCTATGTGTGCTGTGAACTGCGTAACTAAAAAACGAAGGGCATGTTAAATACCAAATTTGGTATTTGTGTTCTACATCTTTCAAGAATACGAAAAAAAAAAAAAAAAAGATTTTTAAGAAAATCCCTCCACCCCAGACTACTATTTACATGGAACATGTTGATTTACTGAAAAATGCCTTGCACGAATTTGAATAAAATGCTACATTTTTATGCCAAATGAAGTGTATATTTTGAATTTTGTTAGAATTCCCTCAAAAGTCCTCTTTATGGCAGATGACCTTTACATAACTGGTAAACTGTACGAGATAGACAAAGTCTTACTACACAAAAAGTATAAATCCTGTTAAAACACATAATTTATGTGAAATACATTTTTGTGGAGCAGGGGATGTTCCTTGTTATTTTTCTACATTTTTAATTCATTATAAAAATGAATAACAACTTCCCATTTGAAGAATCTCTTAGACATGCAAAGAGAACGGAATCTAAAGGCCATCACGTAAGTACCAGCTTCAATAGATTTTACTACCGCTTAAAGTCTAGTGTATTCCCATATTCCCCTTCTATCTACAAGGAAATTAGCAATAATATTAATACTAAGCAGAGGAATGAGTGTTTGTAAACATATTTTATACAGGAGTAGACAAACATGAGTGTAAGACATCAGATTTTTCAGGATAAGTGAAAATCGCAGAAGAAACCTTATCCGGATAACGCTCTGCTCATTTGAGTATCGTTTCACACGTCTGCATTCATTTGTCATCCGACCTCATCTACCTGGTTAAAGGAGTTTAAAGTTAAATAAAAGCTAAATATTTATAAAACATAATACTAGTTAAAATGTACAAAAATTGAAAATAAAGTACAATTTAAAAATATATATAAAATGCAAATTTTTGCGCACATTAACTTGTCGAATTAAAGAAGAAATTTCAATCCATAACACTGCACAAGCTAAAAATGTATTTTCCTTCTTTTTGGTAGTACTTGTCTTTTAGTCTCCCCCTTAAATGAAACTCAACGCTTATTCACCATCTTTGTTACTTTTGAAATTCAAAGGGTGACAATACATAGAGTGCAGCAACAAACCATTTTTTCGCTTCAAAGACGTTCTAAGGCATAAGCGCATGTGTTTATTTCCACCAGGGTCCTCCTCTCTCAAGTTGCATTAAGTAGCAGAAATCTTGCGCCTACAGATGCGGCAACTTCTTCAGCTCATTTGTAATGCGCGGAGGTATAAATGTTAATATGTACATTCGCGCTTGCAAGGATCAAATATCCCAAGATTTAATTCAATGCTTGCTATACTAGTATCGCCCTGGTAGCATTGCTGCCTGCTTTTCAAGAGACCTGTGTTCACTTTTCAATGGGATGTCTGTCCCCTTTTGGAAGGCCTGGTGCGGGTTTCGCTGAGACTTGGGGACCAATTGAACTATTTGATGGAAAAGCAACCACTGAAAACTTCGTCGAAGTGGCTAAGGGAAGGGGGAAACAGAGTGAGGGAGAGAGGGTGAGGTTAAGGGAGAGCGGGGAGAGACAGGCGAAAGAGGAGGAGAGTGAGGGACAGAGCGGGATAGAGAGGCAATAAGAGGGAGAGAGGAGAGAGAGGATAGAGCGGGAGAAAGGGGATAGAAAGGGGAAAAGGGGAAAAGAGAGGGTAACAGAGAGGGAGAGAGACGATAGTGCTGGAGAAAGGGGGATAGAGAGGGGAGGAGGGGAAAAGAGAGGGAAGAGAGAGAGTAAGAGAAGGGGAGAGATGAGGAAGATGGGGATAGATGGGCACTTGGAGAGGGAGGACAGGGAGAGAGGGTTGCGGTGGAGAGGATGTAAAGAGGGGGAGAGGGGGCAGAGATGTGGAGAGAAAGGGAGACAGTGAGGGGGAAAGACTGGAAGATAGGGCAGAGGGGACAGAAAGGGGGACCGAGAGGGCATGAGAGTGAAAGGGGAGAGAGTGGGAGAAGAGTTGTGAGTGAAGGAGAGAAGGTGAGAATAAAGGAGAGAGGTTGAGAGTGGAGGAGATGGGTTGAGAAGGAGGGAGGGTTGGGGAGGGAGGAAGTTAGGGAAAAAAGCCTTATGCACCTACAAAACCCGCAGATCTATCTGTTAGCAGTTTAGAAGTGCCATGCATATTATTCATTTAAGTTCGATATTTTATCAATGGGAATGTACTTAAAGTACTTAATATGGACTTCTTATATACAGAATGCAATATTCAACTGTTCATATTATAGTTTCTCACTCAGTAATGAGGAAAGTGTGACAAATTATTTGGTTATGCAAAATATAAGAATATTTAACCATTTTTAGTATGCGCGGTGGAGCATGTTCGACTTCAGCAATTGCAAATACTTTAAAAATTGTTAACGCCACGATAAAACTACTAAACCTAAAGGTTAGACGGGAGAAATTTAATGAAAATATATTTTTTGATCCAAAGGATTCTTGAAATAACTATAATATTTTGTAGTCATTAAGGTTCCACCGAAAATATATTTTAAATTTCTCTCCTTGAGAGGAAGTGCTGTGTTCCAGTCAGAAATTGAGATTTCACCGAAAATGCACGTTTTGAGACCACCTGAACCCCAAAAGCGAGAGAGAGAGAGAGAGAGAGAGAGAGAGAGTGTGTGTGTGTGTGTGTGTGTGTGTGTGTGTGTGTGTGTATGTGTGTGCGCGCGCAATTAAACCAGAAGTCTGATAAATTTCAAACTTGGTATTTAGGTTCAAAATCTTCCACGAATCTTACACGAAGACTTTCAAGAAAATCTCTTCACCCCAGAATACTCTTAAAATGGAGTATCTTTCGACATATTTGATACTCTGAAAATTATGCGTTGAAACTTTGATTAAAATACCATATTGTTAAGAAACTTATTTACAAATAAAGTGCGAATCTTGAATTTACTGAGAATACTCTACGCAAAAATGTGTCATTTTTTAAAACAATTCCTCTAGCATGAGTTATTTCCGAGGTGTACGTTGTTATTGTATTAAGTTTCTCAGTATTTAAAATCTTTTTAAAATGCTGTCGCTAGTCAATTGCTTCTCGCGATTTCATGCAAAGAGCGTGGCATTTCTGGGCCATTATATACCGATCTGTTTTTAAAAATCTGACTATTGCTTTAGCTCATTGTATTTTTGTTATACCTATGCATTGAAAGTGCATCGCTATCACTTTTATATTTATAAGATCATAGATTGGTGTCTCTCCGATTTCAGTGTAGTAAACATCGTAGAACAGTGCGTGATGAAGTACAACGCCCGCTCGTATTATCAGCAATGTGTTGTTTATTTCGAAGGAAACAGGATCGTTACCCTCACCATCAATTTGCATGACCTCACTCGTGCATTCCTAGCAAGGTCATTCGCTACGTCCAAAGAAACCTCTATAGACGAAAGAATGGTCGTCTCCTTAACGTGAGATAGCGCTGCTGCTTACCAAGAGGGAGACCCGCGTTTGATTCCCGGTACCGTTGTGGGTATTTTTTCCCGCTGGTGCACTCAGTCTCGTTAGCTCCCCGAGGGACAGTTGAGGAGCTACTTGATTAAGAAGTAACACCCTTTGGTCGCGAAGACCGCATAACCGGTCTGGAGACATTAAGGCGCTGACCACGTCCCACCTTCCAGTGCTGCACCCCACACATGCTTCCTGTAGTGGTTTGCGCTGTTGCACTGTAGGGGATCAGATGAAAGAATACGCTTTTGTAAGAAAAGTTTGTAAAAGAGGGCGTCGAGAAATTTATGTGAATGTAATTGATCACATTTTTCTAAAAATGCTTAATTTTATATGTTTTTATAGAGAGGGGTGAAATGATTTTATCGATCTTATGTAATAGTTTTTCTATTTCGGTAAGAAGTGGGAACAGTCAAAAGGTGAAGGGTTCCGTGGCCTTAGAAGTCCGACAACAGCTGACCTAGGACCACATTTCTGAAGTGGAACACCCACCACGAGGAAGAAAGAGAACCACTCGCAACAGGTAGTAGCAGAGAACTAGATTTCATTCATTCATCAGGAACAGAACCCTGAACTCGAAGACAAACCTTCGGGACTCGACCGAAGCCCTTAGTGCTCCATCACTTCTGGAAGTGCAACTTGGCAAAATTTTGCAAACGTCCCAGACAGAGAGGTTATAATATTTTCTTGTCCAAGTGTTCCTTTACTCCTCCCCATATTCTTGCACCTTGGTTTGTACTAGCTTAGCTAATCAAATTACCGACTTACTTCGCAATTAGTGGAACCAACTCTGGGGTTCAAAAGCGAGAGAGCAGAGCCGCCTGCTGGAGACAATCATAATTAATGCACAAAGTTGCCGTCTGCTCTTCTTTTTCCTTACGACGGCGGTGGTTTTCCAACTTCCATTGTTACTTAAGAAATAATTACAAAGGTACTACAAAAGATGTCTAGACATACTTTATTCATCTAAAGAGGGCCGAAGTTAGAAAGCTTTGCTTTCCAGAATTAAATAATGAACCAGTTGTTGGGTAGTACCCGTCGGAATGATGGTGGGCGACTTCTTAGATAAACTGTGTATTTAAATGTGGTTTTATTTATGAGGATATGTACGTGGCTAGTAAAATAAATAATAGAGCATTCATTCAAGTATTACCAGGGATAATTATTGAACCAATCAAACATGAACAACAACAACAACAACAACATTTGTTTCTAACTCTTTTCAGCCCACTTTTTAAGTGCCACTTGTCACTTTTATCCATATTTGTTTTGGAAAATTGCAAAAAAAAAAAAAATTTGCACTTAAAAGGTTTATCTATTTTCTATCTTTATTGGTACATACTATGGTGTTTTCTTTATGTTTATTTAGATTATCATAGCCTAAAATAAATAAAATTAAAGAATGTCGTATATAAATGCAATAGATCTGTCCTGTAACAATGCTAAGGAAGTCCCATAACTATTCACGCGAGCCAATCACCGTTTATTTCACGTGGACACACTCATTCTTTTTTAGATGTGAGGTAACATGATTGGAACCTAATTACAATCCATTTTGGACACCCTAAGGGCAGGAGCATCCCTTGTATGACCTATCCTTTCTAAACTGGTTTCAACCGAAAATAATTTGAGCTTAAAAGGTTTAAGGGAACACGGAATTTTCAAATTGGTTAAAACTATGACAATTATTTTTCTTGAGTCATTCTTATGCATTGACACTTTATGACTAATATAGAGTTATCAGCATTTAAATTTTATAGTCTCTTAACTGTTGTCCTGAATTCCTAAAATGTTACTAAAACAAAAATAAGTTTGCAGTTTCTAACTTCTTCAGAACGGCTGAGAATGGTGTAAAATCATTCAAAAACAAAGATTTAGTTTATCAGTAATCAAAAACAGAATGTCCTTTCTACTGAATATAAAAAATTAATGTTAATATTCCAAAATACTAAGCGACAAAAGTTGTAACAACTTACTCATATTTGACAAAGAAATAAAGGCCTAAAAGAAAAATGCATGAAACTAATCATCTTTATAGATAAGAATACCAAAGGGTCTGTAGTTACGTTTAGCCCTCTATGCACATTATGAATATAATTCTGCTTAAGGTTAACATTATACATCAAATTTTTAATGAAATAAAGGTCACACGTAGTTCTTGTTCTTGCATAGGTATATGTGGTGGAATCCGTGGACTGCCAACCTGGTAATAACATGCCTCATTTCGATATTTTCCTTCGTCCATGCGCGGTCCATTACGGCTCCTATTTTGCTGTGTTGCACTTACATGACTCTCTCTTCTCACTCTTGTATGTACATACTATTATTAAAAGCGCTTATTCTCCTATCTCTGTCATGTTAATCGAGAAAAACGTCTGTAAACGGTTTTGTTGCAGATTTCCTTGTACTTAGAATGAAAATACAGGAATACAGTAGGCTTAGGTTAAGTCAAATATTTAAGAGCTGGTCGCTATGTGATAGTTTTGACATTCTAGTCTCTTTGCATGAATAGAAGGGAAAAGTGAATATCCACTTCCCAGTTGAGAAAATTATAAGTATTGTAACAATAACATAATAAAAATATGTAAAAGGAGGACACCAAGAACACAAATAGGATATTGGAATATGAGACTGATTCAAATACAGTCACTGATATATGCAGACGACATAATATTAATAGCAGAAAATGAGGAAAAATTACAGAGATGCATGATAGAATGGGGAGAGGAACTCGGAAGAAAGGGAATGGAAATAAATACTAAGAAAAGTAAAGTAATGTGTATTTCAAAAGAACTTGGACAGGAAATATCTATTAAACATAAGAATGAGAAAATAGAACAGGTGGATATGTACGAGTATTTAGGAACGATCTTTACGAGTGATGGACGATGGGATGAAGAAATACTAAATAGGAAAAGGAAGGCAAATAAGATGTATTACCAATTTAACAAAACTATCCTTGGAAAGAAAGAAGTAGCACTAAAAACAAAAATGCAGTTATATCAATCGGTATTGGTCCCTACGCTTACATATGGAATAGAAAGCATTCCACTGCAAGATAAGCAAATAAGTAAAATACAATCCAGTGAAATGAAATACTTAAGAAAAGCTGTAAATAAAACCAGGAGGGATAGGATAAGAAATGAGAGGATCAGAGAAGAAGTAGGTCAAGGATCACTGGAGGAGAAAATCGAACAAAAACAATTGAAATGGTGGGGACATGCATTTAGAATGGCAGAGGATAGTAAAGTTAAACAGATGCTAGAAGTAAGGGTACAAGGAAGGAGAGGAGTAGGAAGACCCCGGATAATGTTTGAGGACAGAATGGAAAAGATTGGAAGAAAAAGGAACAAGACAATGGAAGAAATGAAGAGAATGATGAGGGATAGGAATGACTGGAGAAGATGGATTTACGGAGCCACCCCTACGCTGTAAAAGGTAGAAGGGAAAGAGGAAGAAGAAGAAGAAGAAGAAGAAGTAACAATAACAAGAAATATTTCGGAAATGCTTAAATCACAACAAAGACAAATTGTGTGGTTTAACGAGGTTTACAGTTTATTGTGTATTAAGTCATTGTCTATTTTTACGGTTTAGTAGTTACGCAAGAATCATTCAGAATGCAAAGAATTTCAGAGCCTATTCTCAGAAAATTCTAGATATACATGTAATTTGTCATGAAAATATCTTAAACATGTGGTAATTTAATCAAAATCGTTTAAGTCATTTTTGAGAAAATCAACGATTCTGAAAGAAACTTCCATCAAAAAGATAATTTGGAATGGGGGATTTTATTTTGAAAATCTTAGTGTATCTTACAAGGAAGATGCTGATCTTAATACCAAATTTGGTATTTAACCGACTTCTGGTTTTTGAGATATGATGCCGTTCACACACACACACACACACACACACACACACACACACACACACACACACACACACACACAAACACACACACACACACACACCACTATCTACGTGGTAGAGCAAATAAAAAGGAGAGGGAAATCAGTTATAACAACGATCTTGACTGACTGCCAAGTGGTCAGTGTTTTGTCTCCTGAACCCAGAGATATAGTAAGCCCATCCCTTAACGACCACATTCCAAGTGAAGCCGAAATTGTGAACGCCATAATTATGGAAATAATACTGCTTCACATGGCAGAATTAAATAACGGGGAAATATTAAAATCTTCGCATGTATAAAAGGTGCAGACCTGGGAACAGTGTTCACGGTTAAAATTGTCAGAAGGGACACATGATGTTATAGACAAGGCAGTAGCAAGCTCCAAGGTAATCGGGCTGTAAGACCAGTTTTTCTGGAAATCGTTTAGTGCAGGTGTGTTGAACAAAAAAACAAGGGATGGTCATGTACGCTTCGGCGAAACCTCGTTGCCAGTGTAGAGGCAGGGATAGCATCATAACGCCGAGTTTTTAAGGGGTAAATGAGGGGAAATGTGGAAATTAACTTGTTACCGTGAGCGCGCAGTGACAGACACTTGTCGCCCAGATCCCCTAGTGATCAGGTCAGTCACAGGACTCGCCTTCCGGATCAGTTACATTTTACAGCAAAAATATTCAGTCTTAATAAAGACACAGTAACGACGTAACGTTTCTAATAACGATCGGCAAATCTCAAGCATTATTTTGATTAAAAGTATTTCAACGAGAGTTCTGGCTTTTATCTGAAAACACTCACGCATACCCAGAAATTAAGATCCATGCAGAGCAGCCGGAGCAGAAACCACCTGAGAACAGCATTCCGCCTAGGATAGCGGAACAGAGGAAGCGGTGATACCGCGTCACAAGAAGTTGTAAACCTGTCTCTGCTAATGACAGCAACACAATGGAGAGGGTCCTCTCAATATACTCTCAGCGAAGAGATCTGTGATTGTCAGCTCGGTTACAATTGTGCATTCAGAATGTTGTTAAAGATTACACAACTCAGATCGACCGATGTAAAAGACGTGACAACATCGTCCACGCGACCATTTGGCACTCTAAAAGGTAGTGGGATGTGGAAGGCCGTTAAAGCATGGGCGATATTATACGTGGAAGTCTGAATGCGTGTGTGTTTAATCCTAAAAACAATCAAACATTAACAATCCAGTGCTTCAATGACTTATAGCACAGTCAATTGTTCAAGTCAAAGCTAATAAGACAATAGAAGTTAAAGGGCGTTGTGCAAATGAAACAATAAAACAAAAACGATCTTATGTCTTCAAAAGTTCCAAAAAATCTTACCTTTTAGGCCTGAATAGTTTTCAGAAATTGAGAACAAGTACCTATATAAATAGGTATACATTTGTGTTTCTGCTAGTATAGCACCAATCTGTTATTTACAATTTTACAGGCATATACATGTATTAAATATATCGCTGAAAATGCGATAAATATGACAATTATATCTACGTATAAAATCACATTAATATTTTGTTAACTTGAATTTATTAAATCCTTTAACTTCTAGCCATTATGATACTTAAAACATTCTGCAAACGTAAGTCAACCCAGTCTAAAGTAACACGAATATCACGAGCTGATTTACAAAATCATATTAATCAAATGTATGTAATTCTCACAAAGAAAAGTTCACGTGTCAGAACCTATAAAATGAGGGAAAGAAATGAAGAATGAAAGTATTGTAGTTATAATTGAGAGCTTGATATATGTACCAAGGAATCTACTGCAAAACTAGTGGGAAGATTGTTTTATGTAACATTTCTATAAATGAGACAGAATAAAACATTTTCATAAACATTTATATTAATGAATACGAACTTCTAGAAAGTTTATTGTCGGCTTTGTAAAGTTGAAATAGATATACGTTACAACACAGCGAGCGAGATGGCGCTGAGGTAGCGCATGTGACTCGTATTTCGTAGATTGTGAGTTTGATTTGATCCGGTTTCACTGGATAGTTAGGCGAAAGCTGGAAATATTAATTAGGTGGAATTCTCGGCGATGCATGACAGGGAAAAGGATGCATTCTGTAACATTTCCGGCCTCTGAACCTCACTCCCCCAGTGGGATGTGTAGGGGAAGGGGATCTGGTTGTAGCAGCTGCCATCGGGGAGTCTGATCTGGAACTGTAAAGACTCTTCCCTCTGCTCTGTCGGGCCTCCTAGGTCCGGCCAACCTGTCTCCTCTCACCTCCTAGGGAATGCTTCATCAAGGGCACAGGCACAAACGATCACCTACAGGTCGAGTAATTCCCCTTCGCACCTAGGCATGCGATCTCTCAAGTAGCCAGATATTCTCGAGGCTTTTGTACTTGCTTTCTGACTTCTAACGTGTTCCGATCACTCGTAACTTTAATACTAAGATAGGTATGCAAATTGCATTACTTGTTTAACTATTTTTCCATTTATCTCTAATTTACACGTTGGAAGAATAGCAAGTTTAATATTAATCAGACCTTTCATTTTTGAGTTGTGCTGCTCTCTCTGTCTGTCTCTATCTCTCTCTCTCTCTCTCTCTCTCTCTCTCTCTCTCTCTCTCTCTTCTGAAAGTTATTTATTTTTGGGTTTCAGTGAGTTTCAAATATATTTCTGGTGAAATCTGGATATGGAATTTTTGGGTGGCATACAGTATTTTGTATACTCACAGTAAGTGTGTATTATAGAAATAAATAAACAGATGAGATAACATTTTTATAATACTTTTATAACAACCATTGTGCGTACAATGATAAATGTAATAAATTAAATTAAAGAGGAAATTTAAACTATCAGATCTGCACGAGAAACCAAAAATAGCATTTTGGCAAGATTTGTCATTTAGTCTACCCTCAAAGCTAGTCTTTTGTCAACATGATACGTTAGACATTTTTATTGAAAAATTATAACTTAGAAATATTACGAGATACCTTCCGTGGTTTAATAGATTCTTGGTTGCCAAATATTAACTAAATGTGGCATCTTTCCAAATGTGTTTAATGATACAATAATTGGACTAACACCTAATCATGAGGTGTACAAATGTAATGAGATAATATTACATTAACAGGTACAATTAAATGCAAAATAGAGCTCGATATAAACTTTTCCTCCTCTGTTTTTAGCTCTGGCTTTCATGATGGTCATCGCCACCGCAAAAACAAAAAATAAAGTCTCTGACGTGGTTAAATTGCAATAATGAAACACGGAAATACATTAAAAGAACCATTTTATTCCGAAACCACTCTATACGGCCATTAAAAAATGTAATGAATAAAATCCAAAAACCCTCTTCATTGCGCAAACACCATCCAGGGAAAAAAAGAAAGAAAACCGAGGAAAAAAAGAGAAAAAATCTATTTGAAACCGCGGTGAAATGTATATAGCTACGGTCATATTCCCTTTCCACATGTATCTGTTATTAATTATCAAAATTTAAACAGTATTAGGGCTGGCTATATTCGCAAACAACCGCACTATCAATATCCCCCCTACATCTCTATCTCTCTCTGTCTCTCTCTCTGCAGTGTATAGTAGTAATATACAAATCCAATATCGAAATCCTTTCGCTTGAACGCGTAATCCAATTTAATAACGAATGTAGTTATGTAAACGTGTTGGAATATTGTGTTTTCCGCAGGATGTTGTTGGGCGAGCGAGCGGTGGTGACGTAGAGACTTGCGCAAGCCGCCCCGTGTGTGTTTACGTGCTCATTTCCTCGTGTTGAGGTGGTAGGGGGGGGGGGTGCCTCGGTAAATGCTAATCACCCCAACATAACAGCAAGACACAAGCTCTCACTTGTACACATCAGAAAACCTGCTTTCACCATCGAAAAACAACTGCCTACACGTATCATGTTTTCACGTAGATTGACAACAATTTTTCACTACACTATTAATGCATTTTTAGACATTCGAAGGTCAAATAAGCGCTTTTAACGGCATATCATATTAATTAAAATTAGAAAATAATTCCAATAAGTGGTATAACATTATAACAATCTAGGTCCCTGTTACGTAAGGTTAACTTGAGTTCAATCACCTTAAACTGATCTTCAGTCAAATTGAAATAAGAATTTTGGTTGTTCCTACCTTGATCTAAGACCAAATCTGACCGGTAAATTTTCTCCAGTTAACTTGACTGAACTTAGATCAGCAGAGCTGTAAATTCACGGCACAGCCTTTATATAAAATAATAAAATGGTAACTAATACATTTTTACTTTCCACCCAAAAATTCGATGTCGAGATTACACCGGAAATATGTTACGAGGCCCTCCGGAAAAAAAAAAAAAAAGTGTGTGTGTGTGTGTGAACAACATAACTCAAAAACGAAAAGTCGCTTAAAAACCAAGGTTGGTATTTAAATTTAATATATTTCAAGGAAAGGACACGGAAGATTTTGAAGAAAATTCCTCCACCCTAAACTGCCCTTTACATGGAACATTTCGAAAATATTTTCTCAAAAATGGCTAACGATTTTGATTAAAATGCCATATGTTTAAGATATTTTTATGACTAAATATATATTTTGAATTTTGTGGCTATAGCCTGTTTCCCTTGATAACCTTTGCATAACTGGTAACCGTAAGAGATAGATCAAACCTTGCCATACAAAAATGTAGATCTCAAAATACACAGTTTATGTTAAAATAATTTTTGGGTTAATCACTTCGGAGATATTTCTTGTTATTTGTGTGAGTTTTATAATACAGTTTTCTCAAACGGAAGGTAATTATTCATTTTTTATCTCTTGATCGTGCAAAGAGAACGGAATTTGAAGGCCTTCGTGTAGCTACGAGCTTTAAAACATTTGACTGTTCCTCAGAGCCTACTGTATTTGCATATTCCCCTTCTATCTACAAGGAAATAAGCAATAAGATGATTTCTGCAAATGTTTATCTTAACATGAAGAAGATCAACGAATAGGAGTTTGCAAGAATAGTTAGTACATGAGTAGACAAAGTCATGTGAGTGCAACACATCAAATTTTTATAGTTATGTGGCTAATAGAAACATTGTTTCAAATTGTATACGTCCAAAACAACAAAAGTTTAAAGAGAAGCAAAAAAAAAAAAAAAAAACTGATTATTCGTAACCTAGAACAATTTTCACAAATGGTAAAATGTGAAGTTATTCTGTTTGAGGCTTACTTGTAGAAATTCGAAAAAGTGAAAGAAATGTGCATTTGTAATCTTCAAATTTAAGGAAAATATGTTGCACTTTTATGTTACTTTGAACCAATAATTGGTAAAATATACGAATAAAAACTATTAATGAGTAAAAAACATAATTAAGCAATTATTTTGGGTCTATTTGTTAACCTCGAATTAAAATCCCCAGCGACTTCCTTCCATGGAGTTCGTTTGTGACAAACTGAAACTGCGCGGATTTTTTTTTTTTCACTCTCTGTTTATAATGTTCGATTACAATATCCCCAACACGTTTTTTTCTTCGCGTGTGAAATTTGACGATCTCTCGCTTTTCTGTTTTATTTTGTTTTTTTGTTGTTGTTTTCCGCCATTTTCCTATCGCAGTGCCGAATGCGTCCGAAGCTGAAAAACAAGTGATTGCTGCTGCTCGAAAGCAGCGATTTTCAGATGTTTTACATTGCCAAACGTTACATTATTACGGGCTAAGATCAAAGATAAACTGAGAATTGATAATCTTCGATTAGTTTTATACAGTATGATTGCATCTGATCTTAGTTCAGGTTGTGACATTAGATTAAACGTGATCTCTAGTCAGAGATATTTACGCAACCGAGCCTAGGTCTACCAAATTTGAGCTTCTAGCTGCTTAGTGACAAATCATTGTCAATTATATCTGATGCCTGTTCGAAAGCTACTTAAATTGATTCGTATTAAACAAGTGGCAAAAGATGCCAATTTTTGCTACTTATATAGCCAAGTAATGGGACATGGCCTAGTGAAAGTTTAAAACAAAGTTGACTTCGTATTTGTAAATAAATATTGTTAATCATAACTACAGGGAACATTTGATTTTGTTTCACAACTATTCCTGCCTTGTTTTTGTGTCTGTATATGTATAACGTGTTTTGTGCTATACCAGGGATGTCCAACTGAGTCTCTTTGGAGAACCTTACGTAATGAGTGACTATACCCCACTCCACACCTTCAGTCGGAGGGACAGTCAGTCAATATCCAGTGGCGGACACAAACAGGCGATTCCATGGCCGTTTATAGGTCAGACCCTGCATTTTCTGGGAATGTCCTCAGAAGACCTCTTCATTCTGGATGATTTTTGCATAAATGGTAAACAGACAAAAGCTTACTAAATAAAAATGTAGATCTGGTTAAAACACAATTTATGTCAAATACTTCGTGTTTCTTTTGAGTGAACCATTTCCGAGATATTATTTCTTATTTTTTGAATTTACTTCTTCTTACGGCACATAAAAGAACTTCAAGCCTTATAAAGAGGCCTCTGAGCAAAATTAAGCGGTCTTTCAGGCGCAATGTAAAATGAAATGCTAAGAATCATACCACTTAAATAGCGTCCATAATAAAAACTTTAATTTTTAAATATAATTTTTCATTTGAAACATATGGAGCTGAGAGGGCAGCTGTGGTCTATTCCAGTTAAATAATTTTGTTTAATATGTCTGTTAAAATTATTATATATTTTAATATTGCTTACTGCTGTTATTTACTTAATCATGCTCATGTTTCGACTCACCCTATACATCCCAGTACACGACAAGCTATGTGAAGGTATTTTCGGAGGGACTTTTCCTTCTAAGATATACGTGTGCTTGACTAATTGCATGCCACCCTTGCTCTGAACGGTCCCGAAATGAGTTTTTCCCCTCGAGAACGTACCAATTTTGCTTCGATTAGCAAAATATTCAACTTTTATACGTTTTCAAATGTTTGAGAGAGTAAGGTTTTCCCCGTTCTAGAATGTACCGTTGAAAATACTGCTGAGATTTGTCCTTAAAACAAGTCTGCTTCTACATATTTTCACTTTGTTCAGAAGTTGAACAAACTAGAAGTTTATTCATAGAAAACTAAATTTTTAGCAAGAATTTGAAACTTTTTTGCAAAGTATTGGCATAATAAACTATTAATATTTGCACTACCAACATATAAAAGTATTTTTGGGTAGGCATAAAAAATTCAAAGCTAAAAATTACATACAATCTTTCAAATTCTGTAGCTTCTGTAGTAATATAGACATTTCATACATTAATACCAAAATTAGACTCCCTGAACATGTGTAATGATTTGAACTTTAATTGTATCAAGTATAAGTACTGGCTGTTTAAAAAGCTATGAATTTTTAAATTCAAAATGCCTCTTTTTACCAACTGAATTTTTGTTTAAATGGCTACAGAGTGTTTGTGATTTATGTTTAAGATGTAGTTGTTGAGTTGTTGGTTTATTTCATTTCCTGTCTATTAGGCTTTAAAATGATTATAATGAGGCCTGTAACACCATTTTAAGAGTACTTCCTTGAAGAAGGCACACATTTTGAAAAATTCAATTTTGAGAAATATTGAAAAGATATGCCTACGAAGTTATGGACCCAGGGCAAACTAGTTGTACAACTTGTTAAATTAAACATATCTCTGGTACAAATTAGCATTCAAACCGTATATTTCTGAAAAGTAGAAACTCAGGGATATTCTGTGACACCAAAACCAGGGATTTGAAAATTTTGAAAAGAATCGTAATTTCCAACATGAAGATGTGCCTTAAACCGACAATCTGTGTTGGTCTGCATATCTCAGTGGGTTAAACACTGGCCTACTGATACTAAGGTCGCAGGTTCAAATCCGGCTCAGACCGATGATTTTAAGTGTGCTTTTTTGTGGTCTCTAACGCCCGCTTTTACTACATACGGCACCGCAGGCGGTGGCACTGGTAATACATGGAACGAAGATGGAGCACCGGTGGGATGAGATGGCGGGGGAAACCGGAGAACCCGGAGAAAACCCGCCCCAGCGCCACTTAGTCCATCAGAAATCCCACACGCGGTTGCCTGGGATCGAACCCGGGCCGCTTTGGTGTTAAGTGTGCTTAAAATGAGAGCTCTATGTCAGCAGATTTACTGGCATGTAAAAGAACTCATGTGGGACGAAATTCCGGCACACCGGCGAAGCTGATATGACCCTGGCAATTCACAGAGTTGTTATGCAAAATATTTTTTAACTGAAAATATGAAAGCCAAATTTTAAGTTATCACAAACCACTATTAGGGTTCCGTTGAGCTATGTCTCTACTATTTCTCCAAAATTTGACATTTTTAATGTGAAAACACAGACAGCTTAGAAATTGGAGCTTTTTTAATTTTTCCTGCAGTGAACGTTTGCACAAAGAAATGTGAAAAAAACGGAAATTTCGGCTTTCCTTGGATGACTTTGCTACTTTAGACACGCTCTAGCTCAAAGCTGTGCATAAAATCGTTTCGTTCAACTTTTGGTAATAAAGGTCCAAAAGAAAATAATATTTACAATTGGTTTATAGAATTTCGTCGTGGTGGTGCGTCTGTTAGTTATGAATTTCGTAAAGGTCGGCCAAAACCGGTCGTATTAAAATTACTAGTTACAGTGAGATAGAGGCATTCATATATCTAAGATTGGAGTACATTTGATTTTGCGTCAACATTTAGCAGGTGAAAATCATCTGCTCCTGATGGATTCAGATAATAATTTCACCAAAGCTCAAACACGTTCACGTTAATTGGTGCACAGAAATGTTTATAAAATTTCCCCGCGGAGAAACAAGATTCGTATGCAGCACGGCACTTGAATATCCTTATTACCATGAATCGAAACTAATAAACGATACATTGTTTGGGTATTCTGTGACAACCGAATTCTGTGAAAGTTGTTCGTTCATGAAGCACTTCCCAGAAAATAATCGCTTGCACCTAATATGTCGCAAACATTCTTTTGGAGTAGGTCTATAGTAGGGACTAGTATTCCCAGCCATTCCCCTACTTCCCCTATTAAAATCATCATTCCACGTGTTTTCCATTTTCCTGTGTACTATCCAATACCATGTAGTTAATAGCTTAACTGCTCGAGAAATGCAACTTGTTTTGTGATATTCAGTCCACATTTCGTCATATTGAGTTAATATAGCCATGAAAATCTTTTGTAGTGAATGGCAGGCTAAAATTGCTACTGCGACAATATACATCTACAATTGGCGATTCAGTTTTCATACCCATACTATGGAACGCCTGAATGATACTGACCCACAAAAGGTGCACATTTACTTTCTTGAAATACAGATTTCTTTAAACCACACAATATTTCCAATAGCGTTTTCTGTGGCATCAGCCATTTCCGAAACATAGCTATTAGTGTTTCGAATTGTTCCAGACTTTGTCATTGTTTTAGTGCTGTAGGCTTTCAGTTGTTTCTCACGATTTCGTGGAAAGAATATGGAATTTTAACGTCAATTACCAACCAATCATTTCAAAGAAATGCCCATGATCAGACCCTACAATTGGATACAAGGCTCAATTAGAACGTCCACATATCTTGCATAGTTACAAGAAATCGACATAAAATTAGTCGATTGAGGCATAGATATTCTTCACTACAAGTCCTCCCTTGTATTAAAATACAAACACCACATATCTATCACTAATACGACCCATTTAGCAATATGGTTGTTCTATGTGGAGCTCTGCTTCTTTTAACCAGATTAAAGGATCCAGACCATTCAATACAGATATCTCTGACCGATGATATCATCGTGGTATTATCGTGCTACTCTAATGGCTAACATGCGGGTGAGATGAGTGTTCAATGAGACGAAAAGCAACGCTGTTTTTTCCAAGTATGCGTTCGCACTCCAAGCGTGAATATTTACTTCTTAGAAGACCACTGTCATGAGAAATCAAAATAAGAGAGAAAACAGGGCATACATTGCAACGCTGTGCTTCATTCCAAGTGGAGTTAACAACTGTCTCACTTATGATTTCCTTGATTTAATTGGCAGAAGTGACACGCTCATTGGTGCCATGTGAAACTTCAGGGACTTCCAAGAGCAAACAATGCGTTCGGTGCTGTGGCTTATGGCGATCAAAGATAAAACGCTGTTAACTATTGGAGTAGATGTAACTCAACTAAAGCTTGCCATCGAGATCTGGGCGAAACTTCGGTACTACTCGGATAAAGTCGGGTAAGGTAACTCGCTAGATTGAAGGCCACATGCTCCTTCCATTCCCCGCATTCTACATGCCGGTCTCACTGTCTACTCCCCCTCTGTTCATTCACTGCGATATGCACGCCTCGAGACGTTGTTAGGTACTGGAGCCCTTAAGAGGGATACTGTCGCCCTGCAAGAGGAGTAATGGTATGTTTATAAAAATAGCCTTCTGCGCATCCTGCAGATTGGCAAGCTTTAGTTGCACCAGCTCTAGCACAATTATACATGAGGAATAACCTCCTGCATGATTATATGTATGTCTACTGGAAGTAGCCACAATCCTCCACATCAGCTATAGGCTATGGTAATATTTCACTTATAATGGAAGTCTTATCCGTGGAATTCCCGATCTTTATCCTGATCCGCCACACAGAAAGCACCATTCCGACTTGGTGTATGTAACGCACTTCTATCACCACAGAAGATGATTTCAGCATCTTTATTGTTTGGGAATGTATAATGTATGAGGGTTATGCAATAAAAATATCCAATAAATTAAAAGAGAAATAAAATTCGAGTCTATAGCGTCCAGTTCTGAATCATTCGACTATCACTATCACTTTTGTATCTATAAGGAAATGTGTAAGGCAGCTATTTCAAGAAACGATATATAACAATGTAAATAAGAAACAATTTTTGTAAGAATAATTTGTATTCCCAGTAATAAGCACAGAGGGTAGAAAAAGTCAAGTGAATGTAACACAAGTTATTTTGCAAACAGACTTAGATTTTTCTTGCATGTATCACATTACATTTCCACTAAACGCATACACTTGATTACCAAAACTGACGTTCAAAAGGTCGCGAGTTCGAATCTCGCTTAGGGTAAGTTATCCGGGTAAGGTTTTTTTCCGAGGTTTTCCCTACCCTGAGAAGACGAATGTCGGGTAACTTAAAGCTCCATGGACCTCGGGCTCATTTGAGCATCATTTCACCCATTTCATTTCATTCATTCGTCTGATATGACACAATGTTGGAGGACGTTAATTAAAAAAAAAAAAAAAAAACTGAGTGAAATATAATTTGAGTTTTATTTATGGACGCTCTCTATCTTCTATGGGTCTTAGTGTGTCACACTATAACGGGTGTGAAAGAAAACCTCAGAGGTTCTTTATAACGCTTGAAGTTCCTTTCCCTGCCGTAAACCTAAGACACAACCACCGGTTTTACGTCCCTTCTGAAAAGCCATGTTGAGGACATTCTCCCGAAGAAGAATCATGGCCCTCCACTGGGTATGAAGCCACGACCTCGGGAGCTAAAGGCTGGAAGTTGTCCCAAGATCACGACAAAAGCTGAGGGAGTTATACCGGCTGTCGTTGAGTGGGAAAACCAACGACAACAGCGGCTAGGGAGTTCTTTCGGAGCGCCAGCATTTGCTGATGGGTTAAACGCAGAGATATTCAACTTTCTATGATAACGACAGACGGCAACGAGCTCCGAGGATACGGGCAGACAAAACACCGCGCAAACCGTTCGAACTCTTCTAGCTCTCTCTCTGTGATAATATACACATCTACGTGTAATGTGTGCATGTTTACAGCAATATAACAGCAGAATGGCTACTAGACAAAATGAAAACATTTGGTTAGTCCTGGTCATATTTGACAGCCCAGGTTTTCAAGCAAAGTAAACAACATATGCAGTCAGATATATTAGCACTAACGAAATAATTTATTTTTTGTACTTCAAAAGCGACAAATTACTGGGGATTTGGAAAAGTTAGAACGTGAATATAGATTCCTTGAAAATTGTAGATGTTGAACTTTATTTGCCATCACGATCATCCTAGACGAATTGTCTACAAGCTACATATAGCATATTCCTATTGTTCATTACCAGTATCGTTCCTTTCAAAATTGGATTTTGCCCTCACCATCAAGTGCCTGGCAGTGTTCAATGTATATATGTTTAGTGGAACACAATGTAGGGAATTATGTGATGTAATTTGCCCAGCACGTCCCTTCAGATTTCTTACCATGACACAATCATAGTAGCAGGAACACTCGTGGTCACTTCCTGACAAACTGCATTCCCCTCATCTACACTAGTCATGGGTGGCGTTGTAGTCGCCTGACCTGTTGGGGTGGACCGTTGTTGAAACCCATGTGGCTAGTGCCTACTTGGCGAACCCTGGTGTCCAGATTAAAAATATCCAGGGAACCCCACACAGGCTCCCCTGGCCCGTAAAGTACCATCATTTCATTACTTCCTCCCAGGGTCTGACATACAATAGCATAGCCTAAACATTTGCCTCTGGAATCCCCTCTTTTACTCTACCCCTCTGGGTTTCCAATATTTTATTCTTTTTATAATTAGACCTTTAATGGGGTCGAATTGACATGTCTTGATTCCAGATATCACTTGAGAAGCTAACAAATGTTATAATAATGTTAATACACACATGGCTACACATGATATTCTAATCTAATGCATACACGTAGTGAAGAGGGATCTAATGGAATTATTACCGGAACTTTTAACTTTAATTGCGGGCGTACGGATAAACGTAGAAGGATCAAGTTTTCAAACAAACTAATCTAGTCTTCTATTTAAATCCGTCTTCGCCAGAAAACGCATTTTTAAATTTACCTACATGGCGTTTAAGGCCCAGCACCTAAATATTAGAATGTCATTGTTTCCTTTGTATCCATAATGAAATGTATAATTTAGCTGTTTCTGTAAAGCTTTATCTCGATTAAAACGGCGAAATAAAAACAAACTTTAGTAAGAATAATTTGTATAGCAAGTTATAAACCATAGGGCGGAGAGAAAGTCACCCAAATGTAACACATCAGATTTTTTATGACTATCGTGTGTCCTATATCGTCTTTGTGCCTCTAAAAATGCTTAAAGAATTTGTGCAAAGGTTTATACCGATTGGCCTAAAAAAGAAGAAAGGGTTTTAAGAAAATCACCGCACTTAAACTAACCTTTACGTGGAAAATTTTCCAAAATGTTTTATTTCCTCAAACATGGCTCTGTCAATTTTGATTAAATACGATATGTTTAAGAGATTTCTAACGCAAATGAAATGGGTATCTTGAATTTTCTGGGAATGTTCGCAGAATTCCTCTTCATTCTGGTTGACCTTTGCATAATTGGTAAACATAGCAGACACACAAGATCTTACTGCACAAAAAGTATAGTTCTCGTTAAAACACCTTTTTTTTCAAGCTATTCTCTGTTACTGGTTTGCATTTTGCACTACTTATACTTTTCTCAAATAGAAATTATGTCCTAGCCATGCAAAGAGAATGGTATCTAAATGCCATTACACAGCAACCAGCTCGTATTTCACTGTCGCTTAAGCCTACTGTAACCAAATCACCTATACCTATTGCATGTATAAGGAAATATGTAATAAAACTATTTCTAGAAAATAGTTTTTTTTTAGAATTTATCATAACATGAAGCAGAAAAATAAGCACTTTTAAAGATAGTTTGTACAAGAATGAGTGGAGAAGGTCATGGGGGTGCAAACATCTCATTTTTTCTGATGATATGCAGGGGGCATTTCAAAGTCGTCACCAGGGCGAGGCATTAAGTTTAGTGCACATGGACCGTAACCCACGAAATGCCGGGCAGCGACAATGTAAACAAAGCTGCCTCTTATGCACACTCAATCAAACGGCGTACAGTGGTGTACAAAATAAACGTGTATCTGTAGATGGGTAGTTGGAAATTACATGCAGGGTTACAGGGTAGCCATTAAATTGCACATTGGGGTACGTTAAAGGAATAATACAATAATAAATTGAATTATATATGACACTGAATTACTTACCTATACCATTCATAAATTTATACATAAACATTATTTTCGTAGCTAGTTGCAATATATGAAAATATACATTTTCAGTGTCCCCAAAACAAAACTTGTATAACACATCTTACGTGTAATTTTTCTCCATCTGTAGAGAAATACCTTGAATCTAACTCCTCAGTTTTGTACATCAATTTATAATTATTGGAAACCTGCACTTGACACATGCTTAGTTATTTTAATTGCACAATTAATCCAGAGTTAGGTTCCCTATTCGCAACTACTGCACTGTACTGCATCCTGAACCGGCTGTGCATAATACAGCCAATGCTTGACCTTACCCTAATGGTCGTGTGATCGTAACCAGCAGTACTCTTCTGTTATATGGAAGGTACGAAAATGCCTCGCCCTGGTCACTACACAGCGGTCTTTAAAAAAAAAATGACAATCACTTTAGCCTACTGTATCCTTCTTATGCCTACAATGAATGTGTAAAGTTCACTGATAATTTATCTGAAGAGTGAATAGAAAAGTCATGTGAATGCAACACAAATTTTTATTCCATACCTATAGGATTATCTGTTACGAAGGCCAGCGTTTATATTTTGGGCCTAAGCAACACTGATTGTTCAGGTGCCATCTGACGTTTCAATTGGAAAGTTCGACATTTTTTACCACAATTTACTTAAGATATTTTGTCATAAGAGCGTTATTTATGTTTACAACGACTTGAAAATTGTGTGTCAGCAAAAAAATGTAAATGTTCATGCGATAATTTATTACATTTGACGTGGATTATCAAGACAAGAGTGCATCGATCCATTTACTTCGACGTTTGACGATGAAGCTCCACCCTTTATCACTGTGAAACGCTGGTATAATGAGCTTAATCGTGGCCGCCGTTCCCTCAGTGGCGAAGCTCGTGGTCATCCAATATCAGTTCTTATCCCAGAAAACACTGATGCTGTGCAAAACCCGATAGTGCAAGATCGTCATGCGACACACTGAGACAGAGGCAACCCAAGGCATCACTTCCACCAGCATATGTCGTAAAATATTGCATGAACCCGTAAAAAAGGTTTACTCTCGTTACATCCCACATAATTTGACGCAATATCAAAAGTTGCTTTTGTGCATTGGTCCGCACAAATGCTCAAGAAATACAAAGACGTATACAAGATTGTAAAAGGTGACGAATCATGGATCAATGCCCGAAGGTAAACAGCAGTCGACTGTAAGGGTCTTTCAAGATGAACCAAATCCAACACAAGTTACTCGCGCTCGAAGCACAGAAACAAATGGTCATGTGGCAACAGTGCCTTTAAGGAATGTAAAACGTAAAATAAGAACTGAAAGAATAAGAATGTAAAACGGTCAATTCTGAATGGCATACAACCATTTGTTTGCCGGAAGTCTTCCGTAAAACAACGAAAACAAACAAGCACCGTCGGATTGTTCATCAAGACAATGCAAGCACTCACATATTTCATCTAACAACTATTTGAACATTCAAAAATCGAATTGATGGCTCATCTGCGGTATAGTCTTGATTTGATACCCAATGACTTCTGTTTGTTCCCGAACGTCAAGAATAGAATGCGTGGACAATGATTTTCGTCAGCAGAAGACGGCGTAGGTAAATGCGTTAAAAAACCATGTTTTGGTGGTGTCTCAAGCAGATTGAAAAAAATGTTATGACAAATGGTTCAAACGCATGCAAAAGTGTTTTGATCATAAAGCAGTAAAGCAATTATCAACGACAAATTACTGTTTTTTTATTAGGCTCAACGTAGCTGAAAAATCTAGGTGTTTAGAATTTAGGCAGTAAATATGACTGGTGGCTAAAATTTGAGCAGAATCAGAGAGTTTCTGATGTCACCGTGTCCCTCACTTAGCGTGAGCAAATGCAGTGGTAATCCCCTTGGCTTGCCAACACGCAGTCCCCATTCTCTCTGCGGCGGAGACCCATCATTAGCAGACAGAAAAAACCATTGTCGCAGAGCCCCTTTGTCGGGAGGCCCATCTGTCAGCAAATCCCTACATTTACTGCCGAGGCAGTCGCATTTCAAATTGTAATTCCAACTCGACACCTGTTTAGCAAGTAGTAAGCGAAGCCAGCAAGAATAAAACCGCCGGGGTGGAGCTATGGCGAATCTAGTTCGGTTTACATAATGTATTCAATGTCTACGTAATGTATTCAATACAACCCGGAGCGGAGCGCGGGCTGCCTGGTGTGGGGAGCGCCCATGATGCTCGGAAATTGTGACAAGTGCCGAACAACTCCCGCACGTCACAGATGAGCTGAATGAAGGCGTCACATTTCCCCCACCCCCATGCCCGCCGGATATGCCAGCCTTTGATCAGTATATTAACGCTTGCAAAATATGCCACAGCCGTGTGGATGTGCAACGGATGGTATATGCATGCGTCTTCCCTGGACAACGTTGTGGTTTCTTTCTCTTGTTTCTCATTTTCATTTAATTTGTGACTGCGAGAATCCAAATCAGTTAGGCAACGAAAATTCTAGGTATTTTCCCATTAATCAGATGTTTAAAAGCGAACCGCTATAAGCTGGCCTACAAATTTCATACTCTCTTCATGACATCGCGAGAAGCATTTGAATAGCGAACTAATTACAAAAAATCTAATGTGTTTGAAAATTATTTTAAAATTAAATACAAAGATAAACATACATTTATAGAATATGCATGTAAACCAAGTAAATATGCAGGATACTTTGCAAATTGCATATGTTTTTTTAATAAACAGGCAAAATGTGCACCATAAAATATTTGTTACTTTTTTGAAATTTGATAATTAACTTGCATACCAAGTGCAGATATTTTTTGACGGCAGAGAAGAAATGTGCATTTGCATTAAAATGCATTACCTAGTTAATAGAGAATGTCTTTCTTCAGTGGCGTGCAACTCAGCAAATATCACATGACTTTCTCTACTTTTGTACTAACTCTTATTCCTCTATGTTAGTCGAGATAAACATTTGCAGAAATTATCTTATTGCTGATTTTCTTGTGAATGCAAGGGGAATATCGGAATGGAGTAGGCTTTAAAATATTTGACTATCGTTCAAAGCTTTGGCATTCTGTTCTCTTTGCGCGGCTAAGCGATACAAAAGTAAATAACGACCTTCCATTTGAGAAAAGTATAAGTATTGTAAAACTCACAAATAACAAAGAATATCTCCGAAATGGTTCACTCCACAAAAAACGTGTTTACGAGTAGATATAATTTCTGAGTTTTAACAAGATTTATATTTTTTGTATAGTAAGATTTGGTCTTTCTCTAACGATTTACCAGTCAAAAGTCATCAACAGTAAACAGGACTTCATAGACTATAGTCAAAAAAATTCCAAATATATTATTTTATTTGCCATAAAAATATATTTAATATATAGCATTTTAATCTAACTCGTAAGAGTCATTTTAGAGAAAATAAAAATTTCGAAAAATTTCCCACATAAAGGGTAGTTTA
This sequence comes from Tenodera sinensis, assembly GCA_030765045.1. NCBI lineage: Eukaryota > Metazoa > Arthropoda > Insecta > Mantodea > Mantidae > Tenodera > Tenodera sinensis. The sequence continues at coordinate 17,361,833 of CM060973.1, read as the reverse complement.
GCATGGAGACATTTTCTTCGAAATTTTCGTGTAGGTTCTTAAAAGATATTAAAATTAAACAGCAATTTGGGTTTTAACCGACTTTTCGTTGTGCTGTTCACAGACAAATATACAGACAGTTTTGTAAAACTGCTTTTCTTGGATTCAGGTGGCCTCAAAACATATATTTCCGATGAAATCTTGAATACAACACTTCTCCTACCTAGTATACGTAGTAGAGAAAGTAATAAAAAACCATAAAAAATTCACACCAATAGTAACCGATATTTTGAAAATAGCTAATGCCACAAGCAAGTTATTATGAGAAAGTCGTGTATTTTAAAAAGATCTACATTTTTGTGAAGATCAATTTACTCGATTCCTCATTGTTTACCAGTTATGCAACATTATGCAATATGAATAAGTCTTCACAAGCTATTCTCAGAAAATCTAAGACATGCAGTTTATGTGAAATGATTTAGAATAATAGTTTTTATATATTATTTATTAATAAAAATGATTCAAAGCTTGTGAGATATCTCAATATATACCCCACCAACATTAATACTCTAATAATACTCCAGCGACCACGACTACGATGTGCGCCAGGTTCCAACACGCCACTAAGCGATGGATTTTTTCGGATGTAAAAATCTTTGACACGGCTTCCATCGGAAGGGAAGTAAAGGCGGTGGTTTCGTGTCGTAGTTACAGCGTGTAAAAACCTAAAGCCTAATAAAGAAGCCTCTGAGTAAAGTTAAACTGTTTTTGACGCCCAGTATAGAATGGGACGCTGAGAACTATAGACGTTATAGAGCTTCCATAAAACATTTTTACTTTTTCTATTACGTATAGGTAGTAAAGTGTAGGAAGTATTGTTTCCACTCAAAAATTAGATCACGAGATTTCACCGGAAATATATGTTTTGAGACACCCCTGAATCCAAAAAGAAGCATTTTTAGAAAAAGTTCCGTGTATGTGTGTGTGTGTGTTTGTCAGTCTGTGGACAGCATAACTCGGAAACAGAAAGTTGGTTAAAAACCAAAGTTTAATGTCTTTCAAGGATGCGACACGAAGATTTTGAAGAAAATCCCCCCCCCCCCACCATAAACTACCCTTTACATGGAAAGTTTCTCGAAAATTTTTATTTTCTTGAAAATGACTAACGATTTTGATTAAAATGCCATATGTTTGAGATATTTTTATGGCAAATTAAATGTATATCTTGAATTTTCTGGCTATAGCCTGTATAATCGTATTTACTCTGTATGACTTTTGCTAAACTGGTAAACCGTAAGAGATAGACCAAATCTTACTATACAAAAAATGTTGATCTTGCTAAAACACATTTTTTTTTTTTTTTTTTTTTTTTTTTAGAGTGAGGCATTTCGGAGGTATTCGTTGTTATTTGTGTTAGTTTTGGAGAACTTATATTTCTGTCAAATGGAAGTTCGTTGTTCATTTTTATATGTTAACCGTGCACAGAGAACAGTATTTGGAAGCTTTTAAAGATTTGACTATCGCTCAAGGCGACGCCGTGGCTGAGTGGTTAGACCGCTCGCCTACCACCTAGGCGGCCCGCATTCAATCCCAGGGACACGCATGTGGTATTCGTGGTGTACGAAGCGGCGTTTCCCCGCCATTCATTTCACCAATTGCTCCATTACCACCTTTCCAATCATCCATTTCGCCTGCATTTCATATCATCCTCTTCCTCACTGTCATACCTGGTGCTTGGCTGACCACTCACTTCCAGGTCTTCACTCTATCTGGTCCAGAGGTCGCTCTGCTTCCCGACAGGCGTCTGACTCTAGGCACTGACTTGTAACCCCTACATAAGGGGAGGGTAATCAGGGAAAGAAGAGAAGAAGACTATCGCTCAAAGACTATCGCTGTATTTCCATATTCTCCTTGTACCTACAAGAAGATAAACAATAAGATAAGCTTAAGCTGAACTTAAATACAAAGTTTAGTATCTAAGCAACTTTTCGCTTTAGAGTTATACTGTTCACAGATGGACATTGGTTTATAACTATTCTCTCAGTGAATAAAACTTAATTTGTTTGAAGACTTTTCATCCGCATTTAAACATTTTACGAGTTTTTAATGGCTTGTAATGTGTAATATATTGTTTCCAGCGATTTATGGGAATAAAGTTGGCAACACTGACTAAAAAAAGAATGACCTAGTGAGAGATTGTATTAAACAAAAGAATGACCAGGTAGTGAATTGTATATATAAATTAATGCCTCTATGTATGAAACAGCCATTAATATGAAGTAGATGGGAAAGTAACTTTACTTAGGAATAGGTTTTCACTTGTCATGAATCACTTTAAGGGTATCCATAGGTGAAAATTCTAAATCCTACAGTTTTTAAGCAGATTTTTACAAACTTTTGTCACTTGCTGTTCTATAATAATTAATGTCATGGTTTAAATTTCATGCAGATATCTTTAATGGTTTTTAATTAGTTTTATATCTTAATTATTCAAAAGTTTCACACGATGCTAAAATATTATTTTTAAAAAATAAAAAAATATAAATATATTGCTTCTATACTTATGAAGAAAATTGGTGTATAGAATTTCTGTTACTCTTGGTTGTTTCACAAAAAATCTTAGAAATGTATGTACCATTTTTTTTCACAATTTATGCTAATTATTCAACTTAATCGTGTGATATCTTGGTAATTTAAAAGTGTAATAAAAACCATATACCAATTTGTTTTGGTTATGCTCAGTGAGTCTTCACTGAAAAATTGAATAAGTTTGGTTACAAGCTGCATCATGTGGACATTTTTTGGTAGGCAAAAGTGTAAGAAAGTTTTAAGTTGAGAAAACTACGTTTTAACATTTAAAATCGCATAAGACCGTGTGTGCATGGACATTTTAATAGTCACGTGACGGTGTTCAAAAAGCTCTGAGAGTAGAAAGCGTAATGCATAATTAAAGCTAAAGTTCAAGGTATTTTTAGGCACAAAATAAAAAAATTTAGCTTTTTAAAAAATTGGACGAAAATTCACCTATGCTTCTACTCTCCAAACGAACAATAGGTATATATTTAGGGTTATTCCAGAGAATGGAGTGTGAAAGAATGGCACAGAGCATAGGAATGTACGAGTTGGGACAACCCTGGTACATGCACATATAGGCTTCATCGTTCCCTCTCAGTTCATTACCATATTCATATCGGCATTCTGTCTGCATCATTATCAACATCCATCCCTTCTCTACAGCCGATGTACCCCACCCCCTACCCCACCGTTGTTTCTATCTGTTGTGTGTGGACGGCTGGCTACATCCAACAGACAAATTCCTTGGTTCATTACAGCCGGAAATGGTATCGTTAGTGCGAGCAGCTCAGTGGAATCCTTCACGGTAGAGTAGGATTCAACACCGGAGTAGGTATCCTTTTTATACTCCCGTTTAACGGAAAAGACGCAATTTAAAACGGATGTTGTTCACTTCGATATCCGTCCGAGACTGCTGTTCTAGACAAAATTTCTTTTAGCCTTATCAAAACTTCCCCCAAATTTCTTTACAATTGAAACACACTTGCAAACTTCACTGTATATCATTATAACAACATAAAGCACGTTTTCATATCACTACCTATAATTAATTAATGAAAGTGAAGCTCCCATTAATGAACATTTTGGGAGCATTTTCATAGCTTTATAGTTCGTTCGGACCAACTCCGTTCCCAGATGGAACAATAACATGGTATTATGGCTGCCACAAAATTTAATGTCGGGTGGCTCAACACAACGTCCAATTAGAGGCTTGCCCGGCCTTTTGGTATTGTATAGTTAAATACACTGTAAAGCAACTGATAAAAATATCATTTGCGCCTACAAAATGTATTCGCAAAACAGGAAAGAGAATAGTAGTGGTCAACAATCAGCCGCCGTTAAATTTTGGTCTGCCATAATAGCAACGTAAAAACACTTACTGGGCTCGGAAGCTGAGGAAACACTAAATGTCCGAATATGGAGCCCAGTATAATATGTTGTGACATATGACAGTCCAGTTATGTTTCCTGGCACTTTATTTCCCTTAAAATTGAATCACAAGTCCTCAGTCCTGTTTTTTTTTTTTTTTTTTTTTTTTTTTTCGTTAATACATGTTCTGTCCTCTCGTAACCTTGAAATGTACTTCACTATCTCAAGTTCTACTCTTTCTGTCTAACAAACAGCTGGCTTCGACGATACAAACGCTAAAATTGCTTCATACAGCAAACAATTCAAACACGGCGATTAAATGTCCAAACTATCTCTGACAATATACACTCAAATTCAACACTGATTCTACACAATACACAATTAAAAACTAACTGCTAAAACTCAACACAGTACCCAACTCTGTAGAATGCTCTAACACTGACTCCCTCACTCGCATTTATAGTCCAGGGCAAGCGCTTGGGAATTCTCTGAAAAATACACATTTTCTCGAACTTCTCATAAGTAAGTCAGCAGTCGAAAGTTTCTAGAACAATCAGGAATACGTTAATTATGCCGCTCCATTGTTGTCGAGCCGCGAACTTAGTTACCTTGATCTGAGCGTCTCTTTGACGGCGGTTACCGGCCGGCGTCACAGTATGTTCATTTTGGATAATTGTATACCAGAAAATTTGTATCCGTATCTTCCTACACGGGGCGGGGAACACATCGCTCCACTACGACTCAACGCAGCTCTATTGCGAGCCACTACCCCTAGGGGAAAGAAATGAGTGAGGGAAACACAGACTGGCAGAGGGTGGACACCGCGCAAGTCACAGTGACGTGCAGAAGTGCCTAACAGTTACACAGATAACATAAGATAGAACTTCGGTCTGGGTAGCTCAGTTGGTTAGCTGGCCTAGTGATTCCAAAGCCGCGCGTTCAAACCCAGCCCAGACTTATGGTTTTTAAGTGTGCTTAAAAACTCCAGGTCAGCAAATTTACTGGCACGTGAAAGAACTCCTGTGGGGGAAATTCCAGCACAGTGGCAGTGCTTATATGATCCTGGCAATTGACCACGTCGCTAACAGAAGAAAGAAAGAAACAAAAAGTCTACCCACGATAGCTCAAGCTGTTTGCAGAAAAAAAGGATGTTGTTACTATTAGTAAAAAAATACTAATCAGAAGCTCCAAATCTACGTGCAATCTCTGTGCAATCTAAATAACCAGTAATATAATTGCTTTGTGTGGATTATTAATAAATCTAAAATGAAGTAACGTTTAATTAATAGAACACACCATGTGCTGTTATGTGATAGGAGCTATATTGGTTCCCATGGTAATCATAAAATGTAACTAAGCAATCCGGAACTACTCCCGGAGCGCAGTCGGTGGAACGTCTGTCTGTTAAGTGAATGTTGGGAAGCAGTTATAACAGACCTGGGAAAGAGTACTCACAAGGTGTTAAGACATTCCGCGATTTGCTCTCCCTTCGTCATCACCAAAGCGGAAAACCAGGGAAAACTGGTTTCACTTAATGCGTGTGTATGCATATTTGCTGAGGTAAGGACGGGAGGGACCACTCTGCTCATGCCTTCAGAGTAATATTCCCCCGGCCTGAGTTATAAGCTCGTGAATTCGGCACCTTGGCCATGTGACCTTTTGTACCTCTGACCTACAAGGGAGCGTGACTGAGTTAGCGTGCGAGTGAGTGAGTTTTTAAGGGTCCGTCGACAACTAGGTCTTTTAGGCCCGAAGTCAGAACGTAAAAACCGGTAAAGTTCACAAACTTAAAACTGAAAGTCGAAAAAGTGAAAGTTAAAAGGTTAAAAGTTAGAGTAAAAGGTTAAACAGTGACAGTGAAAAGATTATGTAAAATGCTAAAAGAGTCAAACAGTCCCGAGACGGAGGGGAGACAGAGTGCCCGACAGAGTGCCCGACACAGGAGCCAGTACAGAGTAGAGGGCAGGGTCCCTAACAGTTTCATATTGAAGATCCCCGTCTTCTTTGGCACTACGGCCCTTGTAGTCTAGCATTGGCCTCTCTTACAATTTTAGTCCATTCCTATCTAACTACAACCCTTGTCTGCATCTTCTCACACTTGAAGTTCTTGGATCTTCCTCTACTCCATAGATGGGGAGAACGTGCACATTGTGCCACTTCCCCTACATCGTAGTTTTAATCCTTTGCACTACCTCGTCATCCATTTTGACCACGTATCCTAACCGTCCCAATCTGTGGGCGTTAACTTCGGTTACAATGTCTGGAGATTTATATTCAATTTTTAATTTTGTATTGTATCCAATTCTCCAGTGCCCTTCCTCATATTTAGGATCATACATTTTTCTTAAGATTCATTCGATATTAGTAAATAATAAATAACAACAATAATAATATATTTTGCGTTATGTGCTGATATTGTATTTAAAATTGTACTGGAATTTAATAATTTCTATTTTTGTTTACATTATGTATTGTGATTATATAATATATGTAAATAATTACTACACTTTATTTTATAATCCATAATCATTGCCACGTTTTCTTTTAAGAATTTATATATTGTATATTTTAATTTTAATGCTTTGTTAATGTTTAAAATATTCATGTTTCTTTTATTGTCTATCCGTAAATTATAAATGTTGTGATGTAATTGTTTGGAAATTATTACTAAATTTAAAAATCTGAAGTATTGACCCGGGATTAAGAAATTAGGTTTCAGTACACGGATTTTTATTTTATTTTCATAACTACGCAGCAGAGAAAGTAAAGAAGGTTTGCTTGTTAGATTGAGGTTATGTTATTCCTGGTTACTTCAAAAGAACGCTTCTACTTTGTCAAAGTGAACACTGTTGACCTATTGCTCCTAAATAGAGTATAAAAGGACTCAACGAGTAAAATTAAGGAATGAACTGTGTACGAGGGTCTGGCAGAGATTTCAGAATTGAAGCTAAAGGGATCATTTCCGCAACACGAGCACGTGCATCACAGCTGGCGTCTTGACCACTCGTATCTTCAACGTAACGGAACATTTGACTGCAGGCAACGTTCGCTTCATTTAGACTGGAGTGTATGCGACCACCCTCTGATTCATAAGGGAGAACACACTCCACCGACTTGCGCGAAAGATGCAGTAGGTACGCTTGTACTTGCCAAGAGGCTGTCTGCTACTATCGACAGTTACCTAGAACTTTAGACTGGTCACTGGTAGCTACTTTCTTTATTGCTTACCTAACTATAGGAAGGACATATTGCACTCCGCCCAAAAATAGATATTAGATTTTGCTGGCAATAAAGTCTGTTTAGTGAATGCAAGCGCAGTTGCTTCACAAAGGGAGTGTGCCCTAACCACAACGAACCACTGTCATAAATCCATCTCCACGTGACAGAACGGGGAACCCTATCCTTATCGTTGAAGACCTATAGCAACTCTGATTTGAATCACTTGTTTGTTAACTCCACGTGGAGTCTCAGTTGCCAACATTCCAAATTGCAGTTGTTGTCTGTTTCATTACTTGCAAAAGTTCATCGGTGAAATTTGGACAAAAATGACGAAAAATGCGATTTTTCGTTTTTTGCCTTAAAATTATGTCTGTACCTTGTACTTTCAGAATCTACCTTCGTTTACTCCTCATCACCATTTAAAAGGCCGTTACGCCATGATTTAAATGCCCATGGCGTATGTATGTTGTCATATACTTAAAACTTTTAAAGTCATTTTTCTCTGCTTTCTATTTTTTCACATTTTTCAATCTTCAAAATGCATCTTCTCATACAGTTCTTAATAGATTTCTTTTAAATTTTGCACATATGGTTTTAGATAGTTGCTTCATAAAACTTGGTATTTTAAATGCTCTAGATGGAGTAGTTTAATTGTTATCGAATTTTTATTTTGAAAATTATTAATAATTTGAAAAAAAAATGGACATTGAGGTATTCAATATTTTTCTCCAAAACTATTTGACATAGCCAAATAAAAATACCAGGTTTTGTAGACATAATCTAGGGAAACATATGGCCAGAGTTTAGTTTACTTAGAACAAATAATATTTTATAAGAAGCGTTTGCTATACTACCCTAAAATTGCAGCAAAAAAAAAACAACAACAAAAAAAAAAAAACAAAAAAAACAATAAAAAATTGTTTTTTGCAAAAACTATCTTACATAGAAAAGTGAAATTTGGTAAACCTTCTAGTTATGCTTTGGCACACATACAAATTTTCACATCATTGTGACAAAAATTGTGGATTTTTGTCATTTTCACAGATGCCTCCCCTTAAAGGTTGCAACTCTCCAGAAAAGACTGAGGAGGGAAGGCTTGTTGTAGAACAATTATAAAGATTCCTAAAGGAGGCAGCTGAACTGCACACGCGTTGACTAAACAGACTACATGTTTTGAAGTCCCTAAACCAAGAAAAAATCGTTAAAAAGGTTCGTGTGTCTGTGGACAGCATAACTTGTCAACAAAAACTTGGTTAAATTCCAAACTTGCACCACAAACTACACCCCACCACAAACTACACTTTGGAATCATTTTTGTTGACTTTGAGTTTCTCAAAAATGGCTCTATTTTGATTAAAATACCACATGTTTAAGAAATTTGCATGGCAAAATGTATAGCTTTGATTACCTGTGGACACCTATGCATTCCTCTCCATTTGGAATGGTTTTTGTATAATTTGTAAACCGCAAAGGTAGCCAAAATCTCACTATACAAACAATTTAGATCTCGTAAAAATATACAAATGGTTTTAAGTAATAGATATTGTGGCGTTACCCATTTACCACAAATTCTTTGTTATCGGTTTGAATTTTCAAATACTTATCTACTCTTTTCAGGCAGAAAGTCGCTATTCGTTGTTTCTCGTGGTCATGCAGAGACTTCAAGTAGCGTTCTGCTTTTTAAAAATCTGGTGTGTTAATTTGCACGACTTTCTCTACATAGGTACAGCAAACTTTTCTTAGAGAAACATATTCTGGTATCTACTTCATGTGTACATTTTGTACGAGATGTTTATTTGTAGAAATATTTTACTACATATTTCGTTATAGGTACAATGGGAATAGGCGAATATAGTAGGCTTAAGTGATTAAATCAATTTTTAAGAGCTGACCACCATGTGACCTTTTGAAATTCCGTTCTCTTTGCATCACCAAATACCCTGGAAAAGGAAAACTTTAAAAACTAAAAAATAAAAGCTAAAAAAATAGTAATAATAAATGTTTCTATTTATGAACAGCTTCTGTTAAAGTGGTGACGGTACCCATTCCATTTCTACTCATAAAACGCATAAAACTTACCCGTGACTTGGACGTCAGCGATGGAAAAGTAGTCACGACAGAGCAGAGTGCAGGGTCTCTCTGATTTCCTGTTTGAACCTCTCTGGCGATGTTCAGGAGATGGCTACCCTCTCCTCCTGCAGGTTTGCACGTCCCACTTGGGGGGATAGAAATCGGAGACTGCCCCATCTTACAATGAGCATCTTTTTCCCCTGCCATGCAACGCCGAGACTCATACCGACGTTTCCAATACTGAAACAACCAATTAGATGAAGTGAAATTAGAAGTGAGATGAAATAGAGGGAAAGCAAGTTCTGGCGACATAATTAACCTCCACTACATTCACCTAAAGACCTGCGGAAACCCCGAAAAAATCTATGGGTCATGAAAGACAATCGCGAGAACAGAATTTGCGCTACCTCGCTTGGTGTGTATAGATTTTGTTGTCACAATTACTAGGAGCAACGAGTTGGTAAATTCCCTTAACCCATTCATTATTGTGGTAAGCGGTACGTTATATTCTGGAGGAAAAAAAAAAAAAAAAAAAAAAAAAAAACCTTTGCTTTGTTTTGTGAGTTGATTTTCGTGTAGTTTGTTCGATTTTCTCTAAGATTGTTAAATTATCATCATTTACATATTTTGTGTTTCTCAAAAATGAATTTCACTAGAGAACACGTCAAAATTTTATTACGATTTAAATGTCATTAACGCCTAAACATGTGAAGATTGGGCTTGACGAAGAAGTTCCATCTAAAGTAACAATTTATAGTTAGTACAGTGAACTCAAAAAAATATCTGAATCCAAAGAAGGCATTTTCAGAAAAAGTTCCTTGTGTGTGTGTGTGTGTGTGTGTGTGTGTGTGTGTGTGTGTCTGTCTGCGGACAGTATAACTCAAAAACGAAAAGTTGGTTAAAAACCAAAGTTGGTATTTAAGTTTAACATTTTTCAAGGATGCGACACGAAGATTTTGAAGAAAATAGCCCCATTTGATTTTCTTGAAATTGCTGTAACGATTTTGATTAAAATGTCATATGTTTAAGATATTTGTATGACAAATGAAATGTATATTTTGAATTTTCTGGCTATAGCCTATGTAGTCCTGTTTAGTCTGGATGACTTTTGAATAGCTTGTAAACCGTAAAGATAGACCAAATATTACTGTACAAAAAATGTAGGTTTCGTAAAAAACACAATTTTTGTCAGAATAATTTTTTTTTTTTTTTGTAGAGTGAACCATTTCGGAGATATTCCTTGTTATTTGTGTCAGTTTTGGAAAATTTAAAACTTTCGTGAAATGGAACATCGTTGTTCATTTTTTTATATGTTATGTGTGCAAAGAGAACGGGATCTCAAAGCTTTAAAATTTTTGACTATCGCTTAAAGCCTACTGTAGTCTAATATTTCTCTTACATCTACAAGGAAATAAACAACAAGATAATTTGCACAAATGTTTATCTCAACTAACACAAAGAAGATATAGTAATAAGAGTTTGTAAGAATGGTTGGTACAAGAGTAGAGAAAGTCATGTGAGTGCAACACATCAGATTTGTTTTTATATGTTCAACGCGCAAAGTGAACGGAATCTCAAAGCTTTAAAAGATTTGCCTAGCGCTCAAAGCTTACTGTATTCTCATATTCCCCTTGTACCTACAAGGAAATAAACAATAAGATAATTTCTGCAAATGCTTACCTCAACTAACACGTAGAACATATATGAATGAGTTTGTAAGAATAGTTTATGCGAGAGTAGAGAAAGTCACGTGAGTGCAATGATGAGATTTTTCCAACACAAAAACGTTTTAAAACTACGTAGGCTTTCACGGCCGGCGTCTAAATTGTAGAAAGAAATATCTTCCGGGCTGTTATGCCGTGGTCTGCTGCAGATCTGTCTTCCAGACGTTTCGTCTACAACTGCGGTAGACATCCTCAGTGGCGTTGTCGAAGTCTCCTCGTGGAAGGTATCAGTCGTAGTGATACCTTCCACGAGGAGACTTCGACAACGCCACTGAGGATGTCTACCGCAGTTGTAGACGAAACGTCTGGAAGACAGATCTGCAGCAGACCACGGCATAACAGCCCGGAAGATATTTCTTTCTACAAAAACGTTTGTTTATAAGCCCATAACAATCTGACAACCGAAAAAAGCCACCAATATGATATCGAACCACTGCAACTGGATAGAAAAAAAAGCGTATTTGTTAACAACACGGTCGACTGATATGATATCAGTACCGCTAGTGTGCCGAGTAACTTTACGTTCCAGGAATTCTAGGGGTTTTAAGCAATTTAAAGGCCATTAGTCTGGGTTGAGTTTGAAACCGTAACCTTGACATTAGCGGGCCAATGACTAACCAACTGACCCAACCAGACCGACGTAATTGTTGCAAATATCTTGCCTGCTGTGCAAGGAGTCCCGGGTTCGATCCCTGGCAAGGGGGTAGGAGTTTTTCTCCAGCCAGGATTATTCCTCATCCTTCCTTGAGTCTGGAGGTATGAATGAAAGTGTGACGGACTGATCACGTGATCAAGTTTTATTTTTTTTCATGGTTTTCCCGGTTTGGCAGGCGAATGATGGGGTGATTCCCCTACTACCACTAACTTCCTATCCATTTCCTGTCCCAATTATTTCCTCTCATCGTTTCAGATTTATAGGACCAATCGACGGCGACGGCGGCAGTGCGGTAGAGGGACCCCTTTCTTTCAGGGAGCTGTGTCGCATACTTCCAAGATCCCCAAGTTGCACGTGACTAAAACAGGGCAAGAAGGCATCAGTTTTGATACCAGGTTGGAATAGTCACATCCTTGCAACAACTACTGTCAGCAGCAACAGTACTTATCTATCACAAACTTGCAGTAAGTAGAAGGAATATTGTATTCCACCCAAAAATTTGATATTGAAATTTCACCGATCACTTGTGAGATCAATAGAAGTACAATCTGGCACACTACATATTCGCACCGTTCTGTAAAGCAAACCTTACAAACACAGACGTTAATGCAATAGGTTATGATTAGTTATATGTAGGCTTATTAGTCCAGCTACATTAAAGAGGATTCAAGTTATGCGCGTGCTTAGTGCATTTGGCGGCACAGTGTGGGGAACCGGTTCTGCCCGTCTGCTCTACAGACAAAGCGCATAACTTCATTCATTTGGTAGCTCACTTACTAAGCCTAGTTATATAAGACAAAACTGCCAGCCACAAAACACCAACCTTCTGCCAGCAGTACATGGTTTGAGACTACCTGAATGCAAAAAGAAACATTTTTAGAAAAAGATAGGTGCGTGCGTGTGTGTTTGTCGGTGTATTTGTATATGTATGTAAAGTCCCTTAAGTATCGAATTCAATATTTAAGTTCAGCATCTTCCAAGGATACGATAAGAACATTTTACAAAAACTCCTCCATCCTTAAGCACCCTTTATGTAGAAAATGTTTCGAACATTTTTATTTTCTTAAAAATATCTCAAAGGATTTCGATTAAAATAACATATGTTTAAGATACTTTTGTGACGAAATGTATATCCTGAATTTTCTGGACATTCTCTGAAATTATGTGAATGACTTTTGCATAAGTGTAAGAGATAGACAAAATCCATCTAGACGTCGGTAAACCACATAATTTAAATGAAATAATTTTTGTAAAACTAAGCATTTCTGAGATAATCCTTGTTATTGGTTTGAATTTTGTAAATATTTTTCTCAAATGTAAATCAGCTTTTTTCACTTTTCCCCTTTTTATCAAGCAAATAAAACGGAACTTTAAAGCCATCACATAGCAACCTGTTCTTAAAAAGATTTGACTATAGCTTAAAGCGATATGGAACATATTGCCATATTTGCAATGATTCCCTCATTCCCCTTGTACATACAAGGAAATATGCAGCAGGACAATTTCTACAAGCGTTTATCTTGAAGTAGATAAAAGAATAGGCGTTTTCAAGAACAGTTTTTACAAGAGAAGAGAAAGCCATGCGAGTGCGACACATCAGAGTTTTTAAGGAGGCCACTGCAGTTCTTTTACTGATTTAGACGACGTGGCGAATGATCTTGTTAGGATCTTAGGATCTGCGCGAGTGACGCGCATATTGATGGAGTAAGGTCTGTTTGCTATCTGAAATAAACCAGAGACTGCTGATAATGCGAGAGGACACTGTACTTTATCACGCACTGTCCCGCGATATTAACTATAGGGAAGTCGGAGACATACTAACCTGGCACCCCTATGGTCTTATAAATACAAAAATGAATTCGACCAGAAACCACTGGATAACTTCCAGCCATTTGCCACGTCTAAAATACCTTTAAGGACCTTTTTATATAATCCAAGAGGAGCACGAGATGTTGGCCGACCCCGCAGAAGATGGACTCCACTAATGACTTCGCCGGAACGGGCTGCATAGCCTAAACCATGTAGAAGAAGAAGAAGAAAAAGAAGAAGAAGAAGAAGAAGAAGAAGACATATCAGTAAAACGTATGTTACTTCTAACCAACTTCTTGACCAGGGATCAACCCTGCAATCTTAGGCGTAGAAACCCTTATTCATGCAATGAATAGAATGAATGATGAATGCTAACGCTGGTTAGTTCGGGTACTTTGGTGGAATAAGATGACAATCGCATTTTCATGGTGGAAAGCTATTCTTGAAAATTCCAACACAGGTAAATGGAGAACTGGATCATGGACCGCCATTGGAAATATTAGAAAGCATGTTAACTCACTGCACGATGGAGAATTTAGAGCTTATAGCGTGTTTTCAAGGAACTGTTGGAGCGTAACGTGTTTCCAGAACTGTGGGCTGTGAATTAAAGCTCTCTAGGTCAGCAATTATTACTATGTTAATAGCCTTGCATCTACTGCCGCGTTATCTCATTCCCGAGTTTATTACTCGATTGTATATTGTAGGTAATGAAGTACTCATACCCAAATACAGGACCAATGTAATGAAGGAGCCAATAACACTACGACTCATTTATCCTTTTACTCACAGATAATTGCTATGTCATATAACATATAAATAAGTACAATCGTTGTTAAACTAAAGAATAGCAGTGGAGAATTACTTTATTACAACATACAATTCCCACAGCACCTAAATAACTTTTGAAACATGTATCTGTTTAACACGGAACTCGCTGTACGGAGATAGTTATGTAGAGGGAATTAAAAAATATTGTCACCGAGTTCACGGCTAATTACCTACTCCAGAGTGTGCCACTCTGGGCTCCGGACCCTTTGTTTTCTGGCACTCGAGGATATTCCATTTCTAGAAAGTTTCCCATTGTGTGCGGGACCTATACAAGGGACTGCTAGGCAGTTAAACATTTACGAAACGCTCAGTGGACAGTGACTGCGAAGCATGCCGGGTGCAGTTGTGGTAGTGGCAGTTCATTTTGGTTCTATTCGACTGTTGTGTTCTGAGTTTGTGCATTAGTGACTTAAATGTAACGTTAGCACTACGCTAACCGATTAGAAGACAAATTGTGATCAGCAGTAACTGCTGTTTTCATTTGTTACATTGACGATTTTTGCTACTTCCGGTTTAACCGGAATGGTACATCTTATTTTACATATTCGAATAGTACCCTTCAATAGCTTTTCAACAATAGAAAAACAAAGCACGAATAAAAAGAAAAAACAAAGGTAGTTCACCTACTAAATTCTGTGTTCAATCCAGTAGGCCTCAGTTGATTTACAAAATTACAGCCAATCATAGAAGCCATTTAAACAATGGCTTGGCCAGTCATTCATCCTATCATCGCTTCCATTTTTAGAATTCTGTATGAATCCGTTCCTTTTCATTCAACATCAGACAGGATATTATTTAACACAGTAGATCTCAGATTCAATTCAGTAACTTAGTATAAATAAATATTGAAAGGTAGAATGAGAAATGAAAAATTCCATGCCATTGATGGGCCTGATATATGGAAACTATTATATAAAAACCTCATTCTTAAAAGTCGCTGATCTTCGATACCTGTTGTATATTTATCGGAAGTTTCGTCTTTCAGTTACGTGTTATGTATGAAACTGAGGTAGACAGAGACAGATACAGATACACAGATCTATTTCTAAAAATGCTCCTTTTGGATTCAGGGGTTTCAAAATATAGAGGAAATAGCTCATCGGCATTTCCCAAGAATTAAGTACGGCCGACATTACACTAAACTACAGTACTGCTAACCTACATAATAAAATTATTATTTCTAACCTTGTTCTGTAATAACACTTCTGGATAAAATCAGTTCCGAACGCTAAATATCGTAATATATATAATGTACTACTAATTGCAAATACAAAATAATAACAGTAACTATAATTATATATAATGCTGTAAAACAAACTCACGTACACACGAGCAATACAATAGCGTCCACAGGTTAATACGGCGTCTAAACAGAATCTTGTTTTAAAACCTATCGGTTGGTTTCTCTGCAACGGGTTCAAAAATAATGGCTTCTGTGGCAACATAACGGATGCAATAACACCAAATATGCATGTAGCTTTATTATGGTTATATTTTACGAACAGTTGGCCATACTAATGTAACCTAACAGATGGAATATCACTAAATATAACCAGACCGCGTCATAATGGAGAAAGAATGTCACAGTTGGGTTTTGGGATATTCCAGTAGGCTGTTTTCTCTATATTTCCGGAAAATCTCGACATCAACTTTTTTCGGTGGAAAACAATATTTCCCCTACTTTATATGTACATAGTAGAGAAAGCAAAAATTAATATCTTAACATAGTCTGAGATTGCTAGTTAAAATATTATATGCTCTATATGTTTTGTATCCCGAGTGTATCGAAAAAGTCAAAGATTTTTAGATTTCTCAGGTTATTTCATACATAGAAGCCTTCAATTACCATATACGAGTTATCACCTGATCATTCTTTTGTTGTCCATAAATTATCACCTGGTCACTCTATTGTTTAGTCAGTGTTGTTAACTGTATCGTCGAAAAACAATTTATTGCAATCCATTAACAGTTAAAATAGCGCTCATTTTCCATTTCACATTGTGTTTTTAACAATTGTTCTTTTAATAATTAATTTTTTTCAGAAGAAATATTATTTGTTAATGTTAAAAATAAAGTGAGATTTATTTGAGATTATAAACTGGTTTTGTGTTATAACAACAAGAGAAGATCGAAATACATGCTATCCTTGGGCTTTGTTTTCCTCAGTTGGCAGTGTTGAATAAGTCCAAATTATGTTATTGTTTAAACTCTGTTCATCTAGAGATTAGAGGAGACGTAAACAAAGCCACGTGCGTTTTGGCCACAGCGCACCTTCTTGACGTTTTCGCCGTGTAAATAGTCCCTTGAAGAAATACTGTTACTGAGGTCTGAAATGTCATTTAATGTTTGCTAAAGCATGAACTAAGTGTACTAAGCATAGTGTAAGAATACGCAGTTAAGTGAATCTGTAACCAGCCTAACTCATTCTGCGCGCGCATTATTCAGTATGAAAGTAACATGGCGGAACAAGTGAGTTGTGAAACATAAGTGCGGCAAACCGTTGCGAAGTGGTGAAAAGACAACAATATTGAGCGTATTTAACTAGTTCTGCGAGAAATATCCCGAACTTGCTATCAAAGACGTGTTGAAATTAACATCCGAGTTTACCGGTGTGTCAGTTGCAAGTATTTACAGTACACCCAAAGAAAAATCGTCAGTTGGTGAAGATACCGGTAAAAAGCGACCACGTGCTAGATAAATGATGGATGCAGTTTGCGACGGATTTGTGAGTGTGAGATCTGCAATCCGTCGAAAAGTTCACCAGTTCTTCGTTAACAATGAACGCCCACCTTAAACAAAGTGCTGTTGGCAGTTAACTCTGATCCCGATCTTCCAGATTTAAAACGAACTTCCCTCCACAAGCTGCTTCTGGAGATTGGTTTCGAGATTGTGAGCAGGAAATGAAAAAGTGTTATTGTGGACAGAGATGACGTAAGTAGTAGTTAATTTCCATGTGCTATATGTTATTTGGATCAAGTAAATATATCCTTTAGTAGTGTAAAATGCATATTATACCTACGCGTAGCGGTAGGTAACTGTGTTGCGTCATTGTGAAAGCACGTGGCCGCGGAGTGATACAAACCGGTGCTTTGTTTATATCTCCTCTAATCTCTAGATGAACAGAGTATATAAAATTTAACATTTTCTGGTCAAATCTTTGCGATATAGTATTTAAATCCTTATTTTATTTTTGAAATAGTCTAGATAAATGCCTATCTATCGAAGATCTGACCTTTTTAGGTAAATTTTCTCGCTCCGTTCGATAATATATCGGTTATGTCTTATGATATTACTTGTGATAAGCTGCCTTAAGCTTCAAACATACACTAAATTCCAAATATAAATTGGAGTGTGTAAAACTTGTGTGTGAACATTATGTGAATCATCTCACAGAGATCAGAAAATGCTAGTCCAATTTCGGTGACACAAAAATTATCTGAATAGTATATTTATGTATTTAACATGTCCGTGAAAGGAAACAAAGAAAACTAGAGCCCACAGTTCAAGCACTAAACGGCACATCAGTAATAAGTACTTTGCGAACCCAGAAGCACGTGCATCCGCTTCTTATAAAATACGTTTGTAAAGCCCACGACTTCCGTGTTTTTATTTATTTTGACAGTCACAATTAGTCATGCTCGTGTCTTTTGTCACATTTGCACAATACCACAAATGATTTGACTTCTAAACTAAAGAACACGCTTCACAATGTGCCTTTTTTTACAGCCATAGAAGCAGTTAATAACCCTGAAGTGCGTTCCCAGGCTTGTGTAGGGACAAACACAGCAGCATCGCCGCCTATAATTTGCTGTCTCAATATTATGACAAGAGCGTGAAACGACCCAATCAGGGTAGGCCGAGTTTACATTGTTGCCACGTGGCGCAGAGCACTGACACGTGTGCCAACTTGTGAAGGTGTGTGAAAGCCACGCGGCCACCCCACCACAGTGTGAGAGGGTCTCAGTCCATATGCGAACTGTTTTATTAGCAGAACCCATAGCATCATCAATAAACATATAATGAAAATGATTGATTGATTTCACATTATAAAAGATTCGCTCTAATTTTTGCTTCAATTTAGGTTGTATTTATGTAGTTTTTGGTAAGCGTATTTAGTGTTTTAGGGATATTTTAAGACATTTTATAAGCATTCAATTCTTTGCAAAACATATAATTATTAATCAATGAACTATGGCACCACAAAATTTTATGGCGGCTGATAGCCGACTGACCACCTCCGTAGCACAGTTGGTAACGTGCTTGCCTCTGGCGCGAAGGACCCGGTTTCGATCCCCGGTACCAGAATGGGGATTTTTCCCCCGCTGGGAAGTCTGGCACGGGATGCACTGTCTCGTTAGGTACCGGAGGGGCCAATTGAGGAGCTACTTGATAGAGAAGTAGCGGTCCCAGGTTGAGAAGACCGCATACCTGGTCGGGAGGGCTCGGGAGCTGACCACGTCCCACCCTCCAGTACTGTACCCCACCAATGACGCCTGTAGTGGGCAAGGTGGGGGACGCAGCGGCTGGGCGGTAGGCCTTGGCCCTTCATGGGCTGTTGCGCCAGGGTTTAGTTAAATAACCGACCACTTCACAATCAGATTAATTTTTCCTTCCTGTGCAAATAAATTTTGTCGGCGCAAATGATATTAATATCATCGGCTTTGCAGTGTGATTTCACGACGTTTTAACTAACAACATCGCAAAATGTGAGGGGCTCCAAAAATAAACATTCTCACAATGTTTATATTTGCGCATCAGTTAAATAACAGACCATTTATATCCATTCATCCGGAAGCTAGATGGCTCCAAGTATTTGATACAATTTTTTTTTTCTCGGTGAAATGGTTTTTTATTGAAAATAATTGTACTTGGCATATTTGTTACACTCATCATGTGGAATTCCTGATTAACGTATAGCCTTCTAATCGATATTATGCGCGCGCACGCACACACAACACACACACACACACACACACACACACACACACACACACACACACACACACACACACACACACACACACACACACCTCGCATCAATGAAAAGCACCCTATTTAAGTGCAAATCTTCTTGTTTATTCGATTTTGAGTTCTTTTATTCACATAACGCATCCTTAGAGACACTTCTATATATTTCCTCTACATTAGGCAAGCGGGAGCGAAAGGAAACGTTTTGGAAAAAGAATAAATTCAATTGAATTCCTTCATGTTTTACAGTAATGTTACACCAAACAACAAACGTTGGAGTATATTATCTATATGTGATAATTTGAATGGTGTTCGTTCATCCTCACGAAAGCTGCAGCGGATGTCTTCTTTTGACTGTCAATGAACCGTTGTCCGCCCTGAGAGTGCATCATTTCGCTTCAATTGGTCAATGATTGCACTCGCCGGCAATGCACAACCACCCCTACATGCGGCCCCCTGCATCGTGTGATGAAGACACAGTGGGCCATAGCGCCGAACAAAAGTATCCGCTAACTTTATTACCCCGCCCCGCTGACTGGACACGTAAGAACTTGGGGGAGGCAGCAGGGTTGTTCAGCCCTTCTCCTTTTAAATTTCCAAGGGATTATTATCCAGTAAGGCCTTTACAGATTGACGTTCGTATATTGGCACAATTATTTGTGAAATATGAAACGGTTATGTCAGTGGTTGAAGCAAAAAGACAAAAGAAAGTTAAGTTTGTGGTACCTACGATTGTTTCCTATTCAAACGATAAGCCCTTTTCTACTTTCTCTACGTATAGGAAGTATTGTAATCCACCCAAAAATTCGATATCGATGTTTTAATATTTTCGGACTGCTTGAATAAATAACCTGAGGTGTTGCACTCACATAACTTTCTCTACTCTTGTACTAACCATTCTTCCAAACTCTTATTCTTTTATCTTCTTCGTGTTAGTTGAGATACAAATTTGCAGAAATTACCCTATTGCTCGTTTTCTTGCACGTGCAACAGGAATATGGGTATACAGTAGACTTTGAGCAATAGTGAAATCATTTAAACTTTCAAATTCCGTTCTCATTGCACGCCTAACATTCCATTTCACAGAAGTATAAGATCTCCAAAACTTATATTAATAACAAGGAATATCTCCGAAATGGTTCACTCTACAAAAAAATTATTGTATTGAATTGTGTTTTAACGAGATCTACAGTTTTTGTGCAGTAAGATTCTGTCTATTTCTTACGGTTTACGAGTTATTCAAAAGTAATCCAGAGTAAACAGGACTACATAGGCCAGAAAATTCAAAATATACATTCCATTTGTCATCAAAATATATCAAACGTATGACATTTTAATCAAAATCGTTAGAGCCATCTTCAAGAAAATCAAAATTTTCGAAAAATATTTCACGTAAAGGGTAGTTTGGAGTGGGGCAATTTTCTTCCAAATCTTCGCGTCGCATCCTTGAAAGACATTAAACTTAAATACCAACTTTGGTTTTTAACCGAAGTTTTTGAGTTATGCTGTCCACAGACTGACAGACTGAGTCAGAGACAGACACAAAGACAGACATACACAAACACATGGACCTTTTTCAAAAAATGCCTTTTTTTGGATTCAGGGGGCCTCAAAACATATTTCCGGTGAAGTCTCGATATCGAGTTTTTGGTGGGATACAATAATTTCTCTACTTATAGTAGCAGAGAAAGGAAAAAGAAAGCGGTTTTGAAAAGTGTATGTGTCTGTCCGTCCGTCCATCTG
The DNA here is from genome assembly GCA_030765045.1 of Tenodera sinensis. Classification (NCBI taxonomy): domain Eukaryota; kingdom Metazoa; phylum Arthropoda; class Insecta; order Mantodea; family Mantidae; genus Tenodera; species Tenodera sinensis. Next base: position 17,340,896 of record CM060973.1, on the reverse strand, counting down.
TCTGTCTGTCTGTCTGTCTGTCTCTCTCTCTCTCTCTGTGTGTATGTGTGAGCGTATGTGTTTGTAAACAGCATAATTCAATAACGAAAAGGCGGTTAAACACCAAACTTGGTATCTAAATTCAACTTCTTCCAAGGATGCGACGCGATGATTTTCAAGAAAATTTCCACACCCCAGACTACCTCCCTGGGTTTCACTTATCTTGAAATATGAATGTTGGCTAACTCTAAACTCTATGGACCCTGTGCTCATTCGAGTATTCTTTATCAATGACATACGTTAAGACACATTATGAAGTCAATGAACGAACAAAATAACCAAATTATGCTGTACATATATTTTTTAACTACAAACAAAATTAATCTTAAAAATGATTAATTTTTTTATACAAAAAATGTTTTTGGAATTCATGTTAATGATAACATCAATATTGAGTCATATAATTGTTTAGCTGCTATTTCTGAATACTTTTGGAAATTTTCATTGAATTTGAATTTGAGGAACATTTGCGATAGGCAGAAATATAGTTTTGAGAAAAACAGGCTTTTATATAGGAACGTGCTGTGTACGTTAAAGGAAGAGGACTATTTGAAAGGGCCATAATGACCTCATGGAGTGGGGGATATGATGAAGATGCACAGGAGTTCCTAGAACATTTTAATGTAAAAAAAATCGACTTCTTGAGCAATTTTGACTGAAGGTTGACGCAATAGTTCCTCTCCGTCGAAGACTTCGCCTTTAAGATCTATAAGATCTTGTGTTTGGTGTCCGGACTAGCTCTAGCAAGAGGTCCTAATCTGCAGGGTATGCGTGAGTTATGGTAGGAATGGAACCAAACGAAGAATTAACCAACATATGACTTTATTTGTAAATTTCCAGATTTGTAGAGAACTGCCGACGATATTTAAATAGAATGTAACTTTGTAACTTCAACTACAACGTTATAACACTTTAACTTTGTCACCCTTTAGCAACCGCCGAATTATGTAGCTTATCCCAAGTTGCACGTGCGTTATCTCGACTCGATTCGAGACGAGTGTGTGTTGCGTTGCATTTGTTTTTGCGTGAGCAACACGAAGGAAGCGATTTCTATTGGCTAAGTTTAGAGCACGTCATGATAAGATAGAAATCAGCCCGCGAAATCACTATGGTTTCGTACAAACAACAATTGTAACCTTATCACTCATTTAAATCTGCCTAGGCTTCCATTCTTGAGACTTCAACATATTCAGCTTTATTACGTCTTCCCCTTAACTATTGACTAGAATCTCCTTTTGTTTCTTTATATTATCAAATATATATTGACATTATAATTTCGGTTTCAAGGTTTACTCCCAGTATTCCTTAACATAGTGGTAGACTTTAGACAGGGTGGTGAATAATCCTGGCTAAAGGGAAATTCTCATCCTTCAGGCGAGAATCGAACACGTGTACTCTGGATTCGAAAGCCAACAGCAGTCACAAACATTTGTCTACATTAAGAATCTCTCACAAAAACCGCCTTGAAGGTAGTTGACATTCCTTTGGTTTGATTGCACACGTGACTGTAGTTTTCAGACAAGCTATGAGGGTAGATGTACTACCTACATTATGAAAGGTGTTAGTGTTGTGTTTTGAGAGCAAACCTTGGTCAGAAGGGAGAAATGGAGGGCTGCGGAGGAGCATTCACAGTAGCCCCTCGGGGGGTTACCAGCGCGCTCTGTTCATTGTACCAGCAATTAATGCATCCCTTTACTGACCCACCTGCTGCCTTACACAATCGCAGCCCCCTTTGAGCACTGCTTTGCAATACAACTCGGGTTTGATTCCCGGCGTAGGCAATTTGTTCCGGCTAAAGCTCAATCAATGTGATTAATACTGTAATACTGTTGCAATAAACTTGCCTTCGGACGATCGGCTTTCAAATTGCATTCCCTTTTGGTTGATGCCGGCACCCCGAAGAAGATCAACTGAGCGCTTCTGAAGCCACAGCTCTGTAACAGCAAGGAGGGATTCATAAATACTAGACAGGCACTTGCATCATACTTTGATTGTGGAAGATCGCATTTAGGCCAATGAAGGACATAGCTACTGTCTATGACGGAATATGTAGAAGCTAGTAAACTATTAACTCTATGACGTCAAAGCTCTAGCTCTTCTAATGTGAAGGGAGGCTTGATTGTCACTATTATTGAACACATTGGAAAATTCCATAAAATAAAATTTACATTCAAATTAAAGACTTGATTTACACGTATTAGAAAATACATTAACTAGCTACTAGAAGAATAAACCAATGTATGTTTGTTTTCATGAAACATACACAAAATATACAGAGTGTCCTGAAATTAGTACTAAAAACTTTGGGAACTGATAGATGTCATTATTTTAAACCTTTTTGTTAAAGAAATATTTTTGCTGCGGTGCTTCGTTTAAGCACTAGACGAGTTAATGTCACAAAATGACTGCCTCCCACCCAGTTTAAATATTTACAGCAAAATCATTAATGCAAATTAGTATTTCATTTATCTTAGTAAGACACACAATCTTAATCCAAGAAACAAACACAGAACACACAAACAAAACATAAACATCTCATTGTTTACAGTTAATCACATCTTTGCTATTCAAAGGAAATGTTGGAACGCACGCCCATTGCGATTAACACAAAGAGTGCATCGACGTTCCCTATTCTGCCGTACTCTCGCAAAAACACCAGCCGTACCTGTGGTTTAAAAATTTGTCGGTCTAATTTTGAATAGTAACATGCGCAGTAAACGAACGGAGAGACGCAAATGTTGCAATACTCAGTATTTTAAATCTAAACCAGCCTTGTTTTTAATTATGACTTCAAAAATGTGTTTGTAGAGTCGGAACTTCAATTTGTAATTGTATGTATGAATGCCCATGTGAAAGGATTCACAAAAGTTTGAAAACAATAGTTTATTACTTTGAGGTCATGACCTTTTGTTTTGGAAGTATTTTTTAACTTCCTAATATATCTACATAAATATGTAGGAAGGTTCCTTTGTGTTTTCGTGGTTTCGAAAGAGGCATGTTGTATCGAGGCTTGTGTACCTTTGAACGCCTGTTGTTAGAAGGAGGGAGGGTAGAAGCAGAACTCTGCGACGAACTCAGAAGTCAGATCTATCCGATACAAAAACGTACGCTATACCCAATAGTTTTTCCCTTTCTCCTTAAGTTATTTCAACCCCTTACCCATAGCCACCAATGCCATGTTGCAACATAGTTTCTACAATGTTCAAGGTCTCCTGATTTTTTTATACCATCTATATCCCGGCTTTAACTCCGATGGTCATATCGGCCGCTTCCCATGTAGAACATATTGTCACTCATTTAACGAGTGGGGTTTCAGTCTTTAGTGATTTTATACGTTAAATTCACACACATACACTTTCATTCAGACTCTGAGGAGGATTGAGACTAATCCTGGCTAGAGAAAAAATTCCCACCCCCAGCCGGGAATCGAACCCGAGACCCCTTGTACGTAAGCATGTGCTCTACCGACTTAGTTTTTAAAATACTCAGAAACCCGCAAGATTCTCCGGTCTCCGCATAGTAATACACCTGGGAACCTGGTTTTACTTCGGTAATTACTCAAGTCTAAACAGTCCGCGAATTTTACGAACTGGCCTATGGAATCCAGCCTTTCGTTAACTACCTACATAAATCATCTGCTAACCACGAACTAATTCTCCTGTCTGACGAACTTCATGCATTCTAACGTTATATAGCGTATTCTTCTGATATTAATATTAAAGATGATTCCATTTGCTTGGTTTCCCTGTCAATTCTTTATCGATAATTAATGAGTGAGTGAGCGAGTGTAGTTTTAGGGCTCTTCGACAGTGAAGTCATTTGGACCCCTCGACAATTAATTATGGTTATAATTTCTTCATTTATTAATTCCATTTTTAATGATTTATACACCCATAATTTCGTTATCACATGTACCTAATCATACAATCACAATGTGTGGGAAGCTTGCAAAATTAAAGAATATATTTTTATTTTCTGAACACTCGTAATCATTTGTCGGAATATTTCCAACAATGCCATATAGTAAATGTTTTATAAGATCGCCCACAACTATGTGAAACGTTCTAATACAAATCACTCGCAGTGCGGAAGATTGCGATTTGGGTGAAACAGCTGAATTCGTTCTATTTGGAAGGAATGTAAAATATTCCTTCTATATACCGACATGTTCCCTGAAGTATCATATAGATCTTGCCTTCTATGTCCAATCGACATAGCAGTGCTCTTCGACATTTACCTCTGTAGTGATTTACTTCGAGAGTATCTGAATTGTGTGAAATGACTCTATGGAGGTTAACTTTAATAGTACTTTACTACGGAAGTAAAGCTTAATCCATATTGTTATCGCCAATTCTATAAACACAACAATGTCGCAGAGCAGTGGTATAAAGCTTATACTCAGTTTAGTACTGGAAGTACCGCAAGTACTTGAGGTAGTGGACCACATACAGAATGACGGAACATATATTAACGCCAGCAGCGTTATCGGTCGTCACCTGTCTGCATACCTGCAGCTTGTCTACGTCCACCAGTAAAACCAGTATATCTTATTTTTCCCTTCAGAATTGCCCAGAAGGATACATAGCAGATATAAAGTATGAAGAGAACAATGCGTTTTAGTTTGCCAGCCATAAATAAAAAAGCTACTTGTCGTTTACATACTTATTCAGATTCATTAAAACAACGAAATGCTGTTACAACTTTCTGATGGTTTGGCTCAACTTGTGGGAACTATTAAACCTACGCTAGCCCTTAGGTTAGCGGTTCTCAAACTGTGAAAAACGATCATTTATGCATTTAAAGACCTCTTAAAGAGATCAGGAGATAAAGGATGTTTAAAAAAGTGTCTGATATTGTGACAGGAGTTGAGATTGGTCAAAACTAGATTAAATGTTCCCATAAGCATGTGTCCGGAAACAAATAGCTGTGTAGATATGAGTCATTTTAAAAAATGTGCAATGTATGCACATTTTCGATACGTTTGGCATATACCAATGTCATTAAATTTCCCCACAGTCAGAAAGCCAATGGATTGAGGTCCGGCGAACGCGGAGCCCATGCTATTGGACCTCCTCAACCAAACCATCGTCGATTAGAAGTTTAACTACTGTCGCACGATGCTTACAACATGGGGTGGTGCTCCGTCATGCATAAACCACATGCGTCGTCTTTACACAAGCAACTCCTTCAAAGGCACGGGTAACTCATTGCGCAGGAATTGATGATATTGATACCTGTTAATCTGTTCAGTAAAATGTATGGTCCCAGGGGTCTGTCACTCACAATTTCTGCCCACACATTGGGACTAGAGGGATCCTGATACTGAAACCAAGCATTTAATGGACGATGGATTGGTCAAGGAGGCCCAACACCATGGCCTCCGCGTTTGCTGGACCTCAATCCATTGGTTTTTCTGGCTATGGCGACATTTAAAGACACTTGTGGATGCCAAACCAATAACAAATGTGGTTACAAATGTGGTTGCAAAATGGTTCATATCTCAACACATATTTATTTCCAGACATATGTTTATAGCAACATTTATTCTACTTTTCACCAATCTCAACTCCTTTTGGAATATAGGACCCTTTTCAAACACCCTGTATACATATTATGACTTTTAATCCGAGACGTAAAAATGTCAAAATGGAATATTGAAATAAATTAATAAAAGCATAACTATACCTTTCAACTTTTACATTTAGCAAACGAATTAGTTATTTTTACGTATTTTAATGCTAAAATTGTATTGAACATTGTGTGTAACACGTATATAACTTTTCCACTGTGACACTAGCGTGTTCCTTTCGTTCACGTGCTGAACATATACTCCGGTCAAAATCAGTCAGATTGCACACTAATTACATAAATAATAATCTCTTTGAAAAAGAGTAGATGGCAAGTCAAGCTATTTCTAAGAATAATGTAATCAAAACCTTTAATATTGGTCTACCATATAGACTGCAATAGAACTATGAACTGAACTAGGGATTTTTAACAGATTCTCGGAAGCTTTTGGTACTTCAGAGGGTTGCCATATCGACACAGAAGTACAAATTTTGAATGTGCACCGTACAGATGTATCTACACAGTGTCGCTTCCAATACGCCGCTGAACGTGTTTCATTTGTTGAGCGTACAGAGCCAACTTCATTACACGCTACGGAGAATTGTAATGAAAATTACGGCGGCAGTGTCAAAGGCTCTATAGGTATGGAAAATGTGTTAACTGAACCATTTTTGTCACCTCTCGCTGCCCCGGTAGCAATGGATTTCTGCAGCCTTTGGCAACTACCCCTCCCCCACCCCCGGCCTCTTCTGATTATGTACATAATAAACTCACTCATGCGTTCCTCGCTTGTCAGTAGTACTAGTGCTAATAATGATAATCATTAATAATAATAATAATAATAATAATAATAATAATAATAATAATAATAATAATAATAATAATAATAATAATAATAATAATAATAATAATAATAATAATAATAATAATAATAATAATAATAATAATAATAATAATAATAATAATAATAATAATAATAATAATAATAATAATAATAATAGCAATGTAACAAATGACAAAATCAGTCCAATTAGTTGTCTATCACTATCTTCTAACATTTTACCACAAAAACAGTTTTCTTCTCGTCGTTAACACAGTCTAGAGTCTTTCAGGCTATCACAATTAACAATCTTTACTTCTCATAGCCTTGCTCAGTCCTTTTGGTGTCTTTTTTCACTTCCTCTGCCTATCATGTACTAATTAGGAAGACACACATTGTAAGAATGGAAAGTGGAGATTCTAAAGTAATTGAGATGATTTCAAAATAACCATTTAAATGGGACTGTTTTCCTTATTTGTTTACTAAAAGTATCCATATGTGACTATTTTGATTAAAACTTCACTTAGTGACACAATGTTTTGAAGTGTGTTCCGTAAAGAACCTGTGAACTCATTCAAATTTAAGATCTTACTCCGTCGTACTGCTTAGTATAGTAGAGGAAGTGTTGTATTTCACCCAAAATTCAATACCGAGATTTCACGGGAAATACATGTTTTGAGACTCCCTGAAACTAAAAAAGCATTTGTGTAAAAACGTTTGCATGAGTTTTATTGTTGTGTCTGTGTCTTTGAACAGCACAAATCAAAGAACTCAACTAAAAGGCGCTTAAAGACCACCTAGATATTTAAGTTTAGCATCTTTAAAACAAAGATTTTCAAAAGAATACTTCCAGCCCAAACTACGCTTTACATGAACAATTTTGAAAATTTTGGCTTTATCAAAAACAACTCTATAACAATTTTGCTTAAAATCGTATATATTTAAAATATTTTCTTTTTGTAGGGATAGTAAAATAGCCGTATAAAATACATTGCAGTAGTTGGTCATTTGAATGTCACACTCATTAGCCGTAAGTACAATATTATATTTTAAAGATAAGGACAGTGGAAGGGGACCGCGGCTCCCCTGCTCATGTAGCCTTTTGTGCCTGTATTCCACAAGGAGGCGCCCCGAGAGGGAGGAGTGAGGTGAGAGTAGACACAGGGCAATCGAGACAGACGAGGCCGTGACAGAAACACAAGGTAGGGTTAGAAACTCACCGGCGGTGTCCAGTACAACTGGCTCTCCTTCCCCCTGCAGGTTTACACAACTCACTGGCAGACCCGGAAACCGAAGAGCACTCCGCTGGGGCCCGGAGGAGAACAGAGAGCATCCTTTTTCCCTGCCATGTAACGCCGAGACTCCCGCTTACACTTGCAACCTGAAACCACCAAACAGTTCAAAGGTGGAGCGAGATGGAGAGGAAATTCGGGGATGTAATTAACCGTCCTGGCATTTACCCAGCGACCCGGGAAAATCCCCTAAGAACCCATGGATCAGGGGAATTAATCCCCTGCCGTGGGAATTGAACCCACGACATCCCGAATGTGAGTCACGGGCGCTATGGCCTGCGCCACCTCGCTCGGTATTACTATGTAGGCAACCCTGGAACGTCTTAAGAACTCGTGATATTAATTTCCAGTGTGTACATTCTTAGTGTGCATAGCTAAGAAAATGTATCATCGTTCTACGTCTGATGTACTACATTCACACTCTACACATTATAGTTTATTATTTGTTCTACTAGTACTTAAAATATAATATATAAAGAAAAAGAACTACTTACAAAATACTATACTCATGACAATGGAAGGAATTTCCATCAGATTAATAGATACAAATTAGAGAATTAAATATCTCGGCGCTATATTTAATGACAAAACTATATTAGACACTAAAAATCATCACAAACTTAAATAGTAAATCCAAATTGGTACACTCACCCCTCCTAAAGCCAGGCAAAAAATTAAATATCCATAATCAATATAGTTGGCCATCTATTGTATGTCATCTTCAGTATGCCGCTTTGCCTAAACTTATCACTGACATTGAAAAAATTGTTAAAAGTTCAGTTAAAGAAAATTTAGAGGTCTTGGTGTGATGGAACTTCTTGCGAGGTATATTTGCAGTACATTGATATTTGGACCTGTCCTAGCAAGGTATAAATGAGTTTCTACAATCTACAAGAAATTTTCTAAAGAAATATCTGAAAGCCTAGAAAATCTTGGATTTTCAAATGAAAAAGTTTAAAAAATTCTTTATGATGAACACAAATCCAGCTCGTGGCTTTCTACAAAGAAAGCTCTCTTCATCGCAATGGACCAGCGTCATCAAGATGAACTGCAATATGTCTTCAGTTCGCAGAGTTCAGGAGAGGCTAAGTAAACTCTTGACGTGTGTGCAAAGGTCATTGACAGACAGAATTAACTCTACAATTCGATTTTAAAACATGTAGACCAAATTAAGGTGGTTGATAAAGAAAAAAATTATGCTCTGAGCCTTGCATTCCTTATGTAAGAGACAAATACTAAATTTCAATTTGGGAAGTGATTTGTGCTCGAGGAGGGGTTACTAAGTTTACTGTTTATCTGTTCCGACACTTTGAATACGAATTAAGTGTTTTAGACGACATAGGTTTACAAATTATCCATGATTCTTTGTAAATTTTTACACAATCATTTGTATACCACACTAAATGAAATAAATAATTCTAAAATGGTTAGCTGTCATATATACAAACATTATAATAATTTTGCACATTAGACTTCGTCTATCAAATATCTATATATTATACATTTTTATTCCTTATTATTAATATTTAAAATTTTCTTTTTCTACAGATTTATCAATAGGCTGTGTCTTTATGACAAACCTAACTCCAGCGATTGCATTTTCTCTCAGTAAGTGGGGAAAGTATTACGTTCCACCCAAAAAGTCAATACAGAGATTTAACGGAAATATACAGAATTTTCGAGTAAAGACACGGTATTGACTTATCGATTCAGACCAATAACAAAAAAGAGCCTGCAAAGTATTAAAGTGGCAAAACGATTTGTTGACATAAACTGTGGACCTTAAGGAGGTCTAATTCTTTGTGCAGTAAAATTTGACCCCACAGTTTAAAAATTACACAAAGTTGATTCAGAATAGTAAATCCCCTTTTAACTTCTTTGATCATATCGGGGGCTTTGTCTTGAGAAACAGCTTATGGTCTTATTACCCTCTGAAGTATAGGCCTTTTTACGTAGATTTTTGTCATTTTTAACATTAAACATAATCTCTTTAAGACTCTGTCGGAGGCAAGGAATTATTCTAGTTGAACAAAAATCCCTACCCCAGTTGGAAGTCGAACTCGGGACCTCTGAATTGAGAAGCCAGAACTCTGACCATTCGACCGCAGAAGCCATCAAAAACATATTTTATTGAACATTACCTATAATGATGATTAACTATCACATGGCGTAGAGAATGTGGTAACAATTTCAGTAATTTACGAATGCGAATGGGCCATTCTCTCATTTAATAGTAAACTTTTTCTAAGAGAGTGCATGATTCTTAGCACTATAGTCCTTATTTTAAAAGAAAACATAGAGGGAGAAGTATCGGCAATTGCAGATGAACCGTCAGACAAGATCACTAAAAGGTAATAAATATTCCTTCTATGAGGAACCGATGAATAGTGAAGGAGAGTAAAACGTAAACCAAAAATATCGTGCTCTAAAGTTGGAATCCCCGTGCCTAAGAGGAACGAAAGATAGGAAAATAAAAAAAAAAGTCACCTGATGCGAATTACCTCTATGAGGCCACGGAAGCCGTCCCTCTTCGGAGTTAATTTCCTCCAAATGTATGAGGCAGAAAACACTTTTTACCTTGGCAACATGTTCCCCACATAAAGCCCTACAACATTAATGGGTTTCTGGAAGCAGTAGTGCCGTAGCAAACATCATCACTCGCTCTCTCTCTCTCACTCTACGCGCGCGCGTGTATTGCCTTGCTGCAGCATCAGAATTTCGTTTCCCTCCAACAAACCGCGATGGAATTTTCAACTTTGAGAGCCCTCCGCCGCCGTCGCCACCGCCGCTTGGGGAAAAAAGCTTTTTTGGTCCCTTATGTGAGACTCTCTCCGGCAAACAGCTGATTGAGTACAAGCCGTTTTGCTAAATGGGCAGCAACGCAAAGTAAGAGTGGAGGAGGTAGTGATCGGTTGGTTGGGGGGGGGGGGCTGTTTTTGTTTCCTAAAGGAAGAGATTGACAGCGCGGCTCATACCTTTAACCCTTTCATGTGAAGAATTGGGGTATACTCTATCATAAGTGCTGCTACCGTGTGTTCAATTTCCAGTGGCAGTTCCTTTTGTATACCCATAAGGACATCATTATAGGTTGGCTTTAATCCTCAAACAAACGATGTAACCCATGCTGATATTTATTATCTTTTTTTGTTTTTAGCCCACTAATACTTCAATAAGAATAAGATGGATTGCATTTGTCTCAGGAGTTTAGCTATGACCTTGTGGTTGTCACAAGCCAACTTGAGATATAACGCTCTTATTACTTTCTCTACTACGCACAGTAAGTAGAGGAAGTATTGTATTCAACCCAAAAATTCGATGTCAAGATTTCACAGAAAATATGTTTTGAGGTTCTCTGAAACCAAAAAAGCATAACTCAAAAACGAAAAGTCAATTGGTACTTAAGTTGGTATTTAAGTTTAATATCTTTCAAGGATGCAACACGAAGATTCTCCTCCCTAAACTACCCTTTACGTGGAAACATTTTCGAAAATTTTTATTTTCTTGAAAATGTCCAACTATTTTAATTAAAATGCCATTAGTTTGAGAATTTTTATGACAAATGAAATGTATATCTTGAATTTTCTGGCTATAGCCCACGTAATCCTCTTTACTCTGAATGACTTTTGCATAACTGGTAAACCGTAAGAGATAGACCAAATCTTACTATACAAAAAAATTAGATCACAGTTTATATCCAAATAATTTTTTTGTAGAGTGAGCCATTTCGGAGATATTCCTCGTTATTTGTGTAAGTTTTGGAGAAATACTTATGTAAAATGGAACATTGCTATTCGTCTTTTATATGTTAAGCGTGCAAAGATAACGGAATTTGAAAGCTTTAAAAGATTTGACTATCACTCAAAGCCTACTGTATTCCCATGTGTACCTTGCACCTACAAGGAAATAGGGATAATTTCTGCAAATGTTTATCTCAACTGACAGGAAGAAATAGGAATAAGAGTTCGTAAGAATGGCTAGTACAAGAGTAGAAAAAGTCATGTGAGTGCAACACATAATTTTTCCCTCTCACGCTGACGTTTTACATCCTGCTTCAAAATCAACTTACCCTTTCTTTCCCGTTACAGTAAATATTACGCGAAACACCACCAATACATTATATTATCGTATAAAGCAATTATGATCATATTTTCAGTAATATCACTAACGAATTACTTTATTGGAGACTCAGGAACCATACAATATCATATTGTAGCAACACGCACTGTTTACAGTCCAACTGCATTGTACACAATTTTGAACTGCTGGTGTTATACTGTTTACATCGTACCAAGAAACTCCCCACTCCATAGCGCGATTGCATTCAACAACAGAGACATTCTCGTGAGGTAATGATAGAACATATAACGGTAAATTGCTGCCATGTTTGATATGTGACGTAGTTAGGGCAGGAAGTGGCATAATACCAATACCAGAAAATGAGCTTAAAAATATGGTTAAACGTATATTTTCCGTTTGTTACTAACAGCCATACAATGTTAAATACTGTGTGTATTGGAATAAATTCGAACACATACACTTGGAATCGCGCAACTTTGACGTGTTTGTAGAGCGGAAGGTCAGAAATGTTGGCAGTAAAAACTACCTGCCTGAATAGAGCTGGGAAGCCTTGATAGAATGTCACCCCTCCCCTCGTTATTTGCACTCAATTATCTCCTTTACCTTCCACTATAGATGAGTTTGTTATTGGGCTTTTTTATTTGTCATATTTGAATTCATCATCAAGCAAACTGCGCACTTATGCCCCTAACACCGTATATTCTCTATCCTTGAATCTTTGGCTAAGAGGGAACGTAAACATCAAATACAGCTTGAATATCACTTCTTCCACCTTTTGCTTTATTGCATTATTAATTCAGAAACAACTTCTTTTGACAATGCTCATGGGTTTTCCCCCCTGGGAGATCCGGCTCGGGATGCACTCAGCCTCTTAGGTCCCTGAGGGGCCAAATGAGGAGCTACTTGATTGAAAAGTAGTGGCCCCTGGTAGAGAAGGTCGCATAACCAGCCAGGAAGAATCGGGAAGCTAACCACGTCCCACCTCCAGTATTGCACCCCACTCATGAAGCCCGTGGTGGGGACGAGGTGGGGGACACAGCGGTCCGGCGGTAGGCTTTGACTCGGATGGGCTGTTGTGCCAAGGGTTACGGTTTAGTTGCAGAAATAAACTAGGATTAAGTTTATGTACATCATACTCTAGTGAAAACGTGCTACATAGAGCTCTGTTAGGTGAAAACTATTTTGTTTATTAACGACAATGGCAACTGCTAGGGTCATATTAGTGCCGCTGGTGTGCGAGAATTTCGTACATGACAAATAGAGTTTTTATGTATATCAGTGTTCCATTCTATATTTTGCGTGAAATCCACTTAATTTTGCTCAGAGGCCTCTTTATCAGACTTGAGGTTTTTTAACGTACGGTAGATACACAAGAACCACCGGCTATACTTCCCTTACGAAGGAAGCCATACTGCGAATTTTCAGCCCGAAAAAATCCAGAACAGCTGTGAGTAAAATAGTCACGACGAACTGTAATTTGTGTTAACGATAAAAAAGAACTGTGTTTTTGTCATTCAATTTTAGAAGAGAAATAAAGTGACAGAAAAAAGTAACTGGACTTGTCATTTCTCACAGTGGTGTCAGAGGTGGGATTTATCACATAGTCATTTTGCCACAGTGCCTAAAGAAAATGTCTAATATTTCTACAGATGGTGATCTCGAATAACATGAAATAGAAAAATATTGTAACAAATGGAGAAAACACCAGTTACTGCTATTCACAGTTTATTGCCTTTTAGTCAGCGTAGTGCTAACGTTACACTTAGATTACTTTTGTACCAGCTCAGAGCAACAGAACAACTGCCGAATCACAAATAAGAACTGTCAGATTAGACTCGCACTGAACTGCTCGTCGGCACGATTCCTGAGTGCTTCGTATACGTCTTTTTTCCTCTCGGCACGACTCCTCAACGCTTCGCATACGTCTGTTTTTTTTTCTCCCTTGCCCGGTGCTTGGCAGCGACTTATATAGGTCCTTAGACAGAGGGAAAGTTCTGGAGGTAGAATATTCGGGAGTGCCTGTGGCGGAACGGTCCAGAAACCGCACCGCCATGTAATAGCTATTGTCTCGTACGCTCCTATTGTTGTCGGCGGCATGTGGCGGAACGGTCCGGTGTAACCGCACCGCCATGTAATAGCTATTGTCTCGTACGCTCCTATTGTTGTCGGCAATTAGATGCGGCGGGCGCGGTGGCAATATGCATTTTAATAATAGTTTATGCCAGAGTGTACGCATATTTTAAAGAGTAACTGATGATAAATTTCATTCTAATTTTGGTATAATTAAGAGAATAATGCTATTGCACGATTTATTTTGCTATGTATGCCACTCTTATTCCAATTCCTGAACCAGTTTAGGTATCCCTGTTAGAGGCATCTTAAAGGAAGTGATCGAATAGGCCTGATTGTTAAGTCAGAAAAAATGTACTGGCCATCCATTCAAAACCAAGCGTCGTGAATTTAATCCCAACGACTGCAATAAAATGTAATTGTAGTAAAGGATGGGGAGGGCCCAAGTAAAATGACCAGTGAGGTGGTACGTGTGGATGATAATGAGGTTAATTTAGACTAAAATGCATGGATTTTGATTTTTGAAAAAGAAAATTACAATAGCATTAAAATAAATGGATTCTCTTATAATATAAATAGTTGCAAATACCTTTATTTTATTATTAAATGTCAATATAAGATGAACATAACAAAAACACTGTTACAATACGTTGACTAAACATGTCTTCTTACAAATGGAAATACTATGCATTAGAACAGGCGTGGGGAAGAGGAGTGACAGTAATGCAATCAAGTATTTATCTTCTCCACTAACCCATCACCAAATGTAGGCCACCTGTCTTTTCCGGTTCCGTTTGTTTACTGATACACATGTGTTGACAAACGAGATAAATTTCAAAGCATGCAGTGGCGGAACCGAATAGGAACAAGATGTACTGGATTTTGATTGCGTGATTGTGATTACGTTACATACATTTTGTTTTGGCATAACAAACACAATGCTTTAGTTTTACTAGGAACACAAAAGTGTTGCTCTTATTCGACTATGAAGCTTTTTTTACATTATGAGACATGATTACGTCACTGACACAATTTGAGGGACTGACCGGCTCTCTGAGGTAGATAGATAACAACGGGGCGTGGAGGGGGGTGTCCTGGAGGCTAATGTGTAGCCGAGTGAACGTGGTTCAAACTACGATGTAGGGGAAATTACATATTGTGTCAGTGCTCCCCATCTATGCATTAGAGGGTTAGCAAAAATGTCATTGAATAAAGTTAGTTGGAAGAACTTGGATGGTATGTTCATACATGAATACATTCTGTAAAACTTTCAGCCTTAAATGGTTTATGAAAAAATCTGATGTGCTGCACTCACATGACTTTCTCTACTCTTGTACTAACCATTCTTACAAACTCTTATTCCTATATCTTCTTCGTGTTAGTTGAGATAAACATTTGTACAATTATCTTATTGCTTATTTCCTTATAGGTGCAAGGAGAATATTAGAATACAGTAGGCTTTGTGCGATAGTAAAATCTTTAAAGCTTTGAGATTCCGTTCTCTTTGCACACTTAACATATAAAAAATGAACAAGGATGACCCATTTCACGAAAGTTTTGTTTTCCAAAACTCACACACATAACGAGGAATATCTCCGAAATGGTTAACCCTACAAGAAAATTTATTGAGACATAAATTGTGTATTTTAGCAAGATCTACATTTTTTGTATAGTATCATTTGGTATATCTCTAACGGTTTACCAGTTATGCAAAAGTCGTCCAGAGTAAATACGACTACAGAGGCTATAGCCAGAAAATTCAAGATATACATTTCAGTTGCTATAAAAATATCTCAAACATATGATATTTTTATCAAAATGGTTAGTCATTTTTAAGAAAATCAAAACTTTCGAAAAATGTTCCATGTAAAGGGTAGTTTAAGGTGGGGCTATTTTCTTCAAAATCTTCGTATCGCATCCTTGAAAGACATTAAAGTTAAATACCAGCTTTGGTTTTTAACCGACTTTTCGGTTTTGAGTTATGCTGTCCACAAACACACAAGGACCTCTTTTTTTTTTTTTTTGATTCAGGGGTCCTCAAAATATATATTTCCGGTGAATTCTCGACATCGAATTTTTGGGTGGAATAGAATACTTCCCCTACTTACCAGTAGAGAAAGTAAAAATGGGTCATGGATTTAACAGATTTAACTTTGGGGGGCTGTAGGGCTTTTAATTTCCCATTAATAAGAAATGCTTTTAAAAGAACGTTTAAGCCTTGCTGATGGCAGAAGAGCATCTGAGACAGAGAGGCCTCTGTATTGGCACAACCAAAACAGAATGATAATCGAGAGGTCAAGAGAGAGATTCCCTTACTTTAGCGTGCTCTGGGGGTTAAGTGAATCAACGTCAGTGCATACAGCGGGGTCCGTCATTGTCTTTCCAGCTGTTGACGCCGCGACGCGTCCACAGGGCAGATGCATACACTTACTTTGTGTCGCAATTACCGCCCTGTGTTTACTTCAGTGCAGTACTTGTAGCCAGCCTTTATTAGATCCCTTCCTCTAACCTTTTACAGTAGGAGTAACTTTAGCAGGCAAAATTCTTGCTCCCTTTGCTGGCCATTTTTTGTGGCCGTACAGTGCATATGTGGCTGACTGCTGAAAAGGCTTTCATTATACAAAAAGTGAGACTTAATGTAAGCTGTCAAAGGTCTCGTACGTTGTTTCAACACTTTTTGTTCTACACATTCTTTGTCCTTGAATTTTATGTTGTTCGTGCTTTCTTTTAAAGCAGTATACAGATCCCTATATCACAGATGCATTGGATACTTCTATACACATTTTAGTTTCACTCTATCGTTACATTTTATTCATATTTTTTGTACCGATATGAGGTAAACAATTTTTAAATACAGAATTCTTCATTTAAAACCTAACGGAGTACACGGCGTTTCGCCTCTCCCGCGACTTTGCTGGATTCCCCCACTACCGGCTGCTGTTGTACGCGTGGCTAGTCAGTACTGGGCCTCTGAAAATCCACATCGCGTTCAAGAAATCCATCATTGGAGTTTGGTGTGCTGTTAGCAGTAGCATAATCTGTCCAATATTCTACGAGGAGACTGTAAATGCACAGAAGTACCGAAATGACATTTTGACCCCATTTTATCATGAACTGGCAGAAGAGTAATTATATGGTTGGTTTCAACAAGATTTTGCTACTGCCCATGCAGTAGAGGAGTCCATAAATATAATTAGGGAAGTGTTTGAAGATAGTGATTAGTGTTGGCATATGGCCCAGTCGCCCCCCCCCCCCCACCTTTCCCCCAGCTAACTGTGCGACTTTTACTTGTGGGGTAACCTGAAAGACAAAGTTTACGAGAAACATCCCCATACACTGGAATAACTAAAACAAAATATTAGAAATGAAATTGGAAACATTTCAGTGGTCCAATTGAATTGTGTGAATCAGAATGTGTTCTCCCGATATAATGAATTTTTAGCCGAGGGTGAACGACATTTCCAGCTTCTTCTATAAGGTAGGAGTTATACATGCTTTACGTGCGGAGTTTATGTAGAAGCAAATCCGAGTGTGGCACACCCAATCGCGCAGAGGCGAAATGCCCGTTAGCTTTTAAAAGAAGAACCCTGTATTTAGAGGCTGATACTGGAATTATTGACGGTTAAGATTTATAAGACCGCCTCTGTAGCGCAGTTGGTAGCGCACTTGCCTCTGGCGCGGAGGAACCGGTAACAGCATGGGGATTTTATCCCCTCTGGGAGGTCTGGCACGGGGTGCATTCAGCCTCGTTAGGTCCCGGGGGGACCAATTGAGGAGCTACTTGATGGAGAAGTAGCGGCCCCAGGTCGAGAAGGCCGGGAGGGCCCGGGGCGCTGACCACGTGCCATCCTCCAGTACTGCAACCTACCAATGACGCCTGTAGAGGGCAGAGTGGGAGACGCAGCGGCTGGGCGGTAGGCCTTGGCTCTTCATGGGCTGTTGCGCCAGGGATTTACTTATTTATTAAGATTTATAACTTTCATAAGGAAATGATAGAGAAATAGGCAACCTTCAGCATAAACTGTCTATAGTAAAATATAAGGCAACCTCACAAAAATCCGGTCACGCTGATTCAGAGTGATCATTCTAAATGTTTAATATGAAATAGTAACTACTGTGCTTTTAAAATGGGAAGATTTCTGATCTGCAGCCAATGAGACACGTTTACATGCATAGCGCTGCAAGCTCATTATCCCCACTCTTCATATTTCTTGGCGCGCGTCAAGCCCCACTTAAGGGGAAAGCAATATAACACACCAGGACTCCGATGGGTTACCGGCCTGGAGACGCTCAAGGACAAGCTCCTCATTTGAAAAGCACCATAATATGAATACTACACCAAAGAACGTGTAATTTACACCAGTGTTCACGAGTAGATAATTGCATATGCCAATAAGGAACTCCAGAAAACTGGAGCATTGTTAACACTAAGGACGAATCCAGAGATGGAAAAATCTTATGGGTTACACTGACTTTCTCTACTCACTCTTTTACAAACTATACTTAAAAATGCTTGTTCTTCTATCATATATCTATATGATATATCAATCTGTGGACTCTATAGTGAGTTAGGCCAGTTTAAGGCACTAGGAAATCATGTCAGAACTACATACATACTTTGAAAAATTGTAACTCTCCTGTAGGGTATCTTTACGTTGAGATAAACGTTTGTAGAAATGTATTTTCTTAAAGGTATAATGGTAGAAGGTATAAAGGTAGAAAAGTATAGTAACTTTAAGCCATAGTCGAAATCTTTCACGAACTGGTCGCTATGTAACATTTCATCATCTTTGCATCTTCAGGACACAAATGTATCTGATGTGTGCACTTACATGACTTTCTCTACTCTTGTAAAACTATTCATGCAAACGCTTATATCTCTGTCTTCTTCTTTCAATGGCGCCACAGTTCAAAGCGGGCCTGGCCCTACTTCACCCGAGACCCCCAATCATCTTTATCCAGGGCTATCTGTTGCCATGCAGAAACAATGGGGTTTTCGAGAACGTTCTCCAGACTTCTAACTGCGTCATTTCCGGTGCCTATGCATGTGAAGCTCGAGAAAGGTCCGTGTGACGTCATCCCCAGTATATAGGGAGGTCAGAGAGTGAGTATAGTTATAGTTACAGACAAGAGTCGGTCAGTATGTCAGTGAGTGCAACACAGCTCTGCGTCATAGGAAAACCCACCTAGCGTCGCGAGTGATTACATCGTGGTGCACGAGAGACAGAACAAGTGAATAAAGACATTAAAAGGACTGAGAAAGGTTATGAGAAGTAAAAATTGTGAGTTGTGATAGCCCGAAAGACCGCTAACGACAAGAAGAAAACTGTATATTTGTGGTAACATTTTAGATAATAAAGTGACAGAAAAGTAACCAGACTGATTTTGTCATATCATCCTTTAAATTTCTCGTATACCACGATTATTGGATGTTTGAGATTCCTGTGGTTACATGTTATGAAGTACAGTATTTTCCTACTTATATATAGATATGAATAATTAAAACACATGTTTATAACCCAGAAATCGGTTAGGTTGGTTGTTTAGTTGTGATACACCATAAAGAAATAAAGAAATACAGTTGGTGCTATTGGCACGCTGTTGATTTCCGGTTTTTGCAACAGCCTGAGAATCTTCCCCTCGTGACACCTTTCTCAGGAATCAGTTGAGATGATCGACCTTGTGTCGTGCATACAAACATGGGGATCAGCCCTGAGGGACCAAGTCGCATTTTCCAAATGACCAACTATATGCGTACAAGGAACTGGCAAGATGCAAGGCAGATATCCCCTTCTACTGGACCAAGCCAAGGGGGAGTGCTCCAACTTAGACCATCCTCTTGCTATGGAATCCTCTGGGGAGAACACTGGTAGGGGGAAAAAGAGAGAAGTGAACGGGAAAAGGGAACCAGAAAAGTGAAGAAGGGGGGGTTGGGTAAAAAAAAGACATAAAATGATGGCGGAGAGAAGAAGCGATGTAGAGGAGGAGGGGGAGGAAGGAAGAAGCTCCAGGGCAAGCAAAGTGGGCGAGAGATGACGAGAGGAGATGATGGAATTAGATAAACAGGATGTTTCGCAAATTTGGATACGACGACATAGTGCTTGCGCCTACTGCTTGATCTGCTATTAACAAAACAACGTATAAAAGGAGAAATGCTCAGAAAAAATCAACAGTGACATTTTAAACAGTTTTAGTTTCCCCATACAAAATATTTGGGTTGTGCTGTCTGTTTAAGAGAAGCGGGAAGTTGAAATGATCAAAGAGTAATTTTTCATTATTTTCTAATATTTTCTAAACAAGAATATCTATAGCTTTAAGATTTTATTTACAATGCTTCTTTATTTAAATACACTTTAAAGATATGGGTTTTGGTTATCTAAGCCATAACCACCTTTTTGTTTCATTAGCTTTTCCTCGGAAACAATCTTTTTTCACATAAATGAGGATTTTTCTCAGCAACCACTAGGGCTAGAGGTTTGAAAATTTTCAAACCTCTTAGAATTAAATATATTGCCCTACAATTATGATGCAACTCGCTATTTGAATATGGCACCGATTTATATTGTTTAAAAAAATGGTGTAAATGTTACATTTTTATTTTTATTCACAGTGAAAAAATTATCCTAGCAAAACCATTACCGGAACTTGTATAATTTTGGTCAATATCATAACGAGCATATGAGGCCCAAGTGTAACAAATTTCAGTTCTGTGCCATTTATAGTTATTCTAATTTTGTGGCAGCAATATGCTCTATTTTTCACAAAGTATTTCTTATGTTTACTTATTAAACATATTTTTAAAGAAAAAGTAATGGAATGGGATAATGAAATTTGCCATAGATATTTTCCATAGTCTTTATATATGCCAGATTCTTTTAAAGGAATTTAATTGGTAATAGTTTAGAAGCAAAGGATCCTTTGTCCAAAGCGTACTACTTGAATAATCTCCACACTACCCACTTTCCTTAATGGCACAAAATACACTACATTCCACTTTCTTGTTTAGATGTGCTCAGCTATGAATGAGAAATTAATCTCTTATGTGGCTATACTGCTGATACATTTTTAAAATATAGACCATTTGTAACACATTTTAAAAATAATATTTCAGTCTTTATAAAATTTCCAGGAATGATCTTAATTTAACGTCATAGCTTCTTTTAGGAGTTATCTTCCGGTAAGATATACACTCCAGGTCTGTCTCTTAGATTGTAATAGGCCAAGTTTTTGCAACAAAAATCTAATGTTTTATCTTTATATTACCATCGTTTATTTGTATGTAGCTTATGAAAGTCATTCTTAAAACAGCATATGTTTTGCCTACTTCACAATAATCGTGTGCAAAAATAATTTAATTATAGATTTCGTTATAGGTACAAGGGATATCTGGAAACTGAGTCTATAATCCTATGTTTAAAAGATGTCTTTAAAAAGCCAAATTCTTTCCATGACATCGGATGTATAATTGAGTAGTTAGTGACAGCACTTCCAAAAGTGAGGAATACATTGAACAATTCAAAACAATAACAACGAATATCTGGGAAATTGCTAATGGCACAAAAAAAGTGCGATCCCAGGCAACTGCATGTGGGATTCGTGATGGACGCAGCAGCGCTGGGGCGGGTTTCCTCCGGGTTCTCCGGTTTCCCCCGCCATCTTTATCCAACGGTGCTCCATCTTCATTCCATTTATCATCAGCGTCATCGCCTGCGGTGCCGTAGTAGTAAAAGCGGGCGAAATACATTCTATGTTTTAATGATATGTACTTATTTTAAATAAGTTTTTGCCTATCTCTTATGCTTTACCACTTAAACAAAATTGTACAAAATTTATCCCAAGTTTTCAAAGTTTATTCAAAGAAAATTCAATATCTACATAAATGTTATTTGTCATGTTCAAAGTTAAATGTATGGCACAATACAGTTATGGGCCTTGTACTACCTAACCGGCTAACGATGTCACACCCACATACGCGAGGCTGAGGTGGACGACCATCTAGCTAATGATGTGGTCAGTATCATGCTTCCCCCATCCGTAATGTTGAGCTTCATGACCCAATATAGCTCCTCAAATGTACCACCGCTAAGTGATGCCAGTACTATACTGCATGGGCCAAAAACCAGCACCCACGTGAGTGGACTCGAACCCACACACATTCAGTGCTCCAGAGCCGAAGCACCATGGTTCAACCAATTACGGTACGGTGCATTTGCCGGAAGAGTATTTTGTAAACAAATAATTACACATTATATGTATGGCACACATCGTATAGACAGGAGCCGGGTCAGCACGCAAAAAAGAGCGTCATGAGTGGTGCGTGTGTGACCTATCGGCAAGCCCGCCGGGAATCCCTACAAAACGTCATCCAAGGGTGTATGGTGTTCTTCATTGTCCGGAGTTGACTACCCGCTAACGCTGCCCAAGACTGCTGCCAGACCAGCGTGACTAAAACGACAGCAAAATCCAATTACTTTTTCTATCACTTTATTTTCTTCAAATTGGACCACAAAAACACGATTCTCTTTTACCCTCGATACCACAATATACAGTTCTTCGTAATCTTACAACTCAGGGCTGTTCTGTCCTCTCATAAACTTGACACACACGTTTCTGTCCTTCCTTACCCTCTCTGTCTCACAAACAGTTGGCTTTGATAATTTCTCAACACTCACTAAAACTGCTTCACTTTAAGACTACGACGTAACGTTAAATGTCCCAAAATGTTTGTCGACACTGTTTTCTCACAGCGACTATGCGCACACACAGACACACACACACTCTCTCACACACACACACACCACTGCTAACAGCTGTCTCGTTCAACACTCACAATTTCATCACATGCAACTGTTCCCTTTGCCTGACAAAACTGCTCTGCCACCGTCCCGCAAGCTTTTATTAGGCAAGGATAACGTAGCATGGATTTTTCTGGAAATGCACCCTTTCGCTACACCTCCACAAATAAGCCAACAGCCCTAGGTCTCGCGAACGTTCTCGAAAGATATTTTTCTGCCTCGTTCCATTGTTGGGTATTCACTTACCACAAGTGGTGTGAAGTAGGTTGACCTTGGCTCGCTTTTTGATGTGCACCCCCTTGCCGGCCGGCGACACATTGTCTTCTTGAGCGATGCGTAGATGTTCCATAAGAAATATTGTATAGCGTCTGTATTGATTTGTTTACGTAGAGCTATGGTTCTAAAATCCTACCATTATATTTTGCTTACAAGAGTGGTGCCATTTACTCACCAGTTATTAGTAGAGTCCGAACCTTCATACAGGAAACAAAAGGTTGCGGAGTTTGGACTATAGCAAGTGGGAGAAGTCAGTCACATGATCACAGCACAGAGAAGGCTAGGTATAGTCGACATAGGAAGGTTGTATATAAAGCTTTTGCAGAACGCATTTTGCATTTACATCTAACGTTGTCACCATTTGTAGTAAAATATTCACTACTAAATTCTTGCACAAGTTTAGCAATACGTGAATATTTCTATTTTATTGCAACAGGCATTTTACTGTGTGTAACTGGTGAATACATTCGAGAAACACTATGCGCTGTAGGCAATGTGTTTCGTACTGGCACTGTACTGGGGCAATGATTTCACGCTCTGCCCTTGAGGAGGTAACTTGCGGCCACTTCATTTCGCGATAGCTGTATGAAGGTTCGGACTCTAACAATTAGTAACTATTTGTTCCAGATTCAAAAGCTAACTCTAATTAACCGTGCTTAGTAATTACTCTAATACGTTACTGGTGCATTCAGAGCAGCTTTTTTATTTGAAAATTGAAGAAGCTTTTCCACTGGGAATATTTACAGAAGCATGAATTCGACGAAAAAGTTCGAACTCCTGCGAGGGCAGTCGATTGAGTTTCAAGGCAGTAAAAGTTGTTACGAACTTCTACAGAGTGAGGTTACATAGTAGTAGTAGTAGTAGTAGTAGTAGTAGTAGTAGTAGTAGTAGTAGTAGTAGTAGTAGTAGTAGTAGTAGTAGTAATAATAATAATAATAATAATAATAATAATAATAATAATAATAATAATAATAATAAGAAGAAGAAGAAGAAGAAGAAGAAATAGTAATAATAACAACAATAATAAATAATAATAAAATATATAAATATATAAATATAATTTGTCGTGTGCTTAAAAACGACAGCTCCGTGTTAGTACATTTACTGTCATGTAAAATAACTCCTGTGGGACGAAATTCCGGCACACCGACGTCGTTGATGTGATCCTGGCAATTGACAGCGTCGTTAAACAACAAAATAATTTAATTTCCACCCTAAACTCCCTTTACATGAAACATTTTTTGAAAATATTGATTTTCTTGAAAATGGCTCTAACGATTTTGAAACTGCTTTGAGATATTTTTATGGCAAATGAAATGCACATCTTGAATTTTCTAGCTATAGCCCATATAGTCCTATTTATTCTGGAAGACTTTTGTATAACTAGTAAACCGTAGACCAAATCTTACAGCACAAAAAAATGTACATCTTGCTAAAACACACAATTTATGTTCGAACAATTATTTTTGTAGAGTGAACCATTTCGGAGATATTCCTTGTTATTTGTGTCAGTTTTGAAGAACTTATATTGTGTCACTTATATTCACTTTTTCATATGTTAATCGTACAGGAAGAATTGCCATTGTACCTATAAGAAGATAAACAATCAGATATTTTCTACAAATGTTTATCTCAAGTAACACGAAGACGATATAGGAATATGAGTTTGTAAGAATGGTTGATACAAGAGTAGAGGAAGTGTTGTGAGTACAACACATCAGATTTTTTTTTAAACAAGGCTATTGGGCAAGTGTAACCTAGGTCTACAAGTTGTAGGAATAAGTCGTTAAACCACAGGCAACGGGGGTATTTCAGCTAGTATAATATTAAAATGCTACTTTAACTTCAAGGTACAGCACGATAGACACTAAGGTTGGCTGTTAATTCAAGTTAAAAAGTTACCAAAAACATTGTTACATTTTCATTTCACTGGATTTATTATTTGGTTTTACTGAGAGGGAATAAACTATTAACATTATCTAATGAAATGGAATTATATAGGGTGTATATCAGGTAAATAACCAAGGCTGGTTACATGTCGCAGGCCTTGAAGGCCTGTTTCGACACAAAGGACCCAGCAAGTTGACGTTGTGTCCGGAACTTGCGGTCCTAATGATGCGGCATGTCAGGGCTTTCTACAAAGAGAAGTACAATATGTTCAGTACACACTGGTAGACAGCGCTAACTCCAGTTTCCAACCAACTTCTGCGAATTTAACGGCACGTTCGTCTCCGACTCAAAAGAATCAACAGGAATAACATTTGAATCTTTGCATAATGGACTAGATTCAAACTGAAGTGGTGAACATTTATTCCAAGCCAGTTCCCTAAGAACTCCATTGTCACATCCCAGGTAACTTAAACATACTTGTCAACTACTTACAAATCCGGTGCGTTCATGCTGTGTATGCAATTGCTGCGGATATAACACTATTCCTCGTTCACTGCAGCAGGCATTGTAAAATATTCATTAATCTCGTGACATTGCAAGTTGAAGGTGTTTACGGGATGTATAAAATATTGTAAAATTATGACAATTTGACGAAACTCACTTCTGACACCAAGTTCAGTTATTTTTTCTGTCACTTTTCCTTCTAAAACTGAAGCACAAAAAATGCAGTTATGTTTTTGATAAGGCATCTACAGTTCTTCATGACCTCGCCATCCACAGCAGTTCAGTCCTCCCATTCACTTTTCTGACTTTCAGTTTTCTGTGTCTAACAAACGGCTGGCTTCGACGATTACAGTCACTAAAACTCCTCCCTTTGTCTCAAACTCCCAATCCCAAAGCCTTTATAGGTGAGAATGATGTAGCATAAATTGATCTGGAATTTCACCTTTTCCTCGCTTCCACATACAAGCAATGAAGCTTCCTGAACGCTATCGAAACTTTGTTCTGCCGCGCTCATTGTTCAGTTTTTATTCGCCGCGAGTAGTGTGAGGTAGCTCGACCTTGGCTCTCTTTGACGCACGCGGTCACCAGGTGTTGTCAAGTAGTTTGACCTTGAGCCTTTGAGGCGTACACCCGCGACTGGCGTCACAATTATGGAAATATTTCAAATATATAAAATTGTTATATAAATAAACATAATATACAACTATGTCAAATATTTCGAGGGCACCCTCCCAACAGCAAACAGCAAAAAAGCTCATGTAAACGTGGGTCTAAAAATATTTTGTTGGAAAGTTATTAAAGAACTTGCCCCTTAATTGAATTAAGTTATCTGAGATTGTTTCATGGTCTTTTGTTTGGATGTTTGTTGTAGAGCATATAATTGTATTGGTGGTGAAGAACGAGTATTAAAGGAAGATGTCAATCACATGATTGTCTGGAGAATTTTGCATAAAAATCTTCTGTACCTATATCACCTTCAGCAGTGCAAGGATTAAATATGACGAATTTTGAATCAGAAGAAATTTCTGCTATCGCATGTTACAGAATTGTACTATGCTTATGAATTTCTTGGCATACACCTTGTGCGCTGATAAGGCTGGCTTTACTCACGATGCGCGTATCTTTAATTTTCATAATAGTCGTAACAGGGCCTATGGAAATCCTGATGAAATACCAAAAGACAGCAACAGGAGTTCTGCCTAAAGGTTTGTGGGGGAATAATTTATCACCTTTTGGTCCCTAATTGTTTTTTCCAGCCTGAATGCAGACATATAGCTATAGTTTCTCAGAAAAGCTATATTAGCTGATGATGTGGCTCTGGAAGATACCCAACGAATGTGATTTTTACATGACAGTGTGCCAGGTAATTTCAGTCAACACATAAATTTCTCGAATGATAAATTTCTCATTGAGGAAAAGACCAAAGTGGATTCAATTCATCACCTGATCGATCTCCTGATTTGAATCCAATGGGTATCTTCGTCTGGGAACATTTAAAGTCGCTGGTTTATGTGACTCCTATACCGGACATTGACAAACTGAGATAGCCTATCTACACTGGATTTGACCAAGTTCAAAAAACTCCAAGCGTTTGCAAAGAATACGCGATAGCAGGCTTCGGGCATGCATCAAAGCAGGAGGAAGCCACTTCGAGATGATTCTGTAAATGCGATTGCTTGGGATCGAATCCAGGCCGCTACTTACTGTTTTAATATCCCCAAAGTATTTTACACCAATAAAGATACATCCTGTATATAACTACGTGTTACTTGAAGTGCTTTTATATTAATAGCAGTTCATATTCAATGAATAGAATAAAACCAACATTTTTGTACTATAATTACAGACCATTTGTGGTTCTAATTTTGATTTGACATTTTTTTCATTTTTGAAAATGTGTTTTCACTGATATACGTTGATGTGAACACTATCAGATCAGTGCCAGTACAGATTATTTCAAATGAGGAAATGGATAATTCGGCAGTCAGTAGTAAAAATCAACCAAATAAACGAACTTATATTTGTAGTACCAGAATAACGAACCAAATTCCAGCTGCAGTGGACATTAAAAGGAGGACATCGAAATGGATCGAGCATACGCTAAAGAAACCAGTAGGATCTATAGCAAGGACAACAATAGAATGGAATTCGCAAGGCCGGTCTAGGAAGACGTCATCGAGGACTGTAGAAGAGGAGGCACTTGAAATAGGGAAAACTCGGAAGTCAAAGTGTTGGCATGGGAAAACCATAATGGAAACGTTTCAAAGATGCCCTATGCTCCAAAGGGAACGAGAAGACTTTAGTAAGGTCAATCAAGTCAAGTCATATTTGCCGTTAAATAGGTCATTGTATGTAAATTTTGTTTAACCGTTAAAAACTCGAGTATAAATTAATCCAATGCATCGTTTGTCTTTATTTATCTTTTTTAAAAATGCTTTGTTTGGATTTAGGGGCTCAAAACATATATTTCCGGTGAAATCCCGACATCGAATTTTTGGGTGGAATGCAATACTTCCTCTAGTTTGCTATAGGTAATAGAGAAAGTAAAAATGAATAAAATACTCGTATTTGAGAAAAGTATAAAGTATTACAAATTCAAACAAATAATAAAGAATATCTCGGAAATGGTGCACTAAAAACACTTTTTTGACATAAATTCTGTTTTAACGAGATCCATATTTTACACTTGTCCGTCTTCGTGTTTACCATTTATGCAAAAATCATTCAGAATGAAAAGGTATTCAGAGGACATTCCCAGAAAATTCAAATGATAGCTTAGAAACTGCCATGGAATCGCCTGTTTGTGTCTGTCACTGGATAATGACTGTATGGTTGTGAGCTGATTCACCCTCCGACATAAAAAGAGGTGGGGAATAGCAGCTAACTGCGGAGACTTATTTTTTAGGCCATAGACTCGCTTGTTAGATTGACAAATAAAATTAAAATGCCTTTATTGGACCTATAACTATAGTGATGAGATTGTTGGTGTGCTGTCTCATGCACAAATAACCTACGTAAGACTTGGTGTGGGAGGATAATTAGCACCTCGATCTTCAGATCTTTTTTTCCCTGTCCCTTACTAATTGTCATTGGGAGGGATGAGGTGAGAGGAAACAGAGGGTGACCGAAACAGGAATCACGAAAGAGCAGAGCACAGGTTCCATATGATTCCCAGGGGTCGTCTAGTACAAACGACACCATCCCCCCACACCTGCAAGCTTGTATATCCCCCCTGAGGGGCGGCGCCGTGGCCGAGCGGTTAGCGCGCTCGCCTACCACCTAGGCGGCCTGGGTTCGATCCCAGGAACCCGCATGTGGTATTCGTGGTGGACGAAGCGGCGTCAGGGCGGGTTTTCTCCGGGTGCTCCGGTTTCCCCCGCCATCTCATTCCACCGGTGCTCCATCTTCATTCCATGTATCATCAGTGTCACCGCCTACGGTGCCGTAGTAGTAAAAGCGGGCGTTAAACACTACAACAACAACAACCCCCCTGAGGGGCTTGGAAACCGTAGCTCCATCGGAAGATGGAAGCTTACAGACAGCATTCCTTTCTTCCTGCCATGCAACGCCGAAACTCAGACACTTGCAGCCCTGAAAAAAAACAGAGGAAACACCCGAAAAAATATGGGTCAGGAAGTTCGGCCATGGGAATCCAAACCACAACCTACGGTGGGGTGTTGGTAGCCACTAAATCTTAACAACCTGTTTCAGGTATATTAAAACAAATGAATCAGTTTAGTAAACAAATGAATCAACAACTTTTGCTGTCAGAGTGCGAAGGTAAAAACGCAAGGGATTATTTGCAGCACAACTGGGTAAGTGATGGCAAACTTCTGCAGAAAGAATAAAAAAGTGAATGGGGAAGCAAGTACCTGGATGTAGCGACACATGATGTACTCTGTAGCAAAGCTTTGTGGTACCTACCCTCATCTATTGATGTGGGGCGTCCATAATTTAAACTGCACCGTTAATGGAACGGTACAAAACGGCGTCCCTCTCGGGCAAGTGTGGTTCACGTCCATCGTGTCACATACTGGCTGGACACCTCCGCCTGGCTCCCCGACCTTTAAGAACATCATTATGTAAATTAATATAACACGCTTTAGTAAACAAAGTCAGTGATCCTAATTTTATACTACTTCTTTCATAAACCCATCACTTACCACCGATTTATGACATATAAACATACACCATGTAGAAAAGCAGGCAAACTGGAAGAAAATCTTATTAAAATATGAACATAAATTATGAAATATATATTTTAAGGCCAAAACATTCTTAAGGATTTGCAGTAGCTTCTTCATAATAGAAATCTGATGTGTTGCACTCACATGACTTTCTCTACTCTTGTACTAACCATTCTTACAAACTCTTATTCCTATATCTCCATGTTAGTTAAGATAAACATTTGTACAAATTATCTTATTGCTTATTTCCTTGTAGGTGCAAGGGAGATATTATAATACAGAAGGCTTTGTGCGACAGTCAAATCTTTTTGACCTTTGGGATTCCGTTCTCTTTGCACGATTAACATATAGAAAAATGAACAACGTTGTTGCATTTTGCTAAAGTTCTAAGTTTTCCGAAACTCACACACATAACAAGGAATGGTTCACCCCACAAGAAAATTTATTGAGACATGAATTGTGTATTTTAGCAAGATCTAAATTTTTTGTGTAGTATGGTTTGGTCTATCTCTAACGGTTTACCAGTTATGCAAAAGTCGTCCAGAGTAAATACGACTACAGGGGCTATAGCCAGAAAATTCAAGATATACATTTCATTTGTTATTAAAATATCTCAAACATATGACATTTTAATCAAAATCGTTAGAGCCATTTTCAAGAAAATCAAAATTTTCGAAAAATTTTCCATGTAAAGGGTAGTTTAGGGTGGGGCTATTTTCTTCAAAATCTTTGTGTCGCATCCTTGAGAGACATTAAACTTAAATACCAACTTTGGTTTCTAACCGACTTTTCGTTTTTGAGTTATGCTGTCCACAGACTGACAGACTGACACACAGACACACACACGGACCTTTTTCTAAAACTGCTTCTTTTTTAATTCAGGGGGTCTCAAAACATACATTTCCGGTGAAATCCTGACATCGAATTTTTGTGTGGAATACAATACTTTCCCTACTTACCAGTAGAAAAAGTAAAAATGATTATGATACTCTTTGACAAACTGTCAGTTATCCTAATTTTATTCTATTTCACTGATTAACCAACCGTTTACCACCGTTTTATAAAATATAGGCATATACCACGTAGACAAACAGGCAAACTTGAAGAAAATCTTGTCAAAATATGAAAATTATGAAATGTGTATTTTAAGCCCAAAACATTTTTGAGATTTGCAGCAGGTT
Source organism: Tenodera sinensis (assembly GCA_030765045.1). Taxonomy (NCBI): domain Eukaryota; kingdom Metazoa; phylum Arthropoda; class Insecta; order Mantodea; family Mantidae; genus Tenodera; species Tenodera sinensis. Next base: position 17,310,197 of record CM060973.1, on the reverse strand, counting down.
CATCATTGTGTAAATTAATATAACACGCTTTAGTAAACAAAGTCAGAGTTCCTAATTTTATTCTATTTCTTTCATTAACCCACTGCTTACCATATTTTATAAAGTACATGAACATACCACGAAGACAGGCAAAGTATGAAGAAAATTTTATCAGAATATGAAAATAATTATAAAATATATATTTAAGGCCAAAAAATACTTAAGGATTTGCAGCAGTTTCACTTCTTTAATTGAAAAAATAGACTTTGGAGACTTTGGCCCATATTTAATAATGAAATACAACAAATTACGTGGATTTCATATGTTTCAATCATTGTGAAATGGTATCGATTTAGAAAGCATCTGATGTGTTGCACTCATGCGATTTTCTCTACTGACTCTTATGCGAACTATTCTGACAAACACCTATTCCTCTATCTACTTCATATTAAAACAGAAAAATTTGCAGAAATTTTCTTATACCTGCAAGGGGAGTATGGGAATGCAGTGGGCCTTAAGTGATAGTCAAACCTTCACCTGATATAAGCGTGAGAAAGCAAATCTTACAGATAATATTAGCATTTAGTAAAGTCATGGAGAAAATGATTGAGCGCATTAGGAGAGCAGAATGTTCCATGTCGTGTTGCAGTGCGGTTTACGCACGTTGATATATATATATACAAATGCGAGTAGCAATTCAAGACACAACCTATTTGTGTGTCCGACAGACAATCACATGTGAAACAGAGACTATCAATAAACTCAGCTGCATGTTGGAAATATCGAATTGTATATACCGTGCTGTGACACGACTTGGGACTTAGAAATATTCTGCTCTCCTAATGCGCTCAATGATTTTTTCCATGCCTGTACAATGGGTAACTAAGGGTAAAGAGTACAGATACGGAGGAGGACACCTAGCTCACTTTGACCTACACAGATCTATTGTGGCTACCACCCTCCAGGAAGCAAGGATGAAATCCACAGAGACGCGCGGAAGTCCCTAACAAGTGCTGAGATCTCTTCATCCCGGCACCAGGCCCCGCCAAGCAACCATCACACCGCGGTTTCGGTGTAGCACTTAGCGTGCCCCACCCCTGACGTAGGACAAGGGTCAGCCAGACGCCACCTAGCGCCGAGAACAGCAGTTACCATGCGCAATCAATCATGCCATCTGCCCAGCACTGTCAACACCACACGCCTGGAAGTATACCTGAAAGATGATAAGGAAATGGAATGAAGGGAAATGATGGAAAGGAAACCGTGGTATGAAATAATGCACCCCAGCATTCGCCTAAGTGACATAGGGAAACCACGGAAAAACCCATATCAGAGTGCGCGGCTTCGGGGAATGAACCCGCGACCTCCCAAATGCGGGCCGCAGATGTTACCGCCTGATCCATCCCGTTCTGTACAATGGGTAATAAGTACAGGCGGATATATTTCTGAATTCCTCAGCCTTCCCCACAGTCTTCCAAGTCCAAGCCCAAGTATTTTTAGTTGTAAAACTTGTTGCAATGATCGAGTTATATCGGGGATATAAAACGTTGAATGTTTATATTTTCATTGGTGCCGTAGTTATTCAATAATGCGAAGAGTGAGTGTGTGGGGTTTAAGGGCCCGTCGACAACGAGGTCATTTGGGGCCAATAATGTGAAGATTGCACAATCTTCTCACAAAACTCGCATAAATGTACAACGAAATTAGGGCAAAACCAGGGAATATGACTTCTACGTTAGCACGTAAAACATTTTGTAAAGAGTACATAGTTCGTATAGTTCGTAACTACAGCGAAAATTATCATTTTCAGTTGTTAATTCTAAAATATCGGTAGGGCTAATGGCAACACACAGCAAGCTGTACCTTTGTAACAGTAAGTGCATTCTGACCGCAGACTCCACCAACGTCTTGGAGAACAGAGCCGATTAGCACATGATAGGGAAGCTGTTAGTCCTGCTACCTCTTGCTTTACCCAGAGGTTCAGCATATGATATTGGAAGTAGTACATACTTGCCACTTACGTAAGTTCCTGTACGAAGTCACGTAGTGAATAGAGAATTTTACATTGTCATTTACTGCTCCCTTACTGAGGGGGGTTTGAGTTTACTTCCTTCCACTTTATGCGGATATTTGGCGACAAAGTGCATAGCCTTAGAAGATACACCAAGTGATCGTCGCGTAACATATTGCAATATAGACTTTTAATATGGTTCAATTTGGAGAAATTTTGTCCTCAAATATATGTAGAGCTATAGTCACTCTTATACACACTATTCTTGAAATGTTTATTTCTCTATCTACCACAGTTTAATCGTCATAAGAATCCTTATAAATTATCTTATTGCTAATCTTCTGTAGGTACAAGGGGAATATGTGAATACAGTAAGTTTTAAGTGATAGTGAAATATTTTAAGAGCTGTTTGCTATCCCATGCCTTTGAAATTCCGTTCTCTTTGCAAGACCAAGAGACAAAAAAATGAATAACGTATTCCTGCTTCAAAAAAGTATAAGTATTGACAAATTCAAACAAATAATGAGTTACACAAAAGTAGAAAAAAGGTTGACAAATTATGTGTTTTAACAAGATCCACATTTTTTGTTTAGTAAGCTTTTGTCTGTCCATTCCTGTTTACCATTTATGCAAAAATCATCCAAAATGAAGAGGTCCTCTGAGGATATTCCCAGAAAATTCAAGGCATGAGTTAGAAATTGCTATGGGACCGTCTGTTTGTGCATATGTCACTGGATGCACTGATCAACAGGAAAATTGCGACATGAGAGTTGTATTCAATGTTTAATTAATTGAGCACCCATTCTGGTGAAAAAGTTATTGAAAGTCGTTATTTGTTTCTTATTTTAATAGTATGCACCATACCGATGACAGGAAATTGTAACTAGATAAGAATGGAGATCCTGACTTTGCACCCGATGTTACATCTGCTTCACAAAATTAGTCAGAGTAAATTAAACGATTTAGTCGGCGGCCTTTCTATAGCCAAGAAGAGCTATTAACCTCCAGATTGCAACAATGGAACTATTTTGCCAAAAATGTGAAAGTGACATTTTTTTCGGTACCGTCAGAAACATATTTTTCTTAGGAAGTACATTTAGTGTTCTGCAGTGAGGTGCTCTAAACATTAATCAAAATTAAGCCTCGAAGTTGTAGTACTACATAATGGCAATCAGTTGCCATTAATTCCTATTGGTTATTCCGTGCATATGAAACCATATGGTAGCCTGAAACTCCTTGATTCAATTCATTATAACACGTTCAAATGGAAAATATGTGCAGACTTCGAAGTAATCGCAATATTAACGGAACTCCAACAAGGCTGCACTAAACACTGTTGCTTCAGATGTGAATGGGACAGTAGAGATACTGCTTCTCATTTCATAAAAATCAAAATTTTCGAAAAATGTTCCATGTAAAGGGTGGTTTAGGTTGGGGTTATTTTCTTCAAAATCTTCCTGTCGTATCCTTAAAAGACATTAAACTTAAATACCAACTTTGATTTTTAACCGACTTTTCGTTTTTGAGTTATGCTGTTCACAGGCTGACAGACACACAGACATACCTTTTTCTAAAAATGCGTTGTTTGTTGTTGTTGGTTTTTTTTTTTTTATTTTTTTTTTCTTTATTCAGGGTGCTCAAAACATATTTCCGGTGAAATCTCGACATCGAATTTTTGGGTGGAATACAATACTTCCCTATTTGGCAGTAGGGAAAGTAGATATGTAAAACTGAGAAAAATTAAATCAAAGAGTTTACAATATTTTAAGACCTTGCAGCATTATTCAGAACTTTACAGTACCATAATGCAAATCCTCTGTGTCAAGGTGATTTCTCTTCTTTTTTTTATTACATTTTCTAGCATTTCAACTATTTCATCGATAAACCGCTATGCCTTTTTGATGTGAAGTGTGTCTAGTTCGTTCAGAATGGTAGTGACGTTGAAGTCTGCTTCATTACCTTTTTCAGTACGTTGAATCTATGTTACTATATTAAATGATATGATGGCATCACTTAACTCCAATCTGAGAGTGTTGACACCTCCAAACTCTGTTTTGGGAATCCTACATCACAGAAGATTATTAAATACTTCGTTTACATTTTAGATTGCTCATGCAAAATTTTATACCGAAACATCTGGTTAGGATAAGTATATATAGGTTTGGTGGCAAGCAAAATAGGTTTCGGTAGATATAATTGGGTTCTCCTCTATTATACTTCATCAGGAATTTTCAATTTTAGACAGATATGTGTATGATTATAAGCAGAGAGTATATGAAAATAGGTAGCCAGAAGAAAACACTGATGTGAATTATATGCTCATTAATCATCGTATTTTAAATATTATCTTCGTTTTCAGCACACTTCAAACATTGAAAAACAGTAGAAATCTGAAAGTGTGTAATTTCACTCACATACTTGCTGACCTTAAACAAAGTCCATGGCAGCTTGTAGCACACATTCCCAATTATTTTGCAAACATCCACTTGAAGACTTGTATTTACTGGAACTATTTTGCATCTATTTGAATGTACTATCAGCAGACTAGCAACTTACATGTTCTAAAGTAAAAATTTGATTTGTTGCACCCACATAACTTTCTCTACTCTTACTAACCATTCATATGAGCTTTATTCCTCTATCTTCTTCATGTTAGCTAAGATAAATATTTGTAAAAATTATCTTATTGGTAATTTTCTTGAAGGTGCAAGAACACGGGAATACAGTAGGCTTTAAGTGATAGTCAAATCTTTTAAAGGTGGTCGCTAAATGAATTCCAGTCTGTTTGCACAGCTAAGAGATGAAAAAGTGAATAACGAACTTCCATTTGAAAAAAGTGTAAGTATTGCAGAACTCACACAAATAACAAGAAATATCTCCGAAATGGTTCGTTCCATAAAAATATGCATTTGGACATAATTTGTGTGTTTTAACGATATGTGCATTTTTGATAGTAAGACTTAGTGTCGCTCGTACGGCTTATGAGTTATGCAAAGTCATCCAAAGTTAACAGGACTATATGGACTATAGGCAGAATATTCAAATTATACTTATGGTTTGCTATAAAAATATCTTAAACATATGACATTTTAATTAAAATCGTTGGAGCTATCATAAATTTTCCATGTAAAGGGAAGTTTAGGGTGGAGAAACCTTCTTCAAAATATTCGGTTGCATTCTTGAAATATATTAAACTTAAATACTAACTTTTGTTTTTAACCGACCTTTCGGCTTTCAGTTATAGACACACACACACACACACACACACACACACACACACACACACACACACACACACACACACACACACACACGCACGCACGCACAGAGACCTTTTTCTGGATTCAGGGGGCCTCAAAACATTCCTTATGAAATCTGGATATTGAATTTTTGGCTCGAATACAATACTTCCTCTACTTACTATACGTAGTAGAGAAGGTAAAAAGCGAGATCGACAAAATTATACTGTGATTTTACCACATTCGCTATCTCCCTCCATCTCTATCTCTCTTTCTCTCATATACGCATACACAGTTTTTCAAAAAATGCACTTATATTGCTGTGAAACTTGCACCTAAATCTGGTGGAACAGCGATATAAAATGTTCAGTCCAATTCAATAATTCTTCTTGTGCCAGGAGGTGAGTTTAGGGAGTAAAAACGTAGTAACTTAGTTATTAAAACTCCAATCAGTGCTTAATTTAAATGCAAAGAGGTGCAAGCGCACTCGCGTTAGTTCACTTTGAATGACCGCAGTCCATGAGGTTCGTTACCTTCGTGTAGCATGTGTTTTTGATACAAGCCTTCAACTCTTAACATCAGCACACGTTACTGAATAGCATTTTCATTTTAATCACAAGCTGCACGTGTAGCGAGCGAGGTGCAGTATTTGCTGTCCAGCCAAAATTCGCTTTACGTCATCATCATTGGTGAAGCACCTGAAGTGCACTAAAAGCAACATTAGTTAACTTCGGCTTGCAAATAATAATTCATGAGCAGGCGAATTGACTGGACCGCAGCCTCGTTTCTGACGAACGATACTCTGCCCCCTGGTTTCTGTCGATGCCAGAGCTCTCCGTGACACAAATAACAGCAAGTTATATCTATAGCATTGGCTTTCAGTAAAGCATATTCAATTCAATCGCATTAGTGGCGATTGAAGAAATCAATATGTTTATTAATCCTATCTGTTGCAAAACAGATTATCAGCAATCTAAAAAATACCTGGTATGCATTCTTACTCACTCTTTTACAAACTGTGCTTAGAAAAGCTTCTCTCTACTTCAAGTTAATCCAGATAGATATTTTTACTTTCTCTACTGGTAAGTAGAAGGAAATATTGTATTCCACCCAAAAATTCGATGCATAACTCGAAAACAATAAGTCGGTTAAAAACAAAAGTTGGTATTTAAGTTAATGTTTTTCAAGGATGCGATACAAAGATTTTGAAGAAAATAGCCCGTCCTAAACTACCTTTTACATGGAAAATTTTTCGAAAATTTTTATTTTCTTGAAAATGGCTCTAACGATTTTGATTAAAATGTCATGTTTGCGATATTTTTATGACAAATGAAATGTATATCTTGAATTTTCTGGCTATAGCCCCTCTAGTCGTATTTACTCTGAACGACTTTTGCATAACTGGTAGACCGTTAGAAATAGACCAAGTCACACTATACAAAAAATATAGATCTTATTAAAGTACACAATTTGTGTCTGAATAAATTTTCTTGTAGGGTGAACCATTTGGCAGATATTCCTTGTTATGTGAGTTTCGGAAAACAACTTTCGTGAAATGGAACATCGTTATTCATTTTTTATATGTTAAGTGTGCAAAGAGAACAGAATCTCAAAGCTTTAAAACATTTGACTATCGCACTAAGCCTACTGTATTCTAATATTCCTCTTGCACCTACAAGGAAATAAGCAATAAGATAATTTGTACAAAAGTTTATCTTAACACGAAGAAGATATAGGAATAACAGTTTGTAAGAATGGTTAGTACAGGAGTAGAGAAAGTCATGTGAGTACAACACATCAGATGTTTTTTATATGTTAAGCGTGCAAAGAGAACAGGATCTCAGAGCTTTAAAATATTTGACTATCGCTCAAACTGTATTCCCATATTCCTCTTGCACCTACAAGGAAATAAGCAATAACAAATTTCTATAAATATTTATCTCACTAGCACGAAGAAGATAGAGGAATAAGAGTTTGTGAGAATGGTTAGTACAAGAGTAGAGAAAGTCATGTGAGGGCAAAGATCAGATTTTTAGAAATGGTTTTGTTACATGCTTCCTCATAGGTATAATGAGCACAGGAGAATTCAGTAAGTTTAGACGATAGTCAATCTTCTAAGAGCTGGTCGGTCGCTATGTGATGACTTTAACATTCCATTTACATTGCATGGCCAGGTCATAAAACAAACCAATGGCTTCCCATTTGAGAAAAATATTGTGACAAAATTACAACATGAGATTCCACTTCTGAAATCAGTGTATCAAAATGACAAGGTCCAGTTCGTTTTTCTGTCACTTTATTTCTCTTCTAAAATTGAACCACAAAAACACAGTTCTCTTTTTTATGTTAACACAATCTACGGCTCTTTCTGACCTTACAACCCACAGTTGTTCCGTACGATCGTAACCTTGTCACGCACTTCACTGTCTTTTCTGTCTCATTGTTCCAATACTTCAAGACTAACTCTGACGCAACGATTAAATATCCCAAAACTGCCTGCCAACACACACTCACTTCTCTCAACGACGACGCGCAAACGCAAACGCACACGCACAGACAGCTGTATCGTTCAACACTCACGACTCCATCACAAAAAAGTGGCTCCTCTTGCCGTCTCATCTCGCTTATATAGACGAGAATGACGTAACACGGATTTTTCTCAAAATTCACTTTTTCTCGAACCTGTAACAAACAAGCCGGCAGTAGAAAGTTCTCGAAACAGCCTGAGAAAGTTTTGTTCTGCGACTCCATTGTCGTTGTGTACTCGACGCGCAGTGGAGTGAGCTAACTGGACCATGGCTCTCTCTTTTCGAGGTACACGGCCGCCTAGTGGTGTGAAGTATATTGACCTTGAGCACCTGAGACGCGTGGCCGTGTCACAGTATAAATATTAGAAAATGCAAACAAGCAAAAAGAAATATTTCTGAAATGGCTCATTGCATGAAAAGAGTGCATTTGACATAAATCGATTGCTTTTAACGAGGTCTACATTTTCTGTATAGCAAGATTTTTTTAAACTCTTATTGTTTACCAGTTGTGCAAAGGTCGTCCAGGATGAAAAGGACTTCTGAGGCTCCCCAGAAGGTTCATACCTATGTATCTTATTTATTATTAAACTATTATTATAATTTATTAAAATATCCCAAACATTGGTATGTTAATAAAAATCATTAGAGCAATGTTTGAGGAAATCAACGTTTTCGGAAACGTTTCCATGTAAAAGGACTTTGAATCGGGGAGATGTGCTTGAAAATCATCCTGTTGCATTCTTAGAAGATGCTGAACTTACATAAATACCAAGTTCAGTGTTTAGCCACTTTTTATTTTTGGGTAATATTGGACACACACACACACACACACACACACACACACACACACACACACACACACACACACACACACACACACACACACACACACACACACACACACACACACACAAAGGACTACTTTTTTCAGATTCAAGGGACCTCAAAGCGTATTTCCAGCTTAATCTCGATATCGAATTTTTGGATGGAATAGAATACCTTCTTTACCTTCCATCTTCTGATAGAGAAAGTAACAATCTAATGAACTTTACCCATCCTTGCCTGAATTTTCGGTAATGCAATGCTGCCAACTTAACAGTTAACTAATACCTGGTTTAGTAAGGCATTATAATAATTTAAGAGACTTTGAGTCAATTGTTAGATGGTCAATGTGACTCTTTGAAACTAATAATATACACAGTAATAGAGGATCAGGACTTCAGGATCTTAGAATCCAATAAGCAGACTGCAAAGATGCAGATATTGTGGCATAGAAAGCTGGGTTATATTTTACTTCGCGTCCTAATATATGTTCTATGTTATTACAGCCATCAAAAGTATTTTCTTAATTTATGGGCGCTCTTTAACTACTGTGGTTCTCAGTGTCTTATTCTATATTAGGCGTGAAAGATCGCTTTACATGGATCATTTCTAGAAAGTACTGATTTCGTCAAAAATAGCTTTAATGCTTTTGATTAAACTACTATATGCTTAAGATATTTTGGTGACAAATGAAATGTATATCATAATTCTGGGAATGTCATATGTTCTCTTCATTCTGGATGACTTCTGCATAACTGGTAAACCGTATAAGACACGAGGGTCGCTAGATATGTACCGAGACTGCAGAATATGAATAGCCACAGAAACGTTTTGTTTATCCCAGTTTCTCAAAGTATTCTCCGTGACACTGTATGCAGCGTTCCATTCTCCGGAGTTATTTCTGGAAGCATCCACTCACTCAGTTTCTGGCACTGCAGATAACTCCTCTAGAAACTGCTTCTTCAGGGCTAGAAAACCGATAATCCCCAAGTCGGTTTTTTACCAAAGGGAGCAGAAAGAAATCACATGGTGCCAGATAGGGTCTATAGGGTGGATGAGTCAATCGTTTTGCCTCAGTTCCTTGCAGAAACTCCATTGTTACATTAGCGTTGTGAGTGATGCATTGTCACGATGCAACAATATGTCCCTTACACGAAGGTGTTCATGAAGGATAGTTGAATCACTCCCAGTTCCTAATGCCACCTCAATATCCTTGAAGGTTAATCTTGGATCTTCCCTAATCATTGTTTCCACAGCGGTGATATTTTTGTCAGTCACCACTGTTGCTAGTCTGCCACTCTTCTCTACATCTTTAAGAGACTGCCAGCCCCCTCTTAAATTCTGCAAATCAGCAAAACACAGTTGCACGTGACAGAGAATAGTTCCCAAAAGCCCCCCTCAAACGTTCAAGTGACTGCGTTTCATTTAAGCCATATTTGAACTCATACAAAATCATTGCACGAAAATGTTCTCTCTGAATCTCCAGTGCACTTGGAAAAACGCTTTCCCGAGGGGTGGCCAATTTTCCGTATCGCAATATATATATCTACTGATCAAAAATATAGATCTCGTTAAAGCACGCAATTTATGTCAAATACAGTTTTTTGTGGAGTGAACCAGTTCGGAGATATTCCTCTTTATTTGTCTGGACTGCCCAACACTTATACTTTTCTTAAATGGAAAGCCGTTATTCATTTTTTTATCTCTTGGCCATGCCAGTACCTATTCGCATATTGCTCTTGCAATCACAAGAAAATTAGCATTAAGATAATTTCTGCAAATGTTTATCTCGATTAATATAAAGTAGATAGAGGAATAAAAATAGTCTGTACAAGAATACAGAAAGTCGTTTGAGTTTAACACATCAGATCTTCTTATCTTTTTATAGTGCAACGTTCTTAACCTAGTAGGTCATATTGAACGATGAAAAATGAAATGGTACTCAAATGAGCCCGGATCCTTGAGCTAAAGTTAGCCGATATTCATCTTTTTAAAATAAGAGAAAACTAATCCGATCGCAGAGTCTTTTTCGCAGTTACTTTCAGTTCCCCGCTTTATACTATTAGGGAAAAATTATATATGGAACTCTATTTTGTTATTCAGAGAGTTCAACTTCCGCTATCTTTGGGGTTAGAGTTGTCACATTTTTCTGAGAGCATTACCTTTTCTCCGCGTAATATTTCCTTGTGTTTAGTTTACAAAACATCTCTATAAAATTTTAAACATCAAAACTAGTAGTTAAAGAGTGAAAATCTATTTTACTATTGTACTAGCAAAATTCCATCTAATTTTTAAATGCAGAGATTTTTCTTTGTTTCTCCTCCAATTTCCTAGTTCCTTCCCATTGTGTGTCTGCCTCTGTGTATCCATTTTCTCTCATTCTGTTTTTCCCCTTCTATACCCTTCAATATCTCCCATTTTCATTTTTCCTCCAACGATCACACCACCCGCTTACGCTCTGTGCTGTTTAGATGTGATGTTTTTAAAACTGGTGATAAAATTAATTTTTCTAAAATGTTAACGAAAATTAAGCCACAAGTAAAAACAGAAGCTATGTTAAGTTTTTTTCTAATGCTTATTATACGAAAGCAAATAAACATTTTCCCATGGTAAACAATTTACATTTCATTGCGTTTCCTTCTCATATTTCAGGTGTGCTTCTAGGTTTTTGTGGTATGTGCCAGACAGATGGCGCGGATGCTTGATCAAAGGAAAGAACAGTCTCACAATCAATGGACGCTAAAGGATTGGTTGGTCGACCGGACACTCATCGTCCTCTCTAGGCAAATCCAGCAGTGGGACGGGTCATGGTACCTGGAAGTGTTAGGGACTTCCATGCGTCTCTGTGGCCTGTAGCCTGTAGTGGCTGCTTTACTTAATCCCTTTTTCCCGGCGGGTAGCCAAAATGGATCTATGTAGATCTAAGTGCGCGAGTGATGTAGACTATGTTCATACGGTGTTCGGTTTATATTGTCGCATGCTTAAAGAAAGAGAAAAATGTGTTTAAAAGAGACACATATACTCATCCCTCTGTCTGTGTCGTTATGGGAAAATTGGGAGCAGGTTCAGCTCCTATAGGTACAATCAGTACTGGACTGAAGAGGCAAGCATTAATTGACTTCCTATGTTTCTGCCCGCAAAACATTTTCCAACTTGTGTGGTGGGAGTAACCTTCCACTTTTGTTCCTAAAGATAAACTGAACCACCCAACTGTTCACCTAACTAGTTTACGTACAGGAATAATGTTAGTATCATCCTATCTTAAACATCCATCCTACCAATATGTAGATAAAGCTTTTAAAAATATTGTACATTAAATGCTTCGTTATGTAACACTTTTAATCTGAATACTAAGTGAGATACTTCAATTATTCTTTTTTAGTTAAGTGAGATACTTCAATTATTCTTTTTTAGTATGCCCCATTAAGCGTCCTTTATGGGAAAGTAACTAAAAAAGGTATATTATATATCAAATTGTCAGGTTTCGTAATCATCAGTTCGGGCATTGTTGTATAAGAACGTAACACACACACACACACACACACACACACACACACACACACACACACACACACACACACACACACACACACACACACACACACACACTACTGGCTCTGAACTAGATAAGGGTTAGAGAAAATGATTGTGACAGAAACGTGCAATTCATGGACACCACCAAGAAGAGGTTCAAACTATGGAATTCCTCCGAACTAACAGAAAAAAAAAAAAAGAATTTGCTTAAGATAACATTCTCGAAAATAATGTGACAAAACTTTCAAGCGTAAATGTTTATTTTATAAATGTCTTACCCTGCTGGAGTAGGAATATCCAAAGGGTGGTGCCAATCCTGACTACGAGGAGCAACTGATATCCGCATTAAATCCGAAATCCTCATCCATTGAAATTGAAACAATAATTCTATTGGAAATGTAATTTTGTTGCATATATCAGTGAAGTGCGTGCCTTCACATCATGCCACTTCAGAATTCTCTCTTAAGACTTCGCTCGTGTGTGTGTGTGTGTGTGTGTGTGTGTGTTAATGTAGCTTTGGCAAGGAACAGCTAGCTTGCCATAAAATCGAAAGAGAGATTCTTTCAGTACAGAATTAGCAGCAAATATCTACATGGAAATATAAACACACAGTCTTTAGCGATATAAGTACAGATATTTGTATTGGTAATGGAGGACAGTATAATGACAATATATTACATCAATGTTTGCTTAATTTGCAGACTTTTTTTACTTATTAAAAGTAACATGATCTCAGGTTGCTTAGTGCCTCCAAGTGGGCGTGGCACACTCAGGCTATACGTGTTTAATTTGGCCTACAGCGTAGAGTAAAACACGTAACGGAGAGTGGACAAGCCTCGCGGTAACGCATGTTGTGTCGGAACGGATTTCGAATGCTTTCTGCAAGGTCAATGACTCCACACTACCTGGTCAGCAGATAACTTGGGATGTGAACACGTGGTAGCAAAATAGATAGTACTCGTATCTACTGACAGGATTGTTCATTTTACGACGCAATTTACGACCACGCAAAAGATTTGAGGTAGTAAACTATGCGTTTGGTTTATGGGGAAACTTTTAGATGAAGAGAACAGACCTCTAACACACTGAATTGGATACATATTAAGGTACCATTTATCAAAATATCTGCACCTATACTATAGCGCTCTGTATGATAAGTTATACTGGATATTCTTTACTTCATGTGCCACCAAACTTCTTTCACAGCCCAACATCGGACATGATTAAACGAGCGGTTACGAACTGCTGAACTTTCCCAGGAATAGCAGTGCAGGTAACCTCGAAGTTATAGAGCTATTCGCTGCCAACCTGTGCACCAGTGTCCCAGACATATACCATTGTATTAAAACTGTACACGTGTTCACTACATGCGCCATTGTTACAAACTATCTTTGCTGTTTATTGTGAAAATGAACTTCCTGTTCGATCCCTGTCATTCGGTAAATACATTTCTCAAGTTAAGCTGTGTTTCACTGGTATGGCTAGATCCGTTAATATTATTGATATTGTACCATTGTATTATAATGACGAACAATGCATGCAGTTCCTATAAGGTCAAGGTTTATCAAGAACCCGCACATTATGTCGGGAGTGCGAAGCCGCCCTTCACTCCGTTACGAAATGGCATCGCAGATATTAGATATTTTCATACAGGCGAAGGCATATCAGTTTTCGGAGTTCGTGGCAAAGGGTTCTTGGTTCGAGAACTCTAGCTTACCCCGGCTCAGGTTACTCCTAGCTATACTCAGCTATGCCTACGAATTTTCGTACAAATAAACCGTTATCCATTGTTTCATTGGATACACAAGTGTAAGTCACAAATCAATAGTTGATGGTTCAGCTGTTGTCAAGAAATGTATATATCCTCAATGGACAACAAATACATAAACAGGAGCAAAATAGGCGGTGCCGGCCAGGTCCTTCAGATCGACAAATAGAAAATTGAAGTAGAAAATCGAGAGTAACTTTGGCGCTAAGACTGAAAAAACAGAAAAACGATAATTTCAAGGGCTGATCGAGAATATCCGGGAGATTTACACTATGGTTTAGTTGAATGGTTTATATATGTAAATAAAACATTAGTTCCTTGAGATAATAGTTTAGTTACACCTACCTTACATCAATGAAAACCTTCGCCAGTTCACTGGACTATAGTTATCGACTTATTTAACGTTGGCTAAAAAGATTGTGGTGATTGTGGAAGCAATCTTGGCAGTCAAAAAGCTATCGTCTGCTACCAACTCGATACATGTGCAATAAGTACATACATTTGGAGTTAGCTTTCATTCGTTTTATATCAAGTGAAATTATCCTATTTCTGACCGTTTATAGCATACAAAGACAGCTTCAAGCGGTGTGATGTATTGGAACAAGGAGCAAGCCTATCAGTTCGTGTGACGCCAGACGAGACCCGTGTAATACCACTGTGAGTGCGGAGCTCAGTTGCAGCGGTCTCGCTGACAATAATATAGCCAGTACAATTAAAACGGAGCAGCCTTTGTTCCTGTCGTGTTCTGTTATTTAGTTAGCCAAGTACAAATCCCTAAGTGCTTTGTGAGATCACAACCTAACATGCAGTCTTCAATTATACATTTCCCAGACATTACGTTTTGACATTGATAAACTATTTAAGGAAAAACGAAACAAAGTGTCGGAAAGTGTCCACCTAATTTTGTTCTGTATGGCTCTCTTCTTAATTTCCAAACAAAATGACATGTATTTAATTTATAACGTGACTATCCCTCACATAAACCAGAATTGTTACATATTTTCTTATAGTACAGAGCCGAAATGTAATTGTTTATAATCGGTGACCGATTGTGTAATTAGAACAATCAGCATTAATATTACAACATCCAAGATTTTAGTTGTATTATTAACTTTTCTACATTGCTGCACCCTGTATGCCACAAATTAGCTTTTCTTCCCCCGCGGCAGCAGTAGAGAGCGTGGTGGCATCACACGCTGAACTCGTTTTCAGTGCGAGCATGTTCCATGGTATGAGCTAACGTCATATCGGCACTACCTATCCACTCTGGTTTATAACGCATTTAAAGTAATGTTTTAATGTTTAGATCATATTTTTATAGCCACTGTTATCAGTTATTGGGACAAAATTTTGGGGGATGTAAAATAAAAAACACCCGTTATGTTTATACCTCTATTTTCGAGAGTTAGAAGCTGACAGATTAACGGCCAAACTATGAACTACATCACAATGTTGTCAATACGCACCACCCATGTTCACCTAGAATATGCATACATAAGGATGCGTAACACAGAGACAGCAGCCACAACTATTAAAAACAATACTTCATAGCAACAAGTTAATGGAATTCTACCAAAAGCTAAATTGGTAAAGAATGGGAGAAAAACAGAGCCTTCTTTGCATGCGCTTTTAAAGTATCAAAAGCGAGGTGGCGTCACGGTAACGTGACTTGCAGTCGGAGGTTCCGGGTTCGAGTCCCTGTGACTGCTATGACTCATTGGTTTTTTGTGACTTCCCCGGGCCGGTAGGCGAATGCAGGGGTGGTTCATGTTCTACCACGACTTTCCTGTCCCTCACTTCCTGCACCCATCACCTTCCTCGTTGTTTCAGGACTGCAGGAGCAGGCAACGGGGTTCGGTAGGTTGCGGCTGGGCGGTGAAAGTACACTCTCCCGGGGGGGGGGGAGAATTCGGGGCTTATAGGTAAGAGAACGATACAGAAATTAAATACATAAGACCGATTTGATGTAAAAGTAAAAGCGTTCAACTACTTGGTCATCAGCGTTCTTATATAACGGATAATGGCAAAAGTTAAAGATAAAATTCAATACAAAATAAAATTCGTGATAAAAGCACAAATATAGATAAACTAAACTATGAGACAAAAGCCAGAAATAAAACAAATTTATAAAAAGACCCAAAAGCTATAAAATATCGATATCTGAACTTTTAAATCCTTAAGTTCATGTTAACCATTGTTAAAAACTTCAAAACTCTTTCCACCGTTTGTTTACCGTCCGCCAGGACCTCTGCAAGACTGACCACCACTCGCAGAGTCCCAAAGGTCCATGATCAATAAGACGTACGCTTCTGTTACACGCCATTAGTTGTTTCATTTGTTTAAAAACATGAAGCTCTACCATCAACATAACATTAAACACAATTAATAACACAGGTAGCAAATGGACATAACGGAGAGAGTCATTTTTCTGTGTATGATGCCCTATTTATATTATGTGTGAATGAATATTACACAACAAAAGCAAGACAATCTACGTATGTTAAAATCACTGCACAATGTAATAAATATGAGAGAGTAGTTATAGTAAAGATTTAGGAGTTGAGGAAAAGGAAATTAGTATAAAGCCGTGTAGCGAACAATAACTTAAAGGTCAGATCCCAGGAAATCAGTTATTCAATGTTAAGGAAGTTGCAGAGACTCACGTGGATAAAAGATCTGAAAATTTGAATGAGAACAAGATTCTTGGGATTGTGCAAGTTAGAGTAAAAACTGTTTCAAATAGGAATTAGCAGCTTTAGGATTGGACCACGTATGTAGGATGGTGCGAGTTATACTTATAGGCGGGACTGGAGTTAATAAAAGTCACGTGTTTTTCTTCGTGTTTTACAGAAATGTTTATAGTGATCGATTATCGGCAGCTGTGGCGTTTAAGACCACGCTCGAGCTATATAGATTTAGTGCTCACCTCTAACACTTCAGCGACTGCCGTCCTCCGTGGTCTAAGCGAATACGTTAGTCTCTGGTTCCACGAGCACCAGGTTCTCTGTAACCTCAAGCCTGATAAGAGAGGCCTCTGAGTAAAATTAAGCCCTCTTTCACGCCTGATATAGAATGGCATCTGAAAATCATAGCAGTTGAGCATTTATAAATAAAAACTCAATTTTCAATTTTTGTGACGCATTATTATTATTATTATTATTATTATTATTATTATTATTATTATTATTATTATTATTATTATTATTATTATTATTATTATTATTATTATTATTATTATTATTATTATTATTATTATTATTATTATTATTATTATTATTATTATTATTATTATTATTATTATTATTATTATTATTATTATTATCATCATCATCATCATCATCACCATCAGAATCACCATCACCATCACCATTATCATTATCATTATCATTAATACGAAAACAGTTATTTTTAAAGTCAAGTATTGAATCACCAGATGTTAGCAGATGTAATTCAATAGTTACAATTTCGATTGATAAGTTTCAGAAACAGTTCAATTCAAGTCAAACGTCGGCAACTTACTTCAAATGGCTCGTTAATAGCTTCCAACAAAATTGTCAGCCAACTTAACTAATGTCCATTCTCACCCACCCACGCATACCCTGAGAAAACGATCTTGTAGCTCACCACTGGAAAAGCTAGCAATAGATTCTTCGGAGAACGGGATTGAGACGGCGTCAAAGGTGACCATATATCACATCAGCATCAACAAGATTCAGCAAAGAGAATGAATACAAGCAATGTATGATCACGTGTTAATGTGATGTTGGTAATGCTGACAACATGGCGGCTGTTAGCATAGTAATAGGCCTGCTGTGTCCACTTATTTTTCTCAACTGCAGCGCTTATGCCAGACCGCTAGTTTCAAAACTAAAGGCGTAAGAAACCCCTCTTTGACGCAGCATTGGCCTGCCTATTCTTTCTTTGTTTTGTTCAACTTATTCGCAGTTTACAGATTTTTATAATTTAATAACAGATAGGATCACGTTTACGGTCGAAGCATGATTTTTATTGAAGAAAAATGTAATTACAGAGCATTCCTAACTTACTCCATGGCATTACTGTCCTTAAAGGCTCAAGCCTGCCGAAGCCCAGTCTCCATCCTCTTATGCCCAACTCCTGTATGTCCTCTCCTATATTTTCTAACCATTTCTTCCTCGATCTCCCCACACATCTTCCACCTGTCATTGCTTTATAAATTTTTTGCAATAGAGATACTTCTTTCAAAATGTCCCACCCACCTAAGCCTTGTCCCTTTAATATCTCCTATAATTTGCGGTTCACCATTAATCCACGGATCTGTTTGCTGGTCCCAATTTTCCATTCATCATGCTCAACTTTGGGTCCGCAGAATTGTCCTTTTCCATGTTGCTATTCTTCTTTCATCGCCCTTTACCATGCACCATGTTTCAGATACATACATTACCACCGGCTTCACTACTGTTCTATATATCTTCTTGTTTTTTTTGAAAGGGTTTTTGACTTCATTAGTGGTAATAGAGCCCAATAGCATTTATTTTCTGCCTGTAATCTTACTTTTATCTCCTCTGCTATCCCATTGTCTTTAGTGATTACTGAATCCAACTATTTAAAAGTCGAACTCTTTCGGATTTATATTTCTGGACAGGTACTGTGTCAATCTATTTCCATCTATTCTCTTCTCTAGTGGCAATCAGGTATTTAGTTTTTCTTTTATTCACTATTAGTCCCATTTCCTCTAATTGTATAAAAATTGTCTGCACTTCTTGTATGAATCTACTAATCACAACCACATCATCTGCATATCCCATAATTTGGACCATTATATTATAAATTGTACCACCAGGATTAATATTAACATTCCGTACTACTCTTTCTAAAACAATATTAAAGCATATTGTCGAATGAGCATCTCCTTGCCTCATTCCTCATTCCTCGGGTTTATGGGAAATGAGGGCTCTGTTCTTAGGATATGTGGATCGGAAGTAAATAAACACAATTTATTCCTTAACTGGCACTAAAAAAAATTGTTTACGAGTTCGTGTATGCCAAATCCCACACTAAAATAAACCAATTAACGTAGCACTTAATTTACTCATCCTAATCCTTATGCAGTGTTATTTCCCTTATAACCATTTTGCCAGACTTAACTGATGGTGAAATTCTTCTAGTTCACTTTTTCTCGGATTCAAACCGAAATTTTACTGCCTTCGGTAGTGACTAGATGAAATCTGTATTCCACCTAAGAATTCGAAATATGAAATTTACTGAAATGCGCGTCTGAAGTCTTAGAATTCGATATCGAGATTTCACCGGAGATGTATGATTTGGAATCTAAAAAATATTTTGAGGGAAAGGTCCGTGTATATGCCGTGTACATGGAACATTTTCGAAAAGGTTTATTTTTTCAAAAAATGACTAACGGTTTTGATTAAAATGCCACATTTTAATCATTTTATGGCAAATGAAATATATATCTTGAATTTGCTAGGAATATCCTCCACAGACTTTTGCATGTCTGGTGAACCGTCAGAGATAGTCAAAATATTACAGGTACACAAAACATGTAGTTTTTGGCAAAACACGCAATTTAGGTTTCATGCCGTGTTTTTGTGGACTGAACTATTTCGGAGATATTCCTTGTTATTTTTCTGAACTTTGCAATATTTATACTTTTTTCAAATTGGAGATAGTTATTCGTTTTTTATCTTTTGGTTATGCAAACAGAACGGAGTTTCAAAGTCATCATGTAGCGAGCAGAAATGAACCTAAGGCTTAAAGCTTACTCTATACCCATATTCCCCTTGCACCTACAAGAAAATTAGAAATAACTTGATTTCTGCAAAAGTTTATCTCGATTAACATGGAGTAGGTAGAGAAATAAGTGTTTGTAAGGATAATCTGTACAAGAGTAGAAAAGAGCATGTTAGTGAAACACGTAAGATTTTTTTACTTTGGGTTTTATGCAATTAGATCAAATACACATTCAGAATCTCATTTATACCTCCATACTTTGAAGAGTATACAGAATAATATTGGCTAAAGAAAAATTCCCACCTCACATCTGGGATCGAACCCGGAAGTCTTCTCACTCTACCGACCGAGCTACGGGACCAGCTCATAATGTACAACTATCGGGTAAAAATTCAAAATTACATACCAGCAGGAAGAAAACTCTTTGAAAATTAAAACTTTGTTCACACTAACCTGATGTGAGAGATGTTCAGGCAGCATTCTACACATGTATACTTAAACTTCTAATTGAACCAAACAAATCTAAAGAAGTTCTTAACGGTATTACTATCCTTCTTCTATTACTTAAATTACCTGTACTTACAGGAACAATTCCTATAGGTACTATTAACTGACCGAAATTTTGACACATCATTCTTTGATCCTGTAGGAGGGAATGCGAAGTTTGAGTTCTTTTTGAATATTATTGATATGACGTTATTACTGGTTATTTTTATTTTATTGAGCCACACTGTCGTTTACTTGTCCCCATACATGTGCGATCTCAATCCCAGAGGTCTAGTTTGGGCCAAGGTAAAATGAATAGATTAAAGAAATGTAACAGCTGACTTATTCTTACATGAATTGCACTATATAACGCTCGAGGATATATCACTTAAGACCAAAACAGATTGGCAGTGTCTTTTAAAAATCTAGAGAAAGCAGAAAATGATCAGTGGGAAAAAAACGGAGTAGTTGAAAGCATCGTTTATGTTTTATAACCTAAATATACTTGTACCTACTGTATAACTGAAAATAACATTTAAAATGTGCTATTTTGAGCGAGTTTTTTTACTTTAATCTAGCGTGAATGCACATTCTAAGGTTCGCAACATTATCGTAAACCCGATTGGAAGCACAACTCCTGCTTCAGATATCACTGTTTATCTCGAATTCTTTACTGAAGCAGTAACTGGCTGCATTCCTACCAGGGACCATGAGCTGGTGCACAAATGTATGTAGTGTCCTCAAAATTTGCTCTATTTTAAGTACTATTACTACTTATATAAAGCAATTGGAGGAATTACTACGTTCTATCCAACATTTGATTTGCAGATTTCATCGAAATATACTTCTGACGCCCCTTGAAAAGAATTTTTAGAAAAAGGTTCGTGTTTGTGAACAGTGTAAGTCTAAACCACATGTTGAATAAATACCAAATTTAAAATTTAAACTCAGCATCTTCCAGGGACGCGAAACGATTCTTTTTAGGAAATCTATACACAAACTACTCGTTACATAAAATCTTAATTATTTTTTATTTTATAAAAATAGTGGTAATTATTTAATTAAAATACTGTGTGTGATGCTCCCTTCTTTCAGAATATATTTCGTGCAATTGCTAAATTTTTACTTTCTCTACTACGTATAGTAAATAGAGGAAGTATCGCATTCCACCCAAAAATTCAATGTTGAGATTTCACCGGAAATATATGTTTTGAGGCGCCGTGAATAAAAAAAAGAAAAATTAGAAAAAGGTCCGTGTGTGTGTTTGCGTGTGTGTGCGTGCGTGTGT
This sequence comes from Tenodera sinensis, assembly GCA_030765045.1. Taxonomy (NCBI): domain Eukaryota; kingdom Metazoa; phylum Arthropoda; class Insecta; order Mantodea; family Mantidae; genus Tenodera; species Tenodera sinensis. The sequence goes on along the minus strand of CM060973.1, from coordinate 17,288,812 downwards.
GCGCGCACGCGTGTGTATGTGTGTCTGTATCTGTGTGTGTGTGTGTGTGTGTGTGTGTGTGTGTGTGTGTGTGTGTGTGTGTGTGTGTGTGTGTGTGTGTGTGTGAATAGCATACCTCAAAAACGAAAAGTCGGTTAAAACCAAAGTTGGTATTACTTTTTAAGTTACGATTTTAAACAAAATTCCTCTAGCCTAAACTACCCTTTACACGGACAATTTTTCAAAAATTATGATTTTCTCAAAAATGGTAAACGATTTCGATTAAAATGCCAGATTTTTTAGATAGTTTTATGGCAAATGAAACGTATATTTTGAATTTTATCACTATAGCATTGAAATGGCCTTTGCATAACTGGTAAACTAAGAGATAGACCAAATCTTACTATACAAAAAATGTAGATCTCGTTAGAATATTCAATTTATGTCCAAATGCATTTTTATTTTGAGCAATTATTCGGGGGTATTCCTTGTTAGTTGTGTGAGTTCTGTAATACTTATAATTTTCTCAAATGGAAGGTCATTATTAACTTTTTCTCTCGGCCGTGCAAAGAGAACGGAATTTCAAAGCCTCTATATAGCGGCCAGCTCTAAAAGATTTGAATATCACTCAAAGCCTACTGTATTCCCATATTCCCCTGGGACCTATCAGCAAATATGCAATAAGATAATTTCTGCAGATGTTTATCTCTACTAATATGAAGTAGATAGACGAATAAGGGTTTATAAGAATAATGCAAGAGGGGAGAAAGTCATGTGAGTGCAACACTTAAGAGTTTTTGTCTTTGGGTTTTATAAAATTAGATCTCTCTCTATCTCACACACATTCACATTCTCAGGGGTCTCCGTCTAGGGGATATGTGAATAGCGACCACAAGGTACCCAAGCTGAGCAGAACATTACTTCCACTTACTGGTGTTTTGCTCCTCACTGTAACGTTTCTATCTGACCTTACCTTGGTCATCTCTTGTTCTCTTCCGACCCCGATGCTATTAGGGTTCCCGAGGGCTAGGGAGTCTTTATTTTTCCAACCTCTCCATTTCTCTAATTTCTCTATAAAATCTTAACCCCAACATGCTGACCTGTCATGGCATGTAATACGTCCTCTGTTTGGTAATCAGAGGATATGGTCGGTGAATTTATTTTGAGAATTCTCCCGGTCAGGTCGGTGAGACCCGTAAACCAACGACAGGTGTGGTCCTCCAGACATTCTGGGGGTTGTGAGAGAGCGATGTGACCGCCAAAACATAAAAATATTGTGCTCTCTAAAAAGCGGTTACTATTACTGCTATTGCTCTATGAGTGAAAAATATTGTAGAGCAAGAGGATTAATGACTTCATTGTCAGAAATCCAGCATTAGCTAACAACACATTCTCATTCATACTTCCATACCCCGGGGAGGATAGAAAATAGCCTTGGCTAGAGAAAACTTGCCACCTCACATTCGGAAGTTGAACCCGGGACCCCTCACACTCCAACACTGAGCTATGGGACCAACCCATAATATACAACTATCGAGTGGAATGCGAAATTTCACACCATTTGAATTATCGGGTAATTTTGCTGCTGAAACAACTTCTAGTTATGGTAGTTCTGTTGCTAAGGGACGTTTTCGAGTTTGTCAGTGAATCACATTTAAATGGAGGATGTGGTATATTCCGTTGTTGCAGACAGATGTCGCGCTGTAGCCTGGAGCAAACCGAGTGGGGGAAGAACGTCCATCATCCATACATTACAGATGTAGCCGAGCGGCCGCCATCTGCCCCTGGACCAAATAACAAAACTGCTGTCGGCTAATTGCCGTGTTCTACGGCAGGTGGTCCTCTTGTGATGACAGTTTATCTTACTTCACACTACGAGGGTACTAAACCCACTGCCGCGTCGATATAAATCGATAGTTATCGGTATTTGATCACTACTAGAAAAGAAAGGAAAACAAACAAGTAAACAGATATAAAATCGTTTCCTGAAGTCCTGAATACATGCTTCGAAGTCACCCGAACATGGAGACTCAGGACAATAAAAGAGCTGATAATGGGAACAAAAAATCTGATGTGCTGCACTCACATGACTTTCTCTACTCTTGCACTAACTCTTCTTATAAAGCCTTATTCCTCTATCTACTTCATGTTAATCGAGATAGACATTTGCATAACTTATCTTATTACTAATTTTTATAAGTGTGGGGATACAGTAGGCTTTGAGCAATGTCAAATCTTTTAAGAGCTAGTTGCTATGTGATGCCTTTGAGTTTCCGTTCTCTCTGCATGGCAAAGAGATAAACGAGTAACGAATTCCTATTTGACGGACTTATAAGTATTGGAAAATTCAAACACAGAACTTAGAATATCTCTAAATGGTTAATTCCACAGAAAATTTTATTTTATATAATTTGTGTTTTAGTATAATATCTTCATTTGTGTAGTAGCATTTTGTCTATTCCTCACGATTTACCAATTACGTAAAATCCATTCAAAATGAAGAGGACATATGAGGATATTTCCAGAAAATTCAAGATATGCATTTTATTTGGTGTGAAAATATCTTAAATGTATGGTATTTTGCTAAAAATTGTTAGAGCCATTTTTGAGAAAACCAAACTTTTCGAGAACTTCCATATAAAGGATGGTCCAGGATGTGGAGATTTTCTTAAAAATCTTCGTGTAGGAAACTTCGAAGATGCTGAACTTAAATACCAAGTTTGGTAGTAGACCAACTTTTCATTCAAATTATGTTGTTCACATACAGAATTTTTCTAAAAATGACTTTTTTGGATTCAGGAAGCCTAAAACATGTATTTTCGGTGAAATATTCGTATGAAACTTTGGTTAGAATTACAGTTGGGCTCTATGACGTAGTAAATAGTATGATTACCGGAAGTATTGGTACCATTGGTAGGGAAAGTAACATAATACAAAATACAACAAACTTAAAGAAATTTAATGAGAAATTCAAACATAATGACCAAAAACTGTTATCATGACTTTCGTCACTGTGATCAAAATAAAAATTGTACTTTTGGGTTCAAAATAACATTACCCGTGATCACTGTCAGTGTTCTCGATCTGAACTGTAGTATACCTAGAGGAACTTCCAAATGTTTTTGAAGATACTAATGTTCCGTAGGTCAAGCGGCCTCAATTATGAGAAGGTTCAGAGTTCAGAGCTCAAGAGTTAAGAATTGGAGACTTAGAGTTGGGAAGTTAAGAGTTGGGAAGTTAAGAGTTGGAGAGTTCAGAGTTGGAGAGTACAGAGTTGGACAGTTCATAATTGGAGAGTTCGGAGTTGGAGAGTTCAGAGTTGGAGACTTCAGGGTTGCAGAGTTCAGAGTTGGACAGTTCATAATTGGAGAGTTCAGAGTTGGAGAGTTCAGAGTTGGAGACTTCAGGGTTGGAGACTTCAGGGTTGGAGAGTTCAGAGTTGGAGAGTTCAGAGTTGGAGACTTCAGGGTTGCAGAGTTCAGAGTTGGACAGTTCATAATTGGAGAGTTCAGAGTTGGAGAGTTCAGAGTTGGAGACTTCAGGGTTGGAGAGTTCAGAGTTGGAGAGTTCAGTGTTGGAGACTTCAGGGTTGGAGAGTTCAGAGTTGGAGACTTCAGGGTTGCAGAGTTCAGAGTTGGAGACTTCAGAGTTGGAGAGTTCAGAGTTGGAGACTTCAGGGTTGGAGAGTTCAGAGTTGGAGACTTCAGGGTTGGAGAGTTCAGAGTTGAAGACTTCAGGGTTGCAGAGTTCAGAGTTGGACAGTTCATAATTGGAGAGTTCAGAGTTGGAGAGTTCAGAGTTGGAGACTTCAGGGTTGGAGAGTTCAGAGTTGGAGACTTCAGGGTTGGAGAGTTCAGAGTTGGAGACTTCAGGGTTGGAGAGTTCAGAGTTGTAGACTTCAGGGTTGCAGAGTTCAGAGTTGGACAGTTCATAATTGGAGAGTTCAGAGTTGGAGAGTTCAGAGTTGGAGACTTCAGGGTTGGAGAGTTCAGAGTTGGAGACTTCAGGGTTGGAGAGTTCAGGGTTGGAGAGTTCAGAGTTGGAGACTTCAGGGTTGGAGAGTTCAGAGTTGGAGACTTCAGGGTTGCAGAGTTCAGAGTTGGACAGTTCATAATTGGAGAGTTCAGGGTTGGAGAGTTCAGAGTTGGAGACTTCAGGGTTGGAGAGTTCAGAGTTGGAGACTTCAGGGTTGCAGAGTTCAGAGTTGGACAGTTCATAATTGGAGAGTTCAGAGTTGGAGAGTTCAGAGTTGGAGACTTCAGGGTTGGAGAGTTCAGAGTTGGAGACTTCAGGGTTGGAGAGTTCAGAGTTGGAGAGTTCAGAGTTGGAGACTTCAGGGTTGGAGAGTTCAGAGTTCAATGCTTCGATTTCTATAGGAGGGATCTTAACTGAACAATTCTACCGGAAAAACAACGGAAGTCTACACTTACACCTACTACCTGTCTGATGAATGAGTGCAGACGGCAGGTAGGGGAAACTAGTGCAGAAACATAACAGGTAAGCCGTATTACGTCATCATACCCATTGTGTAGCATGGACAGGTGCCATGTTTACCTGTCCAGTGCACAGAAATGTCCTCACCTGAAAACTACACTATTTCGTGAGACAGGTAGTATGATAGTTTACGGTAGTCTACGTTAGTTTGGCAGTTCTAGATGGAACACAGTAATTCCCCTAAGTCTGTATTAGGAAAGCAAACATTTGAAAACATTCACTTTCTAGCTTTCGTAGTACGAAGAAAGACTGTGGTTCCAAATATGTCAACACTGGTAACAAAATATGGTCCTTATAGCGATTGTAACTACGGGTGTACAGTTGGCAGAAAGGCAACACTTCGCTAGGGCGCAGGTATAGGAGAAATAATTTGATGTGAGCTCCAAGAATCCAACTTAGCCGACATTACACTGAACTGAAGTACTCACAACCTTAAAATTGCATCCTCCTAGTATCAAACTAGTCAGTAAAACCTATTTTGTACATCTTGTTTTGAAACAATGCTTCTCAGTACTCAATATTGCACTGCACTATATTTACTAAGACGAAATGGTGTGGTAAAATTGACAATTAGAAAGCATGGAACACATATTTAAGCACTAAACAATACCAAATAAATGCACATTGATGCCGATGCTTTTAGGCAATTTTTTACTTCCTCTACTTCGTATAGTAAGTGGGGGAAATATTGTACTCGAACCCAAAAATTTGATGTCGAGATTTCACCGAAAATGTGTGTTTTGAGACCTCATAAATCCAAAAAAGGGTTAGAAAAAGGTCCATGTATGTGAATGTCTATCTGTGTCTGTGAACAGCATAACTCAAAAAAGAAAAGTCGATTAAACCCAAAGTTGGTATTTAAGTTTAATATCTTTCAAGGATGCGACACAAAGATTTTAGAGAAAATTTCTCCATCCTAAACTACCTTTTACATGGAACATTTTTCGAAAATTTTGATTTTCTCAAAAATAGCTCTAACGATTTTGATTAAAATGCATTATGTTGAAGATATTTTTGTAGCAAATGAAATGTATATTTTGAATTTTCTGGCTATAGCTCATGCAGTCCTGTTTACTTTTGATGACTTTTGCATAACTAGTAAACCATAAGAGATAGGTCAAATTTTAGAAAGATGTAGATCTCGTTAAAACACAGAATTTATTTCGTATTGATTTTCTTTGTGGAGTTCATTTCCGAGATGCTACTTGTTATTACTTTCAAATTTCAAGATGTTTTACTTTTCCGTAATTGGAATCGTTATTCTTTTTTTCTTTTCTTTTTATTTCTCCTTTCCATCGCAAGTGTTTGTTACCACGATAGAAACACTTGGACGCGGTTTTCGCAAGATATAACTGTTACATATTTGGTTAAATTCAATTAGGAATGTAAAAAGTCTGGGAGCTGTCCATTAGTGCATTGAACTTTGAGGAATTACCACTCAACCAAATACGTTGGACTGTTTTATTTTAAGTTTAATTTGTATTTATTTGTTATAATACTGTTTTCAGGTGTTCATACTATTCATTTACTTTTATGTTCCAAGAATTTTCACGATTCTTTGTAAACAACGAACTAGCTTTAACTTTAATCGTAGGAAATCCTTTCAGTGAAAAGGTCAAAGTGATTGAAGCTATGCTACATCATTTATGATGTTATGGAAAGCTTCGTACAAACTATTATTGATGTTGTTCAAAAACCACGTTTTTGACTGTCATCCTCTCGCAATTGCTGCATAACCGTTACACAATATCGGTTTAAATTAATAATTTTCAATATCCGCTGGTAATTCTTCCTACTTGCGCCTGTTGAGCCAATTTACGTGTAGACTTCTTTGGACTCTGAATAATTCCTCGGAGAATGTCTGCAATAACTTTTGGTGTGCGAAATAAAGAAATTCTTTGTCGCTTTAGATTTTGCACATTTTCGAAGATGAGTCAAATTTTATATAGACTCTGTATTGTTCTTTAACTTCTTGTGTTTGCTGGTAGTCCTCTATCTGGTGCTTGACCCCGAAAATTTCGCAAGTTTCCTTAATGGAACCCGTTTTCGCATATGCTTCCAGAATTTCAACTCTTTCTTCTATCGAGAAAGTTAATTTGTAAAACGCAAAGAGAAATGTATAGCTTGACTGATTAAATAAACTGAAGTACTGACAGAAGAATGCTAATAATAGATAACTGCATAAGTGTATTGTAGCTGTTTACTCCATCAATAAGAGCATTGTTGAGCATGAATTTGAGAAGTCAAAATATTGCATTCGCATTCAAAGTCGAGGGGGGCTACTTTTAATTGCGCCACTCATTATCTCACTTGTAAAGTGTGAGAAATATATTAATAGAAACCTCAGCCTGCCCTAATTGGCTTCCAAACTCGACTCAGCAGCGTGAGCCAAGCACATTACCTTCACACCACTGGGGTAGCTTCCAATGTTAATTACTACACCACACTTCATTAACCCGAGTATTTTCGCAATTGGTTACCCTTTACCATTTATGAGGTACAGTAAACAGGATTACAAAAGTAGAAGCGAGCCTGGGGAAGATACCTTGGTCACTGGTAGGTAACCTGTATCGAAACCTTTATCCAACACAAGAACACCTGCCGGTAACCCCACGTGGCAGCAGCAGCCTCTATACAGATGTTAAGGATTTGGCTAAATGGCCGGCTTCCCTTCATTGTAAACCTAGATGCAGCAAAGATTATACAGTGCCCACAGTTGCAGTTCTCTATCATGAAATCTGCCGCGTCCTCACCCCATTACGCTTTCACAGTATGTAAAACATAGACAAACCCCTTTGTCGAAATGCGATCTTGATAGCGGCCTACCCTGCATAATTAGCTGGTACATAACCAAAACCCTTTTCGTTACACAACTCCCTTGATATACCGATATCAGGACGCTTTTATATACACAAGCTTTAACTATACGTCATGCACGATATTGGTTTTCACTTGCTTTTTATGGATTCCTCTTTTTTCACTCTCCAAGAGACTTCTTTATCAATAATTCCCTTTCTAAAAGAGGGAACAACTTATAATGCATTCTCTATGAATTGTAAGCAAAGGCTATCGCATATCTCTGTGTTAAACATCGGAAAAATAAAGTAAGCGAGCCAGATAAATTATCTACGTATTACAGCGATGGAGCTTCGAAAATCTTTACAGCCGTGTACGATTTACAGGGAACTTTGCTACGTCAACGTTCATTTTCCCTGCACGAGTAAGCACCGATATGAACTATTGTATTTAGTGTTTAATATACTATAACAAAGATGCCGCATCTTAATCTTTTCTCATCTTTACTAGTATATTCCATAAAAGTCAACATTGATTGTAAAAAGAAGTATACTGAAATGTTTGCATCCCTTTTTGCTACGTAAAGTAGAAGTATTGTGATTGACCCAAAAGCTCGATGTCGATATTTCACGGAAAATATGTTTTGAGGGCCCCTGAATTCAAACCAAAAGCATTTTTGGTAAAGGATACGTGTGTATGTGTGTGTACGTGTGTATGTGTGTGTATGTGTGTGTGTGTGTGTGTGTGTGTGTGTGTGTGTGTGTGTGTGTGTGTGTGTGTGTGTGATGAAAAGCCGGTTAAAAATCAAGGTTGGTATTTAAGTTTAATATCTTTTAAGGGTGCGACACGAAGATTTTGAAGCAAATTCCTCCACCATGAACTACCTTGTAGGTATATGGAAACTGAAGCCGAAATTGTGAACGCCATAATTATGGATATAATACTGCATCATATGGCGGAATTAGATAATCAGAAAATGTTAAAATTGTTACGTGTATAAATGTACGAGATCTGGGAATATTAGTTGTGACTAAAATTGTCAAAAGGCACGAAAAGGTACAAGCAAGTCATTAGTGGTAAAGTCCAGGTAGTCAGCCTGATACACAGTAATACCGGTTTTCCTGGAAATCGCTCAGCGCAGGTGTTGAGTAGGTAAACAAGGGATGGTCGTTTCTTCGAAACCCTGTTGCTAATTAGGAAGTGAAAGGTACAGAGAGCGTCATAACGCACAGACACTTGCCTGCGAGAACCCGGAGAGAAAGGGTCGTTGAGAGTTGCCCTCCAGAACCCTCACTACATTCGTTGCCCACATCTTCAGTCACGGGACTTGTATTCCGGATCCTCAAGTGTGAGGACACATTATAGTTAATATTAACGATTTTCTGTCTTAGTAGAGACACGGTAACGACTCAACTAATTTAATAACGATCGGCAAATCTCACGCTTGCTTATTTTGGTGAGAATAAAAGTGTTTCAACGAAGTTCTGGTTTTATTCGCAAACATCCACGCATACCCTAAGATTAAAGTCACATGCCAGAGCAGTCGGAGCAGAAATCATCAGAAAGCAGCAGTCGGCATAGGAGAGCATAGGAGCGACGAGTCGACATCATATGCCGCACAACGTGGAAAAGATTTTACATCAAAACATTTCCGAAAATTTTGATTTTCTGAAAAATGACTTTTAATTTTGATTAAATTGGCATAAGTTTAAGATATTTTTATGCCAAATGAAACGTATATTTTGAATTTTTGGGCTATAGCCCTTGTAGTCCTGTTTACTCTTGATAACTTTTGCATAACTGGTAAACCATAAGCGATAGACCAAATCTTACTATAAAAAACGTAGATCTTGACAATGTATGTCAAATGATCTTTTTTGTGCAGTGAACCATTTCGTAGATCTTCCTTGTTATTTGTCAGAATTGTGCAAAACTGTAGACATTCTCAAATGGGAAGTCGTTATTCATTTTTTATCTCTTGATCATGCAAAGGGTACTGAATTTCAAAGTCATCATAAAGCGACCACTCTTAAAACGTTTGACGATTACTTACAGCCTTCTGTATTCTCCTTGCAACTACAAGAAAATTAGTAATAAGATAATTTTATATAAATGTTTATCACGAATAACATGAAGTAGAAAAAGGAATAAGCGTTTGTAAGAATAATTTGTGCAAGAGTAGAGAAAGTCATGTGAGTGCAACACATAAATCTTTTTAATCTAAATGTGTTCTTACACTATACGGCAGGAAACTCTAAGGCCAACCAGTTTAAGCATGAACAAGCAGGTGATAACAAAGGCAAAGCGACTTGCTTTGAACTAGCACACATAAATACATATAATTATGACATTATCTAATTGTATGATATAAAGCAAAAACAAATAGGTGCAAATACGTATGAATCTATATTTTAAAATATTCACATTTTCACTTTCTCCACCATGTACATGCATACGTAGTAGACAAAGAAGGTATTATACCCCACCCAAGATTTCACTGGAAATACACGTTTTGAGGCACCCTGAATTTAAAAAAGAATTTAGAATAGCATAACTCAAAATGAAAAGTCAACTAAATACCAAACTTGGTATGTAAGTTCAATATCTTTTAAGGACGCGACGCAAAGATTTTCAAGAAATTCCCCCACCCACCCCAAACTATCCTTTACGTGGACAAATTTTCTAAAGGTTTGATTTCCTTGAAATGTCTCTAACGATTGAAGAATGAACGATCGAATCTTCTTCCGAATAAAGCAGACATCACAAGTTATTACCAGAAAATTCAAAATACACATTCTATGTTGTTTATAAATATGTGATACTTTAATAAAAATTGTTAAATCTACTTTTGAGGAATATAAAACGTTTCCAGGTAAGGGTACTTTGGGGTGAAGGGAAACTTCCTTAAGACTTCATGTGGCATGTTTGAAAGATGTTAAATCTAAAAGGACCAAGTTTGACATTTATCCGACTTTTTGGTTTTGAATGATATCCATAGACACACACATACAAACACAAAAGGGTCCTTGACTGGCTCATAGTCTGATGGTTAATATGCTAGCTTTCAAATCCAAAGGTCGGGGTTTGATACTCGGCTGGGAATTTTTCTGTCTCCCTAGCATTTGGAAGTACGACTGAGTGTAAATGTGAGTGTGAATTTAATGTTTATAAAGAAAACCCAACGTAAACAAACCGAAAGCTACATAAATAAACGAATGAACATCATTGTGAACAATTGTTCCAAAGGAAAAGCCGCCGATATGACCTCATATATCATATATCAAATGAAAGAAAAAAAAGGATCCTTACAAATAACTAGTATATAATCTGATTGTGACAAGAAAGTTTTACAAGTGCTACAATGAAAAGATTACACACGTGTTACACACAACGTGTTATGCAATTCTAGCATTAAAATACATAAAAACAATTAATAAATTTGCTAAATGTAACATAATATATCAAAGAAATAGGGTTGCTAAGCAGTTGTTTCATTTGTTTCAACATTTTGAACGAGAGTTTATTAATTCTAGAAAAATCTAAAGATGTTTACGAAAAATAATATAAACAAATTTTTGGATGGAGAAATGAAAAATGCGCCAGACTAATAAAACGACATTACGGCATTTTCAGGTTTTCTTACGGGCACATTGGAGAAAATTGAGTTGTGGTGGTGATGTCATTGCTGTCCTGTTGCCATAGTAATTACGTAATTCATTTTCAGCACTGGTGCAGAAAGAGGGCAATTTTGCAGGATTTATGCCGCCATGATAAGCCATTTTAATACTAGGATTGCATAACAGTTTTTTCGTTCCAGCGGCATCAATGTATTTCCAGGGAAATAACGATATCGAATTTTCGGTTGGAATACAATGACTTCTCTACGTACTAGGTACGTCATAAAGAAATGAAAGCAATTCTAAACATGACTATTGAGCTGGTGGAATGGGCAGACGGAATCCATGTTGGAAGCTATTATAGAAAGAATGGGATTGAAGCAAGAGTAATAATGAAAGTGATCAGGAAGAGAAAAATAAATTGTTTGGGATACTGGATGATGATGATGATAAAATGCTTGAAAATAAATACATAGGAAGAATGGTGAATGGGGAAAATGGTTCGGAGTGGAAGAATATAGCAAACGATACACGATATTGCGATAAAATATTAATGAGAAAATGTTACTAGAAGATATTTCCGGGCTGTTATGCCGTGGTCTGCTGGAGTTAGAACTGCCAGACGTTTCGTCCACAACTGCGGTAGACATCTTCAGTGGCGCGGACGTAGTCTCCTCGGAGAAATAAGCGTAGCGCCACTGAAGATGTCTACCGCAGTTGTGGACGAAACGTCTGGCAGTTCTAACTCCAGCAGACCACGGCATAACAGCCCGGAAATATCTTCTAGTAACATTGACTCCGGCCGTGAAAGCCTACGCTCTCTTAATGAGAAAAGCCGACAAAAAGAAAGAAATGAACAGACTGCTTTTCTAATATGGCAGAAGCCTGTGGATGAATCGAGTACAAGATGTACGGCACCCTTCACAATTCGATCCCAGGGACCCGCATGTGGTATTCGTGGTGGACGAAGCGGCGTCAGGGCGGGTTTTCTCCGGGTACTCCGGTTTCCCCCGCCATCTCATTCCACCGGTGCTCCATCTTCATTCCATGTATCATCAGTGTCACCGCCTGCGGTGCCGTAGTAGTAAAAGCGGGCGTTAAACACTACAAACAAACAACCCTTCACAAAAGTCGGTATCAAACTTTGTGATATATTTCACAGACTAGTCCAAAGCGACAAGTATTCAATGGTCTTCTTTCTTTACTGACCTTTTGCTTCCTTATCCGATTGTCATTTGTATTTCTGTTTTACATCTTTAGCTACAGTAAAGCACGAACGTCCGCATACACCTTCATGCATGCTGGAGCAGGTAGCTTGGACATAGCTGAACAAGTACTTACAACACTAAAAGAGCAGATAGTTTGCTCATTTTTACTCTCTCTACTGTAAGTAGGGGAAGTATTGTATTCCACCCAAAAATTCGATGTCGAGATTTCACCGGAAATATATGTTTTGAGGCTCCCATAATCCAAAAAAAGCATTTTTAGAAAAAGGTCCGTGTGTGTGTGTGAGTCTGTGTGTCAGTCAGTATGTGGACAGCATAACTCAAAAAAGAAAAGTAGGTTAAAAACCAAAGTTGGTATTTAAGTTTAATGTCTTTCAAGGATACGACACTAAGATTTTGAAGAAAATAGCTCTACCCTAAACTACCCTTTATATGGAACATTTTTTCGAAAATTTTTATTTTCTTGAGACTGCCTCTAACGATTTAGATTAAAATGTCATATGTTTGAGATATTTTTATGACAAATGAAATGTATATCTTGAATTTTCTGGCTATAACCCCTGTAGTCGTATTTACTCTGGACGACTTTTGCATAACTGGTAAACCGTTAGAGATAGACCAAATCATACTATACAAAAAATGTAGATCTTGCTAAAATACACAATTTATGTCTCAATAAATTTTCTTGTAGGTGAACCATTTCGGAGATATTCCTTGTTATGTGTGTGAGTTTCAGAAAACTTAAAGCTTTCGTGAAATGGAACATCGTTGTTCATTTTTTTATATGTTACGTGTGCAAAGAGAACGGAATCTCAAACATTTGACTATCGCACAAAGCCTACTGTATTCTAATATTCCTCTTGCACCTACAAGGAAATAAGAGTTAAGATAATTTGTACAAATGTTTATCTTAACTGACACGAAGAAGATATGGGAATAAGATTTTGTAAGAATGGTTGGCACAAAAGTAGAGAAAGTCATGTGAGTGCAACACATCAGATTTTTATACGTAGTAGAGAAAGTAAAAGTCAATGGCACAGCAGGGACTTCAGCCACGGATCTTCTTTGGTTTCCCTCGCACCAAACCATGGCTAATAACATGCCGCTTTTGCTGTGCGAGTGTAGGCCAATCAGAATGCCAGTTGCATTCGTTCTTCCAAAACATTACACCGCTCTGCGTGGTGTTTGCAAGCAACAGAAGTCGGTTCACGACTGAGAAAGCTACTCGGAATATTCCTTTAGTTCTTTTAAGTGATTAATTACTTCGAAACCCAGTGTGATGTCCCATAATTACTACCGAAACTATGTCAGAAATAGGTTTCTCCATGCATCTTACACGTAACAAAGTATTATCCTCGTAAATTCTTGTGTCCTTACGCTCCCAATTTGGGCCAACTCAATTATTGTGCTTCTTCGCGTTCTAAAGGACTGGAAAAATACATCTCGTGATAAAAGAAGGAAACCTTAAATATTTTATTGGCTGTGTTAGCGGTGGGTGTAAGAAGATGAAGTTGAAACAATTTACCAACTCGTCCGAAAATAAGCCGCCCTCGCATATAAGCCACGCCCTTAAGATTCGAAGGAAACAGGATAATAATATAAGTCACATGCGGTCTCCTGAACGATTTTCTGGTAAAGTGCGCGTTTTGTTTTTTCTTCTGAAAATGCCAAAACACCATTCCATTATGGCGCTTAAAATGCCGCCAGTTTCTGTTCTAGTTTCTGTTGCAAATAAACAGACCTTTTTACTTTCTCTATCAGACGTATATGGTAGGTAGAGAAGGTGTTGCATTCCGTCCAAAAATTCGATTTCGGGATTCCACTAGGAATACAGGTTACGAGCACCCTGAATTAAACAGTTTTTAGAAAAAGGCCCGTGTGTGTGTGTGTGTGTGTGTGTGTGTGTGTGTGTGTGTGTGTGTGTGTGTGTGTGTGTGTGTGTGTGTGTGTCTGTCTGTCTAATGCTCAGGAAGACAGTGAAGTCATTCTCCTTTTAGTTTCCCGGTATTTGGTGACAATGTCAGGCTCCATCTTCAAAGCTTGGCATGATTCTACGTGTTCCATATTCATAGCTTCTTCTGTGGTACACAGTAGGCAGTCTGGTGAGGTTGAAAGATCAATGCTATAGATATGATTATTCAATCATGTCTAATTCTCAAACGAAAGGTGGCGACAGCTGATTTCCCAAGTAATTTTGGAATAATATTTGGATTTTTTGCAATTTGTAGCCACTTTGTATTTTTGTTTACTTGCGTTATTTTATTTATATAGTTTTTTTATCTATTTTTCTTATTGAAATGCATTTGATTGATTCATTAGGAAATTTTATCCCGTAGTTTTTTGTTTAATTTGAGTTCCTTTCTTTGCCAAAAATCTACTTTTACTTTCTCTACTACGTATAATAAGCAGAGGAAGTACTGTATTCCACCCAAAACTTCGAAGTTGAGATTTCACCAGAAATATATGTTAAAGCCTTTTTAGAAAAAAAAGTTCGTGTATGTGTCTGTCAGGGTGTCTGTCAGTGTGTTAGTGTGACTGTGGGCAGCATTACTCAAAAACGAAAAGTTGGTGAGAAACCAAAGTTGATATTTGAGTTTAAGGATGCAGCACAAAGGTTTTGAAGAAAATTCCTCTACTCTAAACTACCCTTTTTTCGAAAATTTTAATTTTCTTGAAAACAGCTTTAACGATTTTGATTAAGATGCCATATGTTTAAGATATTTTTATGATAAATAAAATGCTCTTTTTGAATTTTCTAACTAAAGCCCATGTAGTTATGTATACTCTGAATGAATCTTGCATAACTGGTAATCCGTTAGAGATAGACCAAATCTTATTGTGCAATAAATATAGATCTTGCTAAAATGCGCAATTTATCTCCCAATGAATTTTTTTGTAGAGCGAACCATTTCGCAGATTTCCTTGTAGTTTTCGTGAGTTTTGGAAGACGTAAAACTTTCGTCTAATGGAACATCATTATTCATTTTTTTAATATTTTAGCTGTGCAAAGAGAACAGAATTTGAAAGCTTTAAAAGATTCGACTATCGCTGATAGCCCACTGTATTCCAATATTCCCCTTGCACCTACAAGGAAATAAGCAATAAGGTATTTATCTCAACACGAAGAAGATAAAGGAATAAGAGTTTGTAAGAATGGTTAGTACAAGAGTAGAGAACGTCATGTGAGTGTGATATGTCAGATTTTTCATTACCACTCCACAATGAGATGGAATCCATTGTAATACAATTCTTACCCCAGTTTACCAATATAGCTAGTAATGAGCAGTTTTGGAAAGCTGAAAAATGTAAATAATTTTAGACATAAGAATCCAACACTGCTACCTCGACTTATTAATAATATTTCAGTCTGATCTGTATAAGGTCTATATCGTGCATGACTTTGGAACCGATGTTTGTAGATGAATATAAGCTAAACTTTGCAAACAAAGAAAACCAGGTGGAAAAATCTGATGTGTTGCACTCACATGACTTTCTCTACTCTTGTACTAACCATTTTTACTCCTATACCTTCTTCGTATTAGTTAAGATAAACATTTGTACAAATTACCTTATTGGTCATTTCCTTGTAGGTGCAAGGGGAATGTTAGAATACAGTAGGCTTTGTGGGATAGTCAAATGTTTTAAAGCTTTGAGATTCTGTTGTCTTTGCTCACTTAACATATACAAAAATGAACAACGATGATCCATTTCACGAAAGTTCTAAGTTATCCGAAACTCACACACATAACAAGGATTATCTCCGAAATGGTTCACCCTACAAGAAAATTTATTTGAACATAAATTGTGTATTTTAGCAAGATCTACATTTTTTGTATAGTATGATTTGGTCTGTCTCTAACGGTTTACCAGTTATGCAAAAGTCGCCCAGAGTAGATACATCTACAGGGGCTATAGCCAGAAAATTCAAGATATGCATTTCATTTGTCATAAAAATATCTCAAACATATGACATTTTAACCAAAATCGTTAGAGCCATTTTCAAGAAAATCAAAATTTTTGAAAACTTTTCCATGTAAAGGGTAGTTTAGGGTGGGGCTATTTTCTTCAAAATCTTCGCGTCGCATCTTTGAAAGACATTAAACTTAAATACCAACTTTGGTTTTTAACCAACTTTTCGTTTTTGAGTTATGCTGTCCACAGACAGACTGACACATAGACTGACACACAGACACACACACACACGGACCTTTTTCTAAAAATGCTTTTTTGGGATCAGGGGGCCTCAAAACATATGTTTCCGGTGAAATCTCGACATCGAATTTTTGGGTGGAGTGCAATACTTCCCCTACTTAGCAGTAGAGAAAGTTATTGTTGTTTTCTAGTGCCTTGCATCTGGCAATGAAGCCATTAGCATTCGTGCTTTCCAATACTTTTGAACTGTAGTTCCTTCTGATGTTAATGCTTCACAGGTCTTCAAGTGGTCTTCGCTCATTTCTGCTGGATCGTTACACAGGACACATATTGGTGAGGCAGTAGAGAAAGTAAAAATGTTAGTGGAACTGCCTGTATATGAATGAAACATGAATGTGTGAAGGAATACGTCTCATTTGTGTGTAGTTGTACCACATCAAAGCAGCATGAAACAGTGCCCGCTGGGTAAGCTAGTATGCTGTTTGCCCATCTTTGGTAACCCTCTGGACGCCAGGGTTACCTACCTTCGCAAGAAACTGCACTCAGTAATGCGTCTGTACATATAATATTCACTTAATTTATCGGGAGCAGCATCGTATGCACACAGAAGCTGGAAACCGCGGCGCTACCGAATCGATATTGCAATATCGGATCATTTATCTGCATCCCTCCTGGCTACACACTGTGTGTGCGTATGTATGCCGCTGCAACATAACCTCGTTATGTATTTAAATTATGCGTGTGTCTGCCGTACGGGATAGATAGATTAGTATAGCTTTGTGCCTTTGCCCAGATGATGATGCTGATGATGGAGTGTAGTTTATACCTTGGTGGTGGCGGCGCAGGCCCCGATATTTGCCAAAGGGAACAGGATGACCTATGTATGCCATTTAGGATGTGGTCATTAAGCTTCGGGCAGAAATTTGTGGCTGCATTTTGTCGAGAAATTCCGTCCGTCGGGGAAGGTGAATTTGGATACTGCCTGTAAAATGTCCAGGCTCATGAAAGCTTCACCATGGATGTGATCGACGGCGGAACATGAGCTATTCTGTATGCACTTACAAGGGTGGGATTCCCTCATAGGTGCACGTCTCACAGCAAAGGGAAATAACCGCAATTGCTACACTAAACGCAACTGCATGCATTATTAAACCTCTAATCTACTTTTTGTTTCAGCCTACGTCAAGGCGCACGCTTACAAGGTAGGGTTGGATATGTTGTTGCGCAAATTTATATGCAATGAACACAAACACAACACATTTTTGTTGCTGTGCTATAAACTATAACATCAGAAGATGCAGACTTTCAAAGTTGTAATAGAAATACAAGTAGGTACCAAAGAAATACACGAGAATAGTGGAGCATTTTGAGAACGCATCTACCTGCATTTTAATAATAATAATAATAATAATAATAATAATAATAATAATAATAATAATAATAATAATAATAATAATAATAATAATAATAATAATAATAATAATAATAATAACAATAATAATAATAACAACAACAATAATAACAATAATAATAATAACAACAACAACAACAACAACAACAATAACAATAATAATAATAATAATAATAATAATAATAATAATAATAATAATAATAATAATAATAATAATAATAATAATAATAATAATAATAATAATAATAATAATAATAATAATAATAATAATAATAATAATAATAATAATAATAATAATATACAGAATTAAATGTGTGTTTAAGATAACTCCTAAAAATTTTCAATGGAATACATCAAGCACTTTTTGAAAAGACGCATCTTATTGTTTTTAGGTAAAAAGCATAACGCAACTCAAAGATATAAAACAATTTTGAAAATGTTAGATGGCCTGTAAACAAAGGTTAACAATTACTACACCAAATTTTAGTTTATAAGTTAGAAAGTGTAGGAGTTATTTTTTACCTACGTTCTTCCTTAAAAAGCTTTATAAAGTTCCATGAGAATGAACAGGACTGTGTATATAAATTAAATACGTTCATCGTCATAGTTGTGCTTATAAATCAAACCAGTGAAATAATTTTAAGAAAATAAAGCAATAAGAAAGCACTTTTCATGTAAGTGTCCACTTACAATGGGAGTTTCTAATCCCTCGCTGCATTCCTCTTTCTTAACCCAGAGGTTCTGGATGAAATTCTCGCCCGGGATGGTGAAGGTTTTCTTTAATTCTTCACCACTGCAGGGTCCGGAAGTGTGCATGTCAGAATGCCTCACTGCAAAAATGAAGAAGTTCAAGGTTAAACTTAGAGTTGTTACAAGGACCTTTAAAGGTAAAGGTACACAAGAATGGGGACCCAAAGTGGACAATCACCGCACGTAGGCTCCTGGCCCTTTGTCATTCTACCGTGAGACCTGGGAGGGAGGGATGAGGAGAGAGATCCGAAGGGCGAACAACGTCATAATGATTGCATCCTTACAATGAAAACTGATTGAGAAACAAAGCGATTATAACTTGTCGACTCTAATAGCTTTTATTGGTTACATAAAAGCTTTTCATAAATTTAAGAGACACCTGCTACGAGGAATAATCCTCACAAATGGATTTCTTCAACACCTCGTAATTATAATACAAAGTATGTACGTATAAGAAACACAAAGTTTAGGTTGGAAAAATCAGCAGAAGATAAGTATTTACAAAGTTATCAAGGATTAAAACAGGGGTCCCCATTGTCACCTACCTTGTTTAATTTATATATTAATGACGTTGTTGTAGGATGGCAACAACTGAAAACATACTTTATAATAAAAGGAAAACATATTGACACATTGTTATTTGCTGATGATCAGATTTTAATTGCAAACTCGGAAGACAATCTACAATGGGCTATACATGCAGTATATATATACATGCAGTCTACTCTTGTACTAAGCATTCTTACAAACTTTTATCTTCTTCGTGTTAGTCGAGATAAACATTTGTACAAATTATATATTAGAATACAGTAGGCTTTGAGCGATAGTCAAATCTTTTAAAACTTTGAGATCCCGTTCTCTTTGCACGCTTAACGTATAAAAAAATGAACAACAATGTTCCATTTCACGAGAGTTTTAAATTTTTTGAAACTGACACAAATAACAAGGAATATCTCCGAAATAGTTCACTGTACAAAAAAATTTATTTGGACACAAATTGTGTTTTAGCGAGATCTACATTTTTTGTTTATAAGATTTTGTTTATCTCTTGCGGTTTACGAGGTATTCAAGAGACATCCAGGATAAATACTACAGGGGTTATAGGTAGAAAATTCAAGATATACATTTCAGTTTTCATAAGAATATCTTAAACATATGGCATTTTAATCAAAATCGTTAGAGCCGTTTTCAAGAAAGACAAAATTTCCATGTAAAGGGTAGTTTAAGGTGAGGCTATTTTCTTCAAAATCTTCGTGTCGCATCCTTTAATGATATTAAACTTAAATACCAACTTTGGTTTTTAACCGACTTTTCGTTTTTGAGTTATGCTGTCCAAAGGCTGACAGGCTGACAGAGAGGCACAAACACACACGCGCGCGCGCACGGACCTTTTTCTAAAAGTGCTTTTTTTTTATTCAGGGGGTCTCAAAACATATTTTTGGTGAAATCTCGACATCGAATTTTTGGGTGGAATACAATACTTCCCCTACTTGCCAGTAGAGAAAGTAAAAAGGAAATGATCTCAGAAGAGAGTTGGGGATCCAGTCTAAATTAAATAATAACTGAACACAGAAGAAAATGGCAAGCTACTGTAAACGGAATAGATGAAGATCCACACCACAAATAAAAAATTATAAACTAATGGGTAAAAGAAGTGTCGGAGATCGCAAATGAGATGGGCAGATCAGAGGGAACAAGCCACAAGATTTACGCCGAGATGGTTGTGGTGGTGGCGGCGGCGGCGGCGGTGGTGGTGGTGGCGGCAGCGGTGGTGGTGGTGGCGGCGCCGGCGGTGGTGGTGGCGGCGGCGGTGGTGGTGGTGGCGGCGGTGGTGGTGGTGGTGGTGGCGGAAGCGGTGGTGGTGGCGGTGGTGGGTGGTGGGTGGTGGTGGTGGTGGTGGCTGGTGGTGGTGGTGGCGGTGGTGGGTGGTGGTGGTGGGTGGTGGTGGCGGCGGCGGTGATGGTGGTGGTGGCGGTGGTGGGTGGTGGAGGTGGTGGTGGTGGTGGGTGGTGGTGGTGGTGGTGGCGGTGGTGGTGGCGGTGGTGGGTGGTGGTGGTGGTGGTGGCGGTGGTGGTGGCGGTGGTGGGTGGTGGTGGTGGCGGTGGTGGTGGTGGTGGTGGTGGTGGTGGTGGTGGCGGTGGTGGGTGGTGGTGGTGGCGGCGGTGATGGTGGTGGTGGCGGCGGCAGTGGTGGTGGCGCTGGTGGGTGGTGGAGGTGGTGGTGGAGGGTGGTGGCGGTGATGGTGGCGGTGGTGGTGGCGGTGGTGGGTGGTGGTGGTGGGTGGTGGTGGTGGCGGTGGTGGTGGCAGTGGTGGTGGCGGTGGTGGGTGGTGGTGGTGGCGATGGTGGTGATGGTGGCGGTGGTGGTGGAGGTGGTGGTGGTGGAGGTGGTGGTGGTGGTGGTGGAGGAGGTGGTGGTGGTGGTGGTGACGGTGGTGGGTGGTGGTGGCGGTGGTGGTGGTGGCGGTGGTGGTGGGTGGTGGTGGTGGAGGTGGTGGTGGTGGCGGTGGTGGGTGGTGGCGGTGGTGGGTGGTGGCGGCGGTGGGGGTGGTGGTGGTGGAGGTGGTGGTGGTGGTGGTGGTGGTGGTGGTGGTGGTGGTGGCAGCGGTGGCGGGGGTGGTGGTAATTTTGCCACAACGTACACATTTCCTGGCTGTTGACTTCTGGTTCCGTTGACAAAACTAACTCATTTTTATTACATACGCATTGATTTTAATATATGGGGATTATTTATTGCAATCTTTTACATATCTCCCTCGTAATATTAGCACTAATGCCTAAATAACTGACTCCTGCCACCTGCTTTAAAATTAGGTTATCAATCACAATCTTCAATCTTATACGTTTATTTCCCCAAGATGCTATGATTTTAGTTCTTTCTTTAGATAATTCATTAATCATACTCTCGCTTTTAATCAATCAGGCACATATGTTCTATATATATGTAACTATTTCTTTAGATAAAAAATCATATATGGTTGTAGTTTTTCAGTACGTGCCGAGGAACTAGTGTGCAGACAAAGGTGATGACTGAGTTTATGTGCTTGTTGTTTTGTAGCAGCAAAGACAAAGACAAAAACAGAGGTAGTCCATAAGATGAAGTTGTTGGGGGAGGAAATGACGTCTGATTTGGTGTTGATTCCTTTCTTCCCTCCCCCCAACCCACCCTCCCATTTCGCTCGGAGCAAACTAACAGACAGAAACTTGGTGCAGTGTTTTGAAATAGGAGCGAAGCCCACCTTAGTGTAGCCTTGCTTTGCTCAAATCAACTTGTCTGCAACTTTCCTCTGTCTACATCAAGTACCCTGCACACGATTCGTTCTACTGCAACATCTACACTTAGCAAAGTCAATTTGCTGACTACGGATTTCTTTAACATATCGCAGCTTTCGATCGAGAAATGAAAGCATAATGCCCTTATACCAAAATGGTTAAAAAATGGAGTTATCCCAGTTATATTCACATATTGCTTAATAAGAAACTTTAATATAATTGATCATCTCTCTGGGAATTTGTAATGTTTTAAAGTCAACTACGTAGGAAAAACAATGCCTTTTATGCAATCCTAGCATTAAAACGGCTTATTACGACAGCATAATTCGTGTGAAATTACCCTACTTTTGGCATCAGTGCCAGAAAATGAATTACTTAATTACCACTGCAACAAGACAGCAATGACATCACCGCTACAGCACAATTTTTCCAGAGTGCCTGTAAGAAAACCTGCATAATTACCAGCTCCAAAACTTATGCCAGTAATGTAGTTTCATTAGTCAAACATATTTACTTTCTCTACTGCGTATAGTAAGTAGGAGAAGTATTGTATTCGACTCAAAATTTCGATGTCGAGATTTCGCGGGAAATATATGTTTTGAGGACCCCTGAATTCAAAAAAGTAGTTTTAGAAAAACGTCGGCGCGCGCGTGTTTGTGTCTGTGAGCAGCATAACTCAAAAACGAAATATCTGTTAAAAACCAAATTTGGTACTGAAGTTCAATATATTTTAAGGATGCGACACAAAGATTTTGAAGAAAATTTTTCCACCCTTTACATGGATTATTTTTCGAAAATTTTGATTTTCTCAAAAATGGCTGTAACGATTTTGATTAAAATGCCATAAGTATTTAAGAGATTTTTATGGCGAATTAAATGTATATTTTGAATTTTCTGACTATAGCCTATGTAATCCTGTTTACTCTTGATGACGTTTGCATAACTGGTAAACCGGAAGAGATAGGTCAAATCTTGCTACATAAAAAATATAGATCTCGTTAAAACACACGTTATGTCTATATGCATTTTTTTTTGTAGAGTGTACCATTTTGGAGATATTCCTTGCTATTTGTGTGGGTGTTGCAGTATTTAAACCTTTTTCAAATGGAAGGTCGTTATTCACTTTTTATTTCTTGAACGTGTAAAGAGAACGGAATTTCAAAGGTTTAAGAGATCGCTCAAAGCATACTGTATTTACATATATCCCTTGCATCTGTAAGAAAATCATCAGTAAGGTAATTTCTGCAAATGTTTATCTCGATTATCATGAAGAAGATAGAAGAATAAGAATTTGTAAGAATGGCTAGTACAAGAATAGAGAAAGTTATGACATATTTTTCGTTTCTGCATCCAAACTTCTCATATTGTTTGTTTTTCGTAAACATATTTTCATTTTCTTGCAATTAATAAACTCCCAGATACAGTCCACATTTTTATTAGTTTTATAATTTCCTTCCATTTTCCTCTATAAGCGTTGAAACAAATGAAATATCTGCTTAGCAACTATATTTGGTCATATATGTGATCTGCACGGCTATCGAAAAACACAGGCCTCGGCACTCGAATGTGACGTAAGCAATGTAGAAGAAGATGTTAACAAATTGTTAGAAATGCATCTCCAGAACAATAAGTTGTGTTTATCATGCAAAGTTGTATTTATTTCTTATATGTACCGATTATTAGATATAAATATATCACGTCTTCTACACTTACTGAAACTTATACTTTCTCTCTATACAGCATCAGCGAAGAATTTCACACACTTTTCATCATTTATTAACTATTTAATTTCTGTTACAAGTTATCTCTCTGAATTACATGGATAAATTGAATTTTTGCACAAATTAGCCTAAACACTATAACATCTAAAATTTATTTTTGCTCTGCTTAGTGACGATTTTAATTACACTGCGATTGTAAATTTTAAAATGTGGATAGTAAACATGTTGTTAAAAGGAAAATCTAAGCAGTAACCATTCAATCTGAATGCATTAGAGAAATTATATTTGAGTTACTGATAATACTACTTAAATCATTGAATAATCTCCAACATGAAATACACTCTGAAGTGAAGTATGATAATTAGACATGGGAGAATTTTTTTTGTAGAGTGAAGATATTCCTTGTTATTTGTGTCAGTTTCGGGAAACAAAACTTTCGTGAAATGGAACATCGTTGTTCATTTTGTATATGCTAAGCGTGCAAAGAGAACGGGATCTCAAAGCTTTAAAAGATTTGACTATCGCACAAAGCCTACTGTATTCTAATATTCCCCTTGCAACTACAAGGAAGTAAACAATAAGATTTGTACAAATGTTTATCTCAACTAACACGAAGAGGATATAGGAATAAGAGTTTGTAAGAATGGTTACTACAAGAGTAAAGAAAGTCATGTGAGTGCAACACATCAGATTTGTTTAGTAGACAGAATAGTAAGTTTTTGTAAGAATAGTTGTAGAGAAGTGAGTAGAAAAAATAATGTGAATGCAAAACAGTCGATTTTTTTATTATTTAGTGCAATTTCCTTCATTCTTCAAAGAGTGGCTCTTCCTTTTTCCTTCCTAATTTTCGTGTTTTATTGTTTCGCATACAGCGCTACTGTGCTGGGCCTGTCAGAGGATTCAATTCTGTGCCAGTGGGACAATTTCGTACCAAACCAAATGGTAAGCTGTAGATAACAGGAAAGCAGCTTCAAGCGGTGTGACGTATTTGAACGAAGATCTTGTGACGTCAGACGAGAGCCGTGCAGTACCAAATTGCCTAGATAACGACGCGTGAGTACGGAAATGGAGGTTTCAGTGAGGTGTAGCGCTCTCAATGACAATAACAGCGTCACCTGTGTGCCGGAATTTTGTCCCACAGGAGTTATTTTACATGCCAGTGAATCTACTGACATGAAGCTGTTGTTTTAAGCACATTTAAAAACCGTTGGTCTGGGCCGGAGTTGAACCCACGACCTTGGGATCAGTAGGCCAGTGTCTGACCAACTGAGCCACCCAAACTGACAGCCGACTTTTGTTTTTGAGTTATGCTGTTCACACAAACACACACACACACACACACACACACACACACACAGAAACACACACAGAAACACACACAAACACACACGCCCACGCCCACGTGCACACACTCAAGTACTTTTTTAGAGTCAGGGGGCCTTAAAACATATTCCCAGTTAATTTTGGGCCACATAAAATAGTTTCTCTACTTACTATACGTAGTAGAGAAAGTAAAAGCTGGCCTCTCTCGCTGTCCTGCCTCACTTATGTAGGCCGGAATGACGTAGCACGGATTTTTCTCGAAATCAACCTTCTCTGAACTCTTCTCAAAAACAATCTGTAAACGCTTTGTTCTACTGCACTCATCGCCTTTGTTCTGACAGCTCCATTATTGTCGGGTCACGTTTTTACAAGCAGTGGTGTAGCAGGTAGTTTGACCCTGAGTCCTTAAGGTGTGTGGCCGCGGCGGGCGTCACAATAGTGTTAAACAAAATATTGTAAGAGTTGTTAAATAAAGTTAATGAATTCGGGATTTTTTTCTAATTTTTGCCAAGAAGTATCTTCTTACCACTGTCTCCGTGGTCGAGTGATCACTGATGTTGCGAAGAATTAGAGATTTTGAGGATCCAAATTTTTTAACAATCTTAATGCCGCAATTTATCTTCCTTTCGTGTAGTTATTTTATTTCGTAACAAACCAACAGGGATGAATTAGTATGAGATGCTAAAATTAATGACAAAACTTCCTCTGTACACTTTAATAGGCAGCAGAGTATACTTATGAAGATGAAATTTTCCTTCACTTAACCCACTGACCCCGCTGGTGGACGTTTTCCAAATGCATATTTAAACCCCTCTTTTCGTGCTCTTTTGCAAAGTTAGTACAAGGGAAGCAGGAGGACTTCAGAGTGGCAGCGGTGAAAGAAATAGGTATAATGAATTTTTAAAATTCTTTCTTCCAAGCGTTTGCCGTTTCTTTCTTCCTTTAATGCTTAACATTTTATGCTCTTTGTCACGATAGCTACGCTAAAACTCTAATCTCTGAGAAAATATTCGTTTTATTCACTTAAAGGGCTACTTTTTGCCAATTTTGCAAGGTTTATTTGAAAGTTCTTTGTGCAACAGATAAACAAAAATAATATACTTTTCTTTAAACGTAGAACGAAAGTAAAGTTAACTTCTTTCTGGCGATAGTCGCGTGTTTATGTGTAATGGAAGTACTATTAAGTACATTTATTGTTCCTTTTAGAATTATTTTACTTTTTCTACTACCGTACTAACAATAAAAGAGGAAGTATTGTATTCCATCCGAAAATTCAATACCGAAGTTTCAACGAAAATAAATGTTTTCAGACTCCTTGAATCCAAAAGAAACAATTGTGTGTTGTGTATTCTTTTTATGTTTCATTTATATGCTGCCTTTAATATTGAAGATAATATTGGCGGTTTTGGAATAACTTCTCAATACAAATGGTCTCTAGCGCACCTTCGAGATTGTCTGCAGCTGCCTGCCAGACTTGCAGAGGTCTTGGCGGATGACAAAACAGCGGTTGATAGAGTTTTTAAGTTTTTAGCGGAGTGCTGCATTAATTTGAGGATTTAACATTTTAGATATCTCTTTTTATGCTTTTTGATCCTTTTGTATATGTTTTCCTTGTAGCTAGTATTTTTATTTTTCAGTGAAATTTATATCTGGCTATTGCCATGAATCTTTTAAGGGCGCTGATGATATCGAAGTTGAGCGCCCTTAAACCAAACCAAACCAATCAATACAAATGGTATTCGCTCGCTTAGCGGTGGTTTTAAATTTTGGGTTTGTACGAGTTACTTTGGGTTTTCTTTAATTTACGAGTATTACATTAAATTCACAAGCACATCCACACTCCCATTCATACTTCCAGACTCTATGGAGGAGGGAAATAGTCCGCCCTTGTACAGTAGGCAGGTTGTCATATTGTGTGTTTGTGGGTGTGTATTTGTCTTAGTGTGTTGTGTTTGTGTGTCCAAGTGTGTGTGCATATGTGCGTATGTGCCTGTGTGTATGTGTGCCCATGTGCAGGTGTATGCCTGTGTGTGTGTCTATGTGCGCGCGTGTGTGCGCATGTGTGCGTGTGTGCATATATGTATGTGTGTATGTGTGCGTGCGTGCGTTGCGTGCGTGTGTATAAGTATGCGTGCGACTGTAAACAGCGAAATTCGAAAAGCCGGTAGCAAACTTGTATTTTAAAGATCCGAACAAAATTAAAAACTCCTCCATCCTAAACCACTCTTTACATGGAAATTTTCTCCCTAATTTTGATTTCTTCAAAAATGACTGACGAATTTGATTAAGTAACCATTAACACATTTTCATGACAAATTAAATGTACATCTCGAATTTTCTGGAAATATCCTGTGAAGTGCTCTTCATTCTGAATTAATTTTGCGTAGTTGAAACTGTAATACGCAAAATCTTACTAAGATAAAAATGTAGACATTGTTAAAGCAGACAATTCATGTCAAATAAAATTTTTGTAGAGCTAATCCCTTCCGAGATATTATTTGTGACTGGTTTACATTCTCAAGTACTTCTACTTTTCCTAAATGAAAAATCGTTATTTGTGTTTTTCCTTTCTTTCTCCTGGTCATGCAAAAACAGCGGAATTTCAAAGCCACCGTATAGCGACCACCTCCTGAAGGATTTGACTATCGCATAAGCCTACTGTATTCTCCATCTACTAGTAAATATATAATAAAACCATTTCTACAAATGTTTATTCCAATTATGGTTAGGTAGATAGAAGAATAAGGATTTTAAATAGTTGGTTGAGGAATCGTCCTGGTTTCAATATTTGGAATTCCCTATTAAGGTGTATTAAAAGTGAGAATAAATAGAGAAAATAAATAAAAGCAACCTGCGAGCCCTGAGCGAATGATGTATGTGTTTCATCCGAATTAATCATAATGTAACTGAGATGTATGTTGTTTACATCCGTGCCCCAGAAGTTGGTAGCGTTCGTGTACTAAAATAATGCTTATTTGTATTTGTGGCCGTTTTACGAGTTCGAAGTTTAATCTTAAATGCATATTATGACCTAGCGGCTATAACCGAAGGTTACGGGAGAAACGGGCCCGGGCAGTCTGATCTGGAGCAGCGTGTTCGCTTAGCGTAAACACCATAAGCACTAGCGCCAGGTAACTAGGACGTTCTGGAAGTTTCTCCATCTCAAACATTCTAGAAAATGAGTCAATCTGGCGAAATCAGTGCGGAGTCAGTGAACAAATTAGTGAGTAAGCCCATCACCAAGTGTACTTCTGATGGTACGAAAAGTCCTATTCTCCGAGCGAGTTTGTGATGACTGCAGTGACATACAGTAAGTACTGCTACAGTAAGATTGGAAAGGTTCTGCGTTCGTCCTCCCAGTCTGTGAACCGTTCGGAAGAAGACGTTAAGTCGGGTGTATTTCATTATGATGTGAACAAAGTGAAGTGACAGTGAATAATGGAACTAGTTAATATTAGTGAAGTGACACTGAGCTCAGCGAAAGTTTAACTAGGTTATTAAGTGACAATGAACATACATAAGTAAAGTAACAATTGCAAAATTGAGTGTATTCACAATGTTTACAATTATGTTTGCCCTTCAGAATGCCATTTCAGATGCACCGTTCCGTTACACTTTAACATAAACTGAGACTGATATTGTGACACCGGCTAATCTTTCGCCAAAGAGAAGCTCAAGGTCAAGCTACCTCACAATATTGTTTGAATACATGGCCGGACAACAATGGAGCGGTTAGAACAAAGGCTATGAGCTTGACAGAACAAAGAGTTTCCAGATTTCGAGAAACTTTTTACTGTCGGCTTATTTACGAGAAGTTCGAAAAAAGGTGTGTTTTCCAGAGAATTCACCAGTAACTCACCTGGCCTATATAAGCGAATGCACAGTTGAGAGAAGCGAGTAAAGTGTTGAACGAGACAGCTGTTAGCAATTAGGTTTGTGTGTGTGTGTGTGTGTGTGTGTGTGTGTGTGTGTGTGTGTGTGTGTGTGTGTGTGTGTGTACAGTCAGTGTTGAGAGAGTTTCAGTATCGTCAGTGTTGTAGACATTTAATCGCCGCGTTGTAGTTGTTTGTTGTGTGAAGTAGTTTTTAGTTAAGCCTGTTTGAGTGTGTGTGAGTGTATCGTCGGAAGTAGTTTGAGAGACAGAACTGAAAGGCTGTGAAGTATGTGTCAAAGTTACGAGAGGACATAACAGCCGTGAACTGCAAGGTGGCGATAACAAAGAGGACTATGTTTTGTGATTCAATTTAAAGTGACAGAAAAAAGTAACAAAGTGTCACTGTCACACTGGTGTCAGAAGTGTCACATTGGCATTTGTCACAATATGTTTAAAAACTTTGGACAGCACAAAAGCACTTGTAGATCTGATGTTAAGACAAACCGATGTTATGAAATGCCATGGCGAGGTATTCAGTTATTTCTGCACACTCCTGAGTGGGGAGCTGAGAAAACAAAGGCTGCATTAGAGCATAGCTGACCTTCCTCTGCAAGAAAGAACTGCTGTATAATTAACAACACACAAAGCTTGGGCAGAACCGAAGCTGAACGTTGACCTGTAAGCTACCGCGTCGCGACGCAGAGAGGGGAGGGGGTCATTTTCTGGAATACATATTTAAAGGGCTCTTCCCGTGTTGTTGAAATCTTCATCGTCCGGAAGATGGAGTGCAGAGCTTCTAGTGAAGTTCTAATTGAAAGAGATGATGTTTAATGAATTTTTAATGGAAAGTAGCAAAGCAAGAGGAAAAGGAGCGGAAAACAAGCATGGCGGAGGTTTTATTCTTACTCCGCTTGCACAACGTCACACTTAAGTGCACAGAGGAACAAGCTCCTTATTTTGTGCTGTGTGAAATAACGACACATTTTCCATACTGCAAAACGGGACTAAAACGAAAAGCTTCATTTAAGATCCCCTCTTTGGCGTTCTTACTGTATATATTTGTTTATGTATTGCACACCGACAAAGGTAACCGAGGTCGTTAGGGTACAGACTCACAAGGGTGAGGGCTGCTGTTCAACTCCAGTCAAGATTGTCCTCCCTAGGATTCTTTTCAGCTTTTCCATAACTGGCACATGCTTGGGAGACAACTAAGCTTAGGCCTGGAATGTTCGCTTCTCAAATATTTTGTTCCAATTTTCATTTAATTTAATGTATAACCAGCATTATCGACTGTGGTGCCTATGAAATAAGAACGGTCGTTAAGCGCTAGAGAAATGTATTGCATTTCGTTACACCCTATCAGCCAGCAGGTCTACCACAGAATATTTTTAAAGCCTAACATCCTAAGGACATTAGGTAGAGACTAAAGCGGGATTACCGCCTCCTCTGTTCCGCTATCCTAAGCGGAATTCTGTTCTCAGGTGGTTTCTGCTCCGGCTGCTCTACATGGACTTTAATTTCTGGGTATGCGTGGGTATTTTCACATAAAAACCGGAACTCTCGTTGAAGCACTTTTATTCTTAATCAAAATAATGCTTGAGATTTGCCGATCGTTATTAGAAACGTTATGTCGTTACTGTGTCTTTACTAAGGGAAGATTGTTGCTCTAAAATGTACTGTGTTCTCACACTCTAGGATCGGAATGCAAGTCCTGTGACCGACCTGCTCGCTCGGGGGTCTGGGCGATAAGTGTCCCGACTGACCTGCTCACTCGGGGGTCTGGGCGATAAGTGTCCCGACTGACCTGCTCACTCGGGGGTCTGGGCGATAAGTGTCCCGACTGACCTGCTCGCTCGGGGGTCTGGGCGATAAGTGTCCCGACTGACCTGCTCACTCGGGGGTCTGGGCGATAAGTGTCCCGACTGACCTGCTCGCTCGGGGGTCTGGGCGATAAGTGTCCCGACTGACCTGCTCACTCGGGGGTCTGGGCGATAAGTGTCCCGACTGACCTGCTCACTCGGGGGTCTGGGCGATAAGTGTCCCGACTGACCTGCTCACTCGGGGGTCTGGGCGATAAGTGTCCCGACTGACCTGCTCGCTCGGGGGTCTGGGCGATAAGTGTCCCGACTGACCTGCTCACTCGGGGGTCTGGGCGACAAGTGTCCCGACTGACCTGCTCACTCGAGGGTCTGGGCGACAAGTGTCCTGACTGACCTGCTCACTCGGGGGTCTGGGCGACAAGTGTCCCGACTGACCTGCTCACTCGGGGGTCTGGGCGACAAGTGTCCCGACTGACCTGCTCACTCAGGGTCTGGGCGACAAGTGTCCCGACTGATCTGCTCACTCGAGGATCTGGGCAACAAGTCAATGCCTTTCACTTCTTAATTACCTCTCCACTACAGCAGAGTTTCGCCGAAGCGTACGTGACCATCCCTTGTTTTCCTGTTCAACACACTTGCACTAAGCGATTTCCAGGAAAACTGGTCTTACAATGTTTCAGGCTGACTACCTGGAACTTGCCACTAATGTCTTGTCTGTACCATTATATGTCCCTTCTGACAATTTTAACCCTGAACGATGTTCCCAAGTCTGTACCTTTTATACATGCGACGATTTTAATATTTCCTGGTTATTTAATTCTACCATGTGAAGCAGTATTATTTCCATAATTATGGCGTTCACAATTTCGGCTTCAAGACAGAGTAGCAATTTGCATGTTGAACCTCAATTAAATATATATTAAGGTTTCTTGAAATCTGTACAAGCTACCATAATTAAAATTTTGCTACTTATAAAACAGCTTCTTCTGATACAGAAACTATAGTCAAATCATAACTTACAAGGAAAGTACCTCAACTCGAACGACTGAAACCGATTGGAAACGAATTGAAAATACAATGCTGTACCTGTTTGAATAGCTATCGATGTTATAAATCTGTAAAACTACGTGCAATTATAACGGTTCATAAGTTTTGTGTAAAAATGGTAACAACAATTAAAATAATCGTCATAAATGTATTCAATGTTTGGTCATCATTACACTGTATCACACTGGGTCATGACATTTTTGGGGGTGAAAGTGCGTATTCACTTTGACTTGCAGTTCCTTCATTTGCTGGAGAGGACGTTCCAGAACTGTCGGAACTCTCATACCCATGTGCAGTTTCTTCTCCGTCATCAGACTCACACTCACATATCCATTGTGTCAGTATGTATTTCTATTGAATCCCTATAGTATTTATGCATTCTGATGTCTCATAACATGCATGCAAACTGCCTATCCTCCACTCCGATTACATACTCATCCGGTGTGTAAGTTCGACGTACCTTTTCGCGCTGCAGGAAAACAACGTTCACAGGATTAATTGGCTTCAGGTTACTCATGTTTGCTACCGAACACTGCAACGGTCATGCTCATACTGTCTGTACAGCTACGGCGCAGTGAGGCTAGTACCCTGATCTTCTGGGGGCGCTAGCGGCTGCACACGTGGTTTTACAGATGAATGAGTTTGATAGCTATTCGAACACGTACGGCACTATATTTTAAACGCGATTCATATCAGTTTTAGACGTTCGAGCTGGTGTACTTCCATTGTTAGTTTAATAATTGCTAACTTGTTTATCAATAAACAAGAAACTTTGCAAGTCTTTTGATGTATTTTATTTTTTAGTTACAGCTTGTCTAAAACGTTCTGACATTCCCCCACTCCCGAATCAAAGATGTGTAATAGCACTGAGCAGTCCACTTGCATAAATGATAAGTGGGGGGTCACTCTTCCAGCTGCAGTGAGAGTGATAAGTTCATGCGTTGCTTATGTGACTGCCTCCAAGTTCTGATAATCTTCTAGTCACTTTCTACCCCAAATATTTTTAACAGCTTTGCCATTTTACAAGATAATTCCACCTGCAACTGCAATGATTCTGATTTTGGCAAAACGAAGAAGGACATTTTCCAAGCTTTTAAAATATTTGAATCTGTGAACTGTAAATTCATACTTCAAGCTTTCTATTCGTTAAAAAAAAGCATCCACCCACTCCTCTTTGAACTTAGTTTGTAAGACGTAGAGGGTTTAGACAGTGACATCACTCCGTTAAAACTCACCATTATTTGTTGCGGTACGGCGGCATTCACGGCAAGTGAAAGGGTGTGTCGGTGAGTACAAAGCCCACGTGACGCGCAGGGAGGTGAGCCAAGATCGGCTCTTGAGCCTGCGTTTAGACATGGCTGCATTAAAATAATCTCACTAAAAGTGCGCCCATGTTTGCAATCGTTTGCTCCAACAAACTTCATTCCAGCCAGAAATCGTCTGAATTAGTATGTGCACATCATATTGCAAGTAACGTTTCTGAGCGGCCAATCACAATGAAACTTAAACATAAACATAACGTAAGCATAAAAGCTTGTTTTATACTATCTTGAGGCACACAAACACATCGACTGACATATACATGGAAGTTTACAGATTCCAGGCTTTCATGTTTATGTCTACTACGTCAAACAACAAATTAGCCATTCAGAGAGCGATTCTCCATACACTTTATCATGTGATTATTCTGCCATCTTATATCAGATTTTTCATCACGATGTGCTGACTTGTTGCCTATCTGTGTAAGATCAGGAGCTAGAAATCACTGGAACATTTATAAAAACACAGAAAGACAAATTGTGATGGTAGTTAGTACTTTTATGTGTCCTTTATAACTTCTTGTTATGTATAGTTAACGGTCACTGCAGATCATCATATTAGCTCAGTTGTTTATCGCTTACTTGCAATTAACTGCTGGTACATTTATATCTGTCGTTGTGAATGATATCCCGTTAAGTCTTTGCTGAAGTTTTAGGTTGTTATGTTAACGCTTAATTTTCAGTGTGAATGGCCAATGACTGTCGAAGCCGATGCTAGATTCGCGCACACAGATTAGGTGATTCATCGACCCGTGTATCAACTAAACAGAAATGGGTTGTTGAAACAAACCTGAGGTGTATAGCCGATTTTAGATTACACTGAAATAAAAGAAGTTTGTTATGTGTTATTGGTTTATAGTTCATGAAATTCTGTGCATTAAGATTTTGTGCATCTCTTATGGTTTACCATTTATGCAAAGGACATCCGGAATTAAGGGCTTCTGAGGACATTCCCAGAAAACTCAAAATGTACATTTCATTTTGGTGTAAAATATGTTAAACATGTGGTATTTTAATCAAAATCATTAGAGCAACTTTTGAGAAAATCCAAATTTTTTCAAAATGTTCCATATAAAGGGTAATCTAGCATGAGATTTTCTTGAAAATATTTGTTTCACATCTTTGGAAGATGCTGAACTTAAAACACACACACGCACACACAGACACACACACACACACACACACACACACACACACTGAATAAAAAGGGTGACATATCGCATCGAATTTTTGGGTGCTTACTGTGAGCACCTAGTAGAGAAAGTAAAAATATACAGGATGTTTTAAAAGTGTCTGATATTACAACAGGAGTTGGAAATGGTCTAAACTAGAATAAATGTTCCTATAAACATATGTCTGAAAACAAATTACCTGTTGAGATATGAGCCATTTTACTCGTGTTGAGTATTTATACCAGACAGTAGAATTCATCCAATGGATGGCTTGGTGAAAGAGGTCCAATAGCATGGCCAATTCATTTGTCAGACCTCAATTCACTGGACGTTTCACTATGGGTTCATTTAAGAGCATTGGTGTGTGTCAAACCCATCGGCAATGTGTATGAGTTACAAGAGCGTGTGCCCATATCTGAGAGCAGCCAGTATGATAGAAAGGGTTCTGGATCCCTTGAGAAGAGGACTTGAAGCATGTGTTAATCACATGGGGCATCTCCTGTAGTAATATCAACATAACAACCAGAGGACAGAATGGCAGAAATCATCGCAACTCCTGTTTGCTGTTTATGGATGTTTACCCAAAAATTCTTCCGGTAATTGTTTGTGACAGTGAAGTGTTCCCTAGAATGCGCTTGTTGAATGAAGTCCATTGTCTGGTTCAAGTACTCAACAAGTCAAATGACTCATATCTCAACAAGTATTTGTTTTCGGACATATGTTTTTAGGAACATTTATTCTAGTTTTGACCAATCCCAACTCCTGTTGCAACAGCAGATACATTTTTAAACACCTGGTACATAATGTATGTGTGAGCCGTCGCGTTTGTCTTTCTATATGAACGTAACTAAAGAGGAAAATTTGGAATAATGGATATTATGCTTCGTAGAGTTCCATCTACACCTAAACAACTAACACTTTGATTAAAATATATTTGTATTGTAACATTTACATTTGAGAAATTGGAATGTGAATAAAATGCTATATCAGGTGATAAAAGCGATAAAAACACTCATGGTCCAGGTACATATATGCTTTCTTCATCCTGAGAAATAGGTTTAAAGCAAAGGATCCTCCTACCTATTTGTTGATAAGAGTTCAAATGTAATATAGAGGTATTATTATTGGCTAGTCTCATAGGCCAGTCGGTAGAACCCCTATCTTCTATGTGAAGGGTCCCCAGTCTGATTTCCGACTGGAAAGTGGGAATTTTTCTCTAGCCGAGGTTATTCCCTATCCTCTCCAGAATCTAGAAGTATGAATGTGTGTGACTTAATGTGCTGTGACACCCGCCGCGCGCCTCAAAGACGCTTAAGGTCAACTTACCTCACGCCACTGCTTGTAAATATGCGACCCGACGACAATGGAGAGGCCAGAACAAAGGTGACTGCGACTACGACTACGAGACAACAAAGCGCTTCCAGGTTGTCCGAGAAACTTTCGACTATCGGCTTATTTACGAGAAGTTCGAGAAAAGCTGCATTTCGAGAAAACTCCGTGCTACCTCATTCTCGTCTACTTAAGTGAATGAAAGAAGCTACTCGTAAAACGTTGAACGAAACCGCTTTTAGCAGTTAGTTTTAAGTGTGTGTATATGTGTGCGTGTACAGTCAGAGTTAAGAGTTTGTGTATCGTTAGAGACATTTAATCGTTCCGTCGGAGTTATTTGTTGTGTGAAGCAGTTTTTAGCTAAGGTTGTTTGAGTGTTGTTTGAGTGTATCGGCGAAACCAGGAGTTCGTGAGTCAGAGAGAGAGAAAGAGTAGACAGTGGAGTGTGTCATGGTCACGATCGGACAGAACAGCTGCGGGTTGCAAGTTCACGACGAAGTTTAGATTGTTTTAATGACGAACTAAGAGAACTATCCTTGCAAGTCAGTACTTAAGGGAAATAAAATGACAGAAAAATTAACTGGAATTGTAATTTTTCAAAATAAAAAAATTTAAAAAAAAATAACCTGACAGTGTATATAATACCAACACCAACAGGCGGCATATTCCAAAAGTAAATGGCCGCCGACATGAGTTAATGGCGGGTTATAAATGGAACAAGTAAAAACAAAATTTTGTTACGCAGTCATATGTTATAAAAAGGTAAATTTGATAATTCTCTTCGAGTATATTAAGATACAATGATCATGTTAAGGAAGAAACTAGTTTTTTAGCGAATGTTTGTCAGGATTAATCAGAAGTAGTTACAAAATCTAGGCTTGTATATAAACAACTTGTATAATTCATATGAAAATTATAAGGGAATAAGAGAAATAAGGGAATGAGATTTTTCTTATGAAGAAATCTTCTTGTCATATCCCGCTGCCCTTTTGTCTTTTAGCGGGAGCACACCATTAGAAGTTGTAACATTCTTGTGATTTACAGATCCATAGTTTTTAAGAGCCTCCTCCCTAGGTTGAAACCTCCACAGAGCACTCTGGTAGCAAGAATCACTTCAATCGAGTTGCGAGGAGTCGGAAGAACGGCAAGGCGGCGGTCTTGTCAAAAGAAATATTCCATTAAGACGTCGCAGCTCCTCCCGGGGGCGAGTGACTCACGAATGACCGACCCCAACGCGTACTACCATAACACATCAAACGCCTATTTGCTTCCGCTCATCAAATAAGAGGGAGAGATTGGGTGGTTCCGAGATGTAGGAGAGAAAGATGTAAGATATTGGTCCATCAGGTGCCAATGATTGGCTCTCAAATTGGATGCTGGACCTAGGGAAGGCTCACCACAGCCTTCCTAAGCTGTCCAATCTTACACCTACTATCGGAAATGATATTCTTTCTCCCTTTCTTCGTCCTTCTTAATGGATTATGCCACTCATGAGGAAGACAAGAATATTTGCAGCAATATGTGGGGTCAAATCAGCACAAGATAGACAACTTTTCATTATGGATTAAATTATAACCTTCCCAACTGCTTAAGCAGAGGAATCATTATATTCCATTCAAAAATTCGATATGGAAACTTGATTAGAAATATACATTTTAAGGGCACACTGTAGACACACTGATTTACACATGAAAAATATGTCAATATTGTAATGTGAATATTACCTAAACCACTACAGCTATAATCTAAATTTTTGCACTACACACTATACAGCACTTGGGGTAGAATATGTGAAAATAAAGTTTGTAGGTTCAAAATAAGCCATGTGACATTCATGTAAATTAATACACAGAAAAAATAATGTTGGCATGCTGATGTTCACTTAGGTGAACTTATTTGAAGAACCTTTTGTTCTAATGTGTTTAAACTTATGATTAACCCCGGAAATTGCATTTCTAACAAAATGAGTGGATTGCTTTTTTCCAAATTCCAGTGTTATAGTGAAAATTTCAGTTTATATATGTTTCAAAAATTAGCTCAATTTTTGTATTACGTAATATTATAATTTCTAAATTATACGTAAAACATGCAAAACTGTTTCCCTTTAAAGTTTATATGATTTAGCATCTCAGAAAATTTGAGCTTCCTAGATGCAATCGTTTTGTAGAAAGTTGCACCTACGTGTACAAAGTTACGGGAAAATGAAAAAAAAAAAAAAAAAAAAAAAAAAAAAAAAAAAGACGAGTAGTAGGCGCGTCATGTTATTTAAATACGATTTTGACAACTATAAAAATCTACGGCTCATATAGTATATATCAATTGATGCGTAAAAGAATGATGATTTTAATAGTGATAAGAAAAAAAGAGTTTGAACTCAAAAGCCACAACGTGCCTTTAAGAACCAGGGAGTAAACAAAATTTTAAAAAGTTTTTTTAAAGAAAAGCATTCGTGTGGCTGTGAACAGTATAATTTAAAAAATCTGATATGTTTCACTCGCATGATTTTCTCTACTCTTGTACCAACTATTCTTACAAACTCTTATTCCTTTATCTTCATGTTAATTGAGATAAACTTTACAGAAATTATCTTACTGCTGATTTTCTTATAGGTTAAGAGGGAATATGGGAATATAGTACGCTTTGAGTAACAGTCAAATCTTTTACAACTTTCAAATTCCGTTCTCTTTGCTCGTCCAAGAAATAAAAAAGTAAATAATGACCTTCTATTCGAGAAAAGTTTAAGTACTGCAAAACTCACACAAATAATAAAGAATATCTCCGAAATTGTTCACTACACAAAAAAAAGGATGCATTTGGAGATAACGTCTACTTCAACGAGATCTACATTTTTGTACAGTACGTTTTATCAGTTATACACAAGTCATCGAGAGTAAGCAGAACTACGTGGGATAAAGTCAGAGAATACAAAATATATATTTCATTTACCATAAAAATATCTGAAACATATAGCATTTTAATCAAACTCATTAGAACCATTCTGAAAATCAAAATTTTCGAAAAATGTTTCATGTAAAGGATAGTTAGGGTGGAGGAATTTTCAACATCTTCGTGTTGCAGCTTTGAAAGATATTAAACTTGAATACCAACTTTGATTTTTAACCAACTTTTCGTTTTTGAGATATGCTGTCCGCAGACACACACACACACACACACACACACACACACACATACACACACACACAGACACACACACACGTATACACATGAACCTTTTTCTAAATCTGCTTCTTTTATTCAGGAGGGCCTAAAACATTTTCGGTGAAATCTCAACATCAAATTTTTGGATGGAATTCAATACTTGCCCTATGTACTATACGTAGTAGAGAAAGTAATAAGAAATTTTAAGTTCAACATCTAAATATATGACACGGGAAACTCTCGAATAATGTTATGCAAAGGTGGTGTCTTTCTACTTTTAATTTGATTCTGGCTATACTAAACAAAGCTATTTTTCTCTGTAAAAGTTTCATTGTTCGCCTTTCTTTAGAATCAGTCGTAGCACTGGCAACTGTAGGCAGCATTTCCTCATAAGATTCGATTCCGATTCTATGTATATTATGAAATCAGGATTTTCATCTTAATCGTCCACTAATTCGTTATCACTATTTATTTACCCTTGTTCTCTCCTGCAACTGTGTGATCCTAGCCTCAAAGTCAGGATCAGAAACCCAAGAGGCTTCATATAATGCACTATCTATTTTTTAGAAGTGGCGAATGACCTTGCTAGGATCTGCGCGAGTGCATCATACAAATTGACAGTGTAGCGTCTGTTTCCTACTTGAAATAAACAAGATACTGCTGATAATGCAAGCGGGCACTGCACTTAATCACACACTGTCTCGCGATGTTAACTACACGGAAGTCGGAGAGGTACTAACCTGACACCCCTATGATCTTACAAATACAAAAGTGAACTCGACCATAAACCCTGAGCAACTTCAAGTCATTCACCGTCTAAAGAAATCCCTATATCTACTTGTCATTGCTGCGATATAATTAAAAAATTAGTAAATAAGATTAATAATAATAATAATAATAATAATAATAATAATAATAATAATAATAATAATAATAATAATAATAATAATAATAATAATAATAATAATAATAATAATAATAATAATAATAATAATAATAATAATAATAATAATAATAATAATAATAATAATAATAATAATAATAATAATAATAATAATAATAATAATGTATACCTATTACAAGAAGCAGATTTAAGATACATCTTGTTCTAAGTTTGGAGAACTATGAAATTTAGCCAAACTTTTTTACCTCAAAAACTGAGTTTATTTTGTCTTTGCGGGCTTAGGACAGGCACGATACGATTAAGTGCCTGCGTCCAAGAATCTGTTTTTGCAATTTGCACGTTTTACATTTTCAGAGATTCAAAATGTTACATGCAGTTTTAAAACAGTAAAAATCTTTGTAAAAATGTCTAGCATGCTGATTTTTTCTTGTAAGTTTAATTATCCTGTAAATAAATTAATGAAAATGGAGAGATAATACATAAGCGAGTTTGGTCCAACACAGGTTTTTTAATAAAAATATAATTTTCAATACATGAAACTTATTTCTGTGAAACCATTATATAACTGTTTAAAATATTTGCTACTCGTGACTGACCGTTTAAATCTTAATAAATATATGTTGTGGTTAAATACAGAATGCTTAGTTTATTTTCTGAAAAAATATATGAAATTATTTCTCAAATAAAGTTTAAATTATTAAAATATACCAATGAAATTTTCTGATTACTTTTCTGTTTTACCTGTTAACATATTTTACTAAAATTAAGCATTTGTTATAAATATATGAGGTAATTTGAAATTTTTTAAGGAAAATCACTATATGTTTATTCAGAATTTATACACTAGTAACTCGAAAAATTTGGTGCATTGCATTCACAGCACTTTCTCAACGCATTATTCTACAGACCTTCTTAGAAAAGCTTATTCTTCTTTCTATTTAATGTTGAGATAAGCGTTTGTAGAAATTGTTTCATTACACATTTTGATATAGGTATAGGATGATATAGGAGGCTGAA
The DNA here is from genome assembly GCA_030765045.1 of Tenodera sinensis. Classification (NCBI taxonomy): domain Eukaryota; kingdom Metazoa; phylum Arthropoda; class Insecta; order Mantodea; family Mantidae; genus Tenodera; species Tenodera sinensis. The sequence continues at coordinate 17,248,430 of CM060973.1, read as the reverse complement.
ATGATAGTCACATGTTTAAAATTCCGGCAGCTATGTAATGAGTTTTAAATTCTTCTCTTTGCATGACCAAACAAGAAAAATAAGAATATTGACAGAGCACCTCAAATAAGTACAACACATTGCAAAACTGAAACGACGAAAATAAATATTTCGAAAATGGTTATTGCCACACAACAATTTGACATAAATGTTACTGCAGTATGTTTTCGTCAATCTGTTTGCCAGTTATACAAAAGCACATCGTTATGAAGGGAGCTTAAGGTTATTTGCAAAACACTAAACATACACTTCTGCATTATGCTTGTCATGAAAATATCTTGAACACGTGCTATTTTAATAAAGAGCTAGAGAGAATAAATTAGAGCCTGAGAAAAAATAAAAGATAAGACAACTTTTTGTAAGTAAAAGTTAATTTGGGTTGGGGAAGGTTCTTGTAAATCTAGGTTGCTGAACTTAAGTATTAGTTTTGGGATTGAGCGCGGGTGGACTTTTATTTTTTGCTTTGTTTCTTCATGCAGTTCCAAACACATTTGGAATACCTACATTCTTTATATTATAATTTGTGCCCATGTTATCTGCTGCGTCTGTACAATTTACTTAAGTACCAGATGAATGTAATAAAATAAGGCCTATTCATCATCATCATCATCATCATCATCATCAACAACAACAACAACAGCAAGACAAGTCAAGTTTTGGCTCAACAAAGATCATCTTTCCGGAAATGTGTAAATCTTCCCACACTGCTATTTCCTCCAGGTTTGTATTTTGAAACTATTTTGGTTAGTCTATTATCTAATATCCACTCTATATGGTTGGACGAGATTTTTTAATGTAGATATTTGCTATTTAAACGATATATTTTTAGTTGGTCTCTAATTATTTCATTCCTTATGTGGTACAAATGGGTATATCCGACAATATTTCTTAAAAATCTGATGTGTTGCACTCACATGATTTTCTCTACTCTTGTACTAACCATTCTTACAAATTCTTATTCCTATATCTTCTTTATGTTAGTTGAAATAAACATTTACAGAAATTTGTTACTGCTTATTTCCTTGTAGGTGCAAGGGGAATATTAGAATACAGTAGACTTTGTGTGATAGTCAAATATTTTAAAGCCTTGAGATCCCGTTCTCTTTGCACGCTTAACATATAAAAAAATGAACAACGATGTTCTACGGAAGTTTTGTTTCCGAAACTCATACACATAACAAGGAATATCTCCAAAATGGTTTACTGTACAAATAAGTATTCAGACATAAATTGTGTGTTTTAGGAAGATCTACATTTTTTGTATAGTAAGATTTTGTCTATCTGTTACGGTTTACGAGTAATCCAAAAGTCATCCAGACTAAACAGCACTACATAGGCTATAGCCAGAAAATTCAAAATATACATTTCATTTGTCAAAAAAATATCTCAACATGGGGCATTTTAATCAAAATTGTTAGAGTCATTTTCAAGAAAATGAACATTTTCTAAACATTTTCCATGTAAAGGGTAGCTTAGGGTGGGGCTATTTTCTTCAAGATCTTCGCGTCGCATCCTTGAAGAACATTAAACTTAAATGTCAAGTTTGGTTTTTAACCGACTTTTCGTTTTTGAGTTATGCTGTCCACAGACTGACACACACACACACACACACACACACACACACACACACACACACACACACACACACACACACACACACGGACCTTTTTCTAAAAATGCTTTATGGATTCAGGGAGTCTCAAACCATATATTCCACCATTCTTTTTCCTAGGCTTATCAGTGAACATTATTCAAAACAATTACAAGTGGTGGTATTTTGTATGCCAAAACATAGGAATATTTTTTATTCAATTTAAATAAAGATGAGATTATTTTGAATGTCAAAATATGCTCATTTGCTATCACGTAGAATTTTGTGTTTATTTGTAATTATTATTATTTATTTAAAGTGTAGTTTTAATTTACCAACACCGCATTTTTTATATTTAATATTCATTCTTTTCGGCTTTGTCTAAGTGTTTAAAATCTTCAAGAAGCTAAAGTTTACAGCCTTCCTCACTTGTTCCTTTCGGCTATTGTCAGTTATTAAACACTGCCATTTTAACATTTAACTTGCTGAAGAATAGAAATTAGTTAGATAAAAGTGCTGAAGATTTTAATTTGCTTATAGTAGATCTTATAAAACCGCGAGAATGAGCAATCAAGTTATGAAATTAAAATGTCAAAGAGAAATCTTGCTCCCATTGCACTAGAAGCGAACAAGTTTGGTTCATCAGACTCTTTAGGGATGAATGAAATGATGCTTATCACCAGTGTATCACCAGAAAGAAGTACCCCCCCCCCTTCTGCTCTTCGTATTCCAGCTCCCTTTTCCGCACCGCCCTCCGCACGAATCAATAAAACACGACCAGCGTTGTCATGACTACGACAAGCCCCTAGCAGGCAGGCAACCCGTGTCATTTCACAGCTCGTTCGCTCGCTGTGTATATAACTGAGAAGTTCATATGGTGCCAAAGGTCGTGCTCATCTCCAACCTGCTACAACTTAAAATTATCATCGTGTCCCTCTATCCCCACCAAATAACTCTATAACCACAGTACAGACTATTAGAATAGCTTTCTTTTCTTCCCTTATTCACCAACATTCTTTGAATACTCAACGTACTGTAGCTGCAATATGCAATGAATGGGCTATGTCTTAATCTTCTGTCTCTTTTTCTTCCTTCCTTTCTTTCAACTGTTAAATCTTATGACCTGTTACAACCCTGTAGTTGAATTTTCAATCCAATATTTTCTTGGACGACCTAAAATCTGTTCCTCTTTGGACATCAACAACGACTGGTAAATATGCAATTTCGTAATACAACCGATATTTGCTATCGTTGTGGCAACAGAGACTTTTACCTTTTGCAGTGTGCAGAGTACAATACCTTAACAAAGAAGGAAACATAATATTTTGGTTAAAGGTTCATATTTTGTAGCCACCGTAATAAAATAAAATATAAATAATTTTAACTGTGCCATATGCCATATACTAACAAAAACTTTGTTTTTTTGTTGTTGTTTTTGTTAACCTTTTTATGTATTCATTTAAAACACATGTAAGCTATTCTGTGTCACATGGCAAACCTTTATATAAGGTCAGATTTAATAATACAAAATAAGAAATATTACCAGCTTTCCAGATATTCTATTCGAGCAGTTTTTGTGGTACACATTCAGAAAACTCATGTTATCTGGGTTTCCAGGAAACTGTAACACAATCTGATGTATTGCACTCACATGACTTTCTCTACTCTTGCACAAACAATGTTTACAGTTACTCTCCTGTCTACTTCATGTTAATCGAGATAAACATTTGCACAAATTATCTTATGCTTATTTTCTTGCAGATGTATGTGGAATACAGTACCTTTAAGCGTTAGCGAAATGCTTTCAGAGCGTTCGCTATATGATGGCTTTGAAATTCCGCTCTCTTTGCGTGATCAATTGATAAAAAATTAATAACGACCTCCCATTTGAAAACAGTCCAAGTATTGTAAAATTCTGACAAATAACAAGGAATATCTCCGAAATGGTTCACTTCACAAAAAATACCATTCGGCATAAATTGTGTGTTTTAACGAGATTTTTGAATAGTAGTAATATTTGGTCTATCTCTCAGCGTTTACCAGATTTACAAAATTCATCCAGAATAAACAGGACTACATAGGCTATAGCCAGAAAATGCAAAATATACATTTCATTTGACTTAAAATATCTTAAACATAGCATTTTAATTAAAATCGTTAGAGGCAGTTTTGATAAAATAAAAATTATTGAAACATTTTCCATGTAAGGGGTAGTTTAGGGTGGAAGAATTTCTTTCAAAATCTTCATGTCGTATCCTTGAAAGATATTGAACTTAAATACCAACTTTGGTGTTCAACCGACTTTTCGTCTTTCAGTTAGGCTGTTCACAGAAACACATACACACACGCACGCGCACACACACACGCACGCACACACACACGCACGCACACACACACGCACGCACACACTCTGTCTCTTTCCCTCTCTCGCTCTCTCTCTTTGGCGGCGCCGTGGCCGAGCCGTTAGCGCGCTCGCCTACCACCTAGGCGGCCCGGGTTCGATCCCAGGGACCCGCATGTGGTATTCGTGGTGGACGAAGCGGCGTCAGGGCGGGTTTTCTCCGGGTGCTCCGGTTTCCCCCGCCATCTCATTCCACCGGTGCTCCATCTTCATGTATCATCAGTGTCACCGCCTGCGGTGCCGTAGTAGTAAAAGCGGGCGTTAAACACTACAACAACAACAACAACGCTCTCTCTCTCACGAATATTTTGCTAAAAATGTTTTGTTTTTATTCAGGGGGCATCAAAACATATTTCTGGTGAAATCTCGACATCGAATTTTTGGGTGGACTACAATACTTACTTCCTCTACTTGCCATACGCAGCGCATCAAGCTTCCCTGAATGTGAGGAACAGTTGAGAAAATGTAGTTTTTTCTCTGTTTGACGTCACATACGAAATTACACTTTGTTCTTAAAGGAGTTTCATTTTCGCGAACTTGTGCAAGAGAGGGGGAGAGGGAGGAGTGTGTGAGGGAGAGAGACGGAAGGGAGCGAAGGAGGGAGCGAAGGAGGGAGCGAAGGAGGGAGGGAAAGAGGGGAGATGGAGGGAGAGCGAGCGGGAGGAAGAAATGGAGAGAGAGGGAGTGAGAGGAGGAGAGAGGGGAACAGAGGGAGAATGAGTGAGAGGGACAGTGAGAGTGTAAGAGAGGGAGTGCGAGAGATTGAGAGTGAGAGGGAGAGAGTGAGACGGAGAGAGTGAGAGGGAGAGAGTGAGAGGGAGAGAGGCAGGGGAGAGAGTGAGAGGGAGAGAGAGGGAGTGAGAGTCACATTTTAAAGTAAGGCTATAGCTTCATAGTAAACACACACACATATACATAAAAGTATTTCATAAAATATGGCATTGAAAACGTACATTTTAAATGTACGATTTCCACAAGCACCGCTGGTATGGTGTAAAATTAGGCAGCTTCAGATAAAGTTTGAACATAGTGAAATACATAACTAAAGAAGGTCATACTTTTTCTGTTAAAGTAAAACGCAGGCTAAAATTATGGAGTGAATTGTGGCATTTCAAATGTTGTATCCGTATAGTGCTGTATTTGCTAAGCTGTAAAGTAGATAAAGATGACTTTCGTTTAATCTCATCATATTTTTAAAATAATATTATCAATGTGATTCTGGGTATTGTAAACATCCTACAACTAAATATGCTAAAGTTATTATACTCGTATGTGCATTGTGTGTATAGTTTCTTTCCATCAGTTATATTTTTTTATATTTTATCCTGCTTTAGACCAGGCGCTTGCGTATTTAGAAACTACCTGTATTATTATTGATTTTAATAATGTCCACGTTTAATTTCTATTTGAGAAGCAGTTGTAAACATATTTCGTTCTAGTTTTGCCTATTAAATTCGAACAGAATATATCAGACTGCGTAGCGCAAAGTATAAAGTTGTGTGTGTGTGTGCGTGCGTGCGTGTGTGTGCCCCCAAGGGGAATACCGCCGGGGGGAAAGGATGAGGTGAGCGGAGACACCGGGCCGCCAGATCCAGACTAACGGTACACACATTGACAGAGGTCCCTAAGGTTTCTCAAGTCTGATGACACCTCGAAGGCTTTAAGTCTTCCGGGGCCTCCTTAAGGGGTTTTCGGCTGGATCCAACGCCCCCGTATGCCGTACTATATGGATCCCACGGACAACGGGTTCCCGTGCGCATATCATCCCTAATGACTTCGCTGACACTCGTGATCCTGAAAGAAGGGATGCATGAAATGTTTAATGAAGTGAAAATAATGAAAGGATAGGAAATTTGGGGAATTATCTTTCCAATCATTCGTCTGGTGACCAGAGGAACCCCCCCCCCCCCCCGAAAGAACCCATTGGTCATCAAGCTTACATGTAACCGCAGAGCTATCTCGCTCGGTGCCTACTTGTTTTTACTTTTAGGACTACATAAATATGGTAGATATTACATCGTATTATGCCGAAAACTACGATAGTTAATCAAAAATATGTTTTGAGGTCCCATGTAATCAGAAAAAGTACAGTACTCTCTGTGCGGTGTGAGCGTGTGTGTATGTGCAAACAGCATCTCTCAAAAATTGAAATGTTAAAACAGTCAAAAAATAGTTATTTAATTTAACATCTTCTAATGTTGCGAAACGAAGATTTTTCAATAAAGTCCTACTCAGTTTTATTTACACAAAAATGGATCTAATGAGTTTGATTAAAATACCATTTGTTTGTTTTAAGATGTTTATGTATCTAAATTTCTGCAAATTGCCGAAAAAGTCCTCCTCACTGATTGAATGGTTTGAACGGTCACCTCCAAAATCTTTTAGGCAGCTTGCACAAGACCAAATTAAAACAAAATATCGGGAGATAAATTAACATTATAACGGAAGCTGAAATAAATGAAAGTTTCCTCAGAAGATGTCATAGATGTATTGATACAGATGGACGGCATTTCTAACGTCTCCTATGATGAGGCATATTTTGTGTTTATTCTGATGTAATTGTTAATGTGATTTGAGATTTAATTTGACGTGCATTGTTGCGTGTAAATTGTGTGTTTTGACGAGATCTTCACTTCTTGTGCAGTAAGCAAGTCTATCTCCCACAGTTTACTGGATGTCTTCCAAAATAAAGAGGACTTCCGAGGATATTCCTAGAAAATTCATGATAAACCTTTCATTTATCATGAAAATACTTCAAACATACGCTATTTTAATAAAAATCATTAGAGCCATCTTGATAAAATAAACATTTTCAACAAATATTCCATTTAAAGGGAATATATATGAAAGTGAAGTCATTACATTCCTTCTAATATGTCCATACAAGCATTACAAACAAAAATGTCTGATGGCGTTGTGTTCTTTGATCAGCCGATTTCGAAAAAATAACTGGTTTTTGTTCCAAATTGGATGCGTAATTCCACAAGAATGTACGAAGATAACACACACACAAACACACACACAAACACACACACAAACACACACACACACACACACACCTTTTTCTAAATATCTAATGTGTTACGTTCACACGCGTTTCTCTAGCCATTTCGTTTATTATATGCACAGCATTCTTACAAGATCTTATTTTTATGTTTAAAGTCAATCGAGATAAACATTTTGTTGTAGGTGCAATGGAATATCCAAAACTTAAGCCATGGTAAGAAGTTCTCAAAATGACTAAGGATTTTCATTAAAATACAATATATTTAAGATGTCTTGAATTTTATAGAGATAGCTTCTGAAGTTATTTTCATTCGGAAAGAATTTTATGTACTCTTGTGTAACTGGCAAAGCTTTAGTGAAATAGACAAAAACGTAGCTCACAAAAGATGTAAAGTCTTTAAGACACAATTTATTTGAAATAGAATTTTTGTGACAACAACCAATTTCGAGATATCCGTTATTATTGGTTAGAAATCGAATAGGAGGACTTCGTCTGTGGCCCGCATTTGGGAAGTCGCGCTTTGCATCTCAGCGGCCGATCTACCTCACCCGTGTGTTTTTTGGGGGTTTCCCTGGGTCACTGGGAAGGTTCCTTACATCATCCTGCCCCTTCATTTCACTTCATTAAATTTCTTATTTCCTTTCACTCTTATTCTGGCTGGTCTCTTACAGGACAGTAAGCGTCGGTGGGAAGGAATATTCTCTCGGTAAACCTTCGTCCTTCGGCGGGATGGTCTCCGGTCTCCGAAGCTATCTACTGGATGTCTGAAACTGCCGGTTTTACTGGACGTCGCTGGGGTGTTTCAATCTGTAAAATGGTAGGGACCTTCCCCTCCGTCGTAACTCCTTGGGTCGGCCGCCCTCTGTCTCCTCTCGCCTCAGACTTTCTCCCAGGGGTGCCCCGTGAGGGGTATAGATACGAAATATCTTCACAAGGTTGATGTGCCAAATCCCCTCCGCGAAGTCCTATCCTATCCTATTGGTTAGAAATTGTCCATACTTTTGTCAGTTTTTAAAGTGCCATCTCTCTTCAGTTGTTCCTCAGGGTGTCATAGAAAGAGCCAGCGTATACGATCGTCATTGAAATATCTCACTATACATTCAAAAACTGACCTTCAGAAGGCAGTTATGCTAATGATTCTTATATCCGAAAAAATCCATCACCCTCCGCCGGTTTGAACCCGGGTTTTTAGGAACCAGGGGCTAGTATGTTACTCCTAGGCCACAGAGGATTAATATTCCGAATTACTTTCGTTTAAATGCTAAACCTTAAGAGCCAGAAGCTTGCCAAAAAATATGGATTTCCTTAGAGCATACAATCTGTGTCAGACAACTTACTGTGACGTTAATCATAATATATTCTTTGTTACGTCTAAATTTTCAAGTATTTTACCGTATACACAGGATGTCACAAAACATTCATTTAATATATTTTAAAGTTGGACTGAAAAATAAGAGTGGTATGTAGCATGATGTTCTTTTATAACATATGTTACTCTCATACTATCAACAATGAACTAATGAAGCCAAGATTATCGTATTGTGACAAATTACAAATCTGTCACTTTATTTCCCTTCTAAAACTGAATCACAAAAATCCCAGCTTTGTTTTATCGTTAACACAATCTGCAATTCGTCAGTAACTTGCAGCTCACAGTTTTGGTATCATTGACACACACTTCACTGTCTTTTTACTCTCTCTGTGCAACAAAGCGACTCACTAAACACCTTCTCAATGCTCAACTTGTAAAGTGCTTCAACATTTAAAACAGGCTCTGGCTGTCCCGACTCGCTTATATAGGCAAGGCGAGTCACCGGTGAATCGTTTGGGGAATTTAATGTCATACTGGCAAGTTGGTCATGGTAGCTTAGTGGTTAGAGCAGGCGCTCAAATAGCGGAAGATCCGTGGTTCAAATGCCGGCTATGGCATTGAATTTTTCAGTCATGATTCCACCTCTTAAGCTTTCGGAATCACTTTGTTCTGCAGAGCCCATCGTCGTCTTTGTTCTGATAGCTCTATTGTCGTCGGGTCACCGAACTTGTTTTTGAGCGGCGGTTGCCGCCAGCTTTACAGTATGAGCCAAGATTATCGTTTGAGCAGCGCACAGCAGTTTTGGACTGGTATTGGAAAACCAAGAATGTTGTTGAAGTTCAACGGCAATGGATACATGTGTAAAGAACAGTACCGCCAACGTGAGTAACATCTGCACGTCTTTGAGACAAACATGAGACTCATGGAACAGTATCGGATGTTCACAAGAGTAGATCTGCGAGGTCTCGCATAGGAACAATCCCTATGGTCTTGGAACGTTTTGAGCACTCGCAGAATAAACCTACAAAGTACACTTGACACTGGGATTAACGTACGTAGTATTATTAAAACAGAAGAGTTGAAAGTTTTCATCCCAAGACTTTTGCATGTATGCATTTCACGAAAGTAAAGCTTGGATTTTAAATAACAGAAATTCATATAAACTTGAAGTAGCCCAAATGCGTCTCTGTTAGGAATACGGGTATCAGAGAAAACCTTGGTGTACCAAATTTGACTGAGGAGATAGAAAAATACCAACGAGAATGGAAAAAAGCTTTTGATGAAAATGGAAAGAACTAGACTCCCAAAATTGGCATTCAAGTACGCTCTAACTGGCCACAGGGACCAATGAAGATCAAAACAGCGGAGGAAAGACCAATACATCTTCGTTAGGTTTATCCTTACAGGCCATATGGCCTAAAAACGAACTTGATCATCATGAAGATGACTTTTGTATGCATTAAATGATTGCCGTGATCGGACAATGGAGAACTTTGACTTCCGAACGTGGAAGAAGCCTTCGTAGGGAAAGTTGTTTGGTTCGATGAGGCACAATTATTTAAATTGAACGAAACTGTTAACCTACACTTCTGCGTCTAGTGGTGTGTAAACAATCCATATGTTTTTGTGGAAAAGGCTGTTGGTTCACCTGGAATTAATGTATCGTGTGGGTTGTCATCAAGGGGTCTAAATGGACCATTCTTTTTTGAAAGAACCATAACTAAGTGTACCTGAATATGATATGTACCTCGTCGTACATTCTATGAAAATGAGACATTTTACTTCCAAATGATGGTGCACCACCACATTACCACCGAGATGTACTTGAGTACCTTGACGACAATTAAAGCAATACATATGCTCCACGTTGATGCGACAGTGTGAAGCAACAAATTGCCTCACGTTGATTCACCGGTTTGAAGCGGGAATACGCTTCCCGTTGTTGCGACTGAGGACTGTTGGATGCCGCTTATCTAAGTCGCACTTAAATGATGCAATGATGATTTATTTTGGGCGTCAGTGAAGCTTGTACCCTCGCTCTGTCTTGAATTCCTCCGCTGGTTCATTTTTCTAGCTGTAGCTTGAGCACTAAGATTCCTTCCCGAAGGTATGAGTGGATGCTGTTTTTAGAAACACGAATTCTTGTTATAGTCTTTTAATGAATATTTCATGTAACTAAAAATGAGACGTTACCGATCGATGAAAAACAGAACTATGAGGAGTTAAATATAGGTGTAACTCAGATCGTATGTGAAGACTTAGAGGACGGTATGGAAAATCGCTTCGGTTGGTTTCAGTCTGTTCCAAGTGACAATCGCGCCCAATTGAACCAAGAAGTAATGTATTATACCCAAGCACAAAACAGACGCTACTGTTCTCCTTTCTCCTTAAACTCTTTCAACCCCCACACTCAGAGCTGACAATGCAATGTTACAACATTGGTATTCAACCTCACAAATACAGTACGTAATATCCTTCTTTCGAATACCATTAGCTTTTGTTTATTTGTTTCATTAAGGACCCAGGTTTCACATGCATTTGTTACAATAGGTCTGCTGTAACATAATCTGCGCTCCTTACCACTAACTAAAAATAAATAAACGAACAAACCAACAAACAAGACATAGCTTTCGATCCATACCTCATTCAAACGTACTCATTCTGGTATTTGCTTAGATTAAGGAATCTTCTTTACAACAGAAAGAATACAGAGGATGATTCACAGGAATACTGACAGTGCTAGTATGCCTTTTATTAATTATTTAATTTGTAAATCCACTTTTTTCCTCCTTTTTTACCTTTTCCTCTTGTTTCTCCGCTTTATTTTTCCGTGCTTTTTTCTGCTTTTCACAAGTATACACAATATAAACGAACACAAACACAGGAGGAGGGACTCGAATCCGCGACCCTCTTCGCGGCTGAGTTCCAGAGACATGTGCTCTAGCGACCACGTTAAAAATCGCCACTCTCCGTCGGTTTTGAACCTGTGATTTTGGAGATAAAATGGTAAATTTGGAGATAACCACTATACAACAGAAAGGACACCTTACAAGTTCTTTGGTCACATCGGGAGCTCTGACTTGAAAAACAACTGATGGCGTTATTGTTCGCTGAACTAGTTTCTTACCTTCGCGTTTATTACCTTTTGATCTCTTTACTACGTATAATAAATAGTGTAAGTAAGTGAAATGACTCCGCGGTAACGTGTGAGGTTCGTAGGTTCGATTCCCGTGCCCGACCCACGGATTTTTTCGGGGATTTTCCCGGATCATCAGGCAAATGCTAGGAAAGATAATTACGTCCTCAGAATTTCCCGTACCTCCATTTCCTTTCACCTTCATTTCAATCCGATCTTTCAGGGTCGGAAGCATTGGCGATGAGCGAGTTTGGCGCTGCTGTGTGAGGACTTGCGAAGTCAAACACTGTTCTCGGCGGATGGTAGTGTTATAGTCGCCTGATCGGTGGCTACTTGGGGAACCTTGGTGTTGAGAGGAAGAATTTCCAGCACATCTTAGGGGTCCCTCACGCTGCCTCGAGGTACTTGCCCAGGTTCCAATACGCCCATAGAGTGCTCTGACTTATCCCTTCCTCCCGGAGTCTTCCATACAATAGCCTCAACATTGGCCCACTGTGGAATCCCGTCCGTAAATACAGAACTCAAAAACCAAAGGTCGGATAAGCACCAAAGTTGGTATTTAAGTTCAGCACCTTCCAAGAAGGCAACACAAAGATTTTCCAGCAAATATCCTTACCACGGACTACCCTTTAAATGCAAAAGATTTTCGAAAACCTTTATTTTCTCAAAAATGGCTATGACAATTTTAATTAAAATGCCCTGAGTGTAAGATATTTTATGACAAAAAAATACAAAACCTTCATTTTCTGAGAATGTCCTCAGAAATACTCCATTCTGGATGACATTCATAACTGGTAAACCGTAACAGATAGACAAAATCTTACTACGCAAACAATGTAGACCTCATTAAAACACACAATTTATCTCAAATACATTTCTTTTTGTGCACTGAAACATTTCCAAGATATTCCTTGTTATCTGTTTGAATTGTTTAATGCTTATAATATTGTCAAATAGGAATACGTTATTCTCCTTTTCTTTATCTCTTGACCACACAAAGAAAATGGAATGTCAATACCATCATACAGTGACCAGCTCTTAAAAGATTTGACTATTGTCTAAAGTCTACTGTATCCCGATATTCTTGCACCTACAACAAAATTAGCTATAAGATAATTTCTGCAAATATTCATCTCGAGATAGAGGAATAAGTGTTTGCTTGAATAGTTTGCACAAGAGTAGAGAAAGTCATGTGAGCGCAACACATCGGATTCAGGGAGTCTCAAAACATATTTCAAGTGATATGCCAGTATCAAAATATTGGGTGGAAAACGTTAGGTGTTTGTTTGAATATCTAAATTCTAAGTAAACACATAGTTTATGCTCAGTTAAAGAATGAACAGGTATTAAAAAATTTGATGTATTGCACTCATATGACTTTCTCTACCCTTGTATTAACCATTCTTACAAACTCTTAGGTATTCCTATATCTTCTTCGAGTTAGTTGAGATAAACAGTTACAGAAATTATCTTATTGTTTATCGTCTTGTAGGTACAAGGAGAATATGGGAATACAGTAGACTTTGAGACACAATGAACTCTTTTAAAGCTTTCAAATTCCGTTCTCTTTGCACAGTTAACATATGAAAAATGAATAACCATGTTCCATTTGACAGAAGTATAAGTTCTCCAAAACACATAAATAACAAGGAATATCTCCGAAATGGTTCACTCTACAAACAAATTTATTCGGACATAAATTGTGTGTTTTAGCAAGATCTACATTTTTGTATAGTACGATTTGGTCTATCTCTTACGGTTTACCAGTTATGCAAAAGTCATCTAGAGCAGGCATGTCAAACCTCACTCCGAGGGTGTGAAGAGAGGGGTCTACCCCTCCTTAACTGCAGTAGCACGCGCTCGTAGAACCGGTTTTCGCTTTGTTTTTCCCGTTTTCCGATTTGATCATCACGGAGGGAGGGAAAATAGGGGAAAATTTTTCACGCCTGGTGAGCGCTGTTTGACACCCCTGATCTAGAGTAAATAGGACTTCATAGGCTATAGCATTTGTCACAGAAATCTCTCAAACATATGGCATATTAATCAAAATCATTAGAGCTATTTTCAAGAAAATCAAAATTTTCGAAACATTTTCCACGTAAAGGGTAGTTTAGGGTGGAGGAATTTTCTTCAAAATCTTTGTGTTGCATCCCTGAAAGACATTTAACTTAAATATCAACTTTGGCTTTTAACCGGCTTTTCGTTTTTGAGTTATACTGTCCACAGACTGATAAGACAGACTGACAGACACACACGGACCTTTTTCTAAAAATGCTCTTTTTGTACTCTGGGAGCCTCAAAACATATATTTCCGGTAAAATATCGACATCGAATTTTTGGGTGGAATACAATACTTCCTCTACGTGGTAGAAAAAGTAAAAGAGCTTTTTTGGATTCAGGGAGCCTCAAAACGTATATTTGCGGTGAAATCTCGACATCGAATTTTTGCTGGAGTATACTTCCTTTACTATACGTAGTTGAGAAAGTAAAAATGAATGTTTTATAAACTAATTGTGAAAAATATGAATTTCTAATCACTAAGTTTACTTGAATGTCATTTCGACTATATTATTTTCAAGCATTTAATACAAATAGCTTGTTTTTATCAATGCAGTGAGTTAACTTGAATCCCCTTTCAAAAATCCTTCGCTTCCCTATGGGGACAGGTAACATTTTGGAACGCTGGTCGCTTGGACACGCCAGAGCCGCGTAGCGTCTTTCCGACGCACTACCGGGGAATCACTTTACGGATTCTGCGCCCTGTACATCGTTCAATGGCCGACATATCGACTTGAAGCTGTATGTAGCATTTTCATCTCTCCGGCTTATAATCTCGATTTTAGGTTTAAAGCTTGCTTTCTGATGAGCTGCTTCCAGTAACAACACTTGGTTTCTGTATCACAGGAGTAAGTGAGTTAACTTCTGTCATTATATTGTTGCATTTATAAAGTAGATTTCGTGTCTTGTTACCACAGTCATAATTCAATTGAAGTTTTATTGTTTTTATTTTGGTCTTTTCTTCGTCTTCTTTTGTTTGTAAGCACAGCTCGCCCAGTATGAATCTGGAAATGCCGGTTTAATGTATATTGTGAGCTTTATTTAGAGCTTTATCGATTTGTAATTACTGTGTTGATCATTAATTAATTCTACCAGCCTTATTTTAAAAACATATGTGAATGGTAAATCATTGTCATGCATAGCAGTTCAATGTTGGAGAACAAAGAACTCCAACCTACCTGATCTGTTATATAGTCTCTTAGCGTTAAGGTTACGCCCACAAGAAACCACCCACTCACCCAAAGGGTATTGATGGATGAAATTTCTCTGCTACCTTAGTGTTAACCTTTCCACCCACCTTATCATGCACATATGTGTGTTTATTTATTATATACAGTTCGTAAAACAACTAATGCATATGAAGTTATATCAAAGCATTCAATAAAAGGATATGAATATTAAGGTAATTCATCAGTGAAATTTGAACAAAGATTGTGACAAATTAAAACATTACATTTTCATAGTAAAATTATACACATTTCCATTTGGTGTATTTAAACCATCAATTAACTGAAACTATAAATGGACATATTAATAGGCACGCTTTATTTTCTCGCAAACCTTTTTCAGCATTTTTCCATATCGAATGGAATGTAATTTTTTACTAATTTGTTTATAAGTGTATGTAGTGCCTCTCAAAAGTATATTAAATAAATTAACCATTTAATTTTTTTTAAAAAAGAACACCTCAATTTTGAGAAAAAATTATTAATTTTTTAAAAATAAATGTGATACATATTTTTGTAAAATAATTTACAGCGAAACTTTAATTTCGTAAGTATTTTAAAATTGCAACAGTTAATTTACAGTAATAAAAACTATATTTGAATAACCAAACAAGCTGGAATTTTGAAACATGCCAAAAACTACAATTATTGTAGCTATGCATTTTAATAACATAACTTACCTACTGTTTCTTTTTTATTTTCAAATTTCATTGATGCATTAGCTTAATCAGTTTGTTTATATTATGAAATGTCTTACTAATTACCCAAACAAGGGCACATTTTATGAATTGACTCCTACCAAGATTAAATAATTGTAAAAATGTACTGGCAATTTTAAGAGTTAAAAGTTCTTCTGCTTTTTACTTTCTCTACTGATAAGTAGAAGGAAGTATTGTATTCCACCCAAAAATTCAATGTGGAGATTTCACCGGAAATATATGTCTTGAGACCCCCTGAATCCACAAAAAGCATTTTTTGAAAAAGGTGTGTGTGTGGGTGTGTGTGTGTGTGTACGTGTGCGTGTGCGTGTGCGTGTGCGTGCGCGTGCGCGTACGTGTGCGTGTGTGTGTGTGTGTGTGTGTGTGTGTGTGTGTATGTCAGTCTGTGGACAGCATAACTCAAAAACGAAAAGTCGGTTAGAAGCCAAAGTTGGTATTTAAATTTAATGTATTTCAAGAATGCGACACAAAGATTTTGAAGAAAATAGTCCCATCCTAAACTACCCTTTACATGGGAAATTTTTCGAAAATTTTGATTTTCTTGAAAATGGCTCTAACGATTTTGATTAAAATATCATATGTTTAAGATATTTGTATGACAAATCAAATATATATTTTGAATTTTCTGGCTATAGCCTATGTAGTCCTGTTTACTCTAGATCACTTTTGAATAACTCGTAAACCGTAAAAGATAGACAAATTCTTAATTTACATAAAATGTAGATCTCACTAAAGCACACAATTTATGTCTAAATAATGTTTCTTGTAGAGTGAACCATTTTGGAGATATTTCTTGTTATTTGTGTGAGATTCGGAAAACCTGAAACTTTCGTGAACTGGAACATCGTTGTTCATTTATTTATATGTTAAGCGTGCAAAGAGAACGGGATCTCAAAGCTTTAAAAGATTTGACTATCGCACAAAGCCTACTGTATTACAAGGAAATAAGCAATAAGACAATTTGTACAAATGCTTATCTCAACTAACACGAAGAAGATAGAGGTTTAAGAGTTTGTAAGTACAAGAGTAGACAAAGTCATGTGAGTGCACCACATCAGATTTTTACTTAGTCTGCTAAAAGGAATTTGAAACATTTTGTTGTATTTTACTACAGAAGCGCAGGTAATTCTTCATTATGTAACATTTAGATTATCTTTCACAAACACCAATAACTCCAATATGTATATACATTTAACAGTAAGAACTTTTAGCAGAGGGCTAAAAAGGGGAGTCCTCGGTGAAACGAGTATGCCATTATTCTACTGGTTGCTTTTCCTGCAGTTTAAAAACCTTGGCAATCCAAGAAATACTTCTCAATATTAAAATGTTATACTTACAAATGCTATTGAAATAGACATAATACACTGTAGTATATCACACTAACTGCACGCTCCATTCGAAATGCAGTAAAACCTCGTTTATCCGGATCATATTTGTAGGTATTTTTATTTTAATTTAATGCTCACATAAAATAATAAATTTAGCTATGATAGCAAGAACGTAATTATATGTACATCAAATATTCGCTTTTTAGTTTCATTCAATATACAGCTTCTGCATAAATTGTATAATAAATTATAGCAATACGTACTATACTGTAAAATACTACCTGTTGAGTTTAAGAAATATTTATTAGTGTGTCACATGGTGCCGACGCGGTGTGTCACACCAGGTATTAATAGCGCTGGAAGAAAGCGTTGACCTTGATCCCTACACGTCATTACACTTTCCTCAATCTCCTCGATTTTCCTGTTTTCAAATGGCACGTGTAATTAACTTTATGGCCTGTGTTTAACCGGATTGTTTTTGTGTCTTATCAAAGTATTTGGGAGTGTAATTCAAACTTCGTTCAAACGCCACACGTGTTTAAAACAGAAGACTGCGGATCAAATTCTTTGTTCAGAAATGATGTGATTTTATGTGATTTAACATTTTTATATTTTTTAATATCTTGTAAACAATACATACTGTACATAATTTTGTTACAAGACAGTTTTTTTATCGTCATAAACGACAAGTCTATTTATGAGTTTACGAATTTTGTATTGCTTATTACCAGATAACTCGGATTATCCGGATTGCTTTTTGTGCCAGTTAGTGCGGATAAACAAGGTTTTACTGTAATGAATTTTATAATTCAACTTCTTGTTGATATTTTAGTTCACCACACAAAAGTTATTGATTAATGTTTACACGTTATTAATGCATGTATTTCGAATTGTGATTTTATGTGATAAAATTAATGACAGCTATGCTAGGCACCCTATCTCCTCCCTCCTTACCTCCCGCCCTCCCTCCCTCCCTCCCGGGATCTACATACAATAGCTTGACTATAGCGTTAGCGTGGAATCCCCTCCGTTTGTACTCTGCTTCGCTAACTCTCTAATGAAGATTCAACAGCGTAAGGCATTTCTCCATGTATTTACGCAACTTACTCTTTTTTGCATTTCCGTGTTCATGAAGATCACGCTGGCATGAAATTGAATAAATCGGTGCACGATTATCCTACTTTATTTCGTAGTAATGAAATTTGTTGGTGTGACTTTTTAAGCTTGCTTTTAGCGAAGATTTTTGGAAAACTAATTGATATTGTGCTGTTTACGTTGAAAATGCTGTGTTTTGGAAATGAAAGTTCCCTTAGATTGGTCAAAAATGGTAGTTAAACTTGTGATGACCTAGTGGGATGGCTCAATGGTAATGTCTGAGGCTCGTGTTCGGGAAGTCGTGGTTTCGATTCCCGCGGCAATCTTCGTGGCCCATGGATATTTTCGGTGGTTTTCCCAGACCACCAGGCAAATGCTGAGGATATTTGCATCCCCCCGAATTTCGCATCTCTCCATATCATTTCACCTTCATTACAATCTGGTCTTTCAAGGTCGGAAGTGTTGGCAATGGGCGAGTTTGGCGCTGCTGTGTGGTGTACTTTGTGAATTGTACCTCCTGTTCTCGACGGATGGATGACATTGTAGTTGCTAGGCCTGATGGAGTGGACCGCTATCGAAACCCAAGAGGCTGGTGGCTGCTTGTCGGACCCTACTGTCGAGATAAAGAATCTCCAGCACACGTTAGAGACTCTCACGCTGGCTCGCGTCTCTCGCTCGGGTTTCAACGCGGCCATAGGGTGCTTTCATCTCATCCCTTCCTCCCAGGGGTCTAACATACAATTGCTCTTAGTGCACACAATGTGGAATCCCCTCCGCTTGAAGTCCAGTCCTAAACACGCAATGAGACCTTAAATGTGATTCTATTTCAACCCCAAAGCAAAAGTAATGAACTTAATTTGCAATTTACTTAAATAACCCCATAACAGAGCCGACAAGTGAAAGGAAAAAAATGGAAAATCTTAACATATAACGTCAAATTTCAGGCGCGTTCATTCTTAGCGGAAATAATATTAGAAATGGTGTAGAATTATTATTTATTTATGCCAACAAACTTATTTTTGGTGTTTTTAAACACACAAACCGTGTGGGCAATGTTTGAGAGGTAGAATTGGAACTGAAAAACTCAATGCCACAGCTGGGATTTGAACCACAGACCTTCCGCCAGAGAAACCGTAGTCATGGGGTAACATGCTAGTGGGCTCAAACCCTGAGGAGGACAATGGCTTTTTTCGAGCATAAAAATCCTTACATGGCTTCCTTCGGAAGGGAAGTAAAGCTATTGGTCCCGTACCGTAGATTTACGGCACGTAAAGGAACCCCAAACCTGATGTAAAGGCCTCTGAGCAAAATTAAGCTGTCTTTCACGGCCACCATAGAATGGGACACTGAGAACCAGAGCAGTTAAACAGCGTCCATTAGTGGGGTGTGGTACTGGAGGATGGGACGTGATCAGACACCTCCCCAGCCCCTCCTGCCAATGAACGCGCTCTTCGTAACCTGGAGCCGCTACTTTTTCCTCAAGTAGCACCTCAATTGCCCCTTCCCCAAGGGACCTCACAAGGCTGACTGCACCCCGTAACTGGTCTTCTAGCAGGAGAAAGCCCCACGCTGGTATCGGGAATCAAACTTGGATTTCCGGCTAGAAAACGACCTGAAGCATCTGAAGCATATCGTATTTTGATCAAAATCTTTGAACCATTTTTGACAAAATAAGAAATAAAGTTTTTCGTGTAAAGAACGTTGGGTTGGAGGAATTTTCTTGAAAATCTTCCCCTAACAGCCCTCAAAGATGAACGTAAATACCAAGTTTGGTATTAAACAACTTTTCGTTTTTAATTTATGCTATTAACAGACACGGACTATTTCTAAAAATTGTTATGCAAAGTTTTCTCTACGTAAGCAAAAATACTTCGGGATGTCGTGATCAACCAAGGATTTAAAGCTTTTGGCATACATAAAAAAATGTACAAATTATCGATAAAAAAGCGGAGATTTAAAACCGCTTCATGTCAACATCTGTTGCTACAAAAAGTATTATATAGTATTTTTTTATGTTTATCAAAGGCCGAAGGACTTGGGTTACAAAACAAATGACATTTCGGTCTTTGAGAAGGAAACAATGTCCCGTGCACATTTTGTGCGAAAAGTCGGAAACTGAATGAGGTTTTGTTGTCAGTGGTTTCTGGCTGCCTCGCCCCACCCATTTAGTGCAAGGGTAAACATATGGGAGAGCATCGTCCAGGGAGCAGACTTATTGTTCCCTCGCATATGGCAGCCAGGCAGGAGGATGGTGTGATGGAAAATGACAATTCCTACACTAATCGCGTTTTCAAGCTAAACGAACTTTTGTATCATCGCCGCTCGCCCAGCGTTTGATGGAAAATTTACTAGCTGCGTGCTGCAAGAAGATATCGCTGCCGATGATGATGACAAAAACAACTGCAGGTAGCTAAAATTGCGAAAATGTTTCCACGTTACAATGCCCACAAAATTCTGTGCCTGCAACTGCTTTAAACTGACTTTATTCACCGTACCGTCTATCTACCAGTCTGCTTGTCCAGTTAATGGAACAGATGACCAAAGCCCTTTGCCATTGAGAGAGATGGCTGAATGATAACCGAAGACTCACTTTCGGGAGAAATAGGTTTAACTCCCGGTGTCGACCAACCCACTAGGTGTCCTTAAGCGAAATAATAAGATGTTCTGGTTAGTGCGTCCGAATTCCTGATTCATACTACAGTTTAAAGTGACTATTTTACACATTGAAACATTAAATTATCATACATGAGTTATCACTAGGTCATTGTTTTGTTTATCAGTATCGCCAACTGTATCCTATAAGTCGCTGAAAAATATATTACACATTACATCGATTATAATCAAAATAGAGATTTGACAAGTGATTTTAACTATTGTTCTTTTAATAATTAATGCGTTTTCTTCAGAAGAAAGTTTATTTTTTAATGTTAAAAGTAAAATGAGATTTATTTGATGTTATATACCGGTTTTCTGTTATAAAAATAAGAGAAGATTGAAATACATGTTAATTCTTGGGTTTCGTTTTCCTCAATTGATATACTGATTCGTAAAGATTTGACCAGAAAATGTTAAGTTTTATAAAAAATAGCCTATATATATATATATATATATATATATATATATATATATATATATATATATTATTTTTTATATAAAATTTAACATTTCTGATTAAATCTTTGCGACAAAGTATTTAAATTAATATTTTATTTATAAAATAGTTCAGATAAATATCATTCGACAGTCTAACCTTTTCAGATAAATTTTCAAGCGGAGCGAGACGTCCTATATATTTTTTAAAATTTATTTCACAGATTAAACCCCATTTTATATATAGTATATTAAGGTTATAGTTTTATAATGTAAACAAAATTAAAATAATTTCATTATATAATTAAATTTCACAAATTTCTATGGAAGTGGAGAACATCTTTTCTAGTGTTTAACGCCCGCTTTTACTACTACGGCACTGCAGGCGGTGACACTGATGATACATGGAATGAAAATGGAGCACCGGTGAAATGAGATGGGGGAAATCGGAGAACCCCGAGGAAATCCGGGCCAGCGCCGCTTCGTCCACCACAAATACCACATGCGGTTGCCTAGGATCGAATCCGGGCCGCTTGGTGAGAAGCGAATGGTCTAACCACTCGGCTACGGCGCGGTCAGGATGTGGAGAACAAGTTGTATTAAATATCCATAAATACCTATATGAAATCTAAACTAAACCCTAGAGCCACAGCCCTTACCGGGCCAAGACCTACCGCCCGGCCGCTGCGTCCCCCACCTCTGTCCAATACAAAACGTCATGAATGGGTGTAGTACTAGAAGGTGGGACGTGGTCAGCGCCTCGGGCCCTTCGGCCTGTTATGCAGTCTTCGCGACCAGGGACCGCTACTTCTTAATCAAGTAGGTCCCCAACTGGCCCTCCAGGGACCTACCGAGGCTGAGTGCACCCCGGACCAGAGAGAAAATACCCACGCGTGTATCGGAAATCGAACTCAGGTCTCTGGTAAGAAAAAGCACTATCAGTGCGCTAAGGAGACGAACTCTATGACACAAATTGTGATCAACAAAACGGTAATGATTATTTTGTTTCTTCAGCGCCACCGGTGTCCCGGAATTTCCTCCCGCAGTTCTTTTACTTGCCAGTAAATCTACCGACATGGGTCTGTCGCCTTCAAGCACACTAAAAACTGTCGATCTAAGTTTGGTTTTGAACCCGTGACCTTGGAATCAGCAGACCAGCCCCTAACCACTGAGCCACCCATACAATAAAATGCCATGGAGCGGCATGTTTCAACTGATCAATCAGGCTGCTTAACTCCACAATTTGTATCACCTTCCTAGATTTGTGTCTAAATACGCCAGTATGATCGTCATTTGTTTACCACGTAAATAGTCAACCAAAAATACCATTTTAGATAACTCGTACAAAAAGTAGAACTTTTAACACAAGCCATTCATACTATAAACTGAAGATTATAGTAGTCAGGTGAAATCACTCCATTGTCACTACTCTGGTTTTTCGAAGGAAATTAGATGTACATTAAGCGGAGACCTTGTATAGATTGTGTCGTCCTCCCGGTCTAGGGGTAATATGCTAGCCTCTGGTTCTCGATATCACGTGCCGGCGGAGGGTGATGGCTTTTTCTTTGGACGTTAAGGGTACACTGAAGTAAAAAACGTGATTTTTCTAAAGTATTAAAGTTATAAACTTAATGTTTTGTACAGTTATTACTAGCAACTAAAGAAATTTTATTCCAACATCTAAGCACATTCCTGATATATTAATTAATTTATGTCAATTTTATTGGCTATAACCAAAATCCTCCAGCAGATGTTAAACATCAGAGTTGATTTTTTTGAATTGTATCTCTTATTACCTTTGTAACAAATTAAAGGAAGGAAATTGTGATATAGTGAATAGTTTTTCTTAAAAAAATTAATAACGCAAAGTGCAAATATATCACAAAAAACAGAGCATCATATATATTTTTGTTGCTTTTTTTTTGGCTTTTTAAGGTATAAGCAATATCAAAATTCCAAATGGACATTTTATTACCCATATTCTGAACTATGTTGGAAAACAATTATAGATCTATAGCTAGATTTTTGTAGGAGAAATTAGATTTTGAGTATGAGAAAGTAACAAAGAAAATCGTTTCCGAGAAAAATGAGTTTAAAGTTGAAATGGAAGTTGTGAGCATGCCCATTTAAAAGGCAGAGGCGCAGCACTTTAAAAACGACACCCAAAACACGTGTTCCTCCCTCCCTAGGAGATTAAAACTTCACAAATATATTATTTAAGGTATGGTGCATTTTTGCAATAAAAATACAAAAATCTATTTTTTTGACCAAACAAGATAAAATATCACTTCGATGTTCCCTTAAATTCCTTAGGAAGCGAAGTCAAGTTGGTGGTTCCATGTTGATTTACGGTACACAAAAGTACCCCAAGCCTGATAAAGAAGGAATTTTCTTCAAAATCTTCGTGTCGCATCCTTGAAAGATACTATAATAGCGACAAAAAAAAAAAAAAAAAAAAAAAATATGGGCTTAGCCAATATAGTGATGTTGCTCTCTCGGCGTTGCCAGTTTTACGCGCAAGGCGGTTTCGGGTGACAAAGAGAGTCAAATCTTTCATCCTTGTCGCCCACTCGCTGGTCAACTGGCAACGCCGAGAGAGCAACATCACTCTTTGGCTAGGCCCATGTTCATTCTTGTTTTGTAGCTACTCTAAACTTAAATGCCCATTTTAACCGACTTATCGTTTTTGAGTTATGCTATTCACAGACACACACGGACTTTTATTTTCTAAAAATGCTTTTTGTTATTCAGGGGACCTCAAGACATATATTTCCGATGAAAACATCGAATTTTTGGGTGGAATACAATACTTCACCTACTTATACGTGGTAGAGAAAGTAAAGAAGCTTTCATAAGAATTGTTTTAGAAACTATATAAAATATAGTGGACGGAAGAGAAAGTAATGTAACATGAGATTTTCAGCATATGAGGAGACACTAAATGCACAACAACCACTTTTCACGCACACAATCCTACTTGACTAAGCTGTGTAGCATATTGGTGACAAAAGACTCTCTTGAGCCTTGCCGATTTCACTCAACACCTTCTGGGGAGATTATCCTGCGTGTATCTATCCCTTATGGTTTACTTAGGTGGTGATTTTATCTCGCCGAGTGAAACTCATTGATAATGACTATGCTTGTCTCCGAGGACTGGTGCTCGAGAGGGATTTACAGTCCCCTTCAGCTGTAGGTGATATTTGGTGGACTATGAATGGTAATTGCCGACTGAAATCCCCTAACCCCCTAGCCGATAATGCGCTCAATGGGGTGGCGGGAGTGCCTCACCCCCATCCCAACAACAACTACAGCGGAACATGCACTTGTCATCATCAAAGTTCCCTACTTTATTCAAATACCATTATTGAAAATCCGACCCCCCGGGGAGGGGTGGGGAGGGATGGTGTTGAGGGCCCCAGAAGGCCATGAGGGGGGAAGGAACACCGACTCCACCCACACGTAGTGCGTCGTATGTTACATTGTTCCTGTTTCCAAAGTTGCAGTTGGAGCCCCTTGTGTTTACTATACCAGCTGTGACGTTCGTAAAGCGACAAATTAGTCCCATATTGGAATGTATGTATATGTGTACTATGAAGATGTTATTCAGCATTTGCATTGGCAAAAACAAGAATATTTTAGTCTCAACGCCTAATTATGTACTACAAGACAACCAGCTAAGCAAGTTCCTAATTCTTTCTCAGTTGGTTTGAAATGAATACCATGTGCCAAATATGGTTATCCTACAAAGAAGCAAATATGCCTACATGAGCTTCCTGAGAGGGAGGGTTGATGCAGCGGAAGATCCTAACAACTTTATTAAACCTCTACCAGGGTTTTCGTGGGAAAATTAAAACTAACCAGTACACAACTAACTCGCTGGCTCGAAGGGATGTTGTTCTGCAATCACCTTTCTTTTACTACAGGAGATTCCTTTAGCTGATCGCATTCCATTTGAGAGCCAGAATGGCACTAGATCAAATCCAGAAAGAGGAGATCCAGTTAGATCAATGAGTTGACTTAAAAAAGCAAAGGGAACAGACTCGTTGTGTCACTACGATAGAGACGTAAGGCAGGAAAATGTTTTTGTTAAAAACTTTTGGGCGGACGTTGTTTGGTTCTTTGGAGATTAATGGCATAAATCATATAGTTTTTACTTTCTCTACTGGTAAGTAGGGGAAGTATTGTATTCCACCCAAAAATTCGATGTCGAGATTTCACCGGAAATATATGTTTTGAGGCTCCCATAATCCAAAAAAAAGCATTTTTAGAAAAAGGTCCGTGTGTGTGTGTGAGTCTGTGTGTGAGTCTGTGTGTCAGTCAGTCTGTGGACAGCATAACTCAAAAAAGAAAAGTAGGTTAAAAACCAAAGTTGGTATTTAAGTTTAATGTCCTTCAAGGATACGACACTAAGATTTTGAAGAAAATAGCTCCACCCTAAACTACCCTTTATATGGAACATTTTTTCGAAAATTTTGATTTTCTTGAAACTGCCTCTAACGATTTAGATTAAAATGCCATATGTTTGAGATATTTTTATGACAAATGAAATGTATATCTTGAATTTTCTGGCTATAGCCCCTGTAGTCGTATTTACTCTGGACGACTTTTGCATAACTGGTAAACCGTTAGAGATAGACCAAATCATACTATACAAAAAATGTAGATCTTGATAAAATACACAATTTATGTCCCAATAAATTTTCTTGTAGGGTGAACCATTTCGGAGATATTCCTTGTTATGTGTGTGAGTTTCGGAAAACTTAAAACTTTCGTGAAATGGAACATCGTTGTTCATTTTTTTATATGTTAAGTGTGCAAAGAGAACGGAATCTCAAAGCTTTAAAAGATTTAACTATCGCACAAAGCCTACTGTATTGTAATATTCCCCTTGCACCTACAAGGAAATAACCAATACGATAATTTGTAAAAATGTTTATCTTAACATGAAGAAGATATAGGAATAAGAGTTTGTAAGAATGATTAGTACAAGAGTAGAGAAAGTCATGTGAGTGCAACACATCAGATTTTTTTAAGAATATCTGAAATTTATTACATAGAATAGTCCTTGTCAGGGGATTCAACAATCTCAGATTATGACATACGTAAAAAGTTGGTTAACCCTAGCATTACCAAGCCTTATTTCATAACTTAGATTACCAAGGGAAGTGGGGGGAGGGGGGGTACTTTACGACCACCACTAGTAAGAACATGTTTGGAAAAATTTTAAAACAAATTTATTCTAAATTGGGCATTATATTTTGCCATGTTCATAAAGGTAATATTTAACACCGTTTATCCATAACTTTTTTTTTTTTTTTTTTTTTTTTTTTTTTTTTTTTTTTTTTATAACATGAATCACATTAGATATTATGTCAATTCTTATTACAAAACGTATACTACCAACGGAGGTGACCACCACTGGTAACAAAATATCTCAGCAATTTTTAAAACAAATTTGTTTTAAAATATATTGTCACATTTATAAAGGTAATATGCAATATTGTTTAACTATTACTTTTTTACATGAATCACATTATACCGACGGGGCAGTACTTTATGACTACTTTAACATTTCGTTGTTTATCAGAAAGAACACTTTTAAGAAATATGCAATTCAGTAGTAGAAACAGTGACTGACAACAACTATTAACTGCAGGCCTTTTTGTCTCTTCTTCGTCTTCGTCTTCTTCTTCCTCTTCTTCCTCTTCCTCTTCGCCTGATTACCCTCCACTTATGCAGGACTTACAAGCCAGTGCCTAGGGTCAGACCCTGTTGGGGAGCACAGGAACCTATGGACCGGACAGAGTGAAGACCTGGAAGCGGGTGCTCCGCCAAGCACCAGTGTGAGGAAGAGGATGATGTGAAATGCAGGTGAAATCGATGAATGGAAAGGTGATAATGAATGGCGGGAGAAACCGGAGAAAAAATCCGTGGAGAAAGGTGGTGAAAAATTCCTTCTCCCCTGCCGGGAATCGAACCCGGGACCGCTTGCACAGCAGGCAGGTGCTCTACCAACTGCGCTACGGGGCCAGCCCTTATAATTCGCTGTTTATGTAAGACTAGGTTTTTGATTCATGGGAGGCTGTGTAGGTTAATTTATATATATATAACATTCGGTCAATTAGAAACCACTACAAATATCAAAGCACGCTCGCTCGCTTCACTCACATGCGTTTTTAACATTGTTACGATTCAATCACTCAAAAGAAAGAACAAAACAAATCAAAACAGAGCCAATATAGCACATTTCGCTTCGCCGACAAGCTTCCGTATCCCCGGGTAAAAAACGAGTTTCTTCTCATTTGGGGAAAAAAAAATCTCATGTGTTACACTCACATGATTTTCTTTACTCTTGTTACTATACAAACTCTTATTACTATATCTTCTTTGTGTTAGTTGAAATAAACATATGTACAAATTATCTTATTGCTTATTTCCTTGTAGGTGCAAGGGGAATATTAGAATACAGTAGGCTTTGTGCGATAGTCAAATATCTTAACGCTTTGAGATCCCGTTCTCTTTGCACGCTTAACATAGGTATAAAAAATGAACAACGATGTTCCATTTCAAGTTTTCCGAAACTGACACAAACAACAAGGAATATCCCCGAAACGGTTCACTCTACAAAAAAATTTATTCAAACATAAATTGTTTTTAGCGAGACCTACATTTTTTGTACAGTAATAGAAAACATACATTTCATTTGTCATACAAATATCTTAAACATATGGCATTTTAATTAAAATCTATAGAGCCATTTTCAAGAAAATAAAAATTTTCCATGTAAAGAGTAGTTTGGGGTGGGGCTATTTTCTTCAAACTCTTCGTGTCGCATCCTTAAAGCATATTAAACTTAAATACCAACTTTGGTTTTGAACCCACTTTTCGTTTTTGAGTTATGCTGTCCACAGACTGAAAGACACACACACACGGATCTTTTTCTAAAAATGATTATTTTTTCTTTGGATTCAGGGGGTCTCAAAACATATGTTTCTGGTGAAGTCTCAACATCGAATTTTTGGGTGGAATACAATACTTCATCTACCTACCAGTAGAGAAAGAAAAATGTACATAAGAATTGGCAAATTCAAACAAATAACAAGGAATAAGTTGGAAACTTCACAAAAAATGCATTTGACATAAATTGTGTTTTAATAATACCTATATTTTTTCTGTAGTAAGACTTTGTCTACTTCTTATGGTTTATCAGTTACGTAAAAGTCATCCAGAATGAAGAGGAATTATGAGGACATTCATAGAAAATTCAAGATACACATTTCATTTGTCATAAAAAAAAAGGTCTAAACATATTATTTTAATTAAATCTGTTAGAGCTATTTATATAAAATAAAAATTTTCTAAAAATATTCCATATGAAGGGTAGTCTGGAGGAGAGGATTTTCTCCAAGATCTTGGTGTTGCATTTTTGGAAAATGCTGAACTTTAATAATTTGTTTGAAATTTAACCAACTTTTCGTTTTTTTAATAATACTGTTCATAGACGCGCGCAAAGATAGGGAAGCTCACCTTTTTGAAAATGCTTTTTTTTGGGGACCTCAGAATGTGCATCTCAGTGAAATCTCAGTATCAAATTTTTGGAATACAATACCTTCTCCAGGTATTATGGACGTGGTAGAGAAAGTAAAAAGAAGTCTTAGTAAGTAGAGGAAGTATTGTATTCCACCCAAAAATTCGATGTGCTTAAAAACGACAGCTGCGGGACGAAATTCCGGCACACCGGCGGCGCTGATGTGATCCTAGCAATTGACAGCGTCGTTAAACAACAAAATAATTTTTTTCGTAGTTATTCCTTGTTATTTGTTGAGTTTTGGAAAACTTCAACTTCCGTCAAATGGAACATCGTTATTCATTTTTATATGTTAACCGCGCAAAGAGAACGGAATCTTAAAGCTTTAAAAGATTTGACTATCGCTCAGAGCTTACTGTGTTCCCATATTCCCCTTTTACCTACAAGAAAATTTAGCAATAAGGTAATTTCTGCAAATATTTATCTCGATTAATATGGAGTACAGGAATAACAGTTTGTAAGAATGGTTAGTATAAGAGTAGACAAAATCATGTAGGTGCAACATATCAGATTTTTTGAGATATTTTCTTCACAGACGCATGCACGCACACACACATGCGTGGACCATTTTTCAGATCCAGGAGGTCACAAAGCATGTATTTCCGATTAAATCTCGTTATCAAATTTTTGAGCGAATGCAATACTTCCCCTTTTACTATACGTTGCAGAGAAAGTACAAATACCCATTTAAAGCACATAGATTACTTCGAATAATTTTTTGTGGCATCAGTCATTTTCCGGATATCGTTAATGCTTTTTAAGTTGGTCAACACCACAATACTTTGTTTTGAAGTATTATCGCTTTTCACTTGTTTCTTACGGCATCAGAGAAAATATAGTATAGCTTTCAGCTTTTAAACAGTCGACTGTCGATTCGATTTTCTCTATCCCTCTTTTGTTTTGTTTGTTTCTTGGGCTGGAGTTCCATCGCAAGTCGCATTAACTATCTTCTATCCCTCTTGCACGTACCCAACGAAATGTGCAATGAAACTATTTCTGCAAATCTCCATTACATGAAGAAGATAGAAAAATAAGCCTCCATATAAGTAGTTTATGGAAGGAATATAAACATAAAACAATAGTGGGTAGAAAAACCCATCTAAATATAACATATCAAATTTTTAAAATTTATTTCTAAAACTAAACTTTAGTTCCAAAAACGACATTCCAAAACACTATTATGTATAGTTTAGCCCGTATTAAGCACTTATTCCTGTTAATCAAAACATCGGTTAGCAATTAATATTCTTTTTTTTTTAATTTATTTTATTTTTAATTTTGCTGCATGCATGGCTTTTTAATCTTCGGTTGGCAATAACCCCTCCAACGCTTCGACTAGTCGACCAGCAACACTCCTGCGCATGCGCTAATGCTTTGTTCTTTCGCGTAGATGGCCAGGTACAAACGCCCTACACTTACCAACTTCATGAATTTCTGAATATATAATATTATTCTGCCATTATACGGCTTGTTTAGTGCAAACAGATGCGCAAACAATTTATATCAACTTACCATATGATGACTTCTTGTTGGACATTTCTCTTTGTGCGTGTAGGGGTGCAGCACAGTGATGTGATAATGGTTGTTTCACGTGACATCTAGAGCTTTTGCTTTAGAATCATGGAAGGAAGAGTTCCCAGACTATAAATGTTATACTCGACTTATTAAATAGTAATAAAAGTTATTAGCTACACGTTCTTGCAAATACTACATACGTTCACTCTGCATAATCTAAGATGTAAACGGAACTGCTAATATCGGCATTCCTTTATATAAACAGAGCTAGTACTATCGACATTCCTTTGTTTTTGAAAGAGGCATTTGTTTTGTAACAGCCATAACTTGTGGTTGATTAAATTGTCTTACATTATCAACAAACACCGTACTCCCCACCCAATTATTCTAGCACCTTTTCCCCCCCGCATTTCTTCTTTCTTTTTAAGCTGTTTAAAATAGGAATATAAGTTGCCCAAGGATGTAAATATAAACAAGTGCTTCAATCCAAGGAGGTCGTCAGCTGTCGATTAATGAAAGTTATGTCGGTTCTTACCTCATTGGCTCTCTCTATAGAAATAAGATCAAGTCGCTTTTCACACCATTTTCCACCCAAAGTAGATTTGGAGATTAAATGCGTGTTGGTGAAAGTGTTCCTATCCTTAGATAGGTACTTAGATACCTCTTGCATTATGGAAGGGAAAATATACCTACATTGGCATCATCTAGAATAAAGGTCTCGCCAGAATGTTTACCGCTCTTCTGTAAAGATGATAGGACTATTTAGGCAAATGAGTTTAAAAAATGTTACGACTCATCCTTGTTGGCAAACTACATATTGGGATATTCTTAATTGAATTTCTTGCCATGCTGGTCTGCTTTCCTCTTACGTTTCATGGTATGCTTCCCTTAGTACATCTTTTTAGGTCCAAACGTCTCTTTTAACAACCTAGTTTGCATAAGAGCGCAGCCGGCGAATGAAATCGGTAAAATTATGTTCAAATGAGCTCGGAATCCATTTCTTTGTGCGTAACGGGAAAACTTTTCCAGATGACCGAGATTAGTACTCAGGCCTGCTAAGTTGAAAGGCGTGCAACCCCTGCACTGATTAAACTTTAAACTAAGGGAGAGAAAGCCGAGACATGGCTATTTCTAAATTCGATCTACTTTCCGCCTCTCCCAAAAAGACCAGCTCTATGTGTAATATTAATGTGACAATGGCCCCTTGTTAGTAAGCTCTGTCAGCTCTTACACTAATAATTAGAGAGCGTAAGATTGTCCAAAAAGCTGCAAGTTTGGTGCACATGGGTTCTACTATTGCTACTCTCGCACATACACAGCTGCGAGCATCTGCTTATGCACGTGCATATAAGAAGGCTGCGCGGTACCGATTACGTCATTCATTCTCCGTGTCCAACTAACCCCGTATCGCACGTGACTGCACGTGGTTTCGCGCTCTACTGATAATGTTACCCAGGAACTATTGGCAAGAGGAGTCTATTTTTGCACATAATCTCATAACAGCAGGAGGTTAGCATACTCCAGAGACACAGCGCAAAACTAATGGCATTTCCTGTAGCATTCCAACAGGTTTTCATTGATAAACTGAATGAAAATTCTTATCTAGGTAACTTACATGTGCTGTTGTATGGTAAATTGATGAAACACAAATTTGAACTATGCTCTTATTACAAATTATGTCAAAAAAGGGTTACTTCAAGAGCGGAGTACAAGATGCTTTGACACTTCGCAAAGTAAATTGCAAAATATGTCGAGTTCAGTAACGTAACTCCTGAGAAAGGCAGGATAAAGTTTTAATATTCCAGTTAAGACTAGAACACTCCAAAATTACTCACAGTTACTTTCTAAAACAGGACCAACCACCAATCTGCCAACAGTGTAAAGTACAACTAACTTTCCAGCCTATCATCACCGAGTGCCAGGTCTTCAACCAGTGGCTACAGTATTACAAAATATCCAGTGAACTTCAATCAACACTTAACATATCAACTGATTGCCTCAACTTAATTTGGTTCTTCAAAAGTACAAATATGTATAACAATATACAATGTTACCTTCTAATTTCAATGTTAAATGGACAAATAATTAAAAAGTCGCGATATGACTTTAAGCTAAAGTGACTATGAAATTTAAAATAAAAGAGAAATTAATTTAAAATTTATTGTTTTTCCATAATCCTCTCATCCCTGTAGCATAAGTTAAATTTTGTATATGTAGTTATGTAATATTCTATAGTACATTCTACTGTGGAATATGTACATAGATTCCACATTTCCTTGACAAAGCATTCATCATTCTTACAAGGGGCATTCTGAAACTTCTCTGCGGCCAGTTAGTTTGACAGCTGTTAATTATCATTCTTTAGATAGTGCACTGTAAAGTTTCAAACATGCCTATGACAAAAACAACCAGTGTTGTTGTTAGCTAATGCTGGATTTCTGACAATGAAGTCATTAATCCTCTTGCTCTCCAATATTTTTCACTGATGGATGGGGCACTAGAAGTGGCCGGGCATATTTGAAGGTGGCCTCGATCCATTTCCTCTTGCAGATCACATAGAGGACAGAGTGGTAAAGAATATATCCCAATTCTGTTTAAATGTTTTGCCAGACAATCATGTCCTGCAATCAACCTGAAGGTTGCAACTACTGTTTTTCGAGGATACTCAGGGATTACTGTTTGAATGTTTGGTAGTTCTCATCTTTTATTCTTTGATTTTTCATAGTAATTTTTGCAATTAATTTTTTTGACTTCAGGGTTGACTAATCTTTTAGCTGCATAAAATAGTAGATTAACTATAGATTTTTGTACGCTGCTGGTAACCTTTTTTGCAAGAAAATCAGCTTTCTCATTACCACTCAGTCCACAGTGAGCTGGAAACAACCAGTGTAAACTTCTACAAAATCAATAAAACTGAAATACACGCTGGGGTAAAGTACTTCATTTTGAGGGTTTAACTCCATCAGAAATATATATATAAGCTATATTTGATATTAAGTGTCATTGTACATCCTGTGATAAAAATTTGCAGTGCAATTGAGAATGTCCAATTGAAGGTATACAAGTTGGCTGATACTACATTTTGTATGAAGTTTTGGGTATGAGAAAGCTCTCTGCTCCATAAGTATTATATTTTATAAAAATTGATACAAAAACTCATTCAAATGAACATTTTTGAAGAGTGGATACATTGTTTAAGCGCAATTCCAATATATTATATCAGTAGGTGAAGCATAGCAAAAGTGAAAGAGCACTCCTTCAAACAGTAGATGGCAACAGACGAAAATGCAATAAGAAAGCAAAAACAGTTTCATCTGCAGGAAAATACATGGCTTGATTTTCAGAGATTTTCATGGTGTAATACTAATAAGACTCCCTCCAGAAGGGTAGGATCATCACTGGGGGTGCATTAATGCTCCACTTGTGGACCAGTTGAAGGATGCTGTGCAGGGTAAATGTCCACTCCTTCTGAAAAAGAAAGTGCTATTTCATCATGACAATGCAGTTTTGCAACAACTATCCCAAATATGTGTGAAATTGCATTGTCATGACCACGCAGGACTTTCTTTTTCAGAAGGAGTGGACATTTGGACTGCATAACATTTATAGTAGTTTCACACTTATTTGGGATTGTTGCTGTAAAACTGCAAGACCATCACTAGCAATTTTGCCATATTTGATTGCTAATAGTTATGTTTTGTTTCCAAATCTGAATAAATGGCTGAATGCATAGATTTACACCAAATAATGAGACAGAAGCTGAGTCATGCGTTTATTTTGCACAGCTGGACAAATCTTATTTTACCATCATGTGTTGTAGGATACATAATTATTTACATTATTTATATCGACTGAGAAATTTTAATTTTACAATAATTACAGATTTAGAAATTCATCTATGGTATAAAAGCTAGTCTTTTAAGAAAATTAGTAAAATCCTTTTAAATTTTTGTTGTGATTCAATGTTTTATGTATTCAGGTTGTTATTAGGTGGAGGCCATCATACATGAAGCTATTTCCATACAGTTTAGTCCTGTGTTAATTTAAAATGATTATGCTTAACTCTAGAATTTTACGCATGAACTTCTGAATATTTTTGAATGAATTTTAAGTAAGCTTTCATATAGGAAGAGTTTCATACATGTAGATACTTAGTGAAGTTAAAATGTTTAATTGTTTAAAGTATTGTTTACAACTGGTTGTAGCAGGAGAACCACTATAATTATAATTATTTTCTTCTTTATTCTGAACATACAACTTTTGAGAAATTTACAGAAAAGCTCAAATGAAAATGTTAGTATTCAAGATGTTCTCGGGATTTGAGCCAGGTGTAGTGATGAAGAGACGTCGACGTTTTGGGAGTGTACATCTCTCTCCTCATCAGGATGATGAATGACTAGCAGAGTGAATAAAAAGGCAAACAAAATATATTGTTGACATACTGTATGCTAAACGAATACAGTACATATGTTTTTTCTTAATTTTTGTAAAAAAAATAAGTTGGGGTTAATGGGTTAACTCTGTTGCAGTATGTTGGTTCTGGTGGTGCTCCTTCTGTTGATGCACCATATTCCAGCTCAGAGCCATCAGCATGGTATGAGGGGTCCACATCACCCTCGAGGCACTGGTACAGTCATGCATCAACATTATCGGCCTCAGCGTTCTAATAATCATCAAGGCCCAGCTCCTAAACTCACTCAGGACACAGAACTTCTTCATGATGCAGAGTACGTACATATTGTTAATATTCAAAGAAACTGAGATCTTTTGGTTGTCATCTTGCACCTTTGTCAAAAGGACAAAGGA
The DNA here is from genome assembly GCA_030765045.1 of Tenodera sinensis. Classification (NCBI taxonomy): domain Eukaryota; kingdom Metazoa; phylum Arthropoda; class Insecta; order Mantodea; family Mantidae; genus Tenodera; species Tenodera sinensis. The sequence continues at coordinate 17,213,519 of CM060973.1, read as the reverse complement.
TAAGGACCCTAATACCAGGGGAACCTCGGCAGAAGTAATTCTGAGAGAGGATTCTCTAAGTATAAAACAAGACGTCTAGATAACTGAGTTTAATTAACTAATTGTTACAAAGATTGAAAGATAACAACAAATAATCTTACAGATTTAATTAGGGTGTTCTTGGTTACAAACTAGACATATAAGTTTCAATCAAATAAATAGTTCTCCCTTTGGGCACCATAAATCACACAAGTTATACAATTCAATAATTTTCCTGTCATTCCCAAGTTTGCGCTCAATTCCCAGTCAGAACAAGTATCAAAGTATGACGATGTACCAGGTCTTTAATTTGCTTAAATAACATACTAGCACACATTAATTTAACTGCAAATGCACCCCTTTTGTTATTCAACCTCGGGCCAGGCACATCTATGTGAACAAATACATGGCACAAACAACTTGAAATTACATGCCTGTTCCGCCCCACAGGTTAATTTAAATCAAATGTTCCTTTACCCCATTTGACTCGCAGCAAGTTTGAATTTTACCACTTAACTACGCCTATTTGAAAGCCTTATAAATCACGTACCTAATTCATTAAATCCATGAGAACTACTCCCCAAATCAATTATCAACCTTCCGTACTGAAAGCGCAGCCCAGGTACATTGCAATCAGAAAGGTCCTCATAACCAAGTATAATCTCTAACTTATAGCCAGTCAGTCACTCACCCAGTTCCCCGTGTCCACATCGTGCCAAGGGAGAACCCTTTCTCTCACTGCCACCAGCAGAATAGGTTGTTATCATCAGTGGCAGAACTGGCAGAAGCAAACCCTAGCGGTGGAATTGGGAAACAGCGAGACAACTGAATGGTTTTACTTGACAACAAGTGCGATCAGCACAATCTTTAAATCATGATACTTAATATCAATAATCAATACTTCCAAAACTTTTTTCTAAATGAGTATTGCAAGTTTCTAAAATATCAGCAACCACTTCAGTAAACTATACCTTATCAAAGGAGTAGTGGATTCTTACATTCCTGAGTAATGGACATAAGTAGAGGTGTAATTTTTTATTTGCTCTTGCCTACGCCTGCTTGCTTAGGCAACACACATGGATTTCTTCCTGGCATGAGGGGAGGCAGTATTTTATCTACTTTGACCTAACCCTCCATACTTATCAGTAGTCTGGACCTCAGTTACTGTGGTGTCTACAGGACCTGGAACCTTGTCACATGCTACAATGCTTTTTCTGGAGATACAGTAGGAGTTGGCGATTTTTTCTTTAGAAGTGTGTGTCAAGTATTGTGCAAGCAAACATGGTGAATTCTGTAGACAATCTGTTAAAAAGGCTCTTTTCCGTCCATTTTTGGAGGAGTAAGTGATAGTTAAAGAGTTAGGTAGACCTACTCTAGATTTAAATCTAAGTCAAAAGGCTATAGGTGGCACCAAAAATAGTGAGTATTTGAGGAAGATTAGTATGAAGGTGTATGAAAAGAGTAGGACCTGTATGTAATTTGTTTTTAATGCACTCTTTTGCTTTCCATGTTTCTTACCTGGTGCATGAGGTACAGGGAAAGTAAAAGATCTAGGACATGTTAACACATTAATAAACAGTGGAAGTCAAAAATATATAAACAACACACTTGATGAACACATATAACAAATATTTAAAGACTACGCTTCACTTACATTTTGTAGTTGGTGTAGGTTGTTGAAAGTTAATCACAAACCAAGGATTGTGAAAGAAGTATTGTGTTGACAATATATACCGTAAAATTGTGGGATATCCCCTCTGAATCCAAGTGCTCAAAATCACAGATGTTACATACAAGCAAAATCTACCAAGAACTACACAAACTAGAATTTGTAAACTGGTGCTCTTTGCCACAGAACGGGATAGGAAAATATGCCCCAGATACAACTGGATTTGACATCACAATGGGATCTCTTCAAGCAAGTGACAAGAAGCATTAAAAATAACTGCAAATGTGTTTGCAGGCAGAACTAAGGATGGAAACCTCTGCTACAGATGTGGCAAAGAGGAAGTAACACTGGCCCATTGTCCTGAGTTCCTGTCACCCCAATGAGGTGTTCAGAAACTCACATCACTATCAAATCAGTTTACTCATCACCCAAGAACTGCACAATAAGAACTTTAATGTTATGAAGAGGTCCACAGTTTATCCACAACAAACAGTACACATCAGATTGACCTTATAGTGTATCAAGAAGACAGTAAAAAGAGATTTATTATCAATCCAATCATAAGGCTTGAATACCATCTTAGTCAACCTATGTAAGTCTCGAAAAACAAACCATCTATGCATCTGCCTGAAGTGGAAACCTGCACTTTTGAGGGAGAATAAATCCATATCCAGCAACAATAACAAGTCTAAAGATTCTCGCAACAGGATACTGCAGTATGAAACATGTGCTAATCACATGACAGGCACGAAAGGTAACAAAAATACAAAATGTGCATAGGCAGACTTTATTTGGACGCAATCAGGAAAAGATTGAAAAATGTGTGTGATGGGAGTTGAGGGGTGAATATTCAAGTATATTCTTTTGTTTTTGAAGTAAAAGGAAAAAAGAAACTTATTTTTGTGTGTGTGATCTTTTAAATCTCCCTACCACAGCTGGAATGATTGAAATTAAGATCCCATGCTCATCTGGTTTTCTTAATAAATCAACGACCAAGGACTGTCGGGAAAAGAATAAACCTTTTCTTTCTTTTTATACCGCATCATACCATACCCTTTATAAAAATACTAGCTGAATTACATCAAAATTATTGGTCTAATGGTAGGTATCAACCCACTCCAGCCCCTTTTGTAAACTTCTGGAAAGAATTTAAGCTTCCAACTAACGTAAGTAAAATTGTTAATGCTACTATACATGAATCTGTAAACTTTGTTAGATTTCCTCATTTGGAGCTTAAAACTGCAAAAGAGATATATTTGTTTTAAGTTTTAACTCCACAAAACCATTATAATATTAATACTATCAGCATATTCTGTCTTTAAATTGTTAAACCCAACCTTAGTATCAAATGAAAGTGTAATAGAACGATGAGTTATACTGACAAACCACAATTTACTGTATAAGTGAAGGTATAGTTCAATTTGTTTATTGCATATTGCTTAAAAGTGTGTCAAAATACGACTGTATCACAACCAGGGACACTCTGAATGCAAATAACTTATAGCTCAGTTATCAGCCAACCTACAGGCAATGGAGCTAAGATCTACACATGAAAAACCAAAACATTTGCAAATTAAAGTGTATTTATGACAACTTACTTTACAAATATGTATTTATATTTTATCACATATCTGTTGATGAGTAACAAACACTTTAAATTATGACTAAATAGCTTTCTTTCCTCTTCTCTGCAACATTTAAGATGACTTCACTACTAGTACAGACAACAAATAATGTAAACAAACACAATAAATTATTTGGAAGCTTTAAGCTTTACTGCCTTTATACATTATTTTTAGTACACTTTTAAAGTTACAGTAAGCTCCAAATTATAAACTGTTCAATATAGTAACATACTGCAGGTAACAATGCTGCAATATACATTTTTATTTTTAATGAAATGTTCATACTGAAATGCACAATGCATCCTTTTCCAGGCACATACAAGAAGATCTTGGTGATATGGTCTCCAAAGTGGATACAAGGAAAATGTCTCCTGAAGAGCTAGAATTTCACTATTTCAAGTATGTTAACATTCATATGCACTATGCTGTTTAAAATAATATTTCCTTAGAAACCTGTGACCAATTATACCTGAAAATTAAATAAAAACAAGCAAATTTCTTTGCTTTTAAAATGTATATTTACTTCCAGATTGCATGACTTTGACAATAATACTAAACTGGATGGGCTGGAAATCTTACAGGCAATTCACCACACTGTACATTATGACGATGATCAGTCTGAAGACATGAAACCAGAACTGACAGAAGAACAGTCAATAAAACAGAAAAAGGATGAGCTGGACGACTTTAACTATTTTGTGGGCAAGTACAGCATAATGAACTAATGCTCATTTCTTTCAACATATAACAATCCTGACAAGCTTCTTTCTCATTTGAGATTTCTTTCAAAATGCTGCAAGTCCATTGATTTTGAAAAATGGGTTAGAGATGGAGAACATACTATTTTGTTATGCCAGCTAACAATATTAGTGGTCAGATCAAACAAACAGCTATAATGGCAGACATAGAATTTAATGTGGGATGATCACTTCATAATCAAATTATTTTATTGTTGCATAAATAAATTTTATGGGTGCAAATGATATTTATAACACCAGCTTTACACAGTGTGATTTCACAGTGTGTTAGCCAATACTTCACTGCAAGATGTGCCAAGCCTGATCTGAAGCTATTCATTAATAGGACATAGCCAACATTGATCGTAAGAAAAAGTTACGATCGATTGAGAAACGTTGATTGTTGGCATATAACTTTTTCTAAGGTATTGAAAACAATATTCCTGTGAAAGCTGTAAATTCATGTGTTAGAACAATCTGGCTTTTCAATTTTAACTAACCTCTAGAAAATACAATTAACATGCTATCTGCTTCCACAGTTAATATGCATGTAAGCATTTACAATGTTCAATGCAATTTAATTACAAGCACTATTTGCAAACGGGTAAATAGTTTAAAAAAAGCACGGATGAAATACACCCTGTATTTTACATATGTACACATAAAATCTTGAACAAAATATCTTAACTTCAACCAAAAGGCATACCGTAAAGTTAAAAAATTTATATTTAATTTAATACAATTTATATTTAATTTATTATTTATTATTTAATTTATATTTAATCACACTTGGTTCCCTATGTTAATTTTAATGAGAAACTACTATTTTTCTTTCAGAAATAATCGATCAAGTATTAGAACAAGATGACTTGGATAGAGATGGTTATCTCAGCTACATAGAGTATGTCGTGGGTCGACAAAAAAACAAAAATAAACCTTAAGATACCTATCGCAATCATCGTCTCAGGTAATGTTTATACTAAGGTGCCTTTATCCTAATTTAAAGCAGAACACTAGGCTAAATTGACTCAGGGATCTCCATCTAGGGGATATGTGAATAGCGACCACAAGGTACCCAAGCTGAGCAGAACATTACTTCCACTTACTGGTGTTTTGCTCCTCACTGTAACTTTTCTATCTGACCTTACCTTGGTCATCTCTTGTTTTCTTCCGACCCCGATGCTATTAGGGTTTCTGAGGGCTAGTGAGTCTTTATTTTTCCAACCTCTACATTTCTCTAATTTCTCTATAAAATCTTAACCCCTAACATGCTGACCTGTCATGGCATGTAATACGTCCTCTGATTGGTAATCAGAGGATATGGTAGGTGAATTTATTTTGATAATTCTCCCGGTCAGGTCGGTGAGACCCGTAAACCAACGACAGGTGTGGTCCTCCAGACATTCTGGGGGTTGTGAGAGAGCGATGTGACCGCCAAAACATAAGAATATGGTACTCTCTAAAAATCGCTTACTATACTGCTATTGCTCTATCAACATATTAAATATTGGAGAGCAAGAGGATTAATGACTTCATTGTCAGAAATCCAGCATTAGCTAACAACAACACTAGGCTAAATAAATAAATAAATAAAAAAATAGTTTTAAATCCCTTAATGCTGCAAGTTTCCCACAAGCAAGTGCAATTTAAATCTTGAATCACTGAAAGTCTCTGTGGGTAAAGAAAAGAAATGTGATAGGAAGGTAAGATAAGAGGCTAGAAATGAAATGTTACTCTAGGGAGATCCAACATAGCCTAATGCGCTGCATCCAAATATATTAAGTGGATCATTTGTGTTTTGTAACTGATTTAAGATACAACTCTACGGACCACATGGTGATGAAAACAATTTATATTAGTAACACATCCAATTTCACAATTCAGGCACAAAATTATGCTGGATGTTAGATATGACCAAACTTCTCCAAAATACCCTAATAACGAAGATTTTTGTTGTTTTCGAAACTGAAATTATTTTAGGCATTAATGGGTTAAGACACTAAGACTATTCATAATGGAACCGTAGCATTGTTCATTAAAAACCAAGGATATAACTCCTCTTCAACTTTCTTTTTATTCCCCTACAACCTGCACTCAGAAACGTATCATAGCTGTATCCCAAGAATATCCTCTATTTAATTTCCCTTTCTTCCTGAGTGACTTGAACACTGCCTTCAACAGAGATAACTTATGCAGGACTCAACAAATTTTCCATTGAAAGAAGAAGAATTGTATTTCACCCAAAAATTTGATATTGAGTTTCACCAGAAATATATGTTTTGAGGTCTCCTGAATAAAAAAAAAAAAAATAATAATAATAAAAAGAAAAGCATCTTTAGATATAAGGTCTGTGTGTGCGCACGTGTGTCAGTCAGTCTGTGGGCAGCATAACTCAAAAACGAAAAGTTGGTTAAAAACCAGTTGGTATTTAAGTTTGTCTTTTAAGGATGTGACACAAAGATTTTGAAGAAAATTCATCTATGCTAAGCTACTTTTTACTTAGAAAATTTTGATTTTCTCCAAAATAGCTCTCACGATTTTGATTAAAATGCCATATGTTTAAGATATTTTTTATGAAATGTATATTTTGAATTTTCTGGCTGCAGGTTATGTAGTTCTGTTTACTCTCGATGACTTTTGCATAACTGGTAAACCGTAAAAGACCAAATATTACTATACAAAAAAATCTGATGTGTTGCACTCACATGACTTTCTCTACTCTTTTACTAACCATTCTTACAAACTCTTATTCCTATATCTTCTTCATGTTAAGATAAACATTTGTACAAATTATCTTATTGTTTATTTCCTTGTAGGTGCAAGGGGAATATTAGAATACAGCAGGCTTTGTGCGATAGTCAAATCTTTTAAAGCCTTGAGATTCCGTTCTCTTTGCACACTTAACATATAAAAAAATGAACAACGATGTTTCATTTCACGAAAGTTTTAAGTGTTCCGAAGCTCACACACATAACAAGGAATATCTCCGAAATGGTTCACTCTACAAGAAAATTTATTGAGACATAAATTGTGTATTTTAGCAAGATCTACATTTGTTGTATAGTATGATTTGGTCTATCTCTAATGGTTTACCAGTTATGCAAAAGTCGTCCAGAGTAAATAGGACTATAAGGGCTATAGCCAGAAAATTCAAGATATACATTTCATTTGTTATAAAAATTTCCGAAACATATGGCATTTTAATCAAAATCGTTAGTCATTTTCAAGAAATTCTAAAAGAGTCTGCCGGGCTGATTTGCCGTGGTCTGCTGGAGTAACTTGGTCCAGACGTTTCGTACCTTCACCAAGAAGACTTCGACCACGCCACCGATGATGTCCACTGCAGTAGTGGACGAAACGTCTGGACCAAGTTACTCCAGCAGAACATGGCAAATCAGCCCGGAAGACTCTTTTAGAATTTCGAACACTGGCCGTGAAAGCCTATGCCTACTCATTTTCAAGAAAATCAAACTTTTTGAAAAATGTTCCATGTAAAGGGTAGTTTAGGATGGGGCTATTTTCTTCACAATCTTCATGTCGCATCCTTGAAAGGCATTAAACTTAAATACCAACTTTGGTTCTTAACCAACTTTTCGTTTTTGAGTTATGCTGTCCACAGACTGACACACAGACACACACACGGACCTTTTTCTAAAAATGCTTTTTTTGAATTCAGGGGTCTCAAAACATATATTTCCGGTGAAATCTCAACATCAAATTTTTGGGTGGAATACAATACTTCCCCTACTTACCAGTAGAGAAAGTAAAAAACAAACAATTTATATCTAAATAAATTTTGTTGTTGAGTGAACCATTACGGAAATATTCCTTGTTATTTGTGAGAGTTTTGGAAAACAAACTTTTGTCAAATGGAACATCATTATTAATTTTTTTTATGTTAGCCGTGCAAAGAGAACAGAATTTTAAAGCTTTAAAGGATTTTACTATTACTCAAAGCCTACTGTATTTCCACATTCCCCTTGCACCTAAAAGGAAATAAGCAATAAGTTAATTTCTGCAAATGTTTATCTCAACTAACATAAAGAAGATATTGGAATAAAAGTTTGTAAGAATGGTTAGTACAAGAGTACAGAAAGTCATGTGAGTACAACACATCATATTTTTCCTATTCTTTTCTTCTCTATCCCATTCTTCACCCACAAAGAAAGAATTGCAAATGATACTTCTTTCCTTACTTAATTTGTGTTAGCTACCTTTTCAACACCCATATTTTAATTAATTGCTTCAAAAAGGAGGTTAAAATAGATAAATCCACAGTCATACATTCAGGCTGGTTTATAAAGCTGTATTCATTAATTAATCAATATAAAAAATTAAAAAACTAGAATGTTTAATGTTTTGAAACAGATAAAGTTAAGTTCAAAACTCACTAATACAATTTGTCCTACAAAATAAATTCTGCATAAAAAAGAGATTGGACTTAGAAGGATGGATGGAGTTTAGTTGGACTTAGAAACAAATCCCTTTTCACTAATAGAAAAATCTCTTTATTTAAAATAATTGATAATTGGAGTTATAGCTGAAAAATTGGGAGGGCTTACAAATGGGTATTTCATAAAATTGTAACTGGAATTGTGTGTTAAAATGCACCAGAGAAAGGACCTATGCCATTATTGAATATGCCAAGTTGTTTAGACTTAACAAATGTAAATATCGTATACGATATTTAATTATCAAAATTGTATTTTTTAATCAATATCCCAAAACTTTGTGCATCGAGAGGAAATATGTTCAAGGTCCATCATGACCATATGATCGATGCATCATAATCAAATCAATGAATAGCCAATCAATTGTGGTTGCTCTATCCGTAACTACAGAAACAAAACAATTACCCCTATAGAGAGGTGACTATTACTAGCACGATATGCATCGCAAGAGGCGGTTGCACATTGGTGCTACTGAACAGAAAAGTTGTCAGTGATCCAACGATATTGGATATACTACAAAAGAACATCAGATTGAATACAGTGCAGGAATATATGATACACACAGTAGTAGTGAATATTTTTAAATATTAAAGAAACAGAAGAATAAGGATATTTCTCTGACGAAACCTGAAAGTTCGTGTAACAGTTTTGGGACTTGAATATATTGCTCATTATAAAAGTGTGAAATAGATTGTGAATATATTGCAAGCTAACAATAATAAAGTTGAATTAGCTGAGGATCAGAATTTACTACAAATTGTGATACCTTGCCCTCCATTTGCACCCCTAATGCCCTGAAGATAAGACTATGCAAAAGACACTACAAAATGAAAATAAAAAATGTATTACTGAACTATGATTTAATACCTATGTTTTATTAAATATTAACTATTGTTGTTATTTATTTATGCCAACAAACTAACGGTTGGTGTTTTTTTTATTTTATTTTGTGTGTGTTAACACACAAACCGTGTATGGGCAATGTTTGAGAGGTAGAACTGGAATTTAAAAATTCAATGCCACAGCTGGGATTTGAACCACAGACCTTCCGCTTACCAGGCGGGTGCTCTAACCATTGAGCTACTGTGACAACCTGCCAGAATGACATTGAATTCTCAAACCAGTTCCTATTTTTTCCCAGTAAACCACAAAGGCAGTCTCACATCAGAGACAATTACCCCAATGGTGACTTACTATTGCAAGTACTTTATGTCCTGGGATTAAATAACCTTCAGATGGTAATTATTATTTATTTATGCCAACAAACTAACTGTTGGTGTTTTTTTTAACAGTAAGTTTGTTGGCATAAATAAATAATAATTACCATCTGAAGGTTATTTAATCCCGGGACATAAAGTACTTGCAATAGTAAGTCACCATTGGGGTAATTGTCTCTGATGTGAGACTGCCTTTGTGGTTTACTGGGAAAAAATAGGAACTGGTTTGAGAATTCAATGTCATTCTGGCAGGTTGTCACAGTAGCTCAATGGTTAGAACACCCACCTAGTAAGCGGAGGGTCTGTGGTTCAAATCCCAGCTGTGGCATTGAATTTTTAAGTTTCAGTTCTACCTCTCAAAAATTAACTATTGTTGTTACTCTCCAGCTGCTTTGCTACTTCGTGCCCTTCTTCTGTATCATTTCAGAGCACTCTCTTTTTTTCTCTTCCACCCACTCCATCACTGCATCATCCACTGCAGCATGGCGTCCTTTCTTAGGGCTACAAAAAGATTGAGTTTCCTTATTTCATGGCTTTAAGTTTATCTCTCTGATTTCTCCAGTAATGAATCAGGTTTGGTTATACCAAATGCTCTCAACCCGCTACTTGTACTCCATTTTTTTCAGCAACTTTGAAAACATCTAGCTTAAAACCTATAGTGAAACCTTTTTGTCAATTCATATTACTGCTAACACAGGCAGGTACAGGAGAAACCCACTTTCAATAAAGTTGCTGCTGTTGTGTAACCAAAGATCTTGTTTTACCAATTAGAAGAGAGCAGGTAGAAGGGTTGAAGCCATTAATGAGTGAAGGTCAATGTCTCTATCCCCGCTCCTTTCTTTGCAAACAAGTGAAAGATAAAACTTGTCCTTGGCCAACCATCTGTATGTACAATAACAAAGAAATTCTCAAGAACGGTTTTAATAGGAATTACAGCCTGTCTCAAATTAACGTGTCTAACGTTTGTATACATAATTATATTTTTTCCCTAAAATTTGCCCGCAAAACTTGGCAGACCTTACAAGCGAGGGGGATGAATTTTCGAGTAAATACAGTGTTAACTTGAGGGGAGTATATCTGTGAACATAAGCAAAATATTTAAACATACCTTTGAATTATTTCATCATAAAATAAGTCACTAGTCAGGATTAGATTGCTGTGTAATGTACAATTAGCACTTCTTGGTTGCAACTATTGTTTACTACAACCCTCTGTGGCAAACAAAGATATTAATTATATAGCCAATTTGTGCAAAACTTCCAAGGCTAAAATAACTGACGCTTACAGCAGTCAGCATTAATTCACAATTTACAGGTCTTATAGATTCTTACTTCTATTGTCACTACTGAATGCAGATAATATCATGTATGCTGCAGTGCATTCTCATAATGCCTTGGATTCCGTTGCCAATATGGGTTATATTTCCAGAATAGGGCAAAAAGCCGTAACTGCTTATAATTTTTATTTTCTCTACTACACATAGTAAAGTACAGGAAGTACTGTATTCCACCCAAACACTCAATGTCAAGATTTCACCAGAAATATATGTTTTGAGGCTCCCGAATACTGAAAGAAAAAAAAAAAAAAGCAGCATCTTTAGAAGTTTCGCATGCGTGTGTCTCTGTGTCTGTCAGTCTGTGGACAGCATAACTCAAAAACGCAAAGTCGGTTTAAAACCAAAGATGGTATTTAAGTTTAATGTCTTTCAAGGATGTGACACAATTTTGAAGAAATTCTTCCACCATAAACTACCCTTTACTCGGAAAATTTTAATTTTCTTGAAAATGGCTCTTAAGAAGTTTGATTAAAATGTCATATGTTTGAGATATTTTTATGGTAAATGAAATGTATATCTTGAATTTTCTGGCTATAGCCCATGCAGTCCTATTTACTCTGGATGACTTTTGCATAACTGGTAAACCATAAGAGATAGACCAAATCTTACTATACAAGCACACAATTTATGTCTAAACTTTTTTTGTAGAGAGAACAATTTTGGAGATATTCCTTGTCATTTGGTGAGTTTTGGAGAACTTGTACTTCTGTCAAATGGAACATCGTTATTCACTTTTTTTATGTTAACCATGCAAAGATAAAATAATTTGAAAGCTTTAAAAAGATTTGGCTATCACTCAAAGTCTACTGTATTCCCATATTCTCCTTGTACCTAGAAGAAAATAAGATAGTTTCTGCAAATGTTTATCACAACTAACACGAAGATATAGGAATGAGTTTGTAAGAATGGTTAGTACAAGAGTAGAGAAAGTCATTTGAGTGCAACACATCAGACTTTTTTTGTAGTTTTTAATGCTTGTTCTTATCGTATGTGGCACCACAAGAAGTGGACACTCATGATTTTTGGGAAAGGAATTTCTGGAAACAAGTAGGTATCCCAGGTTGAGGTTTAGGGTACCTCTCCAGCATTTGCCACTTATAAGGACTGTGGAAATCTTGGAATACACCTCCATAGGGAAGGAGAGTCCAGGCAGGTTTGACAAGCAAACCTCTCATGTTACTGGGAGCCATCTCACTTGGTAAAAAATGTTTACATCATGAGAAAAGAGGAAACTTGGGACTCAGTTGGTGCAACTGCCAAGGTATGTTGCCAGTGTAAGCTGTGGGTGCTGGGTATAACAAGAAACTGTTCTCAAGTGGCAACTATTCATTTTTATATGCCTGATGATACATATTCATACATGGAACATAACAGCAAGTGTACTGCTCTGTGGCAGTCCTGCTGATGTAATCTATACAGTCAGTCTTCCTAATACTGAATGATCTACAGTATTTTGTCATTTTACTCTTTAGATAAATAAGGTAAACCGTGGCTAATAAAAAAGAGAGGTCATGGCGTAAATCGAAGTTACATAGTAATGGTAGTCTGACACATGGCGAACATTGTATACCATCACAATAAAACTGAATCTTTCTTATGAACTCAATGAGCAGCTTTTTGGGTGTTTAGAATATAGATATATTAGGCAGTTGTGGTTTTACTTCATTGGACCGTAACTGGACTAGGAGAATTATGTCACTGCAATTCGCGTCATAACCTGTCTTTTTTGTTAGCCACAGGTAAACAGATGGCTCTTAGTAAAAGTAAATATATCTATTTCCAAATATATTTCTGAAACAGGAGACATTTTACTTATTTATATCACAACTTGCTTATATATATATTTAACCAGTGAAGTTTAATTTTACTGATGTACAGCACAGCATAATTAGTGAGAGTACTTTACTCGTAATCTCAAGTTTGAAAATATACTGAATTCTTTTACTTTCAAGCTGCTTTCTGTGTTTTTGTTAATAAAACAAATCATGATGAAAAATAGTATGAGACTTAAGTCTTTCTTGGATGACTGTTGTAACTGGTGTATGATAATGGTGTACTCCTTAGACATTCTTCAGTGGTCCGTAAGTTAAAAGTAATCCTCTGTCCCACAGGTCTCCAGCAAGTAACAACTGAAACAAGATGGTTTCAAGGTCATTTGAAGCTGATGCAATTGCATGGTCAACAGTGACAATATGGATGTCTTGAGGGGTTTCGATCTCCAAAACCAATACAAATTTGAAAGGCAAATTATAATGCCTGACTCCAAAAAATAAAATTGCAAAGTAAGAAGAAAAATTGTAAAACAAAAAATAAGGAAGAAAATATTTTACTATGTGAAAGTAATAAATGTTTATTAATAAACAACATATGAGTTTATATGAACAAAGAACCTCCATATCACTTCCACTTTATACTGCAATTATTAAAGATTCCATACCTTTGGCAGCCTTAGTTTATGTAGCCATGTAAACATAAGTATGTGTAAGTAACTCTTCATTGGTTGATCAAAATGTACAACTTTCATGCTAACAGGCCTGAATGAAAATATAGTCTGTTAACTAACATGCAAAATGGCATTAAATTCAAAATAATTAAGAATTACTTACAAAAACCCTTTGAAAAGCTTCTAACAAGAATGGAATACATTAATATGCAAATTCATTGTTATTAACACATTTAACTGCGATGCAATATGCATTTGCATGAACCCATATAAGTAAAGGAAGAGAAAATTCAGTTTGTTCAAAATGGCATCTGTCTTGGAGTACGTAAAGTATTGCCCGGGAAAACCATTACAAAGTGGTGCAAAGTGAATTGTCTTAATTATATTTACAAAATAACGTGAGAATTATCCATCATCATAATTGTGTTACTCTTTATTTTACATAAGATACAAAGTACAGTAAAACGTGACTAAACCGGACCCCCTATATACCAGAAACCTGGACAACCGGAAAATAAATCTTGGAACGGAGCCATTTCCTATGTTAAATAACACTCTAAACTGGAAAACTGCCTAACGCAGAAAAGGAATAGTTTTTCCAGAACCATTTGCATAAATAACCTAAGGCTGATTTTCATTATGCTTAATACATAGTTACATGCTTTGATAACGAACTTGCTACAACTAAAGACATTCAAAGTGCAGCAGACATTGCTGCTGGAAATAGCAGTTGTGAAGTCATGGAAGGAATGGGCGAGGACGACGATGATGAAGCCAACGAAAATGAGCCAAAAATACACACTTTTAGAGAAGCATTATCTATTGTGAGTGACCTTCAGGAATTTGCAGCTTCCAAGAATGTTCCAGAACTCCTGGAGCTGATGCTGGATGCAAAGGAGATCACAGAGCACTCTCTCGTGAAGAAGTCTCAACAGTGCACTTTGACTGATATGTGGGGGAAAAGAAACTAATGGAGAAACTGCAATTATGTTTGTCATGTAAGTTGAAAATACAGCACAACATACAATTGAACCTATTTTTTATTTAAAATTATTCCCTCAGTTTAATTCTATACAATTAAATTTTTTGCACTTTCTTTTACTAAAATATGCACAAGCTTTTGTAAGACGGAAACCCGTAAAAACAGAAAAATATTACTGGGACGATCACATTGTTTTAGGCAGATTTTACTGTACAAAAGCCAGAAGCCACTCACGCAGGGATGACAATTCATACAACACCTGCCAATCATAGGGTTCCATGGAGGAATACAATTTTGCGCTTTGTTTACATTGCTGCCTAAACAAAGGCCAGAAAAGATTTAGCAACACAGGCAGCTCCAACATTTAACTTGTCAAAAGGTTCGAGAGGTAGAATTGGAACTGAAAAATTCAATGCCACAGCTGGGATTTGAGCCACAGACCCTCCGCTTACCAGGTGGGTGCTCTAACCATTAAGCTACTGTGACAACCTGCCAGAATTACATTGAATTCTCCAATTTTCTCCCAGTAAAATAAATAAATAATAATTGCCAAAAGGTATTTAGGCCGAAGGAAAATCTTTGCACAAGACAAATTTTTTCTCAACTTTTAAAGTAAAATTAAGCCTAGGATAATCTTATGCTGTCTTAGGAGTCAGAGATGCACTGTTACAGGTTCAAATGATGAAAATGCCAGTTGGTTTTGCTATATGTAGGCCAGCAATATCCCCAAATGGACTGTCTCTGTGGTCGAGTGGTCAGCAAGTTGACTTCTCAACCAAGGATCCTGGGTTTGATTCTGAGCCAAGATGTGAACTTTTCTTTAATTTAGATTATCAGTAAACTATTCCGAAAAGTTAAAAAAGTAAAAATGCATGAAATGTTTCAGAAGGCCTTGATATGAATATAGTTATAAAGGATTCATCTCAACTCGGAAGTAGTGCAGTTGTTTACCAAACAGAACGTCCAGGTTTGATTCCCAGGACTTGCATGGGGAGTGCACCTGGGCTAGTGTACACTCAGCTGACATGAGGCGGGGAGGGGGGGTGCTAATCACATCCCATCCTTCTTCAATACTGCATCATATTTGTGATGCCCACTATAGGCAGAGGTGGGGGATGCAGTGGTTGGACGGTAAGCCTCAGCCCGGCATCGGCCTGTTGCATCACAGAGCTTTTAGTTTAGTTTTAGTTAAAATGGTCTACAAAAATGAACAAAAACAAAATTACAAATGAAGGTCTCTTATCCTAGATTTATTTTTTCACTCAGGACACATGAATCACTCACTTAAAAAAAAAAAAAAAAGAAAGAAAGAAAGAAAACCAGTGTTTAACGCCCGTTCTTACTCCATAGGGTATCACAGTCAATCACACTGGTGATGCCTGACAAGAATTCATAATTGGGAAACAAAACTTTGGTAAGAGAAAATTTCAGGCCTAAGCTAAGGGTAGTCCAAGCATTAACACTTATGAGAATTAAGGAAAACCATAGTTATGAATAGTCTTGGCAGGACTTAAACTGCAGACCTCTTAATCACAAGCCCGCTACTTAAACAGCCTTGGCTACCCGTGTCAGTGATACTTGAGCAAACACGGAAGCAGAGGTCATTGAATCATGGCACTTAGCAAGAGAATCAGGTAGTAGTAAAATTTGTTTTAATTTAACTTCATCAATCCAGGTCAAAATGCAAGTCTGTGCAATCAAGTTAATAGCAAACAGTAGAAAGATCTACCACATTAGCTTTGATATTCATTAACCTCTTGAGCGATGGCCATTTAAAACGTCCGCGAGCCGAGAACTGCTACCCAATATCCAGTGCAGGGCATTTAAAGTGCGTCGTATACACACAGCTGTATTTTGTGTAAATATTAAGTTATTTTAATGAAACAAAAACTGGTATAAAACTCGTTATATGCAGTATAAATGTACGTCATCAGCAAAGCTGAGTTGTATTTACAAAACGTTGAAATGGCACAATTTTGTTTCACTGTGGTGAAAAGTCAACTTTGCTCTGTCAAACGTATCTAATATAAGTTCTCGGAAAGAAACACTAAAGAAACACCCATTGTATGTGTGGCTTATGCGTCAGCATACTGTGTAATAAAGCCCTATGCGTGGTCTCTTGAGTCATCAGAATAGAGGCACATTGCAACTTTTGCTTACGTGAGTTTCGTAACTTAGTAGAGTCCGTGTCTTTCTTTGTTGAAATACATACGTATACTTTCCTGGTTGTAGCTGAAGGGAGAAGTGGTATAAAAAGGTGTTTTTGCACCAACTGGATATAACCATATACAATTGTTTGGTGATTTGGACAGCTCTCTAAACCCACACAGGACAATGACCGACCATGACAATAGCTCGCAGCCTAATTGAACAATACCACGTTGGGGGTTGAAAATCCAAAACCCCTGCACCCCTCAGACATCAAGGAAAACATAATCCTAAAAGGATACCACCAACAGCAAAGAAGTCCCGCCCATCTCGAAAGTGTTTTGTGTGCTGCAAGAAGGGAATTCGCAAATGTGGAAATGTACCTACCCTTATGTGTTTATCCCTGTTTTGAGGTAAATCACTGCAGAAAGAACATATTAAGGTAAGCCATTAAAGTATATAGACTTTACTAAAATGTTTCATAAAGGGAAAATTAAAATAAGTTGAGTTGGATAAGGGATAAATAAGGGTTAAATGCTTAAACGCACAGGACGTGTATACACGCCCATATCGCTCATCCGTCATTTTAAATGGGTGTGATTTCACGTCCATATCCCTCAAGAGGTTAATAACCACCTGCAATAAAAATTTTCCATTGCATTTTCATTACTTTTAGTGCAACAGTGCTTTTCTAACCCACGGTTAACTATAGAAAAATACTCATATTATTATAACTATAAACTTAAGAAAAGTGAAATAATATATACCTTCTGGTCGTCATCTTGTAAAGGTAAATCAGACACACACAAGAACTTGGGGTATGTCTGTATAAGGCATTCCACAGCTGGAGCGTGTTCAATTGAAATCTCTAGGAATTGTGGTTCCTCTCCATGGTATTCCAGAGAATTATCCAAGCTGTAATACAGCCTTACTCCATCTTCCTCTTCTTCAGATACTAACCTACAATGCAATCATAAAGTCACATCTAATTCTTACACAGTGTAAACAAGTTCTCTCTAGAAAACCCACAAACTAAATACGAAACATAAATCTTATGTCACAACATACTCAATGTATGAAGTACATTCCTATAAATTACGAGGGATGTTCAATAAAGACTGGCACTGATTTTTTTTTCCTTTCATTAAGTGCCTGATTGCGACATCTGTCCATGTGTCATTGAACTACGTATTCTAGTCGCTAATCACTGAAAATCACACAGTGATAGCTCTATCAGTTGATTGTTGACAGCCTGTGAGAGTGAACGTGTTTGATAATCGCCTCTAAATATCATCACGAGTACAGAAGTCACCCAATAAGGGCGTAGTCATTACTGTTTTTGATTACCAGAGGACAGTCTGCATTCTCACAGTTCCAAGACACTCTACAGACACTGCAGATTACTATAACACTATCCTGAAGCGATTGGTAAAGGATCACATCCCCCAAAAAGCTAAAGAATCTCATTCAGCAGTGCAAGCTTCATCACGTCAATGCCAAGCCACATGTTGCTGATGCGGTTATCGAATTCCTGGCACAAAATCATATGTCCACGGTACTTCTTCCACCTTATAATCCTGACCTAGCTCCATGTGATTTTTTTCTTAACCCGAGAGCCATAAAAAAACTTAAGGGACGTCAGTTCGACAATGAGACCAAAGCAGTGAAAGCTTTAGAGGCGACCCTGAACAGGCTCTCAAAGAATGGCTTCCTGCACGTTTTCCAGGAATGGCAAAGGAGGTGGGACAAGTACATTGTATTGAGGGAGAAGTATTCTGAGGGGGGCAACAGTCTGTATAAGTGATTTTTTACAATACATTGTTGTATGAATATTAGTGCCAGTCTTTCTTGAACACCTTAAGTACTTTTTACTTTTTCTGAAGAGGATCAACTTAAAACAACTTTGTCCAAATAAGGAAATTTTTGGAACAGACAGAAAAAGAGAGAATGTGAGCACATATACTTCCCTCTCCCGCTTTAATCTGAGTATTTCTTAGGACCCAAAACAAGATTTTAAGAGAATTTCTGTCCTAACTCCAAGCTATTCTTTATCTGAACAAATTTCAATTATATTATTACATTTTCTCAAACTCTTACAAAGTGATTAAATGAAAAGGCAGCTATTAATAGTGAAGGAATATAAATCAACAAATATAACAAATTTTTACAGAGGCTTCACCTATCTTTTGTATTTGGTGTAGTGTCGAAAATACTCCTAGTTGGTGTGAAACTGGGTTTCAACTATTTTTACTTTCTCTACTGGTAAGTAGGGGAAGTATTGTATTCCACCCAAAAATTCAATGTCGAGATTTCACCGCAAATATATGTTTTGAGGCCCCCTGAATCCAAAAAAAGTATTTTTAGAAAAAGGTCCGCATGTGTGTGTGTGTGTGTGTGTGTCAGTCTGTGGACAGCATAACTCAAAAACGAAAAGTCGGTTAAAAACCAAAGTTGGTATTTAAGTTTAATGTCTTTCAAGGATGCGACACGAAGATTTTGAAGAAAATAGCCCCACCCTAAACTACCCTTTACATGGAAAATTTTTCGAAAATTTTAATTTTCTTGAAAATGGCTCTAACGATTTTGATTAAAATGTCATATATTTGAGATATTTTGATGACAAATGAAATGTATATATTGAATTTTCTGGCTATAGCTCCTGTAGTCGTATTTACTCTGGACGACTTTTGCATAGCTGGTAAACCATTAGAGATAGACCAAATCATACTATACAAAAAATGTAGATCTTGATAAAATACACAATTTATGTCCCAATAAATTTTCTTGTAGGGTGAACCATTTCGGAGATATTCCTTGTTATGTGTGTGAGTTTCAGAAAACTTAGAACTTTAGCGAAATGCAAAAATGTTGTTCATTTTTTTATATGTTAATCGTGCAAAGAGAACGGAATCTCAAAAAGATTTGACTGTCGCACAAAGCCTTCTGTATTCTAATATCTCCCTTGCACCTACAAGGACATAAGCAATAAGATAATTTGTACGAACGTTTATCTTAACATGGAGATATAGGAATAAGAGTTTGTTAGAATGGTTAGTACAAGAGTAGAGAAAGTCATGTGAGTGCAACACATCAGATTTTTTTAATGTAATTATCCACATGTGTGGGCTGGGTGTTAGGGGTATGAGTCCGCAGACTTCGCGTGCTGGGAGATCCAAATATGACTAATAATAAAGTCCAATAACAACTCCATCTATCTTGAAAGGTAAAGGAGATAATCGAACATTATTGAATACATTATCTGCACAGTCTGGCAACACAGGCCGAATGTTTTGTTTTGGTTTGCGGCCAGGCATGCGTTCACAACTACAACGGGTGAAGGTCTAAACTAGGCTAGCGCTTGAAATCCAGTTTGCCACGTGCCTGTGTGTTTCTTGTTAGCTAATGCCAGTAACAAGGGATGGGGTGGTTTGCTTTTAAGCTACTCAGTCGTATTCACAAGAACAATGTTAAGTATGGAAATACCTCATTCGTGTAATTGTGTAATTAAATAACAGCCACCTTTTGCTAAACAGGAAAATCTATTATAAAGAACATGACTTTGGAGCCAGAACAGCCTGAATAGCCTAAGACATGAAGAAGAAGAACAAGAACAAGAAGAAAATTATTAATGGTCAATAACTGCAAGCTCAACATGATGTCTTTTACAATAGATGTTCAAAATGTGCTCCGCAAGAATCTATGCAGGTATCACATCTTCTTAGCCAATTTTGCCCTACCCTCGTTAAGAGCTTCTGTGTTCTGCTCAATCTCTAGGGCTGCTTCAAACATACGTGTGCAAAGATCAAGCGTTGCACTTCACATGTGTTGCAATTGGGTTT
Organism: Tenodera sinensis; assembly: GCA_030765045.1. Lineage (NCBI taxonomy): Eukaryota > Metazoa > Arthropoda > Insecta > Mantodea > Mantidae > Tenodera > Tenodera sinensis. Next base: position 17,193,054 of record CM060973.1, on the reverse strand, counting down.
GCAATCACAACTTATAAGTCACAAAATTATGCTACAGAAAATGAGATCAAGTTGCATTTAAGGTTGTCTTGTAGTCTGATAAATATCACATGTGAACTAACATTTTAAGCTCCTATGTAACACATCCCCTCATCAACACGTTATAAGCTATATTTTATACCTGTATAATCATCACAAATATGCTTTAATGATTCAATGAAAATATTTAAATTACTTGCTCAAACAAAACAGCTTATTGCTTACCTCAATGGATCTTTAGAATAAGGTGGGGAGGAAAGAAAACCTCTGCTTGGGGCTGATAAGCTTGGGGTTTTGTTTGTCTAGTGACACTAGTTTGCTGGAAAACAGTGCACTGCTTTTGAAACTCACTTTTAAAATACTTGCAGCTAATAAGAGACTGTTTCAATGTGGCAAAGTGCTACACAGATAGACTGAGTTTTGCAATGCTTCATTCCAACACAACTGCTACATATAATGTGTTCAATTGCTGCCCAATTGACTATCTGTAGCTGACATGAGCTAGGGAAAATAAGAGGAGCTTATTGCATGAATTTCAAGTATTTTTCCCAACAATCATTGAGAGCCAAAATAATAATCCTGTATGAATGTTCCTTGGAATAAGACAAGATCAATAGAAAGAAAACCCTTTCAATACCCCTTTTCTGCTTTTGAAAATTTGAGAACAGGTGGTGCTAGTAAGGAAGAAATAAATTTCTAAAGCTGAAAATATTATCTAAGGTATACAAGTAGCTCCTGAGTTAAAGTGTGAGTTTTTAAACCTTAAACACTCATCCTTATAATGAAAACCTAAAGCTGTTAACAGTGAAACAATATCCAATAGATGGTAGATTTCGGGCTTGTAGCCTGGAGTCACTCTGAGGATGCCCAACGCAGTCTTGGGCAAAACGTCAGACATTTCATCAACTGGACTACAGCCTACAAGCCCAAAATCTACCATCTATTGGATTAATGCTGGACATGAAAGCTTAAGCATGTATAATAGTGAAGCAATATAAATCTACTAATATAACAAATATTTACAGACTAGGCTTCAGGGAAGTAGTGTGGCATTGTCATGGAACATTTAGGCAACTTAACCTCTTGAGCGATGGCCATTTAAAACGTCCGTGAGCCGAGAACTGCTACCCAATATCCAGCGCAGGGCATTTAAAGTGCGTCGTATATACACAGCTGTATTTTGTGTAAATATTAAGTTATTTTAATGAAACAAAAACTGGTATAAAACTCGTTATTTGCAGTATAAATGTACATCATCAGCAAAGTTGAGTTGTATTTACAAAACGTTGAAATGGCACAATTTTACTTCACTGTGGTGAAAAGTCAACTTTGCTCTGTCGAACGCATCTAATATAAGTTCTCGGAAAGAAAGAGTAAAGAAACACCCATTGTATGTGTGGCTTATGCGTCAGCATACTGTGTAATAAAGCACTACTGTATGCGTAGTCTCTTGAGTCATCAGAATAGAGCAACATTGCAACTTTTGCTTACGCGAGTTTCGTAACTTAGTAGAGTCCGTGTCTTTCTTTGTTGAAATACATACGTATACTTTCCTGCTTGTAGCTGAAGGGAGAAGTGGTATAAAAAGGTGTTTTTGCACCAACTGGATATAACCATATACAATTGTTTGGTGATTTGGAGAGCTCTCTAAACCCACACAGGACAATGACCGACCTTGACTTCCGACTATAAATAGCTCGCAGCCTAATTGAACAATACCACGTTGGGGGTTGAAAATCCAAAACCCTGCACCCCTCAGACTTCAAGGAAAACATTATCCTAAAAGTATACCACCAACAGCAAAGAAGTCCCGCCCATCTCGAAAGTGTTTCGTGTGCCGCAAGAAGGGAATTCGCGAATGTGGAGATGTACCTACCCTTATGTGTTTATCCCTGTTTTGAGGTAAATCACTGCAGAAAGAACATATTAAGGTAAGCCAATAAAGTACATAGACTTTACTAAAATGTTTCATAAAGGGAAAATTAAAATAAGTTGAGTTGGATAAGGGATAAATAAGGGTTAAATGCTTAAACGCACAGGACGTGTATCGCTCATCTGTCATTTTAAATGGATGTGATTTCACGTCCATATCCCTCAAGAGGTTAAACACCGAGCTTCCATGTGGGAAGCATTTGCAAATAATGTGGTTAGGAGGCAGTCTTGGTTGAGAATTCTGTGTATTGAAAGAGTTTATCAGTGCGTTCGTGATAATCTGTATATGAGGCCAACGCAGATTTAAAATAGAGAGAACAAAGAGTAATTAAAAAGAAACCAAAGAATAATTTTGTCACAGTATAACCATTTAGTATACATTGAGAATGCAAGGAAAGCTTTGCAAAACTTGAGTTTATGACTAATTTCAATAACTTACACCATATACAAAACATAAATTAGTAGAATCATCCTTTTTCATTAGGGTTTGAAATATGGGTAAGGACCAAAATAATGCCTAACAGTAATGATTGAAAGGGTACAAATCTATTAATTAAAAAAAAAATTATAGCCTATTACTATTAAGAACAAATAATCTTTTGAAGCTGAAATGAAGATCAAAATCAATTAAAAGCTAAGAGTACACTGTGGATTTATAAACACATATTTATAAACACATATTTACACACACCAATATTCTCTCTTGGCATATATTAATACAGCACCTGAAAGAATTAAATGGTTGCACTTGCAAATATCAGATTATTATGAATAATTTTACCTGAGAATATGTTTGCGTAAGATTTTGACTCTGGTGTGCAGAGATATTTCAGCACTGTTGGTAATTTTGCCATTAGCAGCCATTCGTTCCCCATCTTCAAATGCTGTGCACCTCTTTTCCTCTGCAACAGAGAATTTTAGCGTAATAACAACAGAAACAAAAACATACATGTATATTCTACAAATATTAACACCAAAGTTTCCTGGGGGAGGAGGGGAAAAGAATCTTGTTTGTTATATTTACATTAACACTATTGTAAATTTTTGTCTAGCTTCTACAAATTATTCTTAAAAATACTTATTCTATTATGAAAACACCTAAGTTATTAACAGTGAAGCAATACAATTCTAAAGGTTTTAATAAATCTTAGAGACTATAAGCTTCACTTATCTTAATATCTGCTGAAGGTTCTCTAAGACTTGTTAAAACCTTTAGAACTTATAATTCTATCTACATCATGTTAATTTAGATAAATGTAGAAATACAAGGCACATCTATTAAGAGTATGGTAAACTTAACTGTGGGAGGGCCACTTTACAGAAACACAACACAATTTAAATGAAAATTTTATTGGAACAGATACAGGGAATGTTAAGCAATTTTTAACAACATATTCAAAACTAGAATTCAGACAGAGGGACCAAATTTTATAACCCTGTATTTTAGGAGTCTGCTATTGGAACCATTGTGTGACAACCATCTTCGTCTGTCATTCTGGAGATGCTGACACTGACCGGACAGGAATCTCTTGAGGTTTAAGAAAAGGGAAAATCACTGGAAGCGAGGTCCTGGCTGTAGGGTATATGGGATAGGGGGATAGCAAAAACTGCTTCAGTAGACCTCAAAACAGGTATTTTCAGTGAAACGTCAACATCAAATTTTTGAGTGGAATGCTAACTTGCTCTTAAACTTGATAATCAAGCTAGCTGAAGGTTCTCAGGAACTCCATACTGAAGTCGCTGGTGAGTGTATCTTGGGCAAACAGTGAGCAGATGCTGAACGATAAGAGTAGAATCACACAGAGTACATTTAGGAGGAAGTTCACGCGACAGAATGTAGGAATGAGTGAGCGCAGTGTGGCCAATACATAATCGGGTTATTAGTACCTGGTCTCACCGGGTTAGTGTTCTAATTGTTGTGGACAGGTTAGGTATTGGACAGATATGCAGTTTGCTGTTGGATGTAGTTGTCCAATCTGTCTTCCATCGGTGTAGGATAGTTCTTTTAAGATGCCGTAAATAGTCTTTATGTGGTAGCTTAAGATCTGGTAAGCTTGGAGGATGCTTGGTAGCTTCTTTTGCGGCAGTGTCAGCAAGATCATTTCCTGGTATGTTACAGTGAGATGGTATCCATGCCAAGATCAGTTGTTTACCTGATGAAATAAGCTCACTGTATAATTCACGTATCTCCCTTACCAAGGTGTGGCAAGAAGATCGTTGTTGTATAGCCATTAATGCACTAAGGGAATCTGTGTATATAATGAATGATTTGAAGTCTCCATTCTTTGATATATAATCCATGGCAAAACGTATAGCAAACAGATCACTAGAGAAAATGGTGAGAGTGTCTGGTAGAAGATATTGGTTAAGTTTATTATGATCATTTATCAATCAATACCTTTCAGTAGTTACTATACGAAAATCTGTCATCTTTAGCTATCAGGCTGAAAACCTACACTATATTTGGCACGTTCTTTGCTGGTGATTGATGTTTCCTAGCCACGTGCTACAGTGCACTGAAAACTGAAGCAGGGAGTAGGGAGGGGGTTCATAAGACACTCTGATCTCATAGCAACTTATAAAGGTACCAATTAGAGCACACATTAGGTTCTGCAACCTGCTTGACAGATAACACGTGGAGACGTGAAATCAGCGCTATTGCAAGTCAAGGCCACGATTACAGTCGTAATCACAACATACATTCTACCCATGACTGAATTAGAGACAAGCTGTTTCCTTGAAACTAAAGGCTGCACTGTGCCAACAGTAAAACTGAATACTACATGTTTTCCATTTAGCAGGGCAACTGAATTCCCTTCCAGTTTACCCCATAGTATGCTACTCTGTTGAACTGTAAATTGGTGAGATATTGACATAACATACCTGGTACATCAGTTTACCAATTTCGCCTGCACTGTTTAGTTCATGAAGTGTCAGTATTATGGTGCATTTACGAACACAAAGTTCAGTGATAATTATGATGTGTATGTGTGCGCATAGCAGAAGCCCGAAATAGTGCTGTCTGAAACACTGAGGATTAGAATTTAACATGGGGGGAAAGTATGTCCTCCAAAAATATATCATACTCTTTATTTATTTATTTTTTATTTTTGAAAGTCGAGTTCAAATTTTTCTTCAAAGAGTGGACCTGGAATATACTTTTTGCTACTCCTAGCTTGGACCTTGGCCACTGCGACCGCTGCATTCCTAGCATTGATCATAGTCACTGCATTACTACAAATTTTCCTTAGTAATGGGACATGCACAAGAAAGAGGATATCCTGCATGTTAGTAAAGTAATAAGCACCATTGAGAAGATGATTCTGTGTATGGTGGAACAAAATGAATCGAACAGTATTCATCTCCATCTTGCTACAATCAAACAATATGCAGAGAGAAAAACGTTGTGAATTATGCCACCAAACAAAACTTATTGATTTCTTTAGGACAATGCAAAACTAGGTCAGTATAAAATGGGTACGGTATTATTTTATGTACTGTATAAATCAAGATCGTTTTTCAGGACTGGAATACAACCCTAGCATGATTAGTGTGTAATTGCATTTAAAAGTGCTGTACCTTACTGTATATTACATACTTTACAATGTAGTGCAATTTATTATTGCACAAATGTTCCCCACCACCTCCGTGTGATCGATTTTTGTCACTTCTAAGCTCACATTTTGATACACTGTGGAATCGTTATAATGCAGGACTAAAGCATGTCCCCCAATAACAATGTTATTTTGGGATTCTACAGTATCGGGGTTAAATATTTGTATTTAACTATGTTGACCAAAAATAATGAAAGTCAAAAAGATTAATAAAGCTTTCTGAGAAAATGAAGAAAGGTATTTTTGGAAGAGGCATTACAATAAGAGGACAGGCATGCGAATTATATGTTCCATAAGGAGGTACTTGAAGAAAGAGAATGGGCAGGTCTAATTTCTATTACTAAGTCCTAGCTGGAAGACTGAGCCCCACTTCTCAAGTGGACTGCCCAGTGCTATTACATCTGGACATCTATCTGGACATTTTACATAAGCGGTAAATTGGCAGTGTTAAGTACTACAGTATATGTATGATCAATATACCTGTTGATATAGAGGGTAATCCCAAAAGTAAGGTCTCCAAAGCACTTGGGTCACAGTTTGTATGGCTGTTGGCCACACTTTTTCTCCTTCCCCCCTCCAGTCTGTACAGAAACCACTGTACATTCGCTGGGGCTCGCAGTCTAGGCTTTGCAGCCAGTTGTAATGGAGCTCCCATTAGCCACTACTGCTAGGTGTGAAGTTCATGCAGTTATTCTGTTTTTGACTGAAAAAGGTGTTAAACCAATCAAAATTCATCAGTTGACAGAAGTGTGCAGAGAGTTATGTATGGATGTCAAAAATGTCCACAAGTGGTGTACGGAGTTTGCAGATGGTTGTATTGAAGTTCATGACAAGGACAGAAGCACAAGACCGACAATTCCGAAAGAGACAATCATAAAGTTTACTTCAAGATCGACAGATCCATCTCGATGAGCTCTGCATTGTTGCTCCTGAGATTTCTCGAAGCACCATTCACCAGACTTTGATTGAAGTGCTGAAATTTTGAAATCTGTGACCAAGATGGGTCCCAAGAATGCTGACCAAGACCATGCATTGAAATTTACCACCAATTTTCTTCAATGCCATGCAGATTAAAAGGACAACCTTTTGGATCATCATGGGTGATGAAAGCTGAACTTTTCACTTCACACCTGAGACCAAACAAGAATCACTAAGTGGCAGCATTCCAATTCAACCAAGCTGCAAAAATTCAAAAGTACACAGCCTGCCAGTAAAGTCTTGGCAACTGTGTTTTGGGATTGAAAGGGATATTGTTGGTTGACTTCATGGATCCTGGGGCAACAATAAAAGACAGGTATTATCAAACACTAAAAACTCAAGATGGGCGATTCAGAACCAAAGAAGAGGAATGTTGAGCAAGGGCATAAGCTGTTTCCATGACAATGCTCGCCCTCACACCACCCGTCAAACCATGGATCTTCTACCAGTTTGGATGGGACATCATCATCCATCCACAGTATAGTCCGAACTTAGCACCCAGTGACTACCACTTGTTTCCCAAGTTAAAAGAACACTTGACTGGAAGGCACTTCAGTGATGACAATGAGGTGAAAGATATGATACAATGCTTCTTCAATAGCATGACAGCAAGTTGGTATGATATGGATATACAAAAACTGCCATAGCATTTACAGAAATGCTTCGATGAAAATGGCAATCATGTGGAAAAATAGAACAATTTCAAGCTTCAAAATTATGTACAATTTTTTCAAATAAACATTCCTTTATACTTTTAAAAAAATTAGGAGACCTTACTCTTGGGATCATCCTCATACTTAGCAGGCTAAATCATAAAGTAAATTTTAATCATTTACTAACCAACTGTTAAAACAGGCGGCAATGCATCATGCATGAACTGTTTTCCCATCTGATCCACTGCTGCATCAACAGGTGCATAGTTCATAATTTTTCCCACTAAAGATTTCACCTTGTCAAAAAATTTTGTTCGTGCTGGTGTTATTTCTTCAGCATTCACAACTCCCATATAGTTCAAGTATCCAACAGGCAAACCTTCCCTGAAATCTGTGTCTTCCTCCATTGCTATTTTCAGTGCTGTGGGAAGCATCTAGAAATAGAAAACAAACCATGAACAGCATTTGATAAAAAAAAATCAAATAAATGCTGAATAACTTTGGTTTTCAGCACAGTTTACACAAATCATCAAATTTAAAATGCAAAAACCTGTACTACTTTGAACATAAGTCTTGCACAAGAGTTTACTTACTGTTAGTTCCATATGCACATTATTATTGACAACAACTTAGAAATTATTCTGTTAAAGGAAAAAATGGCTGCAAGAAATTTTCAACTTTGGAAAATTCTATGCATACTCCAGCAGTTTGATTAATTTACACGGAAAATCGTAAACTATCTTATTGATCTCTTCTTTTTTCAATTTAAATGTAAAACATAGTCCCAACAAAACCCACATATGCCAGCTGCTGTTTATTTTACACCCTTTCCTTTAGCTAAAACTTGACAGTTCACATCAAAGATTTGAACCCAGTTATGAGACACTGAAAAACTCGTCAGCAATGTCCAGTGCTTTAGCCATCTCTACAAATAAAGCTCATGGCACACTTACAAATATATTTAACTTCTATAGTAAGCTACATGGACCAATTGGTGGTTCTGTCATGTGTTTATAAGGCAAAACACTGAACTTGCAATTAAAATTATTTCATGTTATAAAGCAGCAAAAGGGAAACATTATCCAGATGCACAACTCATTACTTTTGATACAATTACACCTACAAAAACATTTCCAACATGGCATGGAACATCTGCCTGGAAACATCTTGGTTCTTTTTTGCAGTATAAGTTTATACACACAAATAACGTAATAAATACATGTGTACAAAGTTTGGTACACATTCTTTCATAAATATGGTTTTTCTTGGTTCCCCTTAAGGCAACATATCAACGAAATTTGGGGCCACGCTGTAGACAAGTGGTTAGACCATTTGCTTCTCACCAAAGTGGCCCGGGTTCGATCCCAGGCAACCGCATGTGGGATTTGTGGTGGATGAAACGGCGCTGGGGTGGGTTTCCTCTGGGTTCTCTGGTTTCCCCCGCCATCTCATTCCACCAGTGCTACATCTTCATTCCATGTATCATCAGTGTCACCGCCTGTGGTACCATATGTAGTAAAAGCAGGCATTAAACACTACAAAAAAAAATCCAAACAAACAAGCAAAAAAGAATTAAATTTGGCAAAAATTGTCGAAAATGTTTATTTTTATCTTTTGCATTTTTTATTATGCTTACACTTTGTACTTTTAACAGCATACTTTTGTTTTCTCAATATTGACCATTTTTAAAGCTCCAGGATAGCATTTAAATGACCCAGTGTGGGTGGGCGTTCCTCGCTAAACTTCGTTGCTACTGCTTTCAAATGCAATTTTCATTTTCACTGGTTTTGATTTTATTCTCTTGCAGGGAATTTTGCTTCAGAGAGTTTGTGAATTGCCTGTGCTTAAATGAACTTGATATATTCAGTTGAAATGCCGCAAATCTGACATGTTTTGCTTGTAAACAGAGAGGTGCAGTCAGTGTTCTGTAATTCTGTAATCTTGCCAGGTTACTTCAGTATTCCAGTTATATATTAGGTATTGTCTAGTTATTAAAATAGGTTTTAAGTTAATCGTTAGCTAAGCAGATATTTTATAAGTTGTTTTCTAGTGCCTTGCATCTGGCAATGAAGCCATTAGCATATATTTTATAATTTGGTGCACAAATTAGCGGAAGTGCATATTGTAGAGGTTCGCTAAGAGCAATATATTTCTAAATTTTGTGAACAGTGGAAAAATGAAAGGAAAGTTTTCATATTAAGAAATGACCAAGCAAACTTAATATTCTAAAGCTATCCTGAGGTCGAAAAGAAAGCAGCAGAGAGTCCATATATGATGCTGGGGAATATTAAGCTGATTGGATTTAGGTAAAGTACAAAAATATATTGTTAAACTTTAAAGTCCAGTATCCTCAATTCCTTTTCTTTCCCGGAATTTTGCACTGTTCAAAATGCTTCTTGGACTCTAGTTTATAACTTAATAGCTTGAAATTTTCAGGAGAGCTTCAGAGATTAAGGTATTAAAATTTGTCATGCACTAGTTAAAAATTATTAAATAATTGAGTTGAAATTAAATATTTTTCATAACTCATACTGAAAAAAATTGAAAATATTAGTAAATTGTATACAAAACTTTTTTCTCTTAAACTAATTATATCTGAGCAATGGTTGTACGAGAATTTCTTTATATCGGTATACTGAATTCAAATTAAACATTTAGGAGAGACACAATAAACTGTAGGGTCCAAGGATCATTTCTTATTAGCATATTAAAAAGAGATTTATTATTAATAAATGCACTAATGATTTAAAAAAGGTTTGACATAGGACAATGAGCTTTTGTGTATACTATACATCTTATGTTCTGAGTGTGTGGAAGAAAATTCAAAGCAGAAAACTGCAGATTTTTTAATTTTCATAGATACATTACCTTAAGCTTTCCATTACAGCTCTGATTAAATTGTAGGTAGGAGTATGTTTTTGTGCAGAATGGCACCAATGACATCAGATTAAAAACAACCCATGTCAGAATAGTCAAATTACAAATATATGTTCTTGCTTGAATCTGATAGGAAGTAGTTACAAATGAGGGTGTGATTATGTAATAGGCTGTAATTCTTAGGTTCACCCCCAGTTTCTTACCTTTACTTTCTCTGCAGGGCCCTTCAGAGAATTTTTAAACTGTAATGTTTACAATAGAGAGAAAACAATTCCAGCCACATCTAGCACGGTCCTTGCTAGTCAAAAGTGAACCATTGCCTTGCTCCCCTATCTGCTGCAGTTGGAACATTGAAAGGTGCCAGCTAGTTCAGAACACACAACGAAGTTGCACAGAGAGACTTTTTGAGCAATGATTCTCTATAATTTCGAAGCCAATGGCTTGAAAGACACGTGCTGCAGGGAATTCTACACATTCTCATGCTACCATTTTCAATTAGTTGTCAGACTTTAGATGAAGAAAGAAGTCAGCCATTCACAACAGTAACCAAAGATAATAGCAATGCTGTGAAAAAAATGGCAAGAGAAGACCCCTGTGTCACACACCTGGACATCGAGACACTCTTGAAGATTGCATCAGATAGTATTGCATAGTTTCATGTCAACAAAGTTTCATCTTGCTGGGTACTCCACCACCTCACATAAGCGCAAATGGAGACCCGAGTGGAGAGTGGAATGGTACCAAGAAATGCTCCAGAGCTGCGATAATGGTAGCTCTTGCCTGTTCTGTACAGATGACGAGACAAGGGTTTAGCAGTCAAATCCAGAAACAAAATGCCAGTCTTCAGCATGAATCTTCCCTGATGGTAATCAATCTGTCAAGGTCAAAGGGCAAAAAATTTTAGCAAAAAGAATGGTGACATTTTGGCACTCAATACCTCTGAACAATCAGAGAACGGCCACTCTAACGGCAGTTTGAAAAACTGTTGGAAGGCATCCAAGAACTGCATTAAGGCATCTTGCTGAATCATGATTATGCATCAGTCTACACTGCATATATGACATTGGGTTTTCTCCAAGCAATCCCTGTTCGACGTCTGATACATCCTCCCTACAGACTGCACCTGGTACCCTTTGAGTTCTTTCTGTTCACTGCAGTGAAGAACCAACTTTGGGGGAAAAGGTTTTCATCACCTGAAGATGCTGTTGAGCATACAAAGTGGAGCTCAGAGCTTTAGGTGAAAATAACTAGTGCCAATGTTGTGACTTTGGTTAAGAAGCATGCAAGGATATATTGAGAGGACGCGATAAGCTCTGAGTTAGAAGTTTTGGATTTTAAGCGACCCTTGTAGCTATAGTAAATAAAATACTACATTCCACCAAAAATGTGATATTGGGATTTCACTAGAAATACAGGTTTTGAGGTATCTGAATTTAAAAAAAAAGCTCTTTTAGAAAAACACTAAAGCTCTACATATGCATGTGCGTAAGAGAGAGAGAGAAAGAGGGAGAGAGCAAACAGCATAACTCAAAAACAGAAAATAACTTAAATATCAAAATTGATTTTAAGAGGTAGAACTGGAACTTAAAAATTCAATGCCACAACTGGGATTTGAACCACAGACCTTCCGCTGTGGTTCAAATCCCAGTTGTGGCATTGAATTTTTAAGTTCCAGTTCTACCTCTTAAACTTTGCCCACACACGGCTTGTGTTTAAAAACACCAACAGTAAGTTTGTTGGCATAAATAAATAATAATCAAAATTGATGTTTAGTTCAGCAACTTTAAAGCAAGCTAATGCTGGATTTCTGACAATGAAGTCATTAATTCTCTTGCTTTCCAATATATATTTTTCATTTTTGCAAAACGATTAAACTTACAAAAAGAAAACTTAGTATTTTATATTTCTTACACCTGCATCTATTATTCGGGTTATTCTGGCTGGAGCAGTACCTTGAACCTTGTATATACAGTGGTTCAATAACTCAAATATTTTGTTTTCAACTGTATGTATATTTATATAGCGTTCCACTCTTAGAAGACAGTATGGAGTTAAATGGGACATCTCTGTCTCTATCTAGCGCATACAAGTTGCCATTAGCCGCGTCCTTTTCTACCCTCGCGCTGTTGCCAGACTACTAATAGCATGGTATAAATATTAATTTGTTATAAATTTCAGGTTTGAACACATTATCCTATGCAGAATTTTTTTCTCTATCAGGTTATATCCTTTTCAGAGTCATTATACATTTCTATAGGCCCAAATTTCTTCAGAAAACGTTTTTTTCAATTGAAGTCCGAAATTTGCTGTTTCTACACTCATCACGCGCTAACTAACAAACTAACTGCTAGAATGCATCTATATTTTTTACTTAGGTAGAGTAGACCATAGTGCTACTACCTGCCTACTTTGAATTCTCTATGTTTACCCAGTTAAGTGTTATAATTTTTTAAATTAAATGTTTTCGGAAAATTTTATATATGTGCACTGCAAAAGTTACGCAGTGTGAAACTTTTTTGTTATTGAGTTTACATCAGGGAACCAGCGAGAGCAAATGTTGAGGAAGGTTGGAGAAAGTTTTTAAAATAAACCAAAAGGCAGTAACCTCTTTCTTTTATCCAGTAAGGCAAACAAAAGGTATTCATCTATTCAGCGCCAAGCCTGACACAGAAGATAGTATAAGGAGCAGCACTAACATTAGTTCGAAAGAAGCCGTGTGTGTAACTGTGAGCTGTTATTGCGTTATTTGTTTAATATTTTTGTAAATATTTGTAGTTATGGAGGGGGAAGCTAGGAAGAGACGATATGTTGGTAAATTAAGAAGTAAGGAACGCCAAATAATTATGAATGTGTTAGATTATTTTTGAAGTAAAATGCGTGTAAGGCAGTAAAAGAAACAGCTAAGGCTATTGAGTGTTCAGAAGCAGTAGTGTATAGGATTAAAAAGGAAGTAATGAAAGGACTTCTAAGAACGCCATCGAAAAAGAAAGCAAAAAGGGTGGGACTACACAAAACGCTAGGTTAACGCAATATGATTGAATAGTGCAAGGTGGATTGCGGCGAATTGTTCATTCTTTACAGTTTGCAAATATTCCACCCATGCTGAATATAATTTGTCACGGGTCAACAGTGATGAGACCCTATCAAATTTCTCAAGGGCCACTCTTAGTCGGTTCTTACATGATTTGGGGTCCGAATATGAAAGAAGGGGTAAGAAGTGCATATTAATAGAAAGAGACGATACCATCAGATGGCGACATAAATATCTAAAATACGTAAAAAGGTTTAGGGACCAGGGGAAATCAATTGTTTATGCAGACGAGTCATTTGTAAATTTAGGTCATACAGTAACAAAGGCATGGAGGGATACCAAAGTTAAAAGTGCCCATCTCGTCAAGCAGCAATTGAAGGACTAAGTACAGGACTCTGGTCACCTCGAGGTCGCACGCGGAGAAAGATTTGCAACTAGTACATGTTGCAACACTGCGCTCCATTTAACGTGTACTGTCTTCTAAGGGTGAAATGCGCTTTAGATAATCACCTTTTCCAGTAAGTCTCCCCACGTTGTACGTTGATAAGTGGACAGCGTGACATGCAAGGAGTGTTCCCCTGGCATTGTATCTGCCTGATGTATAAAGCCTCTGGGAAAGTAGAGCAAGTCTCCTGCTTCCAACATAATATCCATATATGGTTCTCCTATTTCTTCCTGGGTGAAGTTTGGACTAGAGAATCTCGGCAAGATCTCTTTATCTGAACGTGGAGCATATAATCGCCAATGTTTCTTGCCCTCTATTTGCAAGATAAATGCTTCAATGTCATCGTAATGTGGAGCAAAGCCTTGGCTTTTAGGAGGTGTGAGATAAGCATTTGCTCCAACAAAACATCCAAAGTACTCCTGAAGAGAAGAGTTCAGCAGTGTGAGTTTGGGAATGAAAGCTTGTGGATTTAGGAGCCTTATACTGCATCCATTTTTGTAATAGTCCCACACAAGCCGAGGCATAGCTCGGCCAACAGGATTGTGTGTTTCTCGCTTTCCTTCACTATATGATGTCACATCCAAATGCTTTGTAAATTGGATGTTATTGGTGCGCAACATGTTGTCAATGGCCTGTGTAGAAAGAATGGGTTTGAAGTATTCTGGAAGGTAACGTCTTATATGCAGCGGCCTCTTCTCCCAAGTGTGACTGAAATAAGCAGATAAACAAGTTTGCATTACTATACTTTGTTACATACAAAAATTCCTTTACTTATGTATTATTTCCCCTTTTTAAAAGACTAATTAGAGACATTTCTGAATGCAAGAAACTTTTAGTCCAAAGGTTCACCAATACGCAAGCAGACTGAAAGACAGATGTAGTCTAGCCCTATTGCTTCTCGTGTTGCAGCCAACATCTACAACACTTCTAGCAATGGTAGCCAACTTCTGCAAAAAGAATCACCAGATACGTAAACTAGAATTGTGTGGTGGGTAACATTAGCAGTAATTTTTGGTTCCTTGTGTAAAAATGAGCACAGTTTGAGGAGTTATTATCAGTGCCAAACAAGAAAGGGATTGACAGTTCACAGTGAAACAGCGGTGATGTTGCCGCTTATGGTGACTACGTGGAGAGTGCGTTAGCATTATTTGTAAGAAGATGGTTGGATTGCATTTGGAATGTACAGCAGGTATAATTTATATTTGTATTCAAAGACAATAGTAAAACAGTGAATCTACATGCAAAGAATAGAACATGGAAGTATTCTAAGGATTTATGTTAACAAAAGAAGACTACCTGTGAAATACTGTAATGGGCAAATGCCGCTGATATTCGACTCGTATCATTACTACTGTGGCTGAAATTACCCACGGAAATGACACTGTTCTATCCTTTCTTCTAAAACTCCATTTTCCCATGTTACACTTTGTATCAGTAACCACTTTTTCACAGTTTTCAGCTTTTGATTGATGTAGCTTTATTACAGATGACAAAGTGGAATCTTTGTTTTGCACAACGTAACCCTTTACTTCTAGTCTAACAGATAGCTTTAAAATTGAGAATGGGCTTAAACAAGGAGATGGATTAGCACCAGTATTATTTAATCTGACACTGGAATATATAATAAGACAGCTAAATGTAGACACTAATTCCACAATATATTATAGACTAATACAATTAGTAGCATATGCAGACGACATTAACATTATAGGAAGAAAGAAGAACACCGTGATAGATTTGTATAACGAGTTGAACAGCAAGGCTAGATTAATAGGTCTTACAGTCAACACGAAAAAACTAAAATAATTATACAAAATAGACATAATAAGAGAAATAATGCTCTTTGGATAACGATAACGATAAGATAGAGGTAGTGGACAGTTTTAAATATCTAGGTACAATGATAGATCAAAATAATGATGAAAGTAAAGAAATTAAAGCTCGAATAATGGCTGCAAACAAGACATATTATTCGCTTCAGAATTTGTTTAAAAACAAAAATATAGGCAGAAAAACTAAGATCAGGATATACAAAACATTAATCAAGAAGGTGCTGATATATGGTTGTGAATGTTGGACATTAAACTCCAGTTCTGAGAAAATGTTAGGCATATTTGAAAGGAAAATCCTGAGAAGGATCTATGGTCCAATACAAGAGGATGGAAGATGGCGAATAAGGTGGAATAAAGAAATATACTAACTATATAAAGAGGTGGACATTGTGAAAGATACAAAACTAAGGAGACTGAGATGGGCCGGACATGTGGCAAGGATGACAGATAAACATATCCCCAAGAAAATTTTGGACGGAAAATTTTATAAGACCAGACCAAAAGGAGCACCAAGGGGAAGATGGGAAGACGGTGTAAGAATGGATGCAATGCAACTACTCGATGTTAGGATATGGAGAAGGAAGGCTATGGATAGGGATGAATGGAAGCAAAAGCTAAGGGAGGCTGAAGCCCACAGTGGGCTGTAATGCTTAGAAGAAGAAGAACCCTTTACTTCAACCCAAATTAATTAAATCAGGTTACACTAGGAAAGAGGCTAACCAAACAATTTTGTAACCGTGTTCTTCAGCAATACCATCGACTGCATAATCCTTTAATTGGGATATGTACCTTACCAAACACAATTTTATTCTCTTCCTGAGTATGTAAAGCTTTTTGTTTGGTTACGCTGTCTTTGTCAATATTTTTGGGCATAAATAAATACTCATTAAAAGAGTGAGAAATTGCAAATGTTCGCAACATACGTACAGATACACAGATTCAGGCACACATAAATACAAGGCAAATAACCACATAAATAGAATGGTGCAAACAAACTTGTCAGCACACAGGCAATCTCTGATACAAACAGGAGCTGGAGGAAGGCACTGTACATATTGCAGGGAAAACAAGAAGATAAGATGCACAGTTTATGTCACTGCTGGATTGCAGATCAAGCACTTGCTAATCACATGTTAAATATCGACAACACTGGTTTAGCGTTACTATGGAAACATACAAGCAGTCATATGGCATGGCAATAATGGAATATTCAGATATTTTATGTATACCAAACTCCAATTTTTCTCACAAATACTTACGTTAGGGAATGTTGGGTACCTTGATAAATAACATCAGTACATTATTATTGTTTTAAGATTATGATATTGCCTTCTGAAACTCTTAGAAACATGCAAATAAACTTTTTTCAAACCTTGTTAGATAGCAGATGCTTTACAAAGAAGGCACATAAGGCACTTCAGGGCAAGAAACGACACATAACATGAGAAATTGAAGTGAACCAATCAGGAGGGAGCAACACCTTTAATGAAGCTTGCCCCCTCCCTCCTGCCACCCACCATTCGGGCCAACTAGCGGAGGCATCTCTGGGTTTAAACACAGCAGCTCAGACACTCAACACTTCAGACGCTGACCAACTTTTCCAAGGAGACAACTGCATCACTGAAGATGTCCACTGCAGTTGTGGATGAACCATCTGGAAACTAACTCTAGCAGCCCATGGCATTACAGCCCAGAAATGACTTTTAGGAGTTGCTATGGTTACCAATCTATATACTCATGAAACCCCAGACAGACTTTTGACTTACCCTGTATATTAAGGAACTGTTAAGGAGTACTATATTCAGTTGCGTTCCTCTGGAAATACACAAAGGACTATCACCCATGTATTAATTTATTTTACTAACATTTCACTTAAGTTTACTTCCAGCTAACATGCTGGATAGTTCACCACTAATTAAAATTATTTTTGTATGAATAGATTTGATCTAAACAAATAAAGCCCTATTTCCAATTAACCGAACACAACAAATGGCCAAGGGAAGGTTCTGAAATTAATTTAACATATTGCAGACTACCAAAGTATTTGTTTTACTTACTCATTACTTTTGGAAAGGTAGAACAAATTTAAAAATTTGTTGCCATAGCTGAGATTTGAACCAAGGATCTTCCGGTTCCCATCCGGTGCTCTAACCACTGAGCTATAATGGCAACACGCTAGCACAACATTCAATTCTCAAACTGACTTGCACTTTCCCCCTGGTAATCACAAGGAGATCTCATATGAATTTGAAAGCACAGCTAATTTCCACTAATTATTTTTCTTATAAGTGACTTGGACTGTTACTTACTCAAAGAAATCCTCAGGTGTTACAGGATTCAATAGATAAGCTAGTAGTTTCCTGCCCTCTTTAATGCTGTCTCCATTAGCCTCATCTTCATCGTCAACCTCTTGCTGTTTCCTTGTGTTCACGCCCACCACTTTAATGTCATCATCATCATCGTCGTCATCACCACTAAGCGAAACCACCTCTTGCTCATCCATAACTTGTGGTGCCGTGTCTTTATTTGCTTTTTTACCTTTTTTCCCACTGTCACCACCAGATGGAACCTTATTTGGGCTAGATTTCCTGCCATTCTCTATTTGTGCATTAGTATTCTTTCTGCTGTTAGATGTAGAAGCTAAAACCTCTTTATCAGCATTAGAAGTTTCATTGTCTATGTCTACAACTTCAAAATTATTTCCCAAAGACTCTCTTCTTGAACTAGATTTCCTTTTCTTTTTTCCTTTTTCAGTTATTGTGGACGTACTAGGTATTTCATCAATCTCTACTGTCCCTTCTTCTACTGCATTTGCACTGTTTCGCTTACGAGAGTTCCTCATTTTTCTAAGCCGTCCAATATTTTGCTTTTGCTTTCTGTTTCTTTTCTTCTTTTTTAATTTTTCATACACCGCAAATGCAGATATTGGTTCTCTCTCAAAATGTTTTAACGGCTGCATCTGTTAAAAAAGAAAGAAAGAAGTTAAAAAGCTATAAAATAAAATTACAGATAATAAAACATTCTAATAACATTTAAGTATAATTTTTGTTTGTTTCTAAACCTTTTTTAAATACTGTTACTATCTCTGCCTCAGTCTGTAAACCTGTGGTGATTATCAATGCAGAGTGAACAATTGTTTGTACTGGGAGAGCAAAACAACTTCTGAAGGGTTGCACGGCTTTTGTTATGGCTGTTTGTTTTGTGTAGTGTTTAATGCCCATTTTTAATACATACGGCACTGCAGATGGTGACACTGGTGATACATGGAATGAAGATGGAGCACTGGTGGAATGAGATGGCGGGGGAAACCAGAGAACCCAGAGGAAACCTGCCCTAGCGCCGCTTCATCCATCACAAATCCCACATGCAGTCGCTTGGGATTGAACCCGGGTAGCTTTGGTGAGAAGCAAATGTTCTAACAACTCGGCTATGGCGCGACCGTTCTATGGTTTTATCTGCACCTTTCTATGATAGCAGCAGATGACGAGCACAGAGAAAGCGGACATACAAAACATGGTGCAGTCCATTCAGAACTTTTTGCTCTCCTGCTACATTCAAATGCATGTGCTTGCAGGTTATGAGTGAGTAAACCTGACAGTACTAATGTATCATACTGGAAAACCTGCTCTGGAGTAGTGTGGCAGCATTTTCTAATTAATAAACACAGTAACTTACCATACATATAAACCACTGAAGTATTGGAAACAGTCTACCTTCATTATTTTAATGTTTCCAATATGTGTAAAGTTATGACAGGCGGAGGCATTTCAGTGCCGGTCTCTTCAAGCTTAGTGCACACAGGTGTACCCCATGAAATATTGAGCACTGACAACATAAACAAAGCTCTTTTATTCACAGTCAATTAAATGACAAGGTCATGTACAGTCTGTCTGTAGATGAACAGTTAATTTGAAATTATATGCAGGATTGCAGGTTGGTCACTAAATTGCACATTGAGACATGTAAAAGGGACAATACAATAAAAACTTTAATTATAGCAGGTATTTCAAAAGAAGTGTCTAATGCTGCAACAGGAGCTGAGATTAGTCAAAACTAGAATAAATGTTCCTATAAACACATGTCCAGAAACAAATACCTGTTGAGATTTGAGCCATTTTACTTATATTGAGTGTGAGTTGTATTTGGTGGTGCAGAAGACACTGATTTTCAGTCAGGTTGTACTTAAATTACAGTGAGATATCCAACTGTAAGATTAATGGTTTCATGCTGTATGGACAATGTAAACAGTGAAATGGAATCACATGATTCCTTGAGGGAAGTGGTAGACATGGTTGTTTGCTATGGGTTAGCCAATAGTAGTCAACAATAGGCCCATATCATGCACGCTAAGACATCCTGCAAATTCCATTAGAAAATCTTTTCATGAGGCTATTCCAGTGACTTGCAAAAGTGGGATCATTTGAAGCTAGGACAATGGATTGTGGTAGTTTACACACTGGAAAAGGAGGAACGGGTGTTACAACAGGTAGAACGTGATCCTCAAACAAGAGTGTGCAGAACTGCAGCTGCTGAAGGCATCAACCATGCCCTTGTGTGATTTGTTCTGCATGAACATTTACTATAATATCCTTACCATTTATTACAGTTTCACGGGCGATCAGTCGTGTGAGGATTAAAAACATTGAGCTTTCGGCCATTGTAAAATCCACGGCCTTCGTCAGAATGAAAATGACCGTTAGCTTTCCGCTCCCCATATATATACAATGTTAGGTGGGAGGGGGTTGCGTTGCCCTGGCCAATGAGCGGATGACGATTTGTGATTGGGCCTGCTGTTTCAGGCTATGTTTGTCACCGGCCACAGTGTTTTCTTGAGGGTCAGTACTTGGTCCATAATCACTATAGTTGCTGTTGTGAATGTGTTTCATGGCTATTGTCCAGGCAGGGCTTAGCTGAAGTCCGCGGTCCCTGTTGCAATTGTTTGGATGTAGTTTGATTTGGATGGCTTCCTTAATGACCCTGTCCCAGTATTTATCCGTATGATCCAGTAATCCGTATGATTCAGCTAAGCCCTGCCTGGACAATAGCCATAAAACACATCCACAACAGCAATTATAGTGATTCTGGACCAAGTACTGACCCTCAAGAAAACACTGTGGCCGGTGACAAACATAGCCCGAAACAGCAGGCCCAATCACAAATCGACCCGCTCATTGGCCAGGGCAATGCAACCCCCTCCCACCTAACATTGTATATATATGGGGAGCAGAAAGCTAACGGTCATTTTCATTCTGACGAAGGCCATGGAGTTTACAATGGCCGAAAACTCAATGTTTTTAAACCTCACATGGCTGATCGCCCGTGAAACTGTAATAAATAACGTGCGCCGTGAAAGCTTTAAATCTTACATATCCTTACCATGTTCAACATATGCAAGCTCTTAGGTCATCATGCCAGAACAAAATTTTGACAATGGCTTCTATGCCAGAGGACTGAAGATTCACAATTTACAGCCTGCGTTTTATTTATGGATGAGGCAGGATTTGACTAAAATGGCATATTAAATTACCACAACACACGTGTGAACAGATACAAATCTTCCTCATGGAGTCAAGGCATCAGGATAGGGTTGCCAGGTTTTGTTTACGAAAAAATGGAAGCTTTTTTACTGGCACAACTAAACGCCAAAATAGAATTTTTGACTCATTTTGGTCATGGGTGCTTTTATTGTTGGTATTTATTTTCAGATTTTGCTTTAACAATTTTGTGTCACATTTTGCAATTTCAAAAATAAACTGCAAGTATGAATATGGAAACTTTACAACCACCTGTAATTCAATAAAATGCATCTATTTCTCACAACAGTAAAAATACATTCATGTCACAAATTAAACGACTGAAATGAAAATCAAAATATAAAATTAACCCGGTTATTCCTAAATGTTTAATAACTTTGGTATATACTGCAACACTTCTATTCTAAGCAAATACTTATTATTTACCTTAACCTTGCGTATATTAGAAATGTAGATTGGCTCTTCAGTTAAGGGTTTGCTTGGTTCTACGGTCTATGCTATAAATAAACATCTCCATCTTCCAGCTATATCAAACAAATGCAAGGGCAAGAACATAACAATGAACAATGATGGCACAATGCATTCCAGCAGTACAGAATAGCCAACAGTATTTTATAACTGTTACCAACGTTCTGAAATAAGCATATGGTTACACAGAAGTGCAAAATATCAGAACATTGCTAATTGCATTTTGCAGTCAAAGATTGATTTCTCTCTCTGAAAAGTAGGAAAAGGGAAGAAACCGTCTAACAGGAGCAAAAAAAATGTAAAATGTAAGATTAACCCAAAAAACGTACAACTTGCGGGAAAAACGTAAGACCTGGCAACCCCACATCTGGATCACTTTAGTCTGAATGTGTGAGCAGGAATTGTGGTCAACAGACTCCTAGGGCTACACATTTTACTGAACAGATTAACAGGTGCTGTGTATCACTGATTCCTGTGTGATAAGTTACCCATGCTTTTGGAGGACATTGTGCTTATAGAAATACAATGCAGTGGTTTATACATGATGGGGCAACACCCCATTTTCTATGTATAATGTAGCAATACTTAAACCAAACATTTAACGTACAATGGATTGATCGAGGAGGTTCAGTAGCATAGTCTCCCTGTTTGCCAGACCTCAGTCCTTTGGATTTCTGGCTATGGAGACATTTAAAGACATTAGTGTATACCAAACCCATTAACAATGTGGATATGTTAAAACGGCATGTGACCAATGCTTGTGCCCAAATCCGAGAGCCAGGTGTGTTCCAAAGAGTTTGAGATTCTTTGAGAAGAGTTGAAGCATGTGTAAGAATGCATGGTAAACCAAATGGAGCATCTCCTGTAGTAGTACCAACATAACATGCAGATGTTGCCAGAGAACAGAATGGCAGAAATCATCAGAATTTCTATTTGGTGTCTACAGATATTTACCCAACAATTATTCTATTAAACGTTTGTGACAGTAAAGTGTTCGCTAGAATTTGCTTGTTGGATGAAGTCCACTGTATGGTGTAAATACTCAATACAAGCAAAATGGCTCAAACCTCAGCATATATTTTTTTCCGGACATATGTTTATAGGAACATTATAGTTTTGAGCAATCTCAACTCCTGTTACAATATCAGACAACTTGTTTAAAGAACCTGTATGTGACAGATTAAATTGTTTATACCATTCATAAATTTATGCATTGAAATTCAGTGGCGTGCACTTAACCCTAGCTACCCCAGCACTGCTAGGATAACTGATTTATTCACAAGTTCGAAATTAAAATAATAATTTTGTCATATGTCAATCAAATGTGCACATTGCACATGAACGTTATAGTACTTAAGATTCAAACTCCTGTCCCGCCACTAGGCAGCTGTGGATTTTGGCGACTGGGCTTGGACCTGTGCTCTCCTCAATACCAGCTCACTTACTAGTGCTGTATTGACGCATCCGTATCGGAGCCCTATAGCTAGCTGGTCCTGTCTGTCAGCTGACAGCAAAGGCGAGTGTGTGCATTTGATTGGCTAGTTCAGTTTCAATCCAGCTAGCTTGGCTTCGACGTCATAGAGCAGTCTCTTTCGATAGCCACGGCAGAGCATAGTCGATTGGCTACAAGGAAACTTCAACATATCGATATGGAAAACATGAAAGAGAGCCAGCGATACACGCAAGCATAGCGAACTTGCAATAATGGTATCTTTTTACAGGACATAGTATAATAATGCCAAATGATATGAAAAGGTCATATATTTAAAACTTTTAACTGAAATTAAATAATGTTCTTAAGCAACGGCTTAAATTTTTTTTTTCGTTTACGAAAGTGACCCCATTAAAAATGAAAATAAACAGGGAAAAATATATGTTGGTCATGGTTGCCAACACGTACGATAATTATGGGGGCATATGATAATTTTAATGTTTGTACACATGGTTGCCAAGCCGTATAATAATTATGGGGGTGTACGATAATTTTAATGTATGATAGTTCAATACCGGCGCAATATCATTTTCACTGGTTTGTCACACCAGCGAAATGAAACTAATTACAAATAGTGACACCAATTTTGCCCTCATGGCCTGTCTCCACCCCTCTAAGGCAACCATTTCATATCCTACTAGTCCTTCTACCCTTTATCCTCTTGTTGCCAATGTGGCCAGATCTGGTAATCTCAATGAAGAAGGCACTGTTCAGAAAATTGATGATCAGTGGAGAAAACTCGGAATAAGTGATATTCTGTGTGAAATAAAGAACATGCCTGAATCTGACAGTTTCTGGACTGCTGTTAAACACGTGTCATCTTGGTGGAAATACTGATTTCAAAGAACTGGCAGACTTTGCATTATCAGTAACTTCGTTGCCCCATGGAAGCGCTTCTTGTAAGAGCTGTTTCTAAGCTGGGTTTAATAAAAACCAAAGTTAGAAACAGATTGGCACTAAATACGGTAAATGAACTTATTCTGTCGTCTCAGCTTATGAAAGAATGTGGTGGGACCGAAAACCTGCAAGTCACCAAGAAGATGTTAAGGTTTATCTCAACAACAAGTTTGTACAATGGTGCAATGATTGAGGAAGATGAACTTTCAAATGAATAGTGCGAGAAACATAAGTGATAATCAATTTTGTAAGTGGAGACCATAAACATCAATACTGTTACATTTTCATTAGTGTTATACTGATATTTTTATTGTTGTAGCATTTGGTTTACGATGTACGATAATTTTGAATCCAAATCTATAATTTTGAGTGGCTGGTACGATAATTTGACTTTTAAATGTTGGCAACCCTGATGTTGGTCATCATGCACATCAGATCAGACTTGTATAATGTGCTAAGGGTATGGTAGACCGTAGATATCAGAAAACTACATAAGATAAATACCTCTACTTTTTATAACCTTATCATTTTGGTATAAGGATTATTTATTTTAAACTATAGGATAATTTTTCAGTACCGCAGCCTATATCACTGGGGTAACTGTTGTGACCACCGCACGCCACTGTTGAAATTATTATTTTGGAACCTGTTGCAGTGTATGACCATACTCATTTTCAGTGCCTTAAAAAAATAAAAGTTGTACATCTTTCATGTAATGTTTTGTCCATCTGCAGAGCACTGAATCTAACTCCTTCACAATTGCTTACATGAATTTACAACTAGAATGCTGCACTTCAGACATACATAAAAGATTTCAATTACAAATTAGTCCCAGGTTAGGTTCCCTATTCGCAACTACTGCACTGCAGTATGCATCCTGGAGCAGTTGTGCGTAACACAGCCAGTGCCTGACCTTATCCTAATGTATGTGTGATCACAACCTGCAGTGCCCTTAGGTGCCAGAAAATTATTAAAATGCCTCGGCCTGATTATGACATTGCACAAAAACCTTGTTCACCTGACCCACATTAATCCAGATTGATTTTTGCTTACTTTATCACCACAAAAGTATGTACATCCTTTGATAAATACATATGAATCTATATGGTTTTAATGTTGGCACCACAGGCGACAGAGATTGCGATCAATCATATTATCCAAACTACACAGAACAACGAAACTAACGTGTGCAAGACTATGTTACATTTCTTTTCACAACAGTCCTGATAGGGATCACAGACTTAACATTTAGATGGCTTTCGATTTCTTTTAACTTCTCCACTATGTATAGTGTAAGTAGGGAAAGTATTGTAACAAAATTTCAACTCCAGTTCCCTTCTATTTCTCTTTATTTCCTTTACACAGGTAAAAACTGACCTCAATAAAAGCTAGTATGACCAACACAATCTTTACTATTGCCACTGTATTACAATCATTTTTACAAAACACAAAACGCTTAACATAGTGTCTTGTTTAGTCAACGCGTGGATAGTTTGCTGCTTCTTCGACAAACCTTATAATAGTTTTATAACATGGGTCCTTCCTTCTCAGTCCTTTCTGCAGAGTTGCAACCTCTTAATATCACCCTTTGTAGAACATGAAGCAGAATAAAAAAGTGGAATTCAGTATTTTGGCAACTGAGACCCCACCTGGAGCCAAAATATCACTATCATTTCCTTAAAATCAGGGTTGCTAAGGACAGAGATAGAGGTTTCCCATATCTGAAGAGTGGACATGGATTTATGATAGTCATTATTGTGGGTAGTGCACATTTTCTTTGGGGAGCAAGTGCACTCGCATTCACTAAACAGACTAACAACTAATCTAACTCATGACAATTTTATTATTCATTCTCTCACTCACTGTCACTCATGACAGCTCGCTTAGCTTTGAGAATTCCCGGCACTTTTCTTGAGGCTTAGAATAAACTGCATTTCACAGCATTTTCCAAAGCCACCTCTAACCGTGTGTTGTACAGCAGACTTTAGTCTTCTATGCCAGCAGCCAATGCAGCAATATTGTATCTCACCTGAAAATTCAATATAGAGATTTCACAGAAATACAAATATTGAGAATCTTGAATATTAGAAAAACACTTCTGAAAAAAAGTTCCATATCATTGTGAACAGTATAATTAAAAAATTCAAAGTCTGTTAAATATCAAACTCTGTATTTAAGTGTTCATCTTCTGAGGATGCGACACAAACATTTTCAAATAAATCTCCTATCCCAAACTACCCTTCAAGTACAAAATTTTAATTTTCTCAAAAATGGCTTTAACAAATTCAAGACACCATATGCTTAAGATATTTTTATTACAAACACATTTTATATCTTGAATTTTCCAGGAATAGCCACTGAGGTCCTCTTCATTCTGAATGACTTTTCCATTACTGGTAAACCATAAGAAATTAGACAAAATCCTACTTCACAAAAAATTTAGATCTCAAAAGAGACAATTTACATGTAATTTCACTGTTTCTGAAGAAGCACATGGTCTCTCTGATAAAAGCAGCAACAGAAGAATCGACATAGTTGCCTTCAAACCAAATTCTCCTGAAGGTCACATCATCGACCCAACCATGAGATTTGAATACTGCAAACATCAGCCAGACGAAGTGAATCAGGAGAAAAAATGTATCTATGAACCAACCATTCATTATTACAAAATGAAATATCACCTACAGTCCATCAGTGTAACAGGATTAATGGTTGGAGCAAGAGGGACAATCCCAAGGCTGCTTGCAGAATTCATCATGAGTTTTGGCCTATCCAAAGATTTGGTATACAATATCCCTATATTGACGCTTAAAGGCTCTATAGCTAGTTTTAGAAATCACGTATATGAACCAGATTTCTTTTAATTGTTATAAGAGATTACACTTTCTTTCATTTTTAATTTTTAGCTTTTATACTCGTTATGTTTAGTCACCTATTTTATTCCTTTTGAATTAGTATTCTTTGTATATTTAGGCTTTCACGGCTGGTGTCTTGATTATTCGAAATGTTTAGTTCTTCCGGGCTTGTAGGCCGTGGCTCAGAAGGCATGGTAGATACCAACGTTTTGTCAAGTACTGCGCTTGGCATCATCGGGGTAACATGATCCTCCATCTGCACTGGTCAGAGTTTCAATGTGGAAGCAGAGAAGTAGTGGAAGAAATTACTGTTAACGTCTATTAGGTTTATTTATATGGGTGGGGGTGGGCGGGACATTGTTGCACCGTCGACGGTAGTGATTGACCGGTTGTAGGTGAAGTTTTATTACAACTGTTGTGTGTGTCTGAAAGTCTATCTAAAACCGGTATCCATGCTTTATGTACACTAGTATTTCTTCTTTGCGATTGAAGTTGTCTTTGTGTTTGTAGATTTCTATGGCTTCCCTTTGTAGTCAGGCATAGTAGTTAACTGTAGAAGACAGGACTTGGGTTTCTTTAAGATTGACATCATAATGGTTCAGAATCTTTTAGATTACCCGTTATTTTACTATAAAATTTGTGCTCTTGGGCTACAAATAAGCTAAACTGCTAATGCTGTACTTTCTTGCCCACATGAGACAACCTCACTATATAGTTACCCCCCTCCGAACAAGTTGGTTTCTCCCGTCAGTGCTTCTACTTCCTGTTAGACCACATGACTGCTCTGACCAATATTTTCTTACACTGCGCAACATTTGTCACTGAAGTTAAATATATAATGTGAATGCCTCACTTCTGGAGCTTTCATTAGTGACAACAGCAGCAAACTAGCACCATGAGCTATTCCAGAATGAATCATTTCCAGATTACAGACCTGTTTAATACTAAAGGTAATCATGTTTCCACTATGATATCGTGGAACATGGCACGGTTATAACGTAGCTTCTTCAAAGGGATACTCAGTATGTAAATGCCTCTG
Organism: Tenodera sinensis; assembly: GCA_030765045.1. Taxonomy (NCBI): domain Eukaryota; kingdom Metazoa; phylum Arthropoda; class Insecta; order Mantodea; family Mantidae; genus Tenodera; species Tenodera sinensis. The sequence goes on along the minus strand of CM060973.1, from coordinate 17,165,389 downwards.
GAAGAATGCCAACTGGAGAGCAAGTAAGATGTATGGTATATGTGAAGCTCACCTGGCATTCTACTTGGACAAGTTCATGTGGATGGAAAAACAAAAATATCAATGCCTCCAGGAACATGGTGCATCAGATTTCTGTCCTGTATCCATATAGGCCCGAAAAGATGGATTTGTATTTTCCGTAGTGCAATGCTTCCCCATAAGGGCTCCCGTGCCTGTTTTTACAGCCAGCAAATTCTTTTAAAGAGCAGATTTGTCTTGCATTTAAAATAAATAAGTAAATAAGTTATATAATTAATAAAATGCATTTCTTCCCCATACAACGTCCTTTCCTTGTCCCAATCCTTTTAAAAAAAATCTGATGACTTTCTCTTCTCTTGTACTATCCTAGCAAACGCTTATTCCTCTATCTTCTTCACGTTAGTTGAGATCACAAATTATCTTATTGCATATTTCCTTGTAGGTGCCAGGGGAATATGGGAATACTGTAGGCTTTGAGCAAGTCAAATCTTTTAAAGATGATCGCTATATGAAGGCTTTGAAATTCCATTCTCTTTGCCTGGCCAAGAGACAAAAAGTGAATAACAACCTTCCATTTAAGAAAAGTCTAAGTATGGCAAAACTCACAAATAGCAAGAAATATCTCCGAAATGGTTTAATCCACAAAAACAATACATTTGGACACAACTTATGTTTTAAGTAGATTATAGTTTTGTATAGCCAGATTTGGTCTATCTCTTATGGTTTATTAGCTATGCAAGTCGTCAAGAGTATGGTCGGCGAGAACTAACCTGGCACTTGACAGCTAGATTTTTCACTCACCGGCGAACAAGGCTAGCCCTATCTTGTCCAATCATTACAACATATTGTATTGTATTGTAATGCAATCATACAAACATATTGTGCAATAATAAGTTGCAGGTAAGTCAATCACATAGCTGTCAAGTGTCAGGTTACCTCTTACCGACTGTAAACAGGACTACTTAGGCTATAGTCAGAAAATTCAAAATATACATTTCATTTGCCATAAAAATATGTATAGCATTTAATCAAAATCATTATAGCCATTTTTGAGAAAACCAAAATTTTTGACAAATTTTCCATGTAAAAAGGGTAGTTTTAAGGTGGAGGAATTTTCTTCAAAATCTTCCTGTCGCATCCTTGAAAGATATTAAACTTAAATGCCAACTTTTGTTTTTAATTGATCTTTCGTTTTTGTTATGCTGTTCACAGACAGGCGCAGACACGTAGACACAATACACACAGGGATCTTTTGGTAAAAATACTATTTCTGATGAAATCTCAGCATCAAATTTTTGGGTGCAATACAATACTTCCCCTACTTACTATACATAGTAGAGAAAGTAAAAAAAGCATTAAATTGCACCACTTTTTTGCATCTAAATTGTCCTTTAATTGCCCCATTCCTTACAAAAGAAGTTAAAATACATTCCTTTCATGAACAAACTGTTTTCCCTGCCTCACTCATTTAAATTAAATGTAAACTTTCATGTTGGAATACTGCGTTCAATTCCCGGCTCGCAAGCGGAAATGTTTCTTTAGCCATGATTATTTGCCAGCCTCCCTAGAGGCTGGAAGTGTGAATGTGTCTGAATTCAATGTAATAATCCAAAGATTGCAATACTGAGTGCTGAGCAATTGCTCCTATGGTAAAATGGGGGTACACTGCATGTAAATGGAACCTTGGGCAAATGATCATGTATCCGTCTCATGTGGAAATGATCTTTTCTTCAGTCCCAATCCTTTAAAATAACTAACAAGTCTATGGATACTAAATGGGAGAAGAATCAGATGACACATTTATCATTTTATTAATTACCGTTGTGAATTTGTTCCTTTAAAATAACATGCAAATGATCCTCTGTCCCAATCCTTCAAAATACAGAAATAAATAATACATCTATAATGGATGAGTGTATTTGGAAGCAGTGGTGGGGGAACCGAGTTGGTCGGAGTGGAGATCATAAGCGAACTTAACTCTGCAGACACAGTCAGTATTAGCGTTGAAAACCTAACCTTATGCCTACGTAACTTACCCTGTTTCAACATAGGGATTTATCGCATGAAACAGAAGCATGCAAATTAGTGAGCAGAAAACTGCATTGTCTCAACTTTTATGGGTGTATCTGAAAATAAATGTGGCTCGGTAAAGTTCTGCAAACACTGAATTTTAATACGTTTTCCACTGTAATTCAAGCCCGCCTTCAAACTACTTCTACAGTATAACCATAAATGATGGGATAAAGGTATAAACGCTACTCTTCAAACTACACAACTTATGTAACGAAATACAAAAACCCTGGATTTACCTACCTGTTTACGAACTTCTATTGGCTTAGCTAAAAACAAAGTAAAAGCTTTAAAGCAGGTTTCTCCAAAAAAGGAATTTAGTGTCACTTTATGCTAGTCTTTTAAATCTGCTTTACAACAGATTCACACGTCTTGGCAAAACATTTTAAACAAAGTAAATTTTAATATTTACTTTTTCCAGACGCTAAACTTGCTTAACCTCAAACAAGCATTTATCATACAAACCCAAAATGTTTAATGTTAAGTCAACAGAAGCAGAATATCACTAAATGTCCATATTTCAAACGCAAGTTATTGTAACTTAAGAACAAAAGGTTACACAAAAGAAATATATATTAATTACGTACACGTGCACCTGTTTTTTATACGATACAAACTCATCTCCTCAGAATATACCGATTTCTTTTTTAACAATGCTACCAACAGTATTTTGCATTTCCCCACTACGCTCCACTAAATGTTCCGTATTCGCAATGAGAAAGTGGGAGGGAGCGAAATAAATAAAACCATTCTTAAAACAATGGCAGAATGTCTGAAAGATCAAGAAATTAGGAACTGTATTGAAGTTCAGAGGTCCACGAGCAAACAACCATTTTGTTCCCTGTAATAACCAGCAGGCCACACTTAAAACAAATCTGATGTTTTGCAGTCACAGGACTTTCTCTACTCTTGTAGGTACTAACCATTCTTACAATCTCTTACTCCTCAATCTTCTTCGTGTTGAGATAAACATTCGCAGAAATTATTTTATTTTCTTCTTGTAGGTGCAAGGGGTCTTACGGTTTACCAGTTAAGCAGAAGTCATAGAGTAAATAGAACTTCATGGGCTACAGCCAGAAAATTCAAGATATGCATTTAATTTATCATAATATCTCAAACTTATGGCACTAACAAAAATCATTTGAGCAATTTTCAAGAAAATCAAAAATTTTCCAAGTTAGGGTAGTTTAGGATGGAGTAATTTTCTTCAAAATCTTCGTGTCGCATCCTTGAAAGACATTAAATTTAAATATCAACTTTGGTTTTTAACTGACTTTTCGTGTTTGAGTTTTATCCATAGACTGGAAGGACACGCGCGCGCGCGGACCTTCTCTTATTTTTTTTTTTATTCAGGGGGCCTAAAAACATATTTCCAGTGAAATCTAGATATCGATTTTTTTGGGTGGAATATAATACGATCCATATGTAGTAGAGAAAGTAAAAATCCAGTTTGTGACAGCTTTGATATGTCTATTTCAAAACAATAGCCATCTATAATAATCACAGATTAAAAAGTTAATTGCAGTTTAAGTTTAAATTTTTTCCTACCCTTTGAATTCTTAATTTTATATGCATAATGAGATGGTACCTAATCATTATTGAATAATAATAGTAATAATAATAATAATAATAATAATAATAATAATAATAATAATAATAATAATAATAATAATAATAATAATAATAATAATAATAACAATAACAATAAAGTTAAAATAAAAATGGTTGCTTCGTGGGACTTATGAAACTTATAGCACAATATGACTTCTTGAAAAGCCATATCAAAACCACGATAGCCCAGGAAGTGGAAAAGCAAGTTGTCTATGTCTATGACAATTTTTTAGAAATTCATTGACTTAATGTATTAAGAAATATTAAATGTAATAGTGTAGCAAATTAAAGCATTCAAGTATTACTCGATTATTGCAGAATCCACTGTCAATATCACAAATTCTAATCACCTTATTTTATAATCACATTATGTCAGTAAAGACGGAATTCCGATAGATCAATTTATAAAATATATAAAAATTTTTGGACATACAGCAGGCGAATTAGAAAACGAAGTGTTTGATACCTCTCCACTCTTAAATATCCCTATTAAAAACATAAGAAGTCAGTCATACGACAGTGTGTCAGATATGGCAGGAGTTTATTAGGGGTTGCAATCCATTAGCTATATTTGTACCATGTTCAGGACTTTCGCTGAATCTGGCAAGTCCAGCGACAGCTAATTGTTGTCTTTAGGCTACATTTTTCATGTTTGTGTAAGAAAGGTAAAGGGTACAGACACAGAGGGGACACCTCCTTCACTTCGACTACACAGATCTATTGTGGCTGCCACCCCCAGGGGGCAGGGATGAAATGAGGGAACCGAAGGTGCCACACATGGTCGCCAAAAAAAAAAAAAAAAAAAAAAAAAAACCTATCATATGCGCGCTGCTCGGCAAGGAAGGCAGTGGATGCCTGTAGGGTTTTGTCAAACAATTACTGGACGTACTAAAAACGTTATAGGATATTGCTCAAAATTCTGACGCGAAACCACAAGTTTAGAGGTTTAGTAGCTTCATTGTGTGAATAAATTCTAGACAGACATCTTGGAACGTTGTGTCAACAGAACTTGCTTTCTAGAAGACCGCCAGTTCCATGAAATTTCAATTGGAACAACATGTCAAAAGTGCTCTTCACATACGCAACAAACACCTACGTGTTTCCAACTAGGGTTAGAAACTTTACAAAAATGAGAAATAAGGGACACACTCAGAAAAAAAAATTGTCAACCATATGTGAGAAAATACGAAGGTCTGTCTGTCTGTCAAGCATGCAGTAAAAAATTTGCAATTTTCGTATCGTCAAATAAAACCGTTATTAACATATTATGATAATCCGTACCTACTTCATAGCTCAGATTATGTTAGACAGCATGATCACAAGGGCTAATTCTGCGGCAGAAATAAGGTTACTTTCAGGCGATTTAGTTGGTAAGAAAAAATTGACTATTTCCTTTGATTGGAGTTGCGAACGGTTCATTCCCATCATGTTGCTTCAAATCAGATTCACCTTCATGAGAGACAGATATAATAATTATGTTGCTTACTGACTTTGAAGTTATTGGCATGCAACTTTACCCAAGCAGAAGTATAAGATGTCTTCCTAGATATCCGAGAAACCTGTCGTTTGCACTTCATCTCTAATGAAATCAAAGCACTTTCATTTCGCGAAAACCACATATTTAAAACATACGTCGCACCATATTCAACACAGAACACTGTTCAAATGAGATATTTTTCTGTTTCCAGAAGTTAAGGTAATCAACTATAGAGTCCGCAATGTGGTCCGCAATCAGTGTTGCCAATAGAGGTTCAAGAAAAATAACCAGACAAAAAATAAGAGATCCACTAAATTTCTGTGTTGTCAATGTTAAAAACATTTCTGTCCAACCAAATGCAGTTTATCAAACAGCTAAATCCCTATACTAGTAATGTTAAATTTATAAATTTTGCCAACTAAAGATCTTCCCAGAAAGACCAGATTTAGTTTAAAAACAACTAAACTGGCATCACTGTCCGCAATAGTAGATATTAAACAGCCGGTGACGGCACCACCAACTTAACTGTTATCTTTTATACAAATTTTGAGTTCATCCAACTATACAGGACTAACGCAAATAATTAATGTAAAAACAAATTATAGAAACTAACCTGCTAACGTACGCTTGTATAACTCTTCATAATAAGAGCTTAGGGACCAATTTGAATTTTATGCGAAAAGGGAAACAAAGGTTTCTCAAACAGATGGTAATGAGTTAGATAAGCGAAAAAGAAAGGGAAATGGAGTAGATGGAAAACATAACGTAGTGAATTTTGAAAATTCGACGTTAAAGTTAATACACATCTAATAATAGTAGATCGAATTGTGGCATAACTAGATGAAAGAGCATCCGCATACAATGAACTAGACAACATTTTTGGTTTCTTCAATAATGTGCACATTCTTCCTTGGGAGGAAACTAGATAGCCTAGATAACGAGCTCAACATTGTATACAGAGGTTCCAGTTGATATAACTTTCGAATTTATTAAAGAATGTATTTTAAAGAATTTTTGAAGAACTCACATATCGTGATGTTTACACAGCTGGAAATTGTTAGAAACTTATTCGCGAAAAGAATTAATAGTTGTTTTCTCTGATCTTGACAATGCCCAAAGCATTATTTTAAGTACCTATTCTTCCAACTGACGCTTCAGTTTTAAAAGGCATAAAAAGTGGCCTCTGTCAGACAACAGAGTGTCTTATTTGACGATCTTCATAACGAATGTCAAGGTTTTGCAGGGAATTGGTTTTGAGACCCTCATTCATGAATTTGCAGCCAAAAAATATCGATGAAAACATTTTTGAACAATCTTCTAACAAGTCGTATTTTAACAAAATTACGACCTTTCACGTAACCCAAAATTCGTAATACTACCACCACCGCCACCGCCACCACCGCCGCCACCACCATCACCACCACCACCACCACCACCACCACCACCACCACCACCACCACCACCACCACCACCACCACCACCACCACCACCACCACCACCACCACCACCACCTCCACCACCACCACCACCATCACCACCACCACCACCTCCAGCCACCACCACCAACAACAACAACAACAACAACAACAATAATAATAATAATAATAATAATAATAATAATAATAATAATAATAATAATAATAATAAACTAGAGCCTGGATTTTTGTGTAATTACATATTTTAAATCCTGCATAATATTTCAATGGGAAGTAAAAATGTTGGCGAATTACGTCATTTGGGACTCCCTTATAAATTTTGGATATTCTTTATATTTATTTATATTTATTCTTTATATTTATTTATAGATCAGGTGACGCGAGCACTTGGTCAGAATTTCGGCTAAGTCCAACTCGGCAGCGTGTACGAATGGTCACGAAAGTTGCCGAAGTTGCTGTGTTAATTCAGCGCTGCCAACAGCACAATTTCCCCAGGAGTTTGTTGCCAATAGTAAGTTTGAATGTTTTAGCGGGACCCGGCGGTATGCTGGTGACCTTAGAAGCAAGTTGTGAGAGTGCAATGGATCGCTTCATTAGCATAATAGATTTAGCGCCTCTGTGCTATAATGAGGAGGAATGCATGCAACTTCTTTACGACGAGGGCCTGCTGAGAACTCGAATGCTATGCAGGGAATGTGATGCCGTGCTACACCCCGTGAGTAGAAGGGGTAATTGACGACATCAGGAAGGTTTTCCCCGTGGTATGAAGGGCTCAGCAGGCGTCGTCCAAAACCCCTATCCACTCCTTAATGACCTATACCTATTACTTCCTTACTACAACACTTGCGTCCTGGCACCCTCTTTCACCTTTTCCTTTCTGCTTATATCCTATGCTTCCGGTGGAGGTTTTTTAGTGGGTAGTGCCCTAGGGCGAAGCCTACAGTCCCCCCTCAGTGCCATCCCAGCGCATGGGGCTCCGTAAATGGATTTTTTCTCCACTCGAAAATTTAAAAAAAAAACGATAATTAATAAAAATAATATAAATATAATAATATAAATGTAATAATAAAATAATATAGATAATAATATAAAATAAATAAAAAAAAAGAACGAGCCAGCGTTTCGTGGACCCAGTAACAAGGCAATAACGATAAGGTACACAATAATTTCCATTATTTTTTAAAAAAAAATATTGTAGTCACATTATAAACTACTGTTTTCACAAGTTTTAGTGAAAGCAACAAAAATCAATCTGTGAAATAGGATGCAAGTTAAATTAAGAATGCGATAATAACCGTCTTGCCTCGTTCTGATTGTTGTTCGTTTATAGCAAAGCAGGTGCCGCTCGACAATGTTGACCTCCAGTGTCACGTTTCTCGAAAATCTTTGGGCATTTACAAGAACTGGAGAAATTGATTGTTACCATTGTCGCGGTAGTCGGCATCTTGTAATATAATAGCTGCGAGGAAGCAAAGTGAGCCGCTGGACAACCATCATATAGCGAGGCGACAATACTGCAGTTAGTTTCCTGCAAGTCTTAGTAAAATGACACCAGTTGCGTCCTCGCTATCCTGCAAGTTGAATTCATGGGTGAAATTAGATAGCGCCTTTACAACCGATGGAAAAGTAATAGTCTGTCAAGCATGCAGTAAAACAATTGGCTGTTCCATGAAATTTCAATTGGAACAACATGTCAAAAGTGCTCTTCACATACGCAACAAACACCTACGGTCTTCTAGAAAGCAAGTTCTGTTGACACAAATGCAACAGGAACCGTCCGGAAATGATTTTTTAAGTCCTGTGCAGTGCAATGGTTGCAGCTAATTCACAGAACACCTAGTATATGAGCAACTGCTTCTCCATAACACACATGAAGTAGATTCGTCAAGAATAACTTTCTTACAATATTTTTCTAGAAAGGAACGAAATTGAGGAATTTAAAGTTTATGCCACGGAATATTACCTTCCAAGCAGTTTTGCTAACATTATCACAGTTATCTAACTTGGCTGTTACATTATTACATCTTAAATTATTTAGGCTTTTTAGATACAGATGTTTTATTCGCTTATATTTATTTTTATAGAACTCTGAATTAGTAGATTTATGTAGTTCATACATAATATCCTTCATCTGATCTTTTAACTTAATGTATGTTTATCAAGCAACAATTTATTTTCTTTGTCTCTAGTTTGATTGGAGTATGTAGTTTTGATAGGGCAGGAAGTATCAAAATGGTACTTACATGTTTTATAAAATATATCCCATTTTTCATTTACTGAGGATGAATTAAATATATCCTCCCAATTTTCTTCAGTTAACCTATGTATTAATTCTATTAAAGAACTGTTATTTATCACCCGTTTTATTTGTGATTCATAGTGGTAGTAGTACCAGTAGTAGTAGTAGTAGTAGTAGTAGTAGTAGTAGTAGTAGTAGTAGTAGTAGTAGTAGTAGTAGTAGTAGTAGTAGTAACATGTTTAAACGCATTGTTAATGGTATAAGCAATAAATACGCAAATATATGAGTTGTTAATATTGGTTAAATGTTAAATTTAAATAATTTGTAAATATTAATATACTTTTATTTAAAACATGTTATATTCTTGTTCTATATGGAAAAAGCAAAACTCAGCATCTATGATATATGAGACTTATTTTTCCTCGGACAATATTCATTAGGTTGAAGAGATAGCTTGAAGTATTGGCACATCTTTTTCTTGGAATCATGTACTGGATAAATGAGTATCGTTTAACAAAGTTAATGGTTTTAGGTAATTTACTCACCATTCTCAGCTTTCTCTTTTTCCTCCTGCAGCTCCCAATGATTCTGATTATAAAGAAGAAGCAGAAGAAGACAGTGACTGAGTGAGCGAGCAAGTGAGTGAGTGAGGTTGAAGGACCCGGCAACACCTATATAGGTCCTTTGGGCCCAAGAAGAAGGTGGTGATGGTGCTGATGACTATTTCCAGACTTTAGCTTTTTGTATTTATAATCAAGTTAACAATTTGATAAAATATGAAATAATTACATTCAATAAATTATTAAAAAGCAATTTTAATTCTTTATTCTGACTTTTGTACTCACAGAAAACAATTTGATTCACATACACATGGTAATATCACACATTCTTTTTACTTAGTATTCAAATTAATTAAACTTAATAATAAGGAATGTAAGAAAAGACAAAGAAAGCCTTAGATTCAGAGATAAAGGTCTTAAAGGGCATCTGGATTACCTCTCTGAGCCTTTTAAACCAAAATCAACCTGGTTTGAGTTATTTTTAATTACATTTTATGTTATCTTCCAATTCTAAAAGAAAGCAAAACTTTCGCAAAGTGCTTTAGAAGTAGCCTGAAGTCTGCTTTCCACCCCACTGTGAAAATTCAGATGTTGCGCTGAATAATACTACAAAGAAATACAATTTAAAAACATGATAGGAGTTTTTTTTTCAAAAAATGGTCAAAATGATGAATTAAATCTGGTGATGTGAGGATGAAGAGGTTTGTTTATCTGTAGTAATACCACGAGAGAGTTTCATATGACTATAATTTTGGGAGCGTGAAGCGCCAGAAAAATTTTCCCAGATATCAAAACCGCGAGTTTAGAATACTTGTGTAGAGTATTCCGCGAAATAATTAATAATTCATTTATTCAATATTAATATTGATTTAAAAGTAAGCACCTTACAGTAACATTCATGCACTTGAATTAATTTTTTTTTCACAGTTGGTACTACAACTAATCCCTAGGCTGTGAGAACAATTTTAGCGTTTAGCCAAGAGAAATGAGGAATTACACATGAATGAATATAAATGAACAAATTTGTGTTAGTAGGCTATTCATTAAAGGCAGATCTGGTCTATTTAAAATTTTTACAGTTGTTTGACTTCGCTTCTTCAATTAAAATATCAATATCTGCACTAGAATATCCGCCAAATCTTTTGTCTGCCATTTTGAATGTCCCGCTAATTTGTTTTTACTGCACATGGATACAGAAACAGAAGAACATGTTTGGTTGGCAAAACCGCAAGGAGGAGGTGATATAACCAAAGCGATAATACCACGGCCAAGAGGTGATAATCCGGTATGAGTGGAATAGTCATACTAAGTAGTGCCACGAGTGATTGTCAATTGTCAATTTGACTATGACGAATAGCAGTTATTAAGACTATTTCACGAATTAAGGGATGAAAAAGCTTATGAAATGTTATTTAAATGATGTATTGCATTTACTAACCTCTTAAAAGAAACAAGAAGCAGGTATACATACATCAGCGTCCTTTGGCACGCCTTCTACGTTCTCATACTGATGCTTCAGTATGTTAAGATATTGGCAATGTCAGAAGTTGTAGTATCTGCTATGAATTTATAATTTCGTTTAATACAAAATTTGTCAAACTGATTGCAAACATAGGATTAAATACATCACCGAAACGAGAGTCAGCCATATTTGACATTTGAATAACGTCTCCATTGCGTCAAATTACGTTGCTCATCTGTTAGCATAATGTACCTGGATTCTCTAATCTGATCATAACATACGAAAACTAGAGGAGGCGATAATGAAATTCAGAGGAGGTGATACTGAAAACGTGACTTTTTTTTCGCGAAGGAATGCTGTCATTGATTGAATTTTGAAATTCTTATGCACATGATCGTTGGTTTCAATCAACTCAGTATTAGTGGAATAGTCACAATAATTCACGGATTGCGAACATTATTAAATTCACATGCTAGGTTAATGATGCTAATCAATCCCATTGAATATGGTTTCATTTTAATTAATCACGACTGCCTTTCGCAGTATATTTTTGCCAAAATGATCTTCTAGTAGTATTTGTTTCCCAATGTTATATGAAATTGCCTCACATGAAACTTGAAATTTCACAGCTAATAAACTAAATAACAGAACTGCAGTTCCGGAACGTGGGATTAAACTGCAAGTACGAGGCACGTCCATAAAATAAGTTTTCCCGGGAGGGTTTACAGAAACAAAACAAATTAACGTAAATATTTATTGAAACAGATGCAGAACGTGCTGAGTTATTTTTCAACATATTCGCCACTGGACTTCAAACATTTTTCATACTGTGGGACCAAATTTTGTATCGTAGAAATCTGCCCCGGGATCCGCCTCTGTCATTCTAAAATGCTGACACTGACCGGACAGATGCTTCTTGAAGTATAAGAAAAGATCGAAATCAGTGGAAACTAGTTGCTGACTATAGAGCGATTAAACACCTTCCAACTGAACTTCTGCAGAAGATCTGTAGTCCAACCATTCCGTGCCGCTTGTCCTGAATGGAGCTCTGTTTTGTGCATTCAAAATATTATCACAAACACACTTCACACTCGGTGGGTGCTGGAATAAGATCCTCTATTTTCAACCATTGCAAAGATGCTACTGTGGGTATACTACTAGCACATGTACCATGCCACATCATGAGCGCATTCAAAATCTGTCCCGTTATCTTTGTGAGGAAAATATCAAAAACCCAACTCGGTCCCTTAGCATATAGTAGAAGGCATAAGTAGTGTAAAGTGGTGTGGCATCCCTGTTATGAAAAATCAGCTTTGAGCACAAGTATTTGGTTGTGACCGCGACTGGCAGCTTTTCATGATCGAAGGAAATGGGGAAATTGTGTTCGATCCGCTGGGAAAGTCTGTAATAGTGCTCGACGGCTTGAAGTTTAGTTTTTAAGTGTCTCACCAGCCGTAAACGAAGATATAGATACAATAAGTTTACTCTGAAACATTCATTAAAGTGAATGAAGACTGCGAAACGCTACACGACCACATCATGGGCAATGAAGTCATCCTCGACAGGCAGCGTATCAGCAAGGTAAAGGTGGTAGAAGATATCTGAGAGACCTACGAAATTCCTTAACAAAGAACTACAAGACAATAGTGAACACAGTTGAGGAAATAATAAACTAATTTGAAAATTGATTCATTATGCTTGATCAAAGTCAATAGACCTGCTGGAAGTCCTAATTCTTTTAAAGTGGGAAGGAAAGGTATGCATTAACTTTCTACAGAACCGAGTTAGGTTGCTTACATTTTAAAAGAGGGAACCGACTTAGTATTCAAAGGTAAAAAATGGAACCAAAACGAGTTTCACCGCACATCATCACATAAACACAGTAGCTTCGCGCAGTATATGGTTTGGTAGCTGTGGGAATAGTGGGAAACTTTCTTTATGGATGCACCTCGCGTATTAAATTCTGCAGCAACACAGAGTATTAATGCTACTTACAGAATTCACTTCACATAAAAGTCTTCAACTACACTAGCTACTATAACCACTCAAAGAAGACAAACATCATAACTTCATTGTTGAGATCTGGAAGAGATTTGAAGTTCCTCTGAGACTTCTCAAGACTGACTTATCGGGAGGAACGACTAGAACAAGAATATCGTGCACCACATTTCGCTCCACTGGAACCAAGCTCTACCGCCTCCTGAAACTTCCCCACGACGGCTTCATACTTTGGATTGTATGGCACCACCCTGAGAACAAGATAAAACAAGAATTAAGCTACCTTTCTTCGACAACTTTTAAGGATGGAGATACACTTTTGGCGAGTACAATTTAACTATTTTTTGGAAAAAAAAAAAAAAAAAAAAAAAAAAATTTAAATCTTTAATTCCAATGGAACAAAAAGGTACAAGTGTACGCACAACTCAAGCAAATTTACAGTACCTGAAAAATCTAATACATTTACTTTTTATTTTTAAATTTATGGACTTTCAGGTTCAGCCGAGTAGCGTTTGCTTGATGAATAAATCAAATATTTAAATGGTGATGCAGTTTTGGTATTTATGTTTTAAGAAACATATTTTCTTTTTCTACTTTTACAAAATACAATCTAACAAGTTGTGATGGAAATTATTTAAAGGAAGACCACAGATACACATTAAATCAATGATTCTAGTGTATACTGTTGGTATAAGGAAACTGTGGACATACCTAAAGTTTCAACTAAACATAAATACATTTTCAATTTACATTTCTGGCTATCATTAGGTCCAAATTCCTTGTATCACTTGCGGGGAACCACAGGATATTTTTAGATTGATTTTAAAACGTATCCTCTTTGAATTGACTTTATTTTTTGTTTCAAACTGAAATTATCTATCATGTAACATTCTTCTCATGGAGGTACGACTCAAATTCTCTCTACCTGCTCTGCTGGTTTAGCAGTTGTGCTATATACTCCATTTTCAGAAAATAAAACCAAATTTCATTAACTGGGTTGCACGTGCTACAGATTGGCGTCATCATTTGTATAGTTTATAAGTTTGTATTAAAACAGAATTAATAAGAGCCAAGAATCCCAAGTAAGCTACCCTCAGAAGTATAGCTGGTAAGGCAAGACAAGAGCAATTCTCTTAGCTGCGGAGTGGTAACTTTTTACCTGAAACACTGATGGTGGGGGAAGTTACGCAATAATGTATGCGCAGAAGTCATGACGTTTCGGTCCACGAAGGAGGGAGGTTTGCTAGCTTAGCTTTAGTGCATATTGCTAAGAACATTATACATATATGTATAAAAATTAGCATTATAACGAACAAAGTGATTTCGCTATAATATGGGCATGTGCCAACAATTACTTTCCTGTGAACTGCAATTGTTTCAGTACGTTGCTGTGGTAGTGTTTATTCATTCCTGGCAAACTGACGTTTCTATTCCCCCTTCTGAGCCCTGTCAGAGAGGGAGGGAAATAAAGCAGCTTTCCCTATGCGCAAGAATTGTTCATGTCTCACCTCACACCTTTATGAATCATTTCTCATTACTGTTGATGGATAACACTTCAGGAGAAAACTTACGTGTTGAACATTTTTGCGCCTTTGATGAGCATTTTTGCGGCGATGAGGTATTCCCGAGCTTTGGCAGGTTCCTCGCATGCAATTCGATGAAGACAAGTGAAATCGTTGTTGGCATCTCCCATGAGGTAGCTGACCAGGAGCAATATCTCGTTCTCCGTAACCAGTGGATTGGTGCGAGGGTCCGAAAACAGAGGTTCACCTCCGGAACGAGCATAGTATCCTCCACCATTCTTCAGGAATCCAAAGGAGAAGAGACCAGCCCCAAACAGAAGCGCTTTCAGCACCAATAGGATGAATAGATTCGTCAGGTTCAGACTCAGCACCTGCAGTAAGCATATGTTGGTACAATTATAACACTCTTGCCTAAAAAACCCTCAGCCTGCGAATACTAGATTGGATCGAAACAGCAGTAATAATAAAATAGCATCACCAACACCACCGCCGCCACCACCATCACCTCCACCACTCCCAACGACAACTGTTTCAAACGTAAACCAAGCAAAAAATACATACAAATAAGAATGATGTATAAAGTTAAAAAAGCAGAATAAAAACAAGAAAAGAAGAGAAAGTGCAAAGTAAAATATATGAACGAGAAATACAGAATTTATGTATTATTTAAATATATTTCTTTCCCTTCGTTCTGTTTAGCTATCCTAGCATTTCTCTTTTTCTCACTTTTTCCTTACCTTATCATGAAATAAAATTTCTTTCTTCACTAATGCAAAAGGAAATGACAGAAAGCAACTTTTTTTCACGCGATTCCTCTCCTTTTAGGTGATGATCATGAGTTGATTAATTATAATAATAATAATAATAATAATAATAATAATAATAATAATAATAATAATAATAATAATAATAATAATAATAATAATAATAATAATAATAATAATAATAATAATAATAATAATAATAATAATAATAATAATAATAATAATAATAATAATAATAATAATAATAATAATAATAATAATAATAATAATAATAATAATAATAATAATAATAATAATAATAATAATAATAATAATAATAATAATAATAACAACAACAACAACAACAACATATAGTAATAATTCCGAAATGACAGTCATAACTATGAGTAACTATACAATAACTGTAATAACTACAGTAATGACTTTTTGCACACCCGGTATATTCATTTGTGAAATTGACGAGACGGAGCAGTGCATTGTTACACTGCACACGTTAAACATAGCACCATATGCATTGCATGTTTCGACTGAGTGCCTTCGCAGCTACAGAATGTAGGTTTCCTCTCTCTCTCTCTCATTTCTTTTTGAAGTTAAGAGTCGACTATTTATTCTACACCAGTTACTCTCAAGATGTAGGTGAGGTCATAGCACTACATACAGACCTTGCGATGCAGTGACATCAAACATGACCATCTTTTCCCCAAATCTATGAGATCTGACAGCAGAGATCCCAGGTTCACTTACAATAAACAATTGCCTTTAAAGATAGCTACTTATGAACCAATTTTAGACACCTAAAATGATGTTTCCACAAGAATTAATTTTATATAGGTACCGAACATATTTTTAACTTTATAAAATCACAATAACTTTAAATTGAAATTAATTGGTGAGGCTTAAAATGACACAGTAAAGGAATAGTATATTTGCTACATTATTATGGCTATAAAATGTTTATTATCTCTTTAATTATTAATTTAAGGTTGCTAATATATAACACGAGCTTATAAAGTTGTAAAAAGACACAAAGTTATTGAATAGGTCACAGTGAAATTAGATTAAGTTGAGTTTTATTTATGGTCGCTCTTTAACTGTTATGGTTCTCATATTGGGTGCAAAATGCTATTTAATTTTGCTCAGAGGCCTCTTTATCAGGCTTAAGGTTCTTTTATGAACCGTAAATTTAGGACACGTGACCATCGTTTTACTTCCTTTCCAAAGCAAGCCACGCTAAGAATTTTTACATCCGAAAAAAATCCATCGCTCTCGCCAAGTTTGAACCCATGACCTCGGAACTCATAAGCTAGCAAGTTACCTCTATACCATGGAGAACGACGATCACAGTGAAAACGCACCATATTACACCAAATACACTACAACTGATAGGATGGACCTATCGCCCTAAATTATGTTTGCAAAATAATTATATTGTATTGAAGACAGCAATGTAAAATGATTTTGAAATACAATTGAAAAAATCTGATGTATTGTACTCACATGACTTTCTCTACTCTTGTACTAACCATTCTTACAAACTCTTATTTCTATATCTTCTTCCTGTTAGTTGAGCTAAATCTTTGCAGAAACTATATTAGTTCATTTTCTTGTCGCTGCAAGAGGAATATGGGAATACAGTAGGCTACGTGCGATAGTTAAATCTTTTGAAGCTTTGAAATTCCATTCTCTTTGCACGGTTAACATATAAAAAATGAATAACGATGTTCCATTTGACAGAAGTACAAGTTCTCCAAAACTTACACAAATAACGAGGAATATCCCCGAAATGGTTCACTCTACAAAGCAATTTATCCCGACACAAATTGTGTGTTGTAGCAAGATCTACATTTTTTGTGTAGTAAGATTTGATCTATCTCTTACGGTTTACCAGTTATGCAAAAGTCATCCTGAGTAAACAGGACTACATAGGCTATAGCCAGAAAATTCAAAATATACATTTATCATAAAAATATCTCAAACATGTAGATTTTAATCGAAATCGTTAAAGCCATTTTCAAGAAAATGAAAATTTTCGAAAAATTTTCCACGTAAAGGGTAGTGGAGGGTGGAAGAATTTTCTTTAAAATCTTTGTGTCGCATTCTTGAAAGACATTAAACTTAAATACCAACTTTGGTTTTTAATCGACTTTTCGTTTTGAGTTATGCTGTGCACAGACTGACAGACACGCGCGCGCGCGCACACACACACACACACACACACACACACACACACACACACACACACACACACACACACTCAAACACAGTCTACAGTCTGTGGACAGCATAACTCACAAACGAAAAGTTGTGAAAACGGGGGATGAAAACGTCTTTCGCTGAATTTTGCTGACCACCGTTAAACATTTGAAGTTCAAACACAGTGTCAATAAATTTAAAGCCTTTGGCTGTAGCCAATGAGAAGAAACAAATAGTTTACTTTGTTTTCGACGGGTCCTTAAACACCACCAATACTCGAAGAACCCAGCGGAATCATTGGTAGAGTGAAATTGTATCATTCCACAGTAAAATAGACGGTATGTAATTTATTACAAGTACATACGTACTTGTACAAAGTGAGGCGTTCAGACGAAGTAGAGAATTTCTGAGTATTAACTTAGCATTATTGAAGGAAGCGGGTATAACGAATTAATATGAAGTGGATAAAAGGGTAATAGCTTTGAAGAACAGTTTGTACATAGAAGAGTGAGCAGAGAGAATCATGTGAGTGCACCGGTCAGATTTTTTAAAGTTTAATGTCGCTTATAACATTAAACCTACGGTGGCAATCAATCATTGATAATAATTAATGCCGGATCAAGTGAACCCAGGTCTTTGGAGAAGAGGAAAAATTCCAGGAAAAACTCAGACCGAGATTCAAGCCCGGATTTTCGAATACTGACCCGCCACCTGTTACAATTGGACAGAATGCTTGGAAAACAATGTACGGTATATGGTTGTAATAATCAAGAACTTATTAATTTTCTGTCGACCGAAGAATAAACATTGAATTTAAGGAATAATAATAAGAGCAATAAAATAAATAATATCAAGAATTTATCCTTAATTGCTGTTTTAACTGTTAGACAAGAATACAACAGATAGATCTAGCCCGTTCTGCCGTCATACTGTTTTCAATCAAGTGCTCTCCATTTTCATTTGGGGTTATTGAGTTTTGAGCTGTAAAATAACAAATGTCAATTATGTGTACAGTAAAGGAGAGGTGGTTGCCTTATAGTGACTAAAGGCTCTTCTTCTTCTTCCTCTTCTTCTTCTTCTTCTTCTTCTTCTTCTTCTTCTTGGTATTATTATTATTATTGTTGTAAAGGAGAACCAATGAATCAGAATGAAAGGGCATCATATAAAGAAGGAGAAAGATAAAAGTATCAAATATCTATTTAAAAAAAAGAAAGAAGGAAGGAAAATATGTATTTCTAAAGTCTAAAGTTAAACACTGAAAATTAACATGCATATGCTTAAGCATTCTTGCCATAGAAATCTCAAAGTGTCACCTTTGCAGTTTGGAGGTTGTTTGTCTAGTTTGTGTATGGTAAAGGTCACTTAGACAACTTAAACTGGGTTCCCTACGTAACAGGTAAGAATAATATTCCTACTTATTTACAAATCCTATTTATTTACAACTATAAAAATAAATACACGCGGCATAATTAATTTATTTATTTATTTAAAATGCGAAACTGTTTAAGACAGCAAATTCAGTGTCTTATGCAGGAATTTTGGGTATAAAACACGTCGTGTATTTTATTCAATTGCTTATGCCCAGTAATTGCCCTAAACTAAAACCTCCCAGCATGTTTCTATTCTAATTTCGTATAAATATTTGTTGTATATATTTGTTGGGTTTGTAAATAAAATTATGTGCACAACTTCTGGAATATCAGTCACAAATTAGAAAACCAATACGCAAAAAGTCCAGAAAGTGTTTTTGTTCTTGATGTCTTTCTTTCTCTTCCAGCTATCGATAAACATTTAAAAGCAACAGTAGGTTTTTTTAATTAACGACGCTGTCAATTGCCAGGATCATATCAGCGTCGCCGGTGTGCCGGAATTTCGTCCCACAGAAGTTCTTTTACATGTCAGTAAATCTACTGACATAGAGCTCAGGGTTGTCAGGTCTATTGATTTTGCAGATCTGCTTTTTTGCAAATCTACTTATTTACTGCTAACAACTGAATGCACTTCAAAATCTCGTGGTTTTTATATATTTCCCATTTCTAAACAATATTTTTCTTAAACATCTTCTGCTTTTACTTTGGCAGACATGGCAACACTAATGGAGCTGTCGTTTTAAACACATTTAAAAACCATTGGTCTGGGCCGGATTTGAATCCGCGACCCTTAGGATCATTAGGCTAGTGTCTAAGCAGCTGAGCCACCCAGACAGGACCAACAGTAAGTCTTCTCATGAAGTTAAAACAGAAATATTCTCTACGAGTTGCATACTTCATTTTTGCTGCTACCAAACTTTTCAGAATGATTAAAAGTATGGAGACAGTCACGATCATCTGCATTGTTAAGCCAACAATATGCAAACATTTATTTTGTTACCATTAATTTCTTCACGGGGAGAAGTTTGGAAATAATAATCTTGTACTGCAACAGCCCTGACGATCCTTGGGTTGCCAACCAAACTGCCGACCTCACGCTCACGTACCGTGGCAAATGTGGGCGATCATCCAACGATATGGAGAGGTTATGAGGCCAACATTACGTATCCCCCACGGGAATGTTGGCTTTCTGGCCTATCGCAGCTCCTCATTTTCCTTACGGTCCTATTCCTGGGACTTAAATTCCGCACCCTCATGATTGGAGTCGATCCCGGGCACATTCTGTGGCCAGTAACTAGAGTACGACGTCCCAGTTCACTGCGTGAATGAATCGGCAAATCATGTTGAGCTGTGTTTATTAATTTCTCTCTTTGAATAAGCGCACAAAAAATCAGCATGCAAAAAGAGACAACTTTAACTCAAAACAGTTTAACAAACACATTGTTTGGAGTTTGATACGAGAGTTTATTTTTTCAAAGCGCATGTTGATTGTATTTGTAAATATAGGTTAGTGTTCTTTGTCCATGGTTTGCACTATGAATATATGAAGATCATTCTCAGGGAAAATTCCCAATACAAATCTCAACTACATGCTTAAGATGCAGAAATTTTAATGAGTTTACTCCATTATAAGTTACTTTTTAATGCTTTCAACAGCATAAATCAGTAATCACCAGTAAATTATAAGATATGATTTTTTTGTAATGAATGGCGGGGTCACTTTACAATGTTAGACATAGCCTGTGGTTTTCACACATTTGACAAATTGTAATAGCATATGTCGTCAAGAGATTGTTGAAAATGTATTTAAAACGGACTATAAAAAGCACAAAACTAGGTCCTCCTATTTCTTTTTAGCTGAAAAAATGTCAATTTTTACTTCCTGTACCGGTAGGTAGAAGTATTGTATTCCACCCAAAAATTCGATGTCAAGATTTCACCGGAAATATATGTTTTGAGGCCCCCTGAATAAAAAAAGAAAGCATTTTTACAAAAAGGTCCGCGCGCGCGCGTGTCTGTCAGTCTGGTATCTTGTCAATCTGTGGGCAGCATTAATTCAAAAACGAAAAGTCTGTTAAAAACCAAAGTTGGAATTTAAGTTTAATGTCTTTTAAGGATGCAACACGAAGATTTTGAAGAAAATAGCCCCACCTTAAACTACCCTTTACATGGAAAAGTTTTCGAAAATTTTGATTTTCTTGAAAATGGCTCTAACGATTTTGATTAAAATGCCATATGTACAAGATGACAAATGAAATGTATATTTTGAATTTTCTAGCTATAGCCTATGTAGTCCTGTTTACTCTGGTTGACTTTTGAATAACTCGTAAACCGTAAGAGATAGACAAAATCTTACAGTACAAAACTTTAAGTCTTGCTAAAACACACAATTTATGATTGCATTTATTTTTTTGTAGAGTGAACCATTTGCGAGATGTTACTTGTGTGAATTTTGGAAAACGAAAGTTCGTCAAACGGAAGATCGTGATTCATTTTTTTATAACTTAGCCCTACAAAGAGAACGGAATCAATTTTAATATCTCTCAAAGTCTACTGTATTCCCATATTCCCCTTGCTCCCACAAGAAGATAAACAATAAGATCATTTCTAAAATATTTATCTCAACGCGAAGAAGATAAAGGAATAGGAGTTTGTAGGAATGGTAGTACAAGAGTAGAGAAAGTCATGTAAGAGTAACACATCAGATTTTCGTACTTTCTGTACACTTTATTTCTAAATTTTGAATTTAATATATGTTAATATTTTATAAACTTTGTAGGAGTATGTATATTCAGGTATATAGCACTCCCCTTAGAAAATTGAGATTTCTGCCTCAGAATTGAAAACACGTTTTTGTTTGAAATAATTAGTTGGCAGTTATGTTTATATTTCAGTGTTTTATGGCTATGTTTTTAACTGCTCCAAATTTTAAGTTTTATGAAGCTTAGTAATTTTCGTCTATATACGTCCCTTTTGAAAGCACTTACCTGACTGTTAGTGGTGGAGCGCATTATCATCTCTCGGGCCATTTCGGCCAACACGGACCTTGTGGACGAGGAAGACATCTTCCCGCTGCGCTCTACTGAATTGTCGGCCACTTGGTTTAGGCTGGAGTCCTGCTCTGGGGATATCTCCGAGGTGACCAGACCAATCATCAGCAGCAACACAAGTCCTCTAGTAACGGTCGCCAACATTGCCTGCATTTCAATAAGCTCTATTAGCAAAACAGTCTTCAGGCCATTGCCCTTTCAACAAAACTCACTCAGTTCCTCTAACAATGACTTACATAATTATCTATTTTGTTTTCAAATATTATGTTTCACTATTAAAATGTTTAAAAGTATCCATTTTAAGGCGATAGATCTGTGAAATTTAAAACTTCCACAGATTTCTTCACATAGTTTTGAAATTTTTACATATTTATCTGCACAGTACAAATAAATATACTAAATTTGAGCACTATCACAAATTCCGAAAGAAATGTAAAGTGAATCTCAAAACTGAAAATACAATTGTTTTTGCAAGATGCGCATAAAAAGTGACATAAGCTTTTAAAGTTATGCTTATCTGTCTGGGAGAAAAAATATATCTTGAGTAATGATATTTTAAGCTTAGTAAATTCTACAATTTTTGACTGGTAATTGCATAAAACCCATGTAGCATACAGAAAAAAAGCATATGTCACTTTAATATATAATCATTTGAATGATAACTTTGGTCAGAATAAACTTTTTAAGTTAGCAAAACACTGAAAAACATATTATTGAGAAAAATAATATTTAACGCCAATTGCATGTAACACTAGTGCTTCTGAGCACTACCTCAGAAATGCTCTGGTGAGAATTTTTACTCCGTTTACTCATTGGCACCATGTTTAGTGTTATAAGAAACAGAACTATTTATGTATATGTACAGATGTTTCTAAATGTACTGTTCACTTTTGTAAAAAAAAAAAAAATAATAATAATACACTTGAACTACGTGTACTAAAGTAAGCAATAAGGTATAATTATCGCATTCAATAATTTAAAACGAAAAGAATAACTCTATTACAATTTAATTCTTCTATTTTCTATGCGAAGTTGCTATATCGCACACTGTAAGACTGAAAACTGTGAACTTCGAACAGGAAACACAAACTTTTCCAAAATATTACTTTGTTTACCAACAACATCAGGAAATCGGAAGTTGACAATGTAGCCAATGTATAAATAGCTTTTGGGGAAGCAAACTGAACACTAACATTACGTTTCGAAAGATCTTGGGAACTTTAAACTGATATGTTACAAAAGTCTTGGCTAAAAGTTAAGTAAGTCAGGGGTTACGCCCACTTGCAGGAGGTGCAGTCAGACATTTAAATGGGTATTCAAACCCTTTTAAATGATCCTGCTCTTATGGAGCATTAGTGAAAGCAGGTTGGAAAGCTGACACATGTAAATAATGTTACACATAAAAATCTAACTGCATTTCTTCGTGATTTTTTTCACGGATCCACCTTAAAATAAGTATTCAAATTAAAAGTTGATTTTAAGTAGTGCAATTTTAGTGAGACCAAGATATTTAAGTACTGACAGCAGCACAACGTATGCCAGATTATGGCAAACCGTTTGACCTCTTTAGTTTCCTTGCGGGCCTAAAGTGAATTTGCATGATACAGAGTAATTTTCTGCGCCAGACGGTTGTTACATCATGCATCTTCCCCGGATGTCATGGCGACTATGGTCAATCACAGAGTTCTATTAATTTTTTATCCTCCTTTTAAAAGGAGACAAAAACCTCACAACTGGCCCATGGACTGTGAAGCAGAATTATTACGCCTTCCCCTTTTGCACCTCTATTTCCTATTTCTATATACTTGTTTTAGAAGGTTTTCTTGAAGTACAAATAGTTA
The DNA here is from genome assembly GCA_030765045.1 of Tenodera sinensis. NCBI lineage: Eukaryota > Metazoa > Arthropoda > Insecta > Mantodea > Mantidae > Tenodera > Tenodera sinensis. The sequence continues at coordinate 17,141,777 of CM060973.1, read as the reverse complement.
TTTCAATAACTTTAGCAAGAATGGGATACATATTATAAAATATTGGTAAATGGCGTGCAATTAAAAGATATATGCTTCTTCTAGGGGAGGTAGTTTTAACCAAATTACGATACTTTCTCTTCTCGATTTTGAAGATGAACGTCTAAGTGTATCTAACTCCCGCCAGATGACGAGGCATGCTTCATGATGAAGAAATATGAACACAAATCGGAGCTAAGCTACAAAACCAACCATATTATACTGACTATGGGACACTATTAAAGGAAATAGGGATGTGTAATGCATGGAGAGAGAAAACGTTTTAGAGAGTGGGTTCTGGCAAGTAGTAAGACAAAGAATAGAAGACATTTATAAGCAGGAAGACCAGCACTTTTAGGAAAATGGAAGCTTTAGTGCTGTACAGAGAAATTAAACGAGAATGGTAGAAGCAGAAATATACGGTATATAGTAAATGAGAGAGGGGTGGATAGAATGATGGCAACAAAATTAAAGAGTATAAAACAAGAACTTGACTCTGGGAGACGTAGGCAATGAGTTCTATTGGATTTAATCCTTAAACAAACCAAAATGGGGGTAACAAGATGAGACACTCATTGAGTTAGCCTATCCCAGGGTGTGACAACCCTGCCCTTATGTGAGCCCCAGGTCCCAATGGGCCAGTGGGTACTAGAGTCCGTTTACTCAACGCGTGTGCAGTTGCTGCTCCAAGGAAATGTGCGCTACCCACGACTAATGACTGTCATAAAGCCACGGCCACGCTTCAGAAAAGGCAAACCTATATCCCTGTCCTTGAAGACCAATATAGCAACCCTGTGACAGTTACACGCTGACTCCGCGTGGAGTCTCAGTTGCCAAAATTCTGAATACCAGTCCTTTTCTTTTTCGTTAGCTACAAAGGTTCATGTTAAGATGTCGCAACTCTAAGATCTCAAGAGGAGGGATCCGTGTTGTAAAACAATTATTAGGGTTCCTCAAAGAGGCGGCCTAAATGCACACGCGTTGGTTAAACAGACTCTACGTGGTAAGGACACCGTCCAGAGGGTATGTGGGGGTTTGATAAAGCTCCAAAGCCATAGTGAAGGCTGTTAACCTAGGGGAAGGACATTCCAAAATCAAACCTGACATGCAAGGGGCTGGTAACCCCTCCATGGAATTATTGTCTAACTCGAAAGTCTCACGGAATACGGCCGGACGGAACTGCTGGAAAAATGGAAACTTAAAGTAGACAATGGTATTAACATAGGACAGAGAACATTAAATATATTAAGGTTTGCTGATGATGTGATTTAATTTTCGATAATGAGGATAAGCTGCAAAAAGCAACGTACAAATCAAATCAAATTAGTAAAGTATATAATATGGAAGTTTCAAACCAAAAACCAAGGTAATGGCATTTCAAGGTAAATACCTAGCAAGAACAATTATTGAACAAGTGCCAAATTTTAAGTACTTTGGATGCAATTTGTGTTATGAAGTATATCAAGATATAAATCAGAAAATTAGTAAGTTTCAAGCAATAAATGGGACAATTAAAATATCATTAAAAGGTAAAACTAGAATAGCTACACCATTAAAGTTCTACTCTGTCATGGCACTTCCTGTCTTGCTGTGCGGTAGCTAGACATGGGCATTAAAAAGTAAAGAGATCACTACAATAGAAGCAGCAGTAATGCGTTTCCTGGAAGAGAAGATCAATTTAGAAATGAATTAAATATTGATTCTTTTAAACAAAATCAATGGAATATAGAGAAAATTGGCTCCAACACTTAGAAAGAATGACTCCAGAGAGAATCTTCAATCCAATTAGTGGGATATAAACCAAGAGGACGAAGATCAATAGGATGACTTAGAAACGATGGATCGACGTGAGACCGGAACAGGCAGTAGCCTAATCCATGATTGTAGAAGGAGAAGAAACCAAAATATGGAGAGAGCTTCGATTACAAAGAAAGGCTCATGAGAATAGGAAATTCCTGAGTTCAGAAAGAGAAAGTAATTACTGGGTAAAATGAATTAAAAAAAAACATAGAGATGAAAAAAATGAAACATAACAAGGGAATAGATATCTATCTAAGAGTGACGTAATGTTTTGAAACTATGATGTGACGACAGAGAGGAAGTGGTTCTGGTGTGGAATGTACGAATAACCACGGTGCTGTATACACTGACACCAGAAGCAACTCAAGGGAATTGATATGGATAACAGAGTTCTATTATGCTGTGTAATACGATAGGAATTGTGTGCATTGTATGAAATCTATTGGTGCTTGAAAAGGAATAAATTTAGTCACACTGACTAACCGCGAATAAGATCCTAATATAAGTACAGTCTGACTGCATCTGTTTTTGTTTATGTAACATTAAATTGAAAGGACCAAATGTTAACAAAAGTTGTTCAGAACGAGGTTTAGTTTCAGCAGCTGTTTAATGGAGAAAGGTTATTTTAGTTGTATCCTGTACATGTTCACTGTAGCTAACATGTTGAGTTCAACGCTATGGAGTTCTCATTCACTACTGATTTGTTTAAGAATGCGCATTCACTCCCTGTCCCCTCTCTGTTTTGTACTTGTAGATACATCCCGCCACACAACATAAGTAGCTACCACTACACCAGACACTTGTTCTCTTGTGTAGACTGATTCGTCGTAATGCATCTCAGGTGGCAACAGACATATATATATATATATATATATATATATATATATATATATATATATATATATATATATATATATATATTTTTCTTTTTCCGAAACGTGCAACAATTATATCCTAAGCATTTGCAAAAAAATGCTATTATTATACGTTTACATTATTAGAGTTTATTTTTGCTTAGGAATTTTCAAATTAACAACACTCAAATGTTTGAAACGAGCTCTTGCAATTGAGAGAAAAACAATCTGTGTTGCACTCACATGACTTTCTCTACTCGTATACCAACAATTCTTACAAGCACTTATTCCTCTATATTCTTCATTTTAGTCGCGATAAATATTTGCAGAAATTATCGTATTGCTAATTTTCTTACAGGTGCAAGACAGTAGACTTTGAGCAATAGTCAAATATTTTTAAAGTTGGTCACTATATGAAAGCTTTGAAATTGTATAGTAAACTTTGGTGTATCTCTACGGTTACGAGTTGTGCAAATGTCATCAAGAGTAAACGGAACTACATGGGGTATAACCAGAAAATTGAAAATATACATTTCGTTTGCCATAAAGTATCTTAAACATGGCAGTTTAATCAAAATCGTTAAAGTCATTTTTGAAAAAAATCAAAATTTTCCACGCAAAGCGTAGTTTAGGGTGGAGGAATTTTCTTCAAAATGTTCGTGTCCCATCCTTGAAAGATATTAAATTTGAATACCAACTTTGATCTGTAACCACCTTTTCGTTTTTCAGTTACCTATTCACAGATAGGCGCGCGCGCGCGCACACACACACACACACGCGCGCGCGCGCGCGCGCGGACCTTTTCTAAAACTGCTTTTTTATTCAGGGGCCTCAAAACACATTTCCGGTGAAATCTCTACATCGATATTTTGGATCAAATACAATACTTCCGCTACTTACTATACATAGTAGAGAAAGTAAAAATTGATAATGAAACAGAACATTTCGAAAATGACATTTGCTACAAAAATTGTATGTTTTTGTAGCTCTCCATTTTTCTGTAGTATATTTTCTGTCTACCTTGATTTTCCAGTTAAATATAATCATGTAAAATGCTATTATAAGTCAAATCGTTTGAATCATTTTCGGGAAAATCAGAATTTCCGAAAAATGTTCTATGTAAAAGAGTAGTCTGGGATGGTCTTTTAGTTTTTAAACCTTCACGTCACATCTTTTAAAGGTGCTACACTCAAATACCGTATTAGGTTTTTAACATATTTATCGTTTTTAAATTATTCCTTTCACACCCAGGGAAATTTGTATAAAAATGCTGTTTTGGATTCGGAGAACCTCCAAACATGCATTTCCAGTGAAATCTAGGTATCGAATTTTCGGTGAAATGCAATTCCTTTTCTGCATACTGCGTACGTGTGAGATTTCCAAATATTTACAATTTTGTAACCCCAAAAATGTTCTTATTTAATGTATAGACGTACCTTAGTGTTTCAGACACATATAATATAAAAAAACACACTCTTATCACACGATTTTTATTCCAAAGCTTCACTCTGACACTGGACCAGAATTTACCTTGAAACAACGAGTGTCTACTGTTTTATATCCTTATTTCTGTTATCTGCACGGAGGTGTATCTTTCCACAGCAGTTTTACCCCACCATTTCAATCTCGACCAATGGTCTACATCCATTGTGTGAGACAATTTACTTCCCCGTTGAAAGTAGCCGTTAGGGAAATAATTTTTCGCATTTTGCTTTCTAGCATTGTGTTTGAAGCAGGTAAAGTACCACCATTTTTGTCATTACGATGTGATATTGTTTTCTCGCTTGCTGACACGGACTGTGACGTTATTCGAGTCGCTCCGTGGAACATACCATGCATGCGCACATAAACAATGACAATATGCGACAATTATTATATTGTTTTCCTCATAGTATCGAACTGTTCATCTTAAAATCCTTAGCATTGTGCTCAACTTCCTAGGTTGTTTCTTAAACTTTCTTTCTTAACAAATTATGTTCGCAGAGGCAATGACACTGGAGCCAGAAATTATTTAATGTAATAGTGACACATAATAGAGGAGAAAGTAAAATGTGATACTTTCACAGCTGTAATAAGAGAAAATTGTGCAGTTGACAAATAAATGTGAGCCAAAACTTTTGTCATTTATGTTTGGTGACATAACTCATGCTTAAAGTTCTTGTAGAAAAAGTTTTGCTACCTCATACATTCTAAGCATTTTTACACCTGTTTCTTTATAACACTGCTATACATAAAAATGTTTTCGAATGAATGTTCGCTGTAACGTCAATGGCTCGAGTCCACGAAGCGATTGAAAATCTTCCAAGATAACCGCACGTATTCTGTCATGTGCATGAGGGTCACCACCGCCGATGTAGGCTGTGCAATGGCATAGGAGGTACACAGTTCGAAGCCCGTGTGTAATGTAGACAGCTGGGTTTATTGACGAAATGTAAACGTACACCCATATCCCACTTTGATGCGCTACAGCGTCCAAACTGTGCATTTTCTATTTGAAAATCGATCAGTTTGCCATCCCGCACAACTACTAAGCGTTGTACATGCTTTTTTGTGACACCCTGTATGTATAGGTAATCAATTAATATGAAATTCTTTTTTTTCATTTAAAAAAATCTGAACATGACAAGAAAATTGATAACACAGCTGAAATTAGTTCCTAAAATTAGGGGACAGTCGCTTTTTTTTTTTTTTTTTTTTTTTTTTCAAATGTAGAGTAGCGTAATTAAAGGAAACCGTAACACAATTACCCTGCTATATAGTTTATATGGATGACAAGCCCTTAAAATTAATGGCAAGTTTCTTAAATATAGCTTAACGCTGTTGATTCATGCATTTTTAATTACCTTCTCTTATAGTCCATTTTCACAAGCTTCTTTGACTGGAGTAACGATCGTTGCCAGTAGAATAGATCCAGTAGAAATCTGCTCGTATATAACTTCAGTCAATCAAAGAGATCAGAATATCCGCCCTAAATGGAGTAAATCATGTGCTACGATATGGTTCCGCTTTATTGCTGCGAAAACTTTAGCTGGAATGTCAGTCTAATTTGAAAATGGGCTATACCTAGAAGCATGGAAGGTGCTGTACTCCAGTCAAAAGTCCGATATCGAGAAATACATGGTTTGAGGACCCCTAAATTAAAAATACTTAAAGATCTTGTAATCTGTCTGTGAACAGTATAATTCAAAAGGAATTGTGGGTTGAAAACCAAACTTTGTATTTAAGTTCTTTCTCTTCCAAGCATTCAACACGAAGACATTCAAGAAAAATCTCCTCACCCGAAATTGCTCTTTACATGGAAAAATATTGGTTATTTCTATTTTTGTATAAAATGGGTCTAACGATTTTGATTAAAATACGTATGTTTAAGATAATTGTATGAAAATGAGAAATCTTGAACTGTGTAGTAAAGGGTAGTGTTGCAGTGTGCTGTTCACAGTGTCGGTTCAAATGTTTAAAACAGTCGATGGGCCCACTGACTGTGAAATACGGTCTCTGACGAGGATTTTGACAACAAGAAACATTTCAGCAGTGGACATTCATCGATAGATCAGTGAAGTGTATGATCAGTGGGTGAGAGCTTTCAGGGCCGTACAGGACAGTGTCCATAATGACCGGCCATCAATGATAACAGAAGATTTGGTCAATACAGTGGATAAAAAGATCCGTGAAGATCGACAATTGACAATTTCCACTGGTTATCCTCACAGGTGGCAGACTTATATGACCTCCGCATACAAAAGGTTGCAGAACGTTGTGACAAATGTTTAAACAAATACGGCAACAATATATAAAAATAGAGAAAGATGTAAGGAATTAACATTTGGCAACCATCCATGATGGTTTGATGTGTATAAAACACAGGACCTTATTTTACGAATTGCTCTCGTATGTACCTCATGTTACTCGAAACTAAGCTTTTGCATAAATAGCTTCATTACACATTTCATTGTAATTACAAGTAGATAGAAAAAACCGAATCGATAGTCAGATGTTTCAGAAGGAGAGGCTATATGCTGGCCTCTCTTTCCAATATATCCCGAGAAACAACTGAATAGCGATAGCACTTTAAAAATGACAAAAGGATTGCGAATTTCAAACTAATAATAATAATAATAATAATAATAATAATAATAATAATAATAATAATAATAATAATAATAATAATAATAATAATAATAATAATAATAATAATAATAATAATAATAATAATAATAATAATAATAATAATAATAATAATAATAATAATAATAATAATAATAATAATAATAATAATAATAATAATAATAATAATAATAATAATAATAATAATAATAATAATAATAATAATAATAATAATAATAATAATAATAATAATAATAATAATAATAATAATAATAATAATAATAATAATAATAATAATAATAATAATGATAATGATAATGATAATGATAATGATAATGATAGTGATAACGATAACGATAACGATAACGATAACGATAATAATAATATAATATAATATAATAATAATAATAATAATAATAATAATAATAATAATAATAATAATAATAATAATAATAATAATAATAATAATAATAATAATAATATAATAATAATAATAATAATAATAATAATAATAATAATAATAATAATAATAATAATAATAATAATATAATAATAATAATAATAATAATAATAATAATAATAATAATAATAATAATAATAATAATAATAATAATAATAATAATAATAATAATAATAATAATAATAATAATAATAATAATAATAATAATAATAATAATAATAATAATAATAATAATAATAATAATAATAATAATAATAGTAATAATAATAATAATAATAATAATAATAATAATAATAATAATAATAATAATAATAATAAATGTGTTGGAAATGACATACACTATAAAGAGTAATTTGAAATAAATTGGTGTCTTTTTGGTGTTTGTGTAGTATGTCTGTCTCATAACATTTGCCAGTTGCACAAAATTCGTTCCGAATGAAAGAATTTCACAGCCTATTTTCAGAAAACTGAAGACACAGTCGAACTTGATTATTTATACCTTTTTAGATTCGAAATTGTGCATAATTTGAACTTTTAGCATGTCCCTTGACATAAGTATGCAGAAGATATAAATAATCTTCTCTAATTGATTTATCTTTGTATTTATTCGAACCGAACGAGATGGCTCCGTGGTAACATCTGAGGCTCGCATTCGGGAGGTCGTTGGTAGGATTCCTGCGGCCATCTTCCTAACCCATGAATTTTTCCGGTGATTTTCCCGGGTCACCAGGTGAATGCTGAGAAGGAGAATTACATCTTCTGAATTTCATGTCGTTTACATCCGGCTTTTCAGGGTTGTCTGTCGGCTGCGTTCGAGGTGCGCGCCTCTAAGCTCTGTAAATACGCTCTCGGTGTCGCGGTGGCGTTGCGTTCGTTTATCCTAGGGGGGTTGACAGTAGAAACCTGTGTGGCAGCTTCCTTGCGCAAAAATCCCGTCGAGATGAACTAACTGTAAACCTAGGGATCTCTCCTAGTAGTTTTTTGGCCTTCCGTTGGGTACTATCATCTCATCCTTTCCGCCCGGGCTCTGCTCTGACATGCAATGTCCGAATCAGTGTGATCTGTGTGGAATCTCCTCCACTGTTAATGCTCAGTGAAGAAAATGTAGACCAATCAAACGTGTTTATTAATTTGGATGAAATACTATGGATCAGGGGGTAATTAAAGTTTCAAGCACTTCTACAGATGTATTCTGGATCAGCATCTTCTCTCAGGAGGGATTTCGGGCAATAGCGGCAAATTGGAAATTTATGTGTTTGAAAAAGCTCGTATGTTTAATAATGTGTAAAACCGACAACATAGCCAACTGTTTCAGAAACATTAGTTTGTGCCTGCACTTGAAAACTGGAAAGATGAGAATTGTGAAATTGGTGTTCTATATGAAGACTTTCTGAAAATTGACGATGACTTAGAACATCGCTCAGTAAGTTAAAATAATTTTATGTGAGAGAAAGATTAAAGGCTAAAATATAAGCTTCTTTTAAAAGATTGGATGTGAACTATCGTACTTGTTTTAACACTGTAAATATTCTATGTTGACCAGATACCTGTACATAGAGATACTATAATTCTGTTCTTGTTGTTATTTTAACTTAATTTAAGTCTATTTATTTAAAATCTTAGAAAAGTTAAATCTTTCTAATTAGAAATGTAATTTTTTTTGCGGACCCTTCAACTTTTGAGTGAGTGAATGAGTAGAGTTTAAGGGCCCATCGACAGCTAGCGCCCTTGAGCTTTTGAATTATCCAAGTTCGACCGTACACATTTTACGTATTTTTCACGTAAACATCTTGAATATATTCTATTTTAATCAAAATGTTAGAGCTATTTTTGAGAAAATAAAAAAAAATGGAAACTTATACACATAGAAGGTTGTTTGGCATTGCGAATTTTCTTAAAAATCTTCCTGTCGCATATTAGGAAGAGTGAGTGAGTGAGTGAGTGTGTTGGGTTTAAGGGCCCGTCGACATATTAGGAAGATGGGAGTATTAAACGTAAGTAAAAAAAGTTGGTACTTATCCGAGTTTTCTTTTATTTAGTATAGTGTTCACAGACACATACGGCTCGTTTTCAAAAATTACCTTTTTTGTTTTCGGGGAGTTTCGAAACTTGTCTATTTGCAATTTTCGGATGGAATGCAGTGCTATCTCTATCTACTGGGTATGTAATAATAGATAATCTGATAAACTTCAATTCTTGTGATGTTTTCTAAATGTTTTACTTAAGGAAATGTATACTTTTAACTTAACAAAATACTTGACTTCACTTGTTCATTATCAGGTATAATTAAGGAGAAATTCTGTCCGAGTGACGTACTAAACTAATATATTATCTATTCGAAGACCTTAAAACAATATACAGCAAAGCTATAATTTTCACCATGGCGAAGGTTTCAGGGTTAACTTAATGCAATCTTGCACAAATTTGTCTTCCTTTTATGATCAGATCCATTACCAGAGCTAGCGGAGAAAAATGGGTATTTACCGAACTCTGTGTAGGGAAAGAGAGTTTATAATTCGCCCTGTCCTGATTGATAAAAATACTCTTATAGCGAAAGTTACTGAATTTAATTCTGCTGTCTGACTTTTAGTCAAGGAATCAAGGAAATTATTTCGTTCTGTCTCTTTCTCTCTCTCTCTCTCTCTCTCTCTCTCTCTCTCTCGCTTTCTCTGTCTCCTTGAAAACGGTTCAAACTATTTTGATTTAAGTATCACATGTTTAAGACATTAGCAAAGCTATTGAATTGTCTGTAAATAGTATGATGTCATCTTCATTCTGAATGAGGTTTAAATAATTTTGTACAACTTTTAAATACCATAAGAAATAGAAACTTACTACACAAAAAACTCTGATGTGTTGCACTCAGGTAACTTTCTCTACTTGTGTACTAACTATTCTTACAAACTCTTATTCCTATATCTTCTTCGTGTTAGTTGAGATAAACATTTGTACAACTTATCTTATTGCTTATTTCCTTGTAGGTGTAAGGGAGATATTAGAATACAGTAGGCTTTGAGCGATAGTCCAATCTTTTAAAGCATTTGCACCTTAACATATAAAGAAGTGAAGAAGCCAGACAGCCAGATGTTGCATTTTACGGAAGTTTTAAGTTTTCCGAAAATCACACAAATAACGTGGAATATCTCCGAAATGGTTCACTCTACAAGAAAATTTATTGGGACATAAATTGTGTGTTTTAGCGAGATCTGCATTTTCTGCACATTAGGATTTTGTCTATCTCTTACGATTTACGAGTTATTCATCCTTGAAAGACGTTAAATTTAAATATCAACCTTGATTTTTAGCCGACTTTTCGTTTTTGAGTTATGCTGTCCAGACACACAGACAAACACGAACCTTTTTATAAAATGCTTTGTTTGGATTCAGGGGGTCTCAAAACATATATTTACGGTGAACTCTCGACATCGAATTTTTGGGTGGAATACAATACCTACCTACTTCCTCTACTTACCAGTAGAGAAAGTAAAAATGTAGTCATTGTTTAAACATACAGTTTATGGGAAATAATTTTAGTGAAATTTGTCATTTCCGCGTAATTTTTTGATATTGGTTTGAATTTTCAAGATTTTTTTATTTATTCAAGAGTCAAGTTCTTCTTTTTTTATTTGGTTCTCGCCTATCCTAATTCATTGGAGTTTAGATAACACTTCGATTTTAAACTTCGAAATTTATACGGATGTTAGACCCACATTACGGAGCGAGGTGGCTCTATGGGAATGTATGAGCCGCACATTTGGGAGGTTTCTGGTTATATATCGACCATTGTTTACTCTGACCTTGGGCTTTTCGCAGTTGTCCCTGGTGGGTAGGTCAATGCTAGGATGGTTTCTCGTCTATCATGTTTTCCGTTTCATTCCGTTTCCTTCTGATGTTTCGGATGTGCCTCTATATTCTATATTCGGTCATATTTTATCGAATTTTATATTTGCTGGGTTACATACCCAGGTCTGATAGTCAGGCTATGCCAATGGTCAGAGAGTACGCACATAGCAGTGAGACAGATGTACTCCGCCATTGAAATTGAGTGGTTATTTATTGGCACTCTGTAATTGCTTGATTCTTAGTTGCTTAATTCTGCTCAAAGGCCTTTTTATCAGGCTGGAGTTTTTTTTTTTTTTTTTTTTTTTTTTTTTTACGGGTCGTAAATCAAAGTCAGGAAGTCATGCTAAAGATTTTTATACCTCATTTGAACGCGCCACCTCGGGAACAAGAGGCTACATATTATCAGGAGACCACGGAGAACGACACTCCGCTATTGTATACCTTACACAGTATACACTCTTATTCATACTTTCACAGTAGGAGCGGAGCTAATCCACCAGCAGCAAAAGCTGAGCTCCCATGCAATCCTTCCAAGAGATGCTTGGATTTCTAAATTCAAAATTAAAACCACCCATATTTGGTTTCACAAACAGCCGTGCCCAACGACAGTTGCAACCTGATTTGCAGCAGTTGAGGAGCATAAATTGCTACCTCCCTTCAACCCCTAACCTTATTTTCACCCGCCATTCTGCAAAACCCCACAACCTGTCATGAAAGTGGTAAGCCCTGAAAAGGGCAGGTACATGTTTGATACACCTCGAGCTGCTCTCAGCCTGCTGTCACAATGATGATTTCACAGTCGAGATTACAGGGAACAATCCCAATTAAATAAACAAAAATCGCATAGCTTGCAAATTCACAGGTCTTGGATTCAATTCTCGGTTGGAAGTTGAGTATTTTTCTTTAGCACCACCCTTCCAAGAGTCTCGAAGTATGAGCGAGAGTGTAAACATATGCGAATTTAACGTTTAAAGAGAAAAACCAACGTAAATGAACGAAATATTTATAGAATAGTAAATGGGTATACATCATTAGTGACCAATTTTATTTTTCCACAGGCAAAATCGCCGACATGACCTTAGATGTCGAATACGGTATATACATTTGGGGGAAGGGAGAGGAAGATAAGAAGGAGAAGAAAAAAACAATAAGCGTTAGAACCTTTTTTTTAATCATGGCTCTATTTCAAGCTCTATCATATTTATATTTAAGTGAACGCAGTCACGAAATACAAGATTTTCGAAACAAAATTGTATTTGCTTTTATTATAAACAAGCCTGAACTTCCTATTACTATAATCTGTACCGAGTTTTAATTTGAGGTGCATTTGAATACCATTATGTTTATAACAATTATTTGGCCTAGATGTTCTATGCCTGCACTTCAGTTTTTATCCACAGCCTACATTTTATTCAAATGTGCTTTACGATGCACTTTTTATCAGTTTCTTTGAGAATGTTGCACCTTAAGCTGCTTCAAAATGTTTACTACATTTGTTTTCTTGTAAACAGTTTGTTTTTCTAACTAGGTCACTTAATAAATCCACTGATTTGTTAACAACTTGAATTAATGCGTGTAAACTCTATTACTATTAACAATTGATTTTTATCATTATTATTGATTGATCTAAAAGTGGTTAGCTAGAAGTCCGGAACTTAAAGCACTTACGAGATAGTATAGGAAGATTTTTTTACACGTGGCGAATGGCTGGAAGTTGCGTAGTGGTTTATGGTCGAGTTCGCTTTTGTATTTATAAGACCTAGGAGCATCAGGTTAATACCTCTCCCGACTCCTGTGTAGTAAACATCGCGGGTCAGTGCCTGATCAAGTGCAGCGCCCACTCGTATTATCAAAATTTCAGAGATGTTACCTCCATCAGCCTATTCGTGGCCTATTCTATTTGTCTCTTCAGTTCAGTACTAATTGAATAGAAGGAGCCGAACCGTCTCCCATCTTCCCCATAACAACAGAGACACAGGGGCTGAGTACTGCGTCTCTTTCCAACATATCTCTTCCTCTTTCTTTAGACATGAGACAAGATAAACCAAATACCCTATAACATTTCAGGTCCCCTGACTTGGTCAACTTTTCCGTGCAGTAAAATCTTGGGAATTTTGTTTACTATTTGTTTTTTTATGCTCCATTTAACATCGAAAATTTCTGTTTCAATGTATGAAATATTTAAATGCTCCTGGGGAATGTTGCATTTGCAGAATGCTGATAAAATCACCTGCTGATAAAATCAGAAAAGCTGGAAAATGTGAAATGTATATAGGGATAAGCACCAGCGAATGCAGCCTTTTATTCATCCCTTACAGGCTATTTTCAATCCGAAGGGACGGAGTGAAATAAGAACAAGACAGAGCCGACTGAGGGAAAAATAAGTTGTTTTTATTTTTCATTAAGAATAACTTTTTTTATTTTACTTTTTATTTCCAAACATTCGGTATGTATACATCTTATGTATTCTCAATCTCCAAGTTTCTCTATTCTCCCATAGATTCTCAGAAATGTTTGTTTTTTTTCGTTCATGTCATTTTACACTCCAGAAAACCACGTCTACTTGGGTCTGCTTCTCCACTTTCTTCCCGGAAGATTCTATCTGAAGATCTTTGCCTCGGGTCGGTTTCCCTATCCTTCGGTGGTGCGCATTATACCGATCGTCTTCAGATTTATTCAGCCTTTTGCGCCAGTCAATTGTCTGCTCATGACGTCGTACTTTGAAGCGAGTTTATAATCAGTGCGTCTGACAGAGTAAAAGATGAGTAGAGGGGATGGATGTTAACAGTTTCGAAGTCAGCTAAGTAAAATGGGGCTTGTAACGTACCTTTCCAGTGTTTACATTTGGAACGTCTTCTGCGCACGTCTAGTAAACTGGAATCTCAGCATGTAGGGGATGATAAGTAACTCCAATAATTGGAAGACTTTTGTAGCATAGTGTGTCTCAGCTTTAAAGGCACAACTTTTCCTTTACAAGAAAGCTTGTCCATGCTCTTTACAGTAGTAAATAAAAAGTTACCTAGACAGAATAACTTAAGAAAACAATACCCCCCCCCTCCACCGTGGCACAACAGCTCATCTGAGCCAAGGCATATTGCCCGAGCTCCGTCTCCCACTCTGCCCACCACAGACGTCATGAGTGGGGTGCAGTAATGTAGTGGGATGTGGTCAGCGCCCTGGTACCTCCTGGCCGGTTATGCGGTCTTCTCCACCAGGGGCTGCTACTTTTCAATTAAGTAGCTCCTCAATTGGCCCCTCAGGGACCTAACGAGGCTGAGTGCACCTCGTGCCAGACCTCCCAGCGGGTGTAAAATCCCCACGCCAGTACCGGGGATCGAACCCGGGTCCACCGCGCCAGAAACAAAGAAAATAATATACAAACGCAAAATAACGGTATTGTAATGAAAAACAAACATTTGGAGCATTATAGGAGTGTATAAATATTTAATAGCTTCAGATTAGTAATCTTAGGTATGTCGCATATTTTAATTCTTTTTGTCATGTTTTGTCTGAGACTTGATGGAATTCTGGTCAAGAACGAATAAAATCATACACACAACGGCCAATATCGTAGTGATACTTGTATCCTTCCAGTTCGGAAGGAACATTCAAACATGTAAATTCTGTGATCGGTGGTCACTTTCTTCCCGCGAGCAAAGCACGCACAAAATGCCCTAGTGAAAAACACAGCCCTGAAGTACATCTATCTATTTAGGAAGCCGGAAACGCAAGTAGTGTCTATTTAACATATTCTGGAGATTATAGTTCACATTTTTCATAACTTATTCGGCTTTGATTTTCTTCTTTACACATACTTCGTCCACTATACTTATAGCCTTTGGGAGTGTAACTCAGATGCTTCTAAGAAGGCTATGACATTGGATAATTAACAAAAGTAATTCTTTATGCATAAACTGCTCAACAAGATTCATTGAAATTAAGGATTTTACAATTTGAATTGCGTATGACTCTTTGGAATCTAAAGCAATATTCACTTTCGTAGTGTATCTTGGTATATTTGGTTACCCACTGTCTATACACAGGGGGCATTTGCTAAGACAGTATGCTTGAAATTACCACCCGTCATGTGGATTAAAGTCATCATTTAGTCATGAAGAACTTTTGTTTGTTGGTATAGGAGAAATTTATACTTGTTAACGAAATATTAATAACAATATAAACATAGGTCATATGTGCATACAAATGGAATACCACTCTGTGATCAACAGTTCGGAGTGTTGGCTAGAAAACAGTGAAATTTAGAAATGTCATCACTACATTTTTTAATCGGTATTATTACCTACCTACGTTTGTGAGTTTGCAATTTTTCTACATTGGATTAAAAGACTGACCAATTTCTGTTTTCCGGGGTGACAATGAAATATCCTCTGATGCCTAAGCTGTAGTTCAGGTGGTTCATGTATTGAACACTATTACGACACACAAGATCTGCATAGAAACTTGAAGCGTTCGTCGATTGCCCTGCAAGTTGTAATTCACACTATTTATTTTCTTACCTGATTTTAGGCCAACACCCTTCTATGGCATCTTCTCTGATCCTTTTAAGGAAAACAGCAAGTATGCTGCAGGAACTAGATTTTCAATTGGAACTGCTTTTCTTGACAGGAGTTTCACCAACAACTTTGCCTGGTATCTTCAGTGACACTGTTGATCTTTCAGAAGCACTCTCGTTGTCATCAACATATTTCAGTTGCAGTGAGACAACGAAAGTGCTTCTGTAATAGAAGTTCTCCAGCGCCACTGAAGATATAGGCGATCGTCAGAGATATTGAGGGCTGGCCCAGGTAGCTATGACTATGAATGTTACGACCACTTGTGGAGGGGAACATAGCATTTCAATTTTTTGAGAATAGGAGGGTTATGTGAGAGGAGATGCGGCCGAATGAGGAGTCACGAAGAAGCAGAGGGCAGGGCCTCTACGATTTCCTATTGAAACTCTCCGTTGGCCTACAGTATAACCGGCTTCCCCACCATTCTTTCATTTATGCCATCCCCGCAGCTTCGGGAGCATTCTACTGGCCTTCACAAGTTGAATATTTATAGCAAAGAGGAAACGTGTTTATTCGTTTATCGTTTCGCGTCGTGTTTTACTTGCACAGTTTTAGATTATTCACATAGGAATATATAACTTCGAGCAATGTCTTCAAATGGCAAATTGGCTTTCCACATACTCACAATTCTTCCTCGGTGCACCTCTGCAATATCTGCATACAAAGCATCAGTGACAGTTAAGGGGCACTCGAAGTTAATTTTCTGACCTTTCAATTTTAAATCTGTTTAATTGGAAATGGTACACTTGATATGAATAAAGAAATGACTGTGCCAAATCTCAATATTCTATCTCAAGCATTTTCTCAGATAATAGAATTAAATACTTTTAATTAGAGAAAAAAGATGCATGTTTTTAAAACTGTATTCACCTTTTTCAGAGAAGTATACCTACTAGTGCATTTTCTAATACTTAAACAAGTATAAAATAAAGCAAGGAATTCGACTGATAAATGAGAGCTAAAGCAGCTACTCAACGATTCGCTTTCACTTTAATAACGTCATCTCAAATATGTTCTCTTCCCCTGCGACAGCAGTACAGAGCGCAGTGACGTCACACGCTGAACTTGTCTTTGGTGTAAGCTGGCGTCACAGCGGTACTACCTGTCCTCTCCTGACCTATACTATTCTTTGAGGTGCCAGGTAAACAGACTCGCACCGCGGCTCTAGGTTAAAAACCCTTAGCTATACCAGATAGCAAATAAGTTGTGTAATGTTTGAGCGAAAAAGAAAAGCAATTCCAGAACGCCACGACTTACATGTCAGAAAATGTGGTTGTTTCATCATACACTGGCTACAAAAGCTTGCAGATAACAATAAACATCTTGATAATAAAATGACTCAGGCTTTTTAATATTTATTTAAAAGATGCATTTCATACATAGAAATGTAACAAATATATATGAACATGAATGAATTCGTGATGGGACAGAAGTGGATGAATATGAACACAAATATATAGGTACAATTAAATTACATTATAATAAAATAATGTATAAAAGATTATGTTATTAGTTCCGTACAAACAAAATCTGGAATACAAACTAGGATTAGTTGTTCCTGAACTAATATAGTTTATTGGAAACAGAAATACTGCAGTGTCTGCCGAACAACTGGTTGTGTGTTTCCCAACAGCAAACTTAAGTGCCCAACTTGCTCACTGGATATGTCTTTTCTTGTAAATAATTTAAAGTGTGTTTCAACCGCACGAACTTGTTTTCACTCAGTTGATTGCAACCTTGTTTTCAGTTTCGTTATTAAGGCTTCAAAGTACGCACTGTGTAAGAAAATTTAACAGACACAACAGTAGATGAGGAATTTTCACTGGAACAGTAGTAAGTAACATCCATTCCCATAAAATACCTTATTGTGACGCCGGTCGGTGGGTGTGCACGAGGTGAAGCTACCTCACACCACTACGCGGCGAGCACAGAAGTATTTTTAGATGTGGCGAATGACCTAGGATCTGCGCGAGTGACGTCATGCCAGTTGATAGTGGGGATAGCGCCTCTGTTTTATAAACAAGAGACTGCTGATAATGCAAGCGAGCACTGTAATCAAACATGCACTCCCGCGATGTTAACTACACGGAAGTCAGAGCTACTAGCCTGACACTCCTATGGTCTTACAAATACAAAAGTGGACTCGACGACCACTGCACAACTTTCCGCCATTCGCCACATCTAAAATACCTCTGTTACCACATTAACAATGGAAAGCGTCAGTACAAAGCTGAACTTGTTCAGGTTGTTCACAAAACTTTCCTCTGCTGACTTGTTTATGAAAGGTATCGAGAAGAAGTGGACTTCGAAAGAAATCTGTGCTGGCCTATATAAGCGAAAGGAGATGACGACAGAAACAATTATGTTATGATGGAGTCGTTAAGTTGAACGAGACAGCTGTTAGCAGTTAGTGTGTACAGTCAGCGTTGAGAGAATGTGTGTATCGTTAGAGACAGTTGTAGTCATTGAGTCGTCGCGTCGGAGATCTTGTTGAAGCAGTTTTAGTCATTGTCGAAGCCAGCAATTGTGAGATAGAGTGGAACTGAAAGACTGACGTACCTGTCAAAGGTTACCATTGGACGGAGCAGCTGAGAGTTGTGTTAACAATAAAAGGGGACTGTTTTTTGTGTTTCAGTTTTACAAGAGAAATAAAGTGACGATAAAAGTAACTCAACCTGTCATTTGTCATACTGGTATCAGGAGTGGGATTGGTCACATTGTCAATTTGTCACATTATTTTATAGGTGTTGAAACCTAACTTGCCTTTCAGGAAAGAATTTGTTCAGTGCATCTCACCAAATAATAATAGGGTTCACAAATGTTCTTTCTTTATAGCCTTGGCCCGCTACAGGTATTCTTTCACGCTCCCTTTCCATCCTATTTCCATATGCACCTTTAAATTGCAGCATAACAAGCAAGCCTTACGCAGTGCAAGGTCCAGGAATAAAAGCGATAAAAACACATACACATGGCAGGTTTAAACCTCCTCCTACCTGTGAATAATAGACATGCATTTCAGATTCATCAACTTTCTTTTGTTATATTCGCCATGAAGGCGTAAACTGGTAATTCTCTTCGAATGCATTAAGATAAATGATCACGATAAACAAGGAAGTTGTTTATATCACATAACTTATTCCGCGACAGCAACAGTTAGACAGTTAAGAGATTCGGAGCAAAGTTATATAGCGCAGGATTTAGCCCCTTTTGGTAGAGGGAAGGGATGAATATCGTAGTTATAGACCCACACACAAGGCAGCCTATATCCACCTATTCACTAAAAGTTTTAATATATATTATATTTTCCCCTTGCTTTTTAAGTACCATGGACTATTCTGCTTTATATTTGGCCAGCAGGTACAAGCGTCATAAATGTGTCAAGCTACCCTAATATTAGAATAATAAAAAAACGAAGTATAAAGGCAAATGAGCAGCCTACTTTACCAAAGAAGTGAAGACGACAGAGGAAGGAAAGAAAGAAAGCGAAAGAGTGAGTGACAGATCTATCAGAATGAGTTGCAAATGTTAAGAAGTGAGAAGTGATCAATTCTACAGAGAGAGCCAATGAACTAAGGACCGGTTGCGCGGTAGTTTTTCACTGGGCATATGGATACATGCTTCTGTTCTACTACTGCAATCAAGGTCACGCTTTGACGCAGCTTTGCTATTCTCAGGAATGAGAGTGAATCCATCTGCTAATTTTGAGAGTTGCTCCACATCTCCTGTTACAATATAGTCTTCACACAGCTGAAGCTAGTGTTTGAGGTGATATTTGTTTCGTCATATCGAAAGTATAAACAAGTATTTCCGCGAAATTAAAAATCAAATAGAATTGGTGAAATCAGTTGCAAGGAATACGAGATTATGAGGCAGCTGGAGTGGGCAAACTTGTCTTTGCTAAAAAGGAAAATGTGCTGAACAAGAATTGTAGATACGACACAAAAAGCAAGATTGCGGAGTATTGTAAGGAAAAAGTATTCCTTCAATGAAGGAAGCTGATAACCGACAATATTTGTTGCTTAAAGCATATCCCAGTATCTTCTGCTGATGTGGAATGAAACTTTTATATCCTAGTGCGTAATAGTTGAGAATAGTTCTTCAAATTTGAAAACTTACAAAAGCTGTTTGTAACGAATTGTAATTCAGTGGTGAAGTATACGTGAAATATGCAAGATTAACAAATGAAGGCAATTTTTCAGTCATTCTCTGTTTTTCTAGGTCATCTTGAATAAATTTTAAGGTCATAAAGTCACAATGCAGATTCATTACTATTTCCGATTCCTCTAATGAAATTTCAAGCACTATTCCTTTATGAATAGTGTATATTGAAGCTATATTTGTCGCCTGCACTATTGTGACGCCGGCAGCGGCAGCACGCCAGAGACGCTACTTCGTACCACTGCACAGTTTGTAAGTACGTGGTCGATGACAATGACTACGGCAGAACAAGCATTTACAGACTCTTCGCGAGACTTCTGGCTGCCGATTTGTTTATGAGAAGCGTCGAGGAAAAGTTCAATTTCGAGAAAAATCCGTGCTATGTAATTTTCGTCTGTATAAGCTAGGCGAGACGGCGAGAGAGAGAGAATTTTTGTCATACAGTCGTGAGTGTTGCACGAGACAGTTGTTAGCAAGATGCATATGTGAACAGTCGTCGTTGAGAAAAACGTGAGCGTGTGTCGACAGAGACAGTTTTGAGACATTTGATCGTATCGTCGGTGTTTGTTGTTGTGTGAAGCAGTTTTAGTGAGTGTGATCGTCGTAAGCAGTTTGTGGGACAGGGTAAAACTGACCGACTGAAGTCTGTGTCAAGGTTACGATAAGACAGAACAGCTGTGAGATACAAGGTCATGATGAATTGTAGATTGTGTTAACGTGATAAATTAAGACAACTGTGTTTTGCGATTCAATTTGAGGAAAATAAAGTGACAGAAAAAATAACTGGACTTGTAATTTTGTCACATTGGTGTCAGAAGTGGGATTTGTCACTTTGTCATTTGTCACATTATTTTCTGTCAATTTCTAGTAGTTGTGTTCTTGTTGGTTCATTTTGACAACAGAAAGTTTTGAGTTTCATGTCAACAAACTAAGTGATCTCTCGCTAAGATAACCAACGCTCAATGAATCTGAGGGAGTCAAGATCTGTGGTCAGGATGCACATTTGCAGCAATTTTTTTCGGATTTATTTGCGACTATATTATTTGCGGCCTTTTTGTTTTTGTATTTCTTTTTGTCATGACCCCTTAAATACTTTCTGCAGAAAAGAGTCTATTTTACATAAACCGAGCGATATGGTGCCGCGATAACGTGTGCCATTCACATTTGTAAGGTCCCGGATTCGATTCTTAAGGATCACCCACTCTTACCCATGGGTTTTTGTATTTCCCCGTGTCAGTAGGTGAATGATCAGATGGTTCCTCTTCTACCACGACTTTCCTGTAGTTTCTTGTATCGCGACTTTCTTCAGTCATCTTTTTTAGGGTTTAGGACCGGCGACGGTGTTCGGTGAGTTGCGGCTGGGCGGTGCATGTGAGCTTTGTAGAGGTTTCTTCCCTGGCGTATTCAGGAAGTGCCCGTCTGACCCCGCCTCTGGGGGACCCTCGCCAGATGGGGCCACCATGGTGAGGGTCCCTTCGCTATATACCCTATACGTGTACTTTAACCCTGTTCTGGTTCTGGATTTCCATTCCCAGTTATTGCAAACCATGCTTAATTCTATCTTCTATACGAACTGCATGTGATGCTAATAGCTAATTCCAGACAGTAGAGCAATACTTACTTTGCTTTTACCTTTATTATTCCATGCTTAAAATGAGGAAATACGCTGATTCTGATTTTGTACCATGCTTGTCATTGTTCACCATTAAACTAATGTTATAACTGAATTTTGTGCAATCATCTGAGTGCTTTAAAAGGAGAAGAGATCGAGCACAAGTGACTTTCCCTGTCCTGGTGCAATGGGCAATGTGTCTACCTAATCTGGATGGTCTGATCTAGAATTTCAATACGAGTGACTTGCCTGGACAAGGTTTCTTCGGGTGTTCACTGTTTTCTTCAAGGATAAATGAAGGATAACTCTCAGTTGCTTGCTTGCCCTTTGGGCAGTCAAACAATTACCCAGCCAGCCTACCAATAAGTCATTCAGTCAACCAATCAATAAGTTAGTAATTCAGTCGCCAGCCAGCCAACCAGTCCAGGGAGTTAGTCAGAAGGTCAATTAAGCAGGCATTCAGCTAGTGAGCCACTATGTCAGCCAGCCAGTCGGCCAGCCAATAAGTCTACTAGCCAGGCAGTCAGCCAGCAATTAGTCAGCAACCAGTCAGTCAGTCAGTCAGTCATCCAGCGAGTCAGGCTAATGGCTAATAAGTCACCCACTGAGATGGCGAACCAGTGGGTTAGCCATCCAATTAATGAGCAAGTCAGCCAAACAGTCAGCCAACCAGTCAGCCAACCAGTCAGCCAGCCTGCCAATCAGGCAGACAAACAACCATTCAATCAGTTAGTCCAATAGTCAAACAGTCAATCCGACTGTCATCCAATTAAGTAGTCAGCCGTTCATTCAATCAATCAATCAATCAATCAATCAACTAGTCAGTCAGCAGCCAGTCAGTCAATCAACAAAACCTCTCAGGCAGTCAGTCAAGTGGTCAATCAAACAAATAGGTAGTCAGTCAGCCAACAAACCTGACAACCAGCCTGCGAGTCAGCCTGCCAGTCAGCTAGCAGGTCAGTCAACTATCTAGTCAGTTGCCCATTTAATCAGTCAATTAATCAGCAAGTCAGCCAGCCAGTCAGTCAATGAGATAGTCATTCAGTGGGCAGCCAGTCACTCCACTAACCAATCAGTCAGTGAGGGGCCAATCATTCAGTTAACCAATCAGTCAGATAGTGAGTCAGTCAGCCAGATAACCAGTCAGTCAACCAGCTAGCCAGTCAGCCAGTCAATCGGTAAATTAAAAATAGTAAGTTATTCAGTTAACTAGCCAGTCAGGCAGTCAGTCAGTCAACCAACTAGATAGTCAACCTTCCAATCAGCCATTCAGTCAACCAGCAAGATAGTCAGTCAGCCATTCAGTCCGTCATTCAATCAACTAACCAGTCAGCCGGTCAATCAGTCTGTCAGTGAGCTAGCCAATCAGTCACCCAACTACTCAGTTAAGCAGTCAATAAGTATGTCAACCAATTAATCAGTCAGACAACTAACCTGTCAGCCAGCCAATCAGTTATTCAGTCAACTAGTTAGTCAGCCAGCCAATCATTCTGTCAGTGAGCTAGCCAATCAGTCAGCCAATCAGTCTGTCAGTGAGCTAGTCAGCCAGTCAATCATTCTGTCAGTGAGCTAGTCAGTCAGCCAATCAGTCTGTCAGTGAGCTAGTCAGTCAGCCAATCATTGTGTCACTGAGCTAGTCAGTCAGCCAATCAGTCTGTCTGAGCTAGTCAGCCAGCCAATCATTCTGTCAGTGAGCTAGTCAGTCAGCCAATCAGTCTGTCAGTGAGCTAGTCAGTCAGCCAATCAGTCTGTCAGTGTGCTAGTCAGTCAGCCAATCAGTCTGTCAGTGAGCTAGCCAATCAGTCAGCCGATCAGTCTATCAGTGAGCTAGTCAGTCAGCCAATCAGTCTATCAGTGAGCTAGTCAGTCAGCCAATCAGTCTGTCAGTGAGATAGTCAGCCAGCCAATCAATCAGTCTGTCAGTGAGCTAGTCAGCTAGCCAATCAGTCTGTCAGTGAGCTAGTCAGTCAGTCAATCAGTCTGTCAGTGAGTTAGCCAGTCAGCCAATCATTGTGTCACTGAGCTAGTCAGTCAGCCAATCAGTCTGTCTGAGCTAGTCAGCCAGCCAATCATTCTGTCAGTGAGCTAGTCAGTCAGCCAATCAGTCTGTCAGTGAGCTAGTCAGTCAGCCAATCAGTCTGTCAGTGTGCTAGTCAGTCAGCCAATCAGTCTGTCAGTGAGCTAGCCAATCAGTCAGCCGATCAGTCTATCAGTGAGCTAGTCAGTCAGCCAATCAGTCTATCAGTGAGCTAGTCAGTCAGCCAATCAGTCTGTCAGTGAGATAGTCAGCCAGCCAATCAATCAGTCTGTCAGTGAGCTAGTCAGCTAGCCAATCAGTCTGTCAGTGAGCTAGTCAGTCAGTCAATCAGTCTGTCAGTGAGTTAGCCAGTCAGCCAATCAGTCTGTCAGTGAGCTAGTCAGTCAGCCAATCAGTCTGTCAGTGAGCTAGTCAGTCAGCCAATCAGTCTGTCAGTGAGCTAGTCAGTCAGCCAATCAGTTTGTCAGTGAGCTAGACAGCCAGCCAATCAGTCTGTCAGTGAGCTAGTCAGTCAGCCAATCAGTCTGTCAGTGAGATAGTCAGCCAGCCAATCAATCAGTCTGTCAGTGAGCTAGTCAGCTAGCCAATCAGTCTGTCAGTGAGCTAGTCAGTCAGTCAATCAGTCTGTCAGTGAGTTAGCCAGTCAGCCAATCAGTCTGTCAGTGAGCTAGTCAGTCAGCCAATCAGTCTGTCAGTGAGCTAGTCAGTCAGCCAATCAGTTTGTCAGTGAGCTAGACAGCCAGCCAATCAGTCTGTCAGTGAGCTAGTCAGTCAGCCAATCAGTCTGTCAGTGAGCTAGTCAGTCAGCCAATCAGTCTGTCAGTGAGCTAGACAGCCAGCCAGCCAATCAGTCTATCAGTGACCTAGCCAATCAGTCAACCAATCAGTCTGTCAGTGAGCTAGCCAATCAGTCAGCCAATTAGTCTGTCAGTGAGCTAGACAGCCAGCCAATCAGTCTGTCAGTGAGCTAGAGAGCCAGCCAATCAGTCTGTCAGTGAGCTAGCCAGTCAGCCAATCAGTCTGTCAGTGAGCTAGACAGCCAGCCAATTAGTCTGTCAGTGAGCTAGTCAGCCAGCCAATCAGTCTGTCAGTGAGCTAGAGAGCCAGCCAATCAGTCTGTCAGTGAGCTAGCCAGTCAGCCAATCAGTCTGTCAGTGAGCTAGCCAGTCAGCCAATCAGTCTGTCAGTGAGCTAGCCAATCAGTCTGTCAGTGAGCTAGCCAATCAGTCAGCAAATTAGTCTGTCAGCTAGACAGCCAGCCAATCAGTCTGTCAGTGAGCTAGTCAGTCAGCCAATCAGTCTGTCAGTGAGCTAGCCAGTCAGCCAATCAATCTGTCAGTGAGCTAGACAGCCAGCCAATCAGTCTGTCAGTGAGCTAGCCAGTCAGCCAGTCAGTCTGTCAGTGAGCTAGCCAATCAGTCTGTCAGTGAGCTAGCCAATCAGTCAGCCGATTAGTCTGTCAGCTAGACAGCCAGCCAATCAGTCTGTCAGTGAGCTAGTCAGTCAGCCAATCAATCTGTCAGTGAGCTAGTCAGTCAGCCAATCAGTCTGTCAGTGAGCTAGTCAGCCAGCCAATCAGTCTGTCAGTGAGCTAGTCAGCCAGCCAGCCAAACAGTCTGTCAGTGAGCTAGACAGCCAGCCAATCAGTCTGTCAGTAAGCTAGTCAGCCAGCCAATGAGTCTGTCAGTGAGCTAGTCAGCCAGCCAATAAGTCTGTCAGTGAGCTAGTCAGTCAGCCAATAAGTCTGTCAGTGAGCTAGACATCCAGCCAATCAGTCTGTCAGTGAGCTAGTCAGTCAGCCAATCAGTCTGTCAGTGAGCTAGTCAGCTAGCCAATCAATCTGTCAGTGAGCTAGAGAGCCAGCCAATCAGTCTGTCAGTGAGCTAGCCAGTCAGCCAATCAGTCTGTCAGTGAGCTAGACAGCCAGCCAATTAGTCTGTCAGTGAGCTAGTCAGCCAGCCAATCAGTCTGTCAGTGAGCTAGAGAGTCAGCCAATCAGTCTGTCAGTGAGCTAGCCAGTCAGCCAATCAGTCTGTCAGTGAGCTAGCCAGTCAGCCAATCAGTCTGTCAGTGAGCTAGCCAATCAGTCTGTCAGTGAGCTAGCCAATCAGTCAGCAAATTAGTCTGTCAGCTAGACAGCCAGCCAATCAGTCTGTCAGTGAGCTAGTCAGTCAGCCAATCAGTCTGTCAGTGAGCTAGCCAGTCAGCCAATCAATCTGTCAGTGAGCTAGACAGCCAGCCAATCAGTCTGTCAGTGAGCTAGCCAGTCAGCCAGTCAGTCTGTCAGTGAGCTAGCCAATCAGTCTGTCAGTGAGCTAGCCAATCAGTCAGCCGATTAGTCTGTCAGCTAGACAGCCAGCCAATCAGTCTGTCAGTGAGCTAGTCAGTCAGCCAATCAATCTGTCAGTGAGCTAGTCAGTCAGCCAATCAGTCTGTCAGTGAGCTAGTCAGCCAGCCAATCAGTCTGTCAGTGAGCTAGTCAGCCAGCCAGCCAAACAGTCTGTCAGTGAGCTAGACAGCCAGCCAATCAGTCTGTCAGTAAGCTAGTCAGCCAGCCAATGAGTCTGTCAGTGAGCTAGTCAGCCAGCCAATAAGTCTGTCAGTGAGCTAGTCAGTCAGCCAATAAGTCTGTCAGTGAGCTAGACATCCAGCCAATCAGTCTGTCAGTGAGCTAGTCAGTCAGCCAATCAGTCTGTCAGTGAGCTAGTCAGCTAGCCAATCAATCTGTCAGTGAGCTCGACATCCAGCCAATCAGTCTGTCAGTGAGCTAGTCAGTCAGCCAATCAGTCTGTCAGTGAGCTAGTCAGCCAGTCAATCAGTCTGTCAGTGAGCTAGTCAGCCAACCAATCAGTCTGTCAGTGAGCTAGTCAGCCAGTCAATCAGTCTGTCAGTGAGCTAGACAGCCAACCAATCAGTCTGTCAGTGAGCTAGTCAGTCAGCCAATCAGTCTGTCAGTGAGCTAGTCAGTCAGTCAATCAGTCTGTCAGTGAGGTAGTCAGCCAGTCAATCAGTTTGTCAGTGAGCTAGACAGGCAGCCAATCAGTCTGTCAGTGAGCTAGACAGCCAGCCAATCAGTCTGTCAGTGAGCTAGTCAGTCAGCCAATCAGTCTGTCAGTGAGCTAGTAAGTCAGCCAATCAGTCTGTCAGTGAGCTAGCCAGTCAGCTAATTACTGAGTTAACCAATCCATGAGCCTGTCAATCAACCAGCCAGTCAGTTGTTCATGCGGTCAGTCAATCACCTAGTCAGTCAGCCATCAATCAATCAACCAACCACTCAATCAATCAATCAATCAATCAATGAACTAGTCAGTCAGCCAACCAGTTAGTCAGTCAGCCAATTAACCTATCAGCCAGCCTGACAGGTCAATCAATAAATCAATCAACTAGCCAGTTAGGCAGTCAATCAGGTAGTCAACCAATCAATCAGTCAGTGAGCAGGCAGTCAATCAATTTATTAATCAGTCGCTCAGCTAACCAATCAGTTAAATAGTAAATCAGGCAACCAGCCAGCCGATCAGTCAATCAGCTAGAAAGTCAGCCATCCAATCAGATATTCAATTAACTAGCCAGTAATTAGTTAGTCAGCCAGCCAGGCGGTCTGTCAGTGAGCCACCAGTGAATCCGTCACTCAGTCAACTAGCCAACCAGTTAGTCTGTCAATCAACTACCCAGTCTGCAAACCAATCAGAGAATCAGTCAGTCAGTCATCCAGTCAGTCAGTTAGCCAGCTAGCCATGCAGTCAGACAGTCACTCAGCCAGCTAGCGAGGCAGTCAGTCAGTCAGCCAACAAACCAGGCAGTCAGTCAGTTAGCCAGCTAGCCAGACAGTCAATCAGTCAGTCAGTTAGCTAGCCAGCCTGCCGGCCAGGTAGTCAGGCAGTGAGGCAGTCAGTCATCCAGTTAGTCAGTCAAATTGCTAGCTACCCAGGCAGTCAGACAGTCAGTCACTTAGTTAGCCAGCAAGCCAGCCAGCCAGTCAGTCAGTTAACCAGCTAGCCAGGCAGTCAGGCAGTCAGCCATCTAGTCAGTCAGTCAGTCAGTCAGTCAGCCAGCCAGCCAGCCAGCCTGCCGGCCAGGTAGTCAGGCAGTGAGGCAGTCAGCCATCTAGTCAGTCAGTCAGTCAGTCAGCCAGCCAGCCAGCCTGCCGGCCAGGTAGTCAGGCAGTGAGGCAGTCAGCCATCTAGTCAGTCAGTCAGTCAGTCAGTCAGTCAGTCAGTCAGTCAGTCAGTCAGCCAGCCAGCCAGCCTGCCGGCCAGGTAGCCAGGCAGTCAGGCAGTCAGCCATCTAGTCAGTCAGTCAGCCATCCAGTTAGTCAGTCAGTTAGCCAGTTAGCTAAGCAATGAGTCAGTTAGCCAGTTAGCCAAGCAATCAGACAGTCAGGCAGTCAGTTAGCCAGCTATTCAGGCAGTCAGACAGTCAGTCAGTTAGCCAGCTAGTCAGGTAGTCAGCCATCCAGTCAGTCAGTTAGCCAGGCAGTCAGGCAGTCAGGCAGTCAGCCATCCAGTCAGTCAGCCAGTTAGCTAGCTAGTCAGGCAGTCAGCCAGTCAACCATCCATCCAGTCACTCAGTCAGTTAACCAGCTAGCCAGGCAGTCAGTCAGTCAGTTAGCCAGCTAGTCAGGTAGTCAGCCATCCAGTCAGTTAGTTAGCCAGCTGGCCAGGCAGTCAGTCAGCCTGCCGGCCAGGTAGTCAGGCAGTGAGTCAGTCAGCCATCCAGTCAGCCAGTCAGACAGTCAGGTCAGTCAGTCAGTTTGTCAGGTCAGTCAGTCAGGTCAGTCAGTCAGAGAAAGCAAATGAGAGCGGGAAAGTAATCTATAGAATACCAAGTGGAAAATAAAATATTTTCAAACCAGTGGAAGCATAAAGCTTGGTGCATTAGAACACGTATATATGTTGTAGATGTAGGCATCTAGTTTTCTAATGTGTAGAGATAATGTATAATAGTGTAGAGCTTTTTCATTTGCATTCTCATGTTCTCTAACGATCTAATGACCTGTACCACAAAACAAAAGAGGATAAACTATTAAAATATTAGGTGGTGCTATTTAAACAACATGCTATTTCAGTACAAATGATAATAATTTGAATTCAGGTAACTTCTTTAAGGGTGTTTAAGGAATTATCTTGCTAGAGGAATTCTAACAGTTTGTTCAGCATCTATATGAAGATTTGACACATTCGATAGAAGATTTGAAAATGTTTCATTTACAGGAGACGCGGGAATCACCTTCGGAGTTTAACTTCTTGAATTCATCCCTAAAACTCTGAAATGTTATATAATTAGCAAGTCAGATCCTTCAAGCACAGTAATTATATCAGTCGTCTGATGTCAAATGTCTTCTGTCTGCGTCTTGAGTGATTTAAGTTAAATACATTCAACTGAAGCACGTGAAATACAATAGGCTTGTATATCCTTTCACTTCAACATAAAACTATGTAAAAAAAAGGTAACAAACATTCTTTATAATTTTTTAATATTACTGCCATAGCATCCTAACCCGTATATCCAATACACACAGCTATTAGGAGTATGAATGCAGATATTTTGATAATTGGAATCTTGGTAGTATCCACTTCTGTATGTTAGTTTTTTTTTTTTTTTTTTTTTTCTCTTCGTCTAATAATTTTTCCGCGTGGTCATAGTTGCGCCTCAAAATGCACAACACCCGTCAGTATAGACTGTATGTATTGCTTCACGCCTTAGTGCGTGAAATGCTGACTTAGGTGTTGTGAGGTCTTACAGAAATCATTGGAACCCGGTTCCGGTACACCATTCGTTAATACGAGACTGGCCCATACTGTGTAATGCCATCTGTGCCATACCTACTAACCAACCTGAAAACATACTACTCTTAATAATAAGTTCGTAAACGAAGCAAGTATTAGTGTAATATTGTTCATTACACTGTCTTCAGTTACCAATCAAAATATCAGCAGGTACATCCCTAACAACCTATATGTAGGTGGTTTTCGAAAGATAGTTCATGCTATGTCTTGTCGTGAATGTCTAAATGTAACATTCTTCCAGAAAGAAAATGTTAAGGTCAGTCTATCTGCAGTCGAGTGATCAGCATTTTGGCTTTTCAAGTCAAAGGTCTCGGGTTCTATTCCTGGCTGGAGTGGGCGTATTTTTCCTTAATCAGAGTCATACTCTACTCTCCGTGGAGTCTAGTGAGCTAGTCTTGCACTGACTATTCCACCATACGTGACTTGGTTGAAATTAACCAATCATAGACATCACAATTTCAAATTTCAACCAAAGGCAGCCTTCATTCACAGAAAATGTATGAAATTTCACTATCACCTCTTCTGAATTTTAATTATAGCCTCCTCTGCTGTTCTTGTGTTGTGATCAGGTTAGATAATCTAGCTGCACTGCTCTACAGATACGCAATAGCTTAGGTAATTTGACACCGCTAGATTGAAATGTCAAAAACGGCTGATTCTCGCTTCGGTAAAGCATCTAATGCTAAAATAGGTGAAATAATTTGAAGAGGGAAACATCAGATCACGGAATACAACAGGAAATATGTTTGGAATCAGTTTGACAAATTTTGTATTGAACGAAATCATAAATTAACAGCAGATACCCCAACTGTTGACATTGCCAACATCTTAAAGGATTGGTGCCTCAATATGAGAATCTTGTAGGCCGTGCCAATGGTCGCTGATGTATGTGTGCCTACGTCATGTTTCTTTTAAGAGGTTCTTAATTACAATATAGCATTTAAATAACATTTTATGTGCTACGTCATCCTTTAATTCGTGTAATAGTCTTTGTAAATGCAACTCGTGTTAGTCAAATTCTCTAGATAAAGTAACAATCACTCATCGCATTACTTATGATTGTCTAGCAGGCAAGAAAGGTCGCTCAAGGTATCCCGCGAGTCTCCCAGACGTGCCTTAAGGCTTTTGTGTGACAGGTACCTTAAATATCCTGAACAAAGTGGTAATAAAAACCTAAACAAACACGGCATTACATATCGTAATTATATTATTTTAGCCATAGTTCCAAAAACAGTTCGAAAATAAGCAGAGCAACGAATGGATTTAAGGCAACAAGTATATTTTCAGGAATGTTATGATATGTGCGTGGGGGTTGCATATTCAAGAGGTTCCGTGTTCAAGTCTGGTTTAGGGATTATATTTAATTTCTTCTGTCTCTTTCAGAAGGCGAATGTCGAACATGGTTAGCTAAACTGCGGTGAACATTGGTGCCCTGGTAAAATTCTTACCTCGGTACGAACAGTTCCTTAACGACAGTGGTGCAGACGACCACAGAAGTATGAATGTGGAGACCGAGCGGGCGGGAGATCATGGGTTCGATTTCCGTGGCCGACCTTCCTGAGTCATGCTTTTTTCGGGGGTTTACCCGGGAAGGATAATTACCTCCCAAACATTTCTGCCCTCCATGTAACCTCACTTATCTCTTCTTTTCAGCTTTCATACTGGTTGGCTATTTCAGGGTTCTAACTCTCGGCGGAGGTTTCGGTAGTTAGGGGAGAGAGGCCCCAGCCCCACGAAATGGGCAAGCCTGCAAGAGCTAGAGGAGTTGCTTGTACGAGCCGCTACCGAGGAGTTTCAATCTGTAGCTGTTAGGAACCTCACCCTCTGTTGTCGTGTCTCCTCAGGTAACCACCATTATTAGATTCCTCTCGCCTCACCCCTACTGTCATTGTCTCAGGAAAGGCCTTTGTCCTTGAACGCAATCGCGCTGTGGAATGGGGAGCTTCTTGGTGCGATGTAAACAGGGTAACATCAGCAGTTCAAAAGTGCTAACTACAAGGCAGTCTGACTGTAAACAGTGCCAGTGTTGCTACAATATTATATCGTGTGGTTCTTGAGTCTCCAATGAACACAATTCATTAGTGATACTACTGAAAGTATGCTCATAACTGCTTTGTTTTATGTGGCAATATGACATATTAATGATGCTCTTTTGCGTAATATTTGTTGTACCGGGAAAGAAAGGATAAGTTGTTTTTTGAAGCAGGCTGTAAACCGTCAACGCGAGAGAAAAGAATAGAGCACTATCTCAATTTCACTTGCGACAACTACAAGCTGATAGCATAGAGTACCTCTCGGGGGCACCCCACCAGGATCATAGACACGAAAGGTCTTCCATAGGTCGAGGGTCAAGTCCGCCTATGAGCTTTGTCGTAGAGTCATAGAGTCGTGGGGGTGAGTGTGTGTTTGCTAATGAAAAGCAGTAAAAACTCACAGTTCAAAAACAGTCAGGAGTTAGTTATTTCTAAAGTCAAAGCCCCCGATGCCATCGAAGAAGTTCAAGAAGGCTCCACAAATAGAATTATTAAAAATGTAAACTGCACAGATTAATGTTTATTCTTCTTAACGGAGGTCCATCATTTTGCCTAAAATTGGTAAAATCAAATGCATTTTATTCTAACAATTCTCTCTCATGCAGCAAAAAAGCTTACAATTGTAAAATTATTGGCATACTTTTATTTGACTTAAAAAACGTAATAGATAGTTTGTACACTTTTTTGTTTTTGGTAAATAAGATCTTATTTTGAAAAGAAAATTGCACAGCATCCTAACTTGAATTATTTCTGTGATACCCGTTGGGTCATCCAATTAACTGTAGACCGGGAGACGAAGGTAAATGCCGCCGCAGGTGGCGAGCTTGCTACCCATAAACTCCGTCATCGTCATGAAGGTCTACTGATAATTGGATCAACCTGTTTTTTATACCCTACAAAAATATATCCAGTAAAACAAATTTTGATGTTTAAAATTCTTGTTTCTTTTCTTTCTTTAAAATGTGAATGTTAAATTTATTCTTTTAACAACAATAAAAACACAATCATTAAGTTTAAGACTACAGTGTAACACACTCAAGTGTTAGTCGTGTTTGTCCATTGTCAGTCCATATTTGTCATCAGCTGGTCTATCTCAGAAGTCACACTGTCAGTCACTCTGTCTCTCTTCACCACTTCTTTCAGAAAGCCTCTGT
The DNA here is from genome assembly GCA_030765045.1 of Tenodera sinensis. Taxonomy (NCBI): domain Eukaryota; kingdom Metazoa; phylum Arthropoda; class Insecta; order Mantodea; family Mantidae; genus Tenodera; species Tenodera sinensis. The sequence continues at coordinate 17,109,346 of CM060973.1, read as the reverse complement.
CACTTTACGCAAAATGTTCGTCACTTATTACGTTTTATAATGTATATGAGCCTCCTGTTTATAAAGCTTCTTTATGGAAATTTCATTTCTTTGTAAATCTTAAACTATGCTTTCATGATTCTCAGGTGAATGAAGGAATGAAGTTATAAATACAAAGCAAATGTGTCTTTGTATAGTTTTAAGAAGTCAATCATTTTTAAGATAGGGATATGGCTCGCAGGTGTTCAAACTGCCACAAAATGTAATAAGTTAGTGTGTGGAAACGAGAATTGAATATGAACCAGGAAGTTCCATTGGACCTACAGATAACCTTCGAAACTTTAAACACTATTACATAAACGTCTTCTTGCAAAAAGTGTCTAGTACATAACTGGCAAGACAAACATTACATCGACACTTTCACAAATAATATCAACAATCCGTTTACGCCTGTTTCTACAAGAAGTTCAGAAATATTGAATGTTTGAGTATCCTAGTGACACGCGCTCCTTCTTCTATCAACGGCGATAATCTATATCTTAGAGAAGAATAGGCTTTTATTCTTGACTGACCTTCAGGAAAGTAAACCTAAAACTAACGCTGTATTTGAGATACTTCGGCTATACTACCACGTTACGTTTCTAAGTAGGTATATTTCGTGCAAGGTTTAGAAAATGAACAAATGACAAATGACTGCCACTTGCCTATGGAGTTGGTCTCTCAGAGAGTTTGAGACCATATTTTCCTCCCTTCCTTGCTTTTTCCAAATAAATATTGCATGTTGTCAATTTATTGAGTTCCACACAGACTATGCGTCTTAGGTTGTGAGACTGCAGTAAATATAGCATTAAATGTGCTCAAGCTCTGTACAGTTGAGTGGAAAAAAAACAAATTCGGCAATATAAACATCTGACCAGTGATTCTCGCCAAGCTGCAAGATCATTCACTGCAACCCCCTCCAAGATTTCAGGCGTTACAGAACAGGAACCTTATGCATTTACTTCAAGCGGAGTATCGTTTGTACCTTTTCTAAATTTTGCAAGAAATATAATGCACTTAGATATGTTCCAAAACGCTATTCGAGGCAGACTGGATGGAATATAAAACTAATCGAAACTTCCTCATTAGACAGCAAGAAAGGGAACAACTTGATAATTTAAGCACCGGTAAGTTAAGGTACTCCTAAGTACCTGGATAGTATGTACAGATGTCGAAGACATTCTAAACAACAAAACGGCTTCATTGTTCTAGCAAGTGGAACCTATATCATCATCACCACATCTCCTGAAGTGTGAGGCAAGAGGTGGAGGAATATGTGAGTTTGAGCACTGTTCCTGAAGGAGTTCCTGTGATGAAATCCTTATCTGGGTCCCGCACCATGAAGATGGATATCTATCGCCGCCCTCTGGTGACACTGGAACTGCGAGCAGTCTTGTCTCTTGACGGCTTCCATCACGTCGTGCAGATGGTACGATACTGAATCGTTCGGCTGAATTCTGAAACATTAAATTACCAAGTTTAGAACCCGGCTATCAGAGACAGGCAAAAAATGAAAAAAAATCCCAAAATAGTATAAAATATATATTTTAAAGCCAAAATATGTTATACTTCAAGAGTTTGGGACAGGTCTACTACATTAGTTTATCAAAAATCTTATCTGTTACATTCACACGATGTTCTCTACCCACTCTTTGACAAACTATTATTATAAGTGCCCATTTTTCTATCTCCATGTTGAGACAAACATTTGCAAAAATGGTGTTATTTCTTGTAGGTACAAGGATATTACAGTAAGCTTAAGAGCAAGTTGCTATTTGGTGGCTTTAAAATTCCCTCCTCTTTGAATGACCACGAGGAATAAAAGAACAATACCGAATTTAATTTTTCAGTCATTAAATACGCATCATACAATTAATCATGTATCATTTAATCCTGATGATGGGAGAGATGCACACTCCGAAACGTCAATGGCTCTTCATCACTACACCTGGCTTGAAGCCCGAGAACATCTTGAATATACAATATGGTGAATAACTGAAGCTGACGGGTTTAGGGAGATTTACCTTATTTCATTTTATGTTTATTCGTCACACTGTATTTACATTATGGTACTGAAAGCAAGCGGATCCTTTGCTTTGATGAAAAAAAAGTACACGCTGCGGACAGGATTCGAACCTGTGCGGGTAGAACCCATTGGATTTCAAGTCCAACTCCTTAACCACTCGGACACCGCAGCTGCCAAATTCCCGTGCATAAACTTGTAGATTAGTAGTCGTCTATGCCTACGTTTGTCAAGTAGAAAGGACTTAGAAAAATGTCGGTCTTTGTGTCTGTGTATGTGTGTGTGTGTGTGTGTGTGTGTGAGAGAGAGAGAGAGAGAGAGAGAGAGAGAGAGAGAGAGAGAGAGAGAGAGAGAGAGAGAGAGAGTGAGAAAGAACTGCGTAACTCAAAAACAAAAACTCCGTTAAACACCAATCTTGGTATTTTTCAAGAGTGTGACATGAAGATTTTCAAGAAAATCACCCTACCCCAAACCATCCTTTTTTGGAACATTTCACGAGCATTTTGGATTCTCTCAAAAATGTCTTGTAAGGATTTTGATTAAAATACCACATGTTTAAGATTTTTCACGACAAATTAAATACATGTATATCTTGAACTTTCTGGGAATAGACTCATAAGTCTTGGATGATTTTTGCATAACTAGTAAACCGTAAGGAATAAAAATGTATATGTTGTCAAAACCTACAATTTATGAACATTTTGTTTTGCAAGACATTCCTGGTTATTTGATTTAGTTTTCCCAATAGCTTTACTTTTCTCAAATAGGAAGTCGTTATTCACCTTTTTTCTCTTGGCTGTGCAAAGAGAACGAAGTTTTAAAGCCATCACTTAGCGATCAGCTTTAAAATATTTGACTATCCCTAAAAGCCGTTGAACTTTTAAAACTTCAAAGGGAAGAAAACCTTATTAATTGAAAGTCTTAACTTTCTAGGCGCACCTCCTTCTAGGTCCGATACACCTATTTTGTTACATTTCCCTTGTACCTACAGGGAAATTAGTATCTAATAAGATATTTTCTGCTAATGTTTGTCTCCATTAACTTGAAGTTTATAGAGGAAGAAAAGTTTGTAAGAATAAATAATTGTGAAAGAGTAGAGAAGGTCATGTGAGTGCAGATATCAGACCTTTCTCCACCACTCTTGTGTTATGGATTTCAGTCTCGATTTCCAGCAGCACTAGAGGCTCAGTTTATTAAGTAACAAATACAGCTAAACGAAGTTTTTTGAAATTGGAAACTAAATAAGAGAAGAAAAATATGACTTTACATACTAGACAATTGAAGTTGTATATTTTACATGACTACGAATGGCAATTTAACCCTTCAAAAAGTATAATGTTTCTGAAATATCAAAGCAATAATAACGAATATTTCGAAAGTATATATATATTCGAGATAAAATACGTCTTTTAAAGAGATCGACATTTGTTTATGTAGCAGATATTTGTCTATCGCTTGCGGTTTATCAGTGACACAAAAGCATCTGCATACAAGTAAGACAATAAAGGGGGACACCTGGCGTACTGGGATATAAACAGTCTCCATTCTAAGAATGTGACGATGGAAACAAAAGCGCATGCATGAGTGCGATGCTATTGGCTGGTTATCTTTGTAAATCTCGTGGAAAGAAAACATGGTTCACAATCTTATTTTAAAAATTTATTATGTTTACTTTAAAAAAAACATAAAACTGCTCTATTTCTAAAAATAGTCTCGTATCGTATTGTGCTTCATAATGGTAAAAACAATCGTATGCATACAGGCCTACACTAAGTTTTGGAAATTCTTTATATTTTTTGTGCAATTCGCACCATATTTTCAGAGTTTATTAGAGTGGTAAAAATTAAGATGCGTACCAAATTTAAAGTCATTCTGATCCATAGTTTTAATTATTTAATTATTTAAAAAAAGTCCATCATTTCAAAATATTGAAATAATTCTGTGGAACTTTTTAAAACACACATTATGGGTATATAAAATACACTTAATATGTATTATCATTTAAAAAATCAAACCTTTTTAAGTTTTTCAGACTGAAACGCAATGCATAAATTGCGATGCGTAGGGGATTTTGAATGGCAAAACATGTTTTGAGAAAAAGAAAATTTCTATAAAAACTAAGGTTTTCTGTTTTCCTGCATTAGAATCTTATCAGGATCGTATAAGTGACGCCGATTTGCCGGAATTTCAACCCGCAGGAGTTCTTTTATATGCCAGTAAATCTACTGATGTGAAACTGTCGCTTTTAAGCACAATTGAAAGCTTAATCTGGCTCGGATTTAAACCCGCGACCTTAGTAGGCATCGCCTACAATCGAGCGAGTCAAAATGACTTTTCCCCGGATTTCTAGGCGAATGCTGGAATGTATAATTACAACTCCCGTTTTTCCTTTCCCTCCCTCTCACTTCAATTGTCAGTTCACTTCCCCTTTCATCTGTTTGGTTGTTTCAGGGTTCTAAGTGTGGGCAGGGGTTGCATTGCACGGCAGGGAAAAAGGATGCTCTTCCGGTTCCCCCAAGTGGAATATGTAAGCCTGTAGGAGTGGGGAGAAGAGCCGGTTGTATAACACCACCGAGGAGCTTAAATTCGAAATCGTAGGATCGTACCCTCTCCTCTATTGTGAGTCCTACTTCGGCCGCATCTTCTCTCACTTCATCCCTCCCTTGCTGTGAGGAGCATAGGCACAAGTTCTAGTTACTAGGTCAGCCCTTGCACCCTCCCCGAGTAAGATGGCAGAGATGTAGGACTTTTTACCTCATAAAGCGGTTTTCTGTGCACAATTTTCCATTCCTTTCTAATCCATGTCAGGGTTGTAGGACTAGGCGACAGTGTTCGGTGTGTTGCGGCTGGACGGTGGTTTTGTGCTATGGAACGCTTCTTCTCCGGCGTCGTTCCGGGTCAGGTCGGTAAGGGTAAGGACTTGCATTAGCAGTGGGATCCACTAGGGATTAGGAACTTGTATGGATGAGACTGGACGGTTTCGATGCATTCGCAAAGGAAACGTTAGGGACCCCTTGTTCGCCCTTGTTCTAACCGTTCCCTCAATGGGATAGCGGTAGTGCCGTAAAATGCCTGCTAGCCTACGTACACAACTATGCCTCAGAGGCCCCCGTTGTCTATCTGCTCCTATATGCACCCCCTTTGCACCTAGTCAAACGTCCTTAGCCTGGTGCTGCGTTTCTACTTGACAATTTTCTGCAGGCTAGTTTTCCTTACCCTGAGTTGTTGGTTGAAGTGACTGCGCAATAATCTTGATGCAATTTGTTACGGCAGGCAGAAGGGCTTTATCTCCCAGCAATCTGTCTCAGGGCGGAAGATTACACCTTACACAACCTTGTCACGTACCACCATTGTGTTACTGCTGGTCATCATGACAAGTTCTGTGGCGATCATACTGCTAGCTCTGTCTGCTGGTGAGTATATATTTTCATACTGGCTATATTTGGTATTTACATTATCTACTACTATTTATAATAAATTGAGGAAGCATTGTATTCCACCCAAAAATTCGATACCAACATTTCTCCAGAAAAATGTGTTTTGGGACATCCTGAATATACAAAACAAGAACAAAGGAAGGACATTTTTACTTTCTCTGCTACGTATTTAGAGTAAGTGGAGAAGTGTTGCATTGCAAAAATTCGATATCAAGATTTCACCAGAAATACGTGTTTCTAGACTACCTGATTAAAAAAAAATAAAAAAAAAAAATGATGTGTTTCCTCGGAAGACTTTCTCTACTGTTGTATAAACTATTCACACAGACGCTTACTCATTTATCAATTGAGTTAAACATTTACAGAAATTATCTTATTGCATATTTTAGTGTGGGTACAATGGCGATAAGGGAATACAGTAAGCTTAAGTGAGATTCAAATCTCTTAAGAGCTGATCGCTTTGTGAAACTTCAACATTCCATTCTCTTTGCCTGACCAGGAGAGAAAAAAATCTGATGTGTTGCACCCACGTGACTTTCTCTATTCTTGTACTAACCATTTTTACAAACTCTTATTCCTATATCTTCTTCGTGTTAGTTGAGATAAACATTTACAGAAATTTGTTATTGTTTATTTCCTTGCAGGTGCAAGAGGAATATTAGAATACTGTAAGCTTTGAGTGATAGTCAAAATTTTAAAGCTTTGAGATCATTTTCTCTTTGCACGCTTAACATATAAAATGAACAACTATGTTCCATTTCACGAAAGCTTTAAGTTTTCCGAATCTGACACAAATAACAAGGAATATCTCTGAAATGGTTAACTCTAAAAAAAATGTATTTAGACATAAATTGTGTGTTTTAGCGAGATCTACATTTTATAGAGTATGTTTATATAGTATTATATAGCGCGCGCGCGCGCGCGCACACACACACACACACACACACACACACACAAACGCGCGCGCGGACCTTTTTCTAAAAATGCTTTTTTTTTTTTTTATTCAAGTGGTCTCAAAACATATTTCCAGTGAAATCTCGACATCGAATTTTTGGGTAGAATACAATACTTTTACTTACCAGTAGAGAAAGTAAAAAGCAATAACGACTTCTCATTTGAGGAAACTATGAGTATTTGAGAATTCAAACCAATAACAAAGAATATTTTGAAAATAGTTAACTACACAAAAATTGTATTTTATATAAATTGTGTGCTTTGCTAAATCTACATGTTCTTTTGTGTAGTTAGATTTTGTCAGATCTTTTACAGTTATACAAAAATCATGCAGAATAAAGAGAACTTCAGAGGCAATTCCCAGAAAATTCAAGATATACACTTAATTTTTCATGAAAATGACTTAACATATGCTATTTACATCAAAATCGGTAGAGCAATTTTTAGAAAATAAAAATTTGGAAAATTTCCCATTTAAAGGAGAGCTTAATTTTTTTTAATGTTGAGACACACTCATTGATACACGAACAAACATACGGATCTTTTCCTAAGAGTACTTTTTCTTTCTTCGAGAGATCTCAAAACGTGTATTTCTAGTGAAATCTCGGTATAGAATTTTTGAATGGAATGCAATATCTTCTTATCTACAACATACGTGGCAGAGAAATTAAAAAAAAAAACACTTTTATAAAAAGGTCTGTGTGTCTGTCTTTGAACAGCTATTGCATGTTTTTATTTTATTTTATTGTATTTTATTTTATTTTATTTTTACTTTTCATTTTACTTTTATTCTGAAGTGTGTAAATTATAAATGTGAGGTAATTGTTTGGAAATGGTTAATAATTTTAAAATTCTGGAATACTGACTCTAGATTGAAGAATCAGGTGCCATGGTTACATATACGGTTTTTGATTTTTTTTTTTTCCCTTGAACAGCATTAACTCAAAATATACATTAACGAAAATTCGGTTAACTCCACCCAGCGCTCTCCAAGGATGTGACACGAAGTTAAGGAATATATCTCCCCATCTTAGAGTATCCTTTATATGGAACATTTTTAAAAATATTTTATTATGATTTTGTTAAAACACACAATTTATATCCAAGACACTTTTTTTCGAGTGAACCATATCCGAAATAGGTATTTCTTATTATTTGTCTGAATTGTGCAATATTTTTACTTTTGAGAAACAGGAAGTCGTTATTCGTTTTGTTTATGTCCTATACATGCAAAGAGAATGCAACGTATAAGTCGTCACATAGCACCAGCTCTTAAAATATTTGACTATTGTTTAAACCTTCTTTATCACCTATTCCCACTGTATGTATAAGAAAATATGTAGTAAGACCATTTCTACAATCACCTATCATGATTAATATGGAATACACAGAAGATTAAGTGTGTTTAGGAATGTTTTGACAAGAGTGAATAGAAAAAGTAAAGTGAATGTATACATAAGATTTTTTTAAATGTAAAGTGTAGTTTGTAATGGAGGAATCCCCTGTAAGATGTTCACAATGGGTACGAAGGAAATGCGGGTGAAAAGGTTTATAAAACCTTCAAAATATTTCTTCTAAGAGGATACTAAATTGAAATTTAGTATAATGTCATAAATATCAACATTTGTATCCCACGACTTTAAAAATACTACTGAGGCCATAAATTCTAAATTTATTTTGACCTTTTGTATTATTAAATACCCAGAATAAAAAAAATGTCATTTTTAAATTTTAGGCCTTCTGAAAATTATTTTCTTCACATCCACTTCTTCAAAATGTTCCACATGAACCATTTTTATTTAATTCTTGAAAAATTTTTCATATATGTTCCCAAAACACAGGCCGTTAAATCTTGTTTTCTTTTGAACCGTCTCTGAGTTATTAAGTATTTTAAAGCTATATACAACATTGAAAATCTAAAAATTTCAAATGACAATTTTTTTAAAAAAACTTTTGAATTCAGGCTAGTAAAAGAAAATTGTATAATAGATTTGAGAATTATAATCACGTAAAAGAACTATAATGCTAACAAATTAGGGGTAGAAATATTCAGGTTTAAAGTTTAATAATTCTGAAACTTAAAGAGATATCACACTGAAATTTTATACCATTTCATGTCTATATCTATACAGCAATAATGAAAATAAATTTTCGGATAAATTAGCTTAAAAGTGTAGAAAGTAATTGTTTACTTTCTGTTCCACGTACAGTCTTCCCCGTTAATGCCGTCGCAAGGCAAACAGGGCCGTTCCCAGTGTTGTATGGGTGTGTGGCTGTGTAAACAGAACTGTCTTCTTGCCAGTAGCGTCCTTTAACACTGGCAATGAGATTAGCATTTATACCATCATGCAGGTGTTTAGTGAGCTTGTACAGTCGAGGTATCAAAAAGGCAAATAAACAACAAGAGAATAGCTAAAAGATTCACGGAGTTCCGGCTCCTTGGGTCCCAGATGCGGAGCAGGTTGCTATCTCTTGCCTCAGTGCCTCTGTATTCCCATATTTCCCTTGCACCTACAGGAAAATTAGCAAATCTGCAAATGCACATATATCTCGACTAACATGAAGTAGATAGAGAAATGAGCGTTTGTAGGAATAGTGTGTACAAGAGTACCGAGTATGATGGCTCCGCGGTAACGTGTGACGGTCGCATTTGGAAAGTTTTGACCCATAGGTTTTTTCAAGGGTTTCCCCGCGTCGTCAGGCGAATGCTGGGAGGGCTAGTTAGATCCCGCAAATTTCTTGTCCTTCCATTGTCATTTCGTTCATACTTCATCCCCTTGGTTCTTTCAGGGTCGCAAGTGTCAGCGAAGGCGTTAGGTGCAGCTTGGCAGGGATGATATGTGCTTAGAAACTCTTTCTGTCCTTCGTCCGTAGGATCCGGTTAGGGGGTCGGCATATGGGGGCGTTGAAACCCGCGCCTAGGTCCCCCTGAGTTGGACCCGGAAGAACTAAAGAATTCGAGGTGTAGTGAAACTTGAGGAACCGTAGGAACCTCTCTCATTCTCTGTGCCGATAGTCTGAACCTGGCCGCCCGGTGTCTCCTCTCACCTCATGCTTCCTCCCCGGGGTGCCCCTCGGGGGCATTGGCACAATAAGTCTGATTTCAGTGCCGAACCCCCTGCGTATTGCGTATCTCTCCTATTCCTATTGTACCAGAGTAGAGAAACTCGTGTGAGTGTAACACATCAGAGTATAACACTAATCCCGCAGATAAACTGCCCTTTCCGAGCCTAGGCCTACCACCCAACCGCTGCGTTCCCCACCCCTGGCCGTCTTAAGCGTCATGAATGGGGTGCAGTGCTGGAGGTGGACCATGTCAGCGTCCCGGTCCCTCCCGGCCGGTTATGCGATCTTCTCGATCAGGGCCGCACCTTTTCAATCAAGTAGCTCCTCAATTGGACCCTCAGGGACCTAACGAGGCTGTGTGCACGCCGCACCAGGTCCCCTAGCGGGAGAAAATCACCACGCCGGTTACGGGGATTGAACCCGCGCCTCACGCTTGATAAGCAGCGGCGCTAGCATCGCGCTGAGGAAACGATCAACTAATAATAATAATAATAATAATAATAATAATAATAATAATAATAATAATAATAATAATAATAATAATAATAATAATAATAATAATAATAATAATAATAATAATAATAATAATAATAATAATAATAATAATAATAACAATAATAAGGGTAATATACCAAATATGTTATAATACTTTGGTGAACTTGTTTATTAAAACTCCGAATTTTTAAGTGAATATTTTTAAATGTGCATTTCTTGAGGACTTTTATTAAAACAATAAGTTTATTCGATTAAAAACGTAACATTTAATTGACCACGCAGGCTAGAATTTTGTGAACATTATAAACATATTTTTTTATTATTATATTTAATAACTGGCCTAATTTTCAAGAAAAGGTATTGCATGCTGAGTATTCCTAATTTCACAGATGTATTACTCCTAGTGTATATATTATAGATTTGTTTCTAAAGTTCGGTACTTTTTTCAGTTAAAGGTCTGTCTGTTGTCCCGAAGTTGGACTTGTCAGATGACTCCACGTCCATAGGCATCAAACCTGAGCACCACAAGCAGGTGACTGTTCCCACACTCAATCCCACAGAGGTTAAGGCAATCCTGGAGGTCAACTTGGTGCACTCGGACCCTAAACCAACACCCAACGAAGTCTTGATCTGCACACTGGACGGCAAATGCAAACTCCACCCCATCAAGCCCGGCAAGAAGGACGAGGATGAGGATGAAGAAGACAACGACAAGGACATCTACAAGCCTGTGTTCGTGACCGACTTAGACGTGGACGCGGAGGAAGAAGTGCAGAAAGACAAGGGTAAGGATGACGGTCACTGTAAGGGCAAAAAGACAACTAGCAAAGTCCCGGTGTTTGTGTCATACAAAGGTGCCGCCCCCGATGTGCCGCCTCTGAGGCCCGAGTACTACCCACCACGCCGCCCCTGGGGGCAGGACACAGGCCGTCATCCTGTCTGGCTGAATTTGGCTCCAGAATTCCAGCCAGTATTCAAGCCTATAGAGCACGCTCCGCGTCATCCAGACTTCCCCAGAGGCGGGTTTAGGTACCCCAACCCATACGGCAAGTTCATACCACATGATGGGGTCCGCACGGTCATAACGCCGTTCGGTAGACGTAGTAACCAGGGTGGAGTATACTGGACAACTCCTGCAGTGGTTGCCGTCAACGATAAGGTGGACCTGAACGGCGGAGAGGAGGAAGTTCCCCCAGTTGATGAGCTGAAGGTCGTGTCGAAGGTGGGGGAACTCCTGAGTGACATTTAGTGACGCCATTTCGAGCCCAGTCACATGTTTATATATACTCCTATATACTTAAGCAAAATAGTTATGAAATTCTTCTGAAATAGAACACAAAGGCTACACTGCATCAAACAACATAAGTTTTAAAAAACGTAAATGGTTTAATTATTATTGAAAATATTGCTCTTTAACATCAATAGATTTTTGCATTCAGCGAAACCAGCTCGTAAAGCAATGAAGTCACTGCTTCTGAGGCATTTTAAATTCCAGGATTCCACGCATTTTCTCTTTAATTTTTGGAAACAAAAGGAAAAAAAAAATCACAAGGTGCCTGATGGTAACCTTGAGGTCATTTTAATACTCAGTTGCTAGTTTTGCTGTATGCGACGACGCATTGTCATAAAGTAAAATTATTTTTCCTTTCGGGCATTTTTCACACACATTTTCAAAAGTTTGGGGTAAACACATTTGTCTACCAATCGGCAATAACGGTACTCTTATCTTCTAATGTTAGTAGAAATAAGACTCGTTTATAAGGGGAATTAACATTAGCAGCCATTCTCTTGCCAGAACTGGGAATTCTTGGGACTTTTGTAGGCTTTGGTTCTGTTCAAAAGACTCATTGAGCCGATTGACTTTTCAGGATCGTAACTATAAATCCAAAATTCATCATTGGTAATATTCCAAACAAAATTTGAAGTGCCGCTTGAAACTTTTCAAGATATTTTCTGCACCAAACACGTTGCTGAGTCACTTTATGAGCAATCCATTTATATTTAGAAACATCTCATTCTAAAATCTTTCAGTGTTACTCTTGTATTTCACAAACTTTAATAAAAACTGTTATGAAACGCTTCTTAAATAAAACACTTAATTCATATAATGGAAAAAATGATTTAGCGCTGTAACCTGCACTTTCAAATGTTACAGCGCTCAGTTGTTCTTTTTATGGTAGCACAAGTGAGGAACTTCTCACTATAGTGTACTATCTTAAATTTCTTAAAATATTGCAGCTGTATAAGGTATTTCATAAGTACACAGCGACATTTGGACACCGATGAAACAGAGTAGGTGTAAGTATACAATAGATTCTCATGGTTGGCAGTGGAGAGGGAGCGGCAAGTCAAAACAAACCGATATGAATGTAGCGCAATGCTCGACCAATTACCTCACTTTTCACGATTCATAATGTTTAAAAAAGATCTGATGTGTTACACTCACATGACTTTCTCTACTCTTGTACTAACCATTCTTACAAACTCTTATTCCTACATCTTCGTGCTAGTTGAGATAAACATTTGCAGAAATTATTTATTTCCTTGTAGGTACAAGGGGAATGTGAGAATACAGTGGGCTTTGAGCGATAGTCAGATCTTTTAAAGATTTGAGATTCCGTTCTCTTTGCATGGTTAGCATATGAAAACGAATAAGGATTTCCCATTTGGGAAGTATAAGTATTGGAAAGTTCTAACAACTAGCAAGAAATATCTCCGATATGGTTCACTCCACTAAAAAAATAAGTAAATAAAAATAAATAACAATAAAAATGTGTTTAACTTAATTGTGTGCTTCAACGAGACCTCAATCTTTTTTGCAGTTTGCCAGTTATTTAGAAGTCATCCAGAATGAAGAGCATTTCCGAGGACTTCTCCTGATATTCAAGGTGTAGATTTAATTTGTCATGAATATATCTTAAATACGTATATGGTATTTTAATAAAAATCATGGGAGCTATTTTTCAGAAAATCGTAATGTTCGAAATATTTTTCCATGTAAAGGCATATCTGGAGTAGTGGAATTTTCTTGAAACTCTTCGTGTCACATTCTTAAAAGATGCTGAACTTGAATACGAAGTTTGGTATTTAACAGACTTTTCGTTTTTGAATTATGCCTTTCTCTATCTCTCCCTCTCTCTGTCTCTTTCTCACACAGACCTTTTTCTAAAAATACGTATTTCCGGTGAAATCTCGGTATTGAACTTTTCGATGGGATTTTACACTTCCTTTACTATACGTAGCAGAGAAAGTAACAAAGGAATACTGTTAGAATGATGCTCACCTTTCCTGTTAAACAAAAGCATCAACGATTTTAAAGAGGATGTGATGCAGCCGGAAACTTTCCCTTGCGTGTAGGACACGAACTCGGACCTTGCCTGGTAAAGAAGGGTCAGTCTGTCCGGTGTCATATCGGATATCGTCGGAAAGTTTCTGGGTCATCGCACGCGGGGAAAGTTTTCGTCATCATCGTCATCACACAAATGAGAGAGGAGGAGAAAGTTAGTGGAGATCTGACCCACATGCCAAGATGGCCGGCTCCTCATACCATCATTAATTTCACCTCTACATTCCTGCGGTTTGTTGTCAGGTGCACGCCATAACAACTGAAAGTGGTACAGCACCATTAATAACAGTATCAAAAATACATATTTTAAATTGCCAAGTTAATGGTCAAGCCGTAGGAACTGTAAACGAAATTAGCAATAACTGCACACATGCATTTATCTGGGACTGTTAAGTGCTTTAGTTGAGTTATTAAAAGGAGCTTCGAAAAGAATCTCACCACGCAAGTTCTGGTTCAACCTAATAAATGTTTTCCACTTTATCGAGTTTCATTTTTTTTTATTCGGCACTAAAAGTAAAGCTATTAACACAATACTAATTAAAAGCTGCACTTTATAGTACTAGAACGATAACAATGTTACCATTTTGATTTCAAGTTCAATCACATGGCAATTACCCTTTGTATATGTATATGTTTAACAAATGGAGCTGGTTTAATTACCTTTGGATTTCATTATCCCTTTTTACACGATTCGTTTCTTATGGCATTACCTGTTCACAGTTCAAATCATACTTCAATTTTTCGCAATGCGTTGTCTCGTTAACCTGTTCCTTGTGTTGGCAGCTTTGATCTAAATCATTATTCTTTTGTTTATGATCTGAATAATCGATAAAATGGCGAAGAAGGAAATTCTTTGGTGCTTTAACGAGATATGAATCTTCTTATATTAATATTCGTCCATCTCTTACGGTTTACAAGTTATGCACATTCATCCAGAATGAGGAGGGTTTCAAAGGTTAATCTCAGAAAATTCAAAATATACGAGTACATTCATTTTTCATGGACATATCTTAAAAGTCCCTTGCTATGTAAAGTGAGTGGGATGTCAAAGCCATCATATAGTGACAGCTCTTAAGAGATTTGACTATTGCTTAAACCTGCTGGTTTCTCCAGTTGTCATTGTACCTAATAAGGAAGTTGCAATAAAAATATTTTTCAAACTTTCATCTTGATTAACATAAATTAGAATAGAACAATAAGTGCTTTTAAGAATACTTTGCATAAGAGGAAGCAGGGAGGTCCTATGAGGGCACAACCAGATTTTTATGTATACATTAACAGCAATAAGCACGTATGTATATGTATGTTTTACTTAGATATTAACATAAATTATATTATAAAGTTATACCGCTACACAATGAATTGTTGTTCTGCAGAATAATAAGGCTTTCTGATTTTTATGTTCAATTACTTTGACATTATATGAAAAAAATAACAATAAAGCTTTCTACAGACGTATTTTAAGAGCAGTTTTGAATGCCTTTGATCTACAATGAAGAGTTAAATATAAAACACAAAAGCTAAGATGAGAATTTTGAAAGCGTGTATGGTCTATATGGGCTAAAATATCTAAAACATGTTGATTATTGCCTTCCGAATTACTAAACCACTAAAACTGGATTGAAAAGCCTAGCTATTAGAATACGAACCTACTGAAGAGATTGCCTTGACTTACACCCTAGTAAATTCATGTGAAACAAAATTCGAATATATTTATTTCAAGCAACAATTATACTTGCGGGATACACAATGCACAATAAAAGGGGTACATACTCACTCCAGCCGTACTACACAGATGCAATATATGTATACAGGTTGTTAGGGATGTAAGTTCAGATATTTTGATAATCGGTAGCTTAATATGTACCCACTTCGGTGTGTTAGTAGCATTTTCTCTAACAGTTTTCCCACAAACCAATCACGAAGTTTACTGCTTAATGTTTTTTGCATGATCGTAACTGCACCGTGAAATGAACAACGCCTGTCGTATATGCCGTCCGTTTTGTTTACACCTCAATACGCGACCTATTGCCCTTGCAGAAAGCATTGGAAGTCGGTCCCGGTACACCATTCGTTATCACCAGACATGTGATTTTGCCTTGTGTGCCACGACTACTTGGAGGTATTAACCAACCTAAAAGCATACTAATCTTAATAAATAAAAATATAAGTCCATAAGTAAAGCAAATACTGATGTAATATTGTTCAAATTACCAATCCACTTAACTGCACTTCTACACTAATAGCCTGTATATAATAAACTAAGTAAAAATTGTCTGCTACTTTCAAAGTAAATAAACACGTAGGTTTACATATAGTAATAAAAAGTATTTTATGATAATATATTTCTGACACAGAACAAAAACTCGGTGAAAGTAACCTTGCCATTTCATAGAATAAAATCGTGAAAACAGCGGTATGTCACTATTTCTATTTTATGATGATAAAAATGTCTTGAAGGGCCCAGAAAACAGAAAAAGGGAAAGAGAAGAACTCCAAAGGATCAGGAAGAGGAAACTGACTACAGCTACAGGAGATTTTAAGTATGTAATACTTCCTAATCAACAAACTGCAGGTTTTTTGTTATAATTTTCTCAGGCTTTAAATGTTCCAACATTTCATATTTTCTCAGAAAATATCACAATTAAGTTTGGTTATCACATATTTCCTCAAATGGTGAGTATCTTGCTGCAGCAGTTTGGCTTTATTTTGGTTTTTATAGATTTTGTGCCATGACATCCACACGAATTTGAAGCCAAAATACTGTTCGCACTAGAAAAAAATTAAAAATTACTGAAAAAGAACAGCAAAAAAACTGCAATATCAAAAAATATCACCGTATAAATATAGGTACTATGTGCATGAATTTGCATGAGATTTACTCAAAATAATACTGCCTAACAGGTACACAAGTCTTATGATGTCTGAAAAATTCAAAACAATATTCCCAAAAATTTTAATTAAACTAATGTATACTTAACATGTTTGGATAAGAAATTTCCTGGAAATAGTATCTGAAATCCTCTTCATTCGGAAATAATTTTGTATTATTTTAAATAACTTTTAAACCGTATGAGATAGACAAAAACATCAGTTATTTCTAAGATATTTTGTTTTTAGTTTTACAATTCTTTGTTATCTTTTTGAAATACTGTCAACATTCAGTTTTTCTTGTGATCTCTGGAAAGATTATAGAAATTTCAAGGCCAGCATATGACCCGCTTTTAAAAAGTGATTATCATTTCGATTTACCCTATCCCTTTTGTACCTTCAACAAACTATGTAATGAAGCTATTTCTGCCGACGTTTATCTCAATTAATACATAGTAAACAGAAAAATGAGCTTTTTATAGAATGATGAAGTCCAAATAAGGTCCCAAAACCCAATGTTAAATGTATAGGAGTTAACATCACTGCAAAAAGACAACGCGTTTCAGGGTTAAACGGCCGTCGATATAACCTTTCCAGTTAAATGGAACAAAGAAAAATAATTTAATTTTTCCTCGGACATCTTTCGTTTGGTTTGAGCTTTCTATGGAATTATTCTTTTTTTTTATCAGCGTAACTGTAAAAAATATGCTTGACCATACCATAATATACTTATACGACACTGTAATGGACCTCATATCCACCTCTTCATAACAGTACAGTTGTCCACCAATCAAAGGTGCACCTGTTCATGACGACACTGCTAACCACCAATCAGAAGATTCGCAATGAATGCCTGCATCTGCGCATGCTTCCACGCAGCTGAAGTCGAAGGTGTCGATCCTGGTATATGGAATAAAGCTACAATTTGTTCTCTCGTTTTTCAAAGTCTGCTTTCTAAAGGTTAAAGCACATATACTCTCTGTGTAACTGTGTCAAGGCCTACATAACAACACAAGTTGAAGGCGCAACTATCGACTCTCGTATATACGATCGAATAACATGATTAAAATATCGGACATCATTCACAATAAGATGTAGTGTAGAGTATTAAAAATATTTTATAAATGTTTTAAAATTGACTCAAGGCCGAGCATGAATAGTGGTATGAAACTTGAGTATAATGGCAATTACGCCCTCGTTGCATAATATAGTAATCTTGCATAATGAATCACACAGTTAAAAGGTATCGGGCACATTGAAACATCATACCGGCGATTTGACGTTGGCCTGTGGTGGGGTTTGCAGACAGCTTGGTAACAAAGGTTACAGACCTGCCACTCCTTGCTAAAGCAGAAAAACCTGTCACGTATTGTTATTTGGATTTTGCAAGAACCGGGATCCTTAAATGGAGAAGTTTACAGACTTACTTTCTCACAAGAATCTATCCGTATACGGAGCAAGGTGTAGTGTCCATGTTACACAATGCGTTTATAACAGTACTGCTGCACCGGATACAGCAACATTGCATCGTAGTGTGAGGCATCGTGTAACAAGGACACTACGTCACTTTCTACCACTGTTTTACTTTCTCTACTCACAGTACACATGCAGCAGATATAGGTCATTTAACGGAAAGAGACTGCTGGCGCACCGCGAACTAGATACTATCCTCCAGGAGGAACGGATAGAATAAAATGTGGGAAACACAGAAGGGCACAGGTCGCAGCAGACTGGTCACAAAGACGCGCGGAAGTCCCTAACTCAAAGATCCTTCCCACTGCTGGTTCTGCATAGACTCGTAGACCAAGCAACCCTCTAGTGTTCACGAAAAGTCCTTCAGCAAGCATTTTGCAGCAATCTGCCCGACACCGCCATACACCACGAAATCTAGAAATATGGCTGAAAATGATGAGGAAACGAAATGAAAGGAAATTATGAAAAGGAAATAGTGGTAGACGAGAAACCATCTCATAATTTGCCTACCGAACAAGGGAAACCAAAAAAAACCCAAGGTGGGACTAATGTTCAATGGGAATCCAGACCCGGCACCTGCCTCGCACGTTACCGTGCAGCCATCTCTCTCAGCATACACTTACAATAAGTAGAAGAAATGTATGTTATATTTCAGAGAAAATACATGTTTTGAGGCCCCATTGAACCAAAAAAGCCGTTTGTGTGAGTGTGTGCGTGCGTGCGCGCGCAGCATAAAGGCTGGTTCACAACCACCCAGTAACGACAACAACGGGAACAGTATAAACATTTTAGTTCACAACAGCCCGCCAACGGCAACGAGAATATTGTATATTGCGTATTGGGATGTCGTTTATTTCTTTTGACCAATGAAAAACTTTTAACCTGCTCTCCAACTCAGCCAATATAAAAACAGATTAACTAACGACAAATTTCAGTAAAGCGAAGATCTAAACGCGAAGCTATTTCGTATTTCCGATTCAGAGAAAGCAGCGTCAGTCCTTTAGTGTCCTAGTGTTCATTAAAATTATTTGTTGTTCTTTATTGTTATATAAAATTCTTTCTGGTTTGATTTTCCCAGAATTGTGGCTAGCGAGAGCTCTGGCCGTTTACGTCACGGCCACCTTGAAGAATTTCTACCTTAGAGGACGAAAAAGAAGTCTTTAATACGTAACCGTGCCCGTTAACGGGAACACCAAAGTTGAATGTTGGCCATGTCTTGCTTGTCGTTGCCGGAGCCCGGGAAAGCTTCCCGTCAGTTGTGAACACTCCCATTTCAATACATTTCAAGCATCTCGTTCTGGTTAACTCAACAACGAAAGAGTCGATAAAGACCAAACTCGATACATAAATTCAATATTGTCTAATATCTACGCGACACGAAGATCTTCTGTGGAGTTGTCGACGGGCCCGTAAACCCCACTACTCACTCACTCCACTCTTCTGTGGACCCTTCGGGATTTAACTAAGGAAAATATTACTAAGATGTTTTATGCGGATTGTGGCAATTCAATATACAAAAACGTATATACATGACTTTCTCTACCCGTTCAACAAACTATTCTTTAAAAGGTTATTTTTCTATCTACTTAATACTATTCGAGATAAACATTTACAGAAATTCCTTTATTACATATTTATTTGTAGATAATTGCTAATAGCAGAATATTGCAGGTTGAAGCGGAGCTATTCTTGGCAAACCAAAGTGGGTAATTGTAAGGGTTCTGGACAATCCAGAAAGACAAAATAATAATTATAAATACAATTTATAAAGATATGTCAATGTCTACCCTGTAATCCGGTCCTGGGTACCGCATGGAGGGCATATATAGATAAGTATTTTGATAAACAACCTTAAACCTTTAACAGTGGATTTAAGCGATATCTAGTCAAATCTTTAAAGAGCTGATTGCTATGTGATAGCTTTAAAATTCCGCTTCTCTTTGTATGACCACGTGAAAGGTATAGGTATTTAACATTGAAACCAACAAAAACGAATATATCAGAAATGGTTATGTGTTTGAAATAAACTGTGCTATAACGAGATCTACAGTTTGTGTTCTTGCGGTTTAGCAGTTATACAAAAGTCATTGAGAATGAAGAGGACTGGGCTATTCTTAGAAAATTCAACACAAACATTTCATTTTTGAATAAATAAGTGTTTAGTTTCTGGCACTATCATTGCCAGAATCATAATAGCCCCAGGAGTGTCCCGTATGGTGTTTACATTCCAGTAAATCCACTGATATAGAGCTGTCACTTTTAAGTACACTTAAAACCATCGGTCTGGTCCTGATTTGAATTCATGATCTTAGGAACATTTTATTTGTGATGAAAATGTCTGAAAATATATTTTAATTAGAATCGTTAAAGCCAGTTTTGAGAAAATAAGCATTTTGGAACAATTTTCCATGTAAAGGGCAGCGTGATGTGTGGGGTTTTTGTTGAAAATCCTAAAACCTAAATACCAAGATTGTTATTTTACCCACTTTTGGTTCGAGCGTTATACTGTTCACAGACACACACCCAGGAACCTCTTTCTAAAAATGCTGTCTTTTTAATTCAGGGGACCTCAAGACGTGTATTTTCAGTGAAATTTTGGTATTAACATTTTTATTGGAATGCAATACCTACTCTACTTCTATGTACGTAGTAGAGAAAGTAAAAGTTGATTGAAAGCATTTTAAATGTGGATAGAGAGAAGGATAGCTAGATAAGAAAGAAAAACCGAAGGAGAAACAACGCTGAAATTAACCGGAAGGAGAAAACGAAATTATCTGGGACATTGGATAAGAATGTACTGTTTGCTAAGAAAATATCAGAAGTAACTGAATAGGAAACAGTTTCAGGGCGGAAGAAGTTACTGAATTATAGCACAGAAAAGATTTCCTGGTTATATCGTCACTGTCAGTTGTTGGATTTACATGAAATTTGTATCATTAGAAACAGAAAGTCACACAGTTCAGTGTCTATATTTAAGACACTAAATGTGTGGTCACGCTGCAGACATTTAAGGTGATATTCCCACTATAATCTTCGCAAAACTTAAAGGCATATGGAGGCGGGGCGTACTGCAGACTCCAGCGAATGCTATGCTTGCCCCTCCTACCAGCGCTGCCGAATGTGGTGCATGCATCTCACACAACCTTATGTACGAACCGTCTGCCGGTACACGCACTACGCTTGGCAACAGCGCTCTGCTCGAGCATTGGCCAGCGTTCACATGCCTTTAACTTTTGCGAGCGGTATAGTGTCATATGCGCTACAATATATCTACAGTTATAGACTCAATGGCGGAAGGGATACAATATTGGAGTTCTTGAAGATGATGCCAAGTAATGATGCCAACTCTAATCTTGTTTTCCGGTATATCTACCACCGTACTATTGGCTGGTATGCTAGATTGCCGGCGACCCGACCGAGGATAACACGCTGTTGACGGATAGATTGAGGCGCCTAAGTGGCTTATTCATTTCCGTCCCTAGGGGAAAACCTCGTAGACTCAGACTACTGCCCTTATGGAAAGACCCACGGAAGGAAAAGCACTCAAATGCCACTTTCTCTGGTGGAAGCTAGAAGAGAGTTTCGCCTCCTGGTGGATCATCGCATCAAACCTGTATCTGCTACCAGCTGTTCCAATGATGAACTATGATATCTTTATCTCCGGGTATGCGTGGGTGGGTGCGAGGATAAACAACACCAATTAAATTGACTGATAAATTTAATGGAGACTAATAATGATATATTTAAATCAAATTATCGACAGTTGAGGTTAAAGAATTAATCTGTTTGTGAACCTTATCACACGAAATTGTGACTCTAGCGCACAAAATTTCTGCGTGGGTCGCATTCATATTATTTAATGGGCAAAGCACACCGGCCGGATTAGTAACGGCAGATTTCCGCTCCTTCCGAGAAGGCTGCCTGCTACACGATTCTCCCCAGAAGCTTCCGCTGGTGGCGGGTAGCTTTCGTAAACTCTCGTATTACCTATGCATACGGTTACCCCAAAATAATGCTTTTAACATGCACACATAAACATGAGTTGGACATTTGCGACAATGGATGATGAAATTAATATTGACTGTGCAAAATTATATAGAATTTAATGGTTCTGCAGACAGCTATCACATCCAGTTACACCGTGCAAAAAATTTCTTAGTCTTCCTGTAAGTCTGGAAAAAGATGACTACTATAAATTCGCCATACTGATCTCTTTTCCGGTTTACGCTGTTAATCCACGTCTTCTTCCTCTTTTTCTCTCTGTCCCTCTCTCTTTCACACACTCTTCCTGCTTCTCCTTCTTCAATTATTGCTAAAACATCTAATATTACAATGTCTCTGTCCAAGGAGTTGCAGCTTTTGCTGTGATATTCATCCATATTTGATGACCAAATAAATTTTCTGGTCCGAATGTTCTGAACAGTGCACGTTTAAGCTTCCGCAGAACGGAAGGCTGCAAATTTGTTTTCTTGTCGTGACGGCCCAGAGTGGTCAACCCTACACCGAGTTGGAAGTCTGACCTTCAGACTATTTAACACAAATTGCTTCTAACAATGACAAAAGAACTAGCGGAAACTTCGTCAGTTTTTCTTTCTTTCTTCCTTCTTGTGCTGCCATCTATTGTTTCGGTCAACAATTAACATTGCAGATCTGAAACTGAGTTTCTCTTTCTAATGACACCAATTTTGTGTAAATACAACAGCTGACAGCCACGTTATACCTGTTTAAACCCGGGGAATGTTCCTGTGGGCTATTTTTAACATAAGTAAACCGCTGCTCGAGTTACATTAATTTAGGGTTTGTTCCGAATTATACATACATATTTACATACCATGTCTTTGTTTGCTCGATGTTCAAGAATATTCCATGTACAAATATTTTAAGGAAGGGCACATCGGATGTGACAACAGAAGCTGCTGGCCTTGAATAACTCATTTAGATTCTTTTTCTTCTTCCTGACCTTGATGCAGTGGCACATTCTTCTTTCACAACCTCATATCTAGCTGGTCGCTATATTAGCATATGAATAGCAAAACTTGCATAGCACTACTGGTCACATTCTTTCTCTCTTAAACAGGATGCGAGCTAGTAGTTAGGAAGAGATTATTTACGGTGTTAATTTATTAACCTGCTTAAAATACCTCCTCTTAAATTTATCCTGAATAATACCACGAGTGATTGTCAATTTATCTAGAGAATTTTCCTATATCGGGTTGCATTTTTAGACCATTTCACGAATTAAAGGATAGTGTAGCCTATGAAATGTTATTTAAATTCTGTATTCTAATTACTAACTGCTTAAAATAAAAATGAAATAGGCATACGTACACCAGCGTCCATTGCCATGACGTACAAGATTGTCATGTACGACGTGAACGTAAAATATGGGGTACCACAGGGATCAGTTCTGGGGCCGACTTTATAATATATACAAATGACATACCACAGCTCAAAAACGGAAGAATAACATCATATGCTGATGACACCTCGATAATAAATTCCGCGGAAACCCTACAAAGTCTGGAACACCACACAACCGAAAACAATAAACAAGTGATACAATATTTAAAATCAAATAATTTATGCATAAATATACAAAAGACAGCATATATGAGCATACAGACAGCACAGAGTAAACACAATATCATACTTGATGTAAAAGTATAAAATAAAGTTATTAAAAGATTGGAATGGGCCAATTTTCTAGGGATAATATTAGACAAAAATTTAAGCTGAAAAAAAAAAAACACAGTAAAATCTGTAACATAATCTCCTCTAGCCTGTTCGTTCTAAAACAAATGGCAAAACTTTAAGAAACCGAACATCTTGACATTATATTCATCCAACTCACGCATGACTGGAATTGTAGATATTTCTTCTATACATCATCTACCTCTAGAATGGAAAAAAAATGTTGCATTCACATGACTTTCTCTACTCCTTACAAACATTTATTGTTTTATCTACTTTATGTTAATCGAGATAAATATTTGCATAGATTGCTTGTGACATACTTCCATATAGGAGAATACAGGCTTAGCCGATAGTCAAATATTTGAAGAGCTGGTCACTATATGATGATTTTGAAATTTCGTTCTCTTGCATGACCAAGAGACAAGGAAAAAACGAATAACCTCTTCCTTTGAGAAAAGTAAAAGTATTTGAACTTCCAAACCAAGAACAAGGAATAAAAATCTATGTGACATAAATTGAGTGCTTTAACGTGTTCTAGATTTTTTGCGCAGTAATTTTGTGTACTCTTATCCGTTACATTTTACCGATTATAGAGAAGCCATTGAGAATGTAGAGGACTTCTGAGGATATTCCCAAAAAGTTGAAGATATACTCGCAGATTTCATCTGGCATGAAAATATTTTAAACAGTAGTCATTTAATCAAAATCGTTAGAAAAATAAAATAAAAATTTTCGAAAAATCTTCCATGTAAAGGATAGTTTGGGTTAAGGGGATTTTATTGAAAATCTTCGAGTGCCATTCTTGGAAGTTTGGTGTTTAATCAAGTTTTCGTTTTTGAATAATGCTGTTCTGTTTTATTTATTCAGAATTTTTCAGTGGTAAGCACAACCTTCTATGCCCACTATGTGTGTGGTAGAGAAAGTTAAAAAAAAAAAAAAAACCAACCATTATAAGCATTTTGCTTCGTCATATGAAATTGCCCTTTCAGAAACAAAGAAAAATTGCATGCATTAGAGATTTTCTTCTACGGCTAACCTCTAGTTTGCATTTTTATATTTATAGTTTCTTTACCACGTAATTAATAGAGAGAGAAATTATTCTATTCCACTTAAAAATTTGATGTCGAGATCACACTGGAAATACATGTTTTGAGGATCCCTCGATCCAAAAAGGGTATGCATGTTCATTTGTCCGTATGTGAACAAAAATCAAAGTCAGATAAACACCTACATTTGTCCTAAAGTAAGAACAAATTAGAAACTAAAAACTTCACTTATCTTAGTAATGTTGCAGTTCTTTTTGCTAGAATTTGTTCTTACTTTAGAATCTTGTTGCTTCACTGTTAATAGCTTCAATGTTTTCTTATTTAACCTACATTTGTATTTGAGTTTAATATATAATTCTTTTCATTCTCGGATTAGAAAAATAACAAAGCCAACGTAATTCAGTGCTAATGCAGCATTCAGAGTGGGCCAAAATTATTCAAGGTATGCCATTTTTTCCGTGAGATTTTGAACAATTTAAAGGCCAAACTACAGAAATTCTGCAACTTGTTTCTGGAGGAAATATTTGGTTAGCACAGGATGACTGGATGCGCCAGTAAACATTGATTTAAATGCAAACATGCAACAAAACGGTGGTGATTTAATTTTTATAAATTGTGAAGTGTTGATTGATGAAATTTGCCTGCCGGTGACATTATTGTGATTGCTTTTCTAAGCTGAGTATTTCTAAATCTTTAAATATTGTATATTCGCTCATTGAGATAGACTCGTTTTTCCAAAGTAATAAATTGATAATATTATTAATAACATTTAGCCAGATATGACCTAAAGTTTCAAAGCAGCGCCATGCCTTGCTTCATAAAAATTGCTTTTACAGTATTACATAAATTATATTTTGATTAAAGTATTAACTTTACTAACTGGAAATAAAAACTTAAAGTACAGTTCCGTTAACTCCTTAAAAAATATAGTTCCATGTTTGGACAAAATAAAATAGTATTGTTTCATTTGTTATGTTTAAAGCTTGCGCCCACTATTGAGAAAATATACAGGCTGGAAGGTACTGCTTCGGCCATACGTTAACCAGGGATTCTACACGAGTTTAATAAATATGTCCAATACACCTATAGTCAATAAAGGACCGTTTCACCGAAAAAAATAATTGGTGTCAAATATTTGGAGCCATTTAGCTTCTTGACGAATGTGGACAGCGCTGTAATGCATCTCTAAGCTAATTCGAATGAATGTAGTCAAAATTTATTGTTAAAAAGCGATACAAAGTTTAATTTCTAAGATATTTGGCAACGTCACGTTAACACTAAATTGTGACTAAATTCATTCGAATTTAAATAAAAACCATTACGGTATTGTTCACAAAACGTTTGCGCGACAGATACTGAAATAATGAACCATATATATCCATTCGTCAAGTAGCTAGATTGATCCAAATATTTGACACAAATTATTTTTTTTTTTTCGGCGAAACGGTTCTTTGTGGACAATAATTGACGATACACTCATCATGTAGAATCCCAGGTTAACGTATAGCCGAAGCAGAACCTTCCAGCCTGTATACATTAGTGAGAAGTGAATATGGCGTGTGATAACGCGTCTCTGGACTGATTAGTGAAGTATGCGTATTTAATGTTCTGTTAAACTTACAGAGAGAGAAACGTCGCCATTTTCTTCTCCATCTGCAGGACAGAGTCGGCAGGCTGCTTCACCATTACGTCACAGAAGATCCTCTTGGCACAAGGAGTGTTGCTCCAGTCCTGAGGGTGGGCATCAAACCGTGCTGTCGTCTCTTGTTGATTGGAATCTAAAGTTTGAAGAATATTGTTCAAGTAGTCCTCAGCTCCTTCGGAAGTAGTTCTTTTCGCTACCCTATGGTCCGCTTCCCTTCTGTTGTTGAAGAGCAAGAAGTCTAGGTCTTCCATGTCAGTGTTCTCGGAGCGCTTGACAACTCTGTGATGAGGATGAAGATTCTGTAGTATGTGGTATAACTGTGGCTCAGTCAAACCTAGGTTCACTTCTGTTTGTCTGGCTACTCGGGCTTGATTAGGACTCTCTTCAACAACAAAAATTAGATCATTGGATGATCTCTTGTTCTTTACAGAGTCTTTATCGCTTCTGCTGTTTGCAGTGACCCAGTCTTCAGAGATACCATCATTTGACCTTGAAACAACCCAGTTTCCTTTATTTTGACCACTCTGTTCATCTAGTGATTGTACTATGCTTTCTATCGTTCTAGCGCGACTGTCCTCATTCTGGTTATCGGCTATCACCCACATGCCTTCTTCCTCCAGTGATCTTTGTCTTTTTGGTGGAGCTATGCTCTTCACCAGAATCCAGCGATCTTCTTCATCATCTTTCTGTTTTTTGGGACTTTGATTGTTGACTGCTTCGTTGTTTTCTTGTTGCGTTGTTTCTTCAACTATAACCCATTGATTTTCATCCTTTTTCTGAGTATTTCTCAATTTACTCACAATTTTTTCGATTGCCCTTATTTGTGATTCTATAGCTTGATCTTGTTCACCAGTCTTCTGCTGCATACTAAGGCTTCTAGCTGCATTCTCTAGCACCTTAATCTGAACTTCCGGATTTTTAAACTCCTCAGCTACCACCCAGTCACCGCCACCTCCACGAGCATTCTCTCTTTCCATCAAAGCTTTTATAACGCTCTCAAGTGCGCGTTTGTGTTCCATTTCTAAATCTGAATCATCATCCTCGTCGTCTTTTTCTCCACTACGCTTTTTCAGCATGTCCACATCAAGGTATCTTCCCACGGCGACGGCTCCCAGACCCAGGGCGGCACCACCTGCTACGAGACCCAGGGCAGGTAGTAAAACGGGATACGCTGCCACTGCACTACCAACCTTATCCTGGATTACATTTGGATTATGCTCGCCAAGTCCAAGGTTCTGGGATATTTTCTGCGTGGCTTCCACCAAAGGATCTACTACTGGTCGCGTGAGATCGCTGACCTTCTCCATTCCGTTCTGCACATGATCTCGAATAGTTTCTCCAATTCGTTCCCAAAAGGGTTTTTGTTTAGTTATTTGTACTTTATAGTAGCCGTTTCCATAAGGATACCTTCCGTACCCCTGTCCTATTGGACTATCACCTTTGTATCTATTGTAATTGTCTTTATCATTGTATGTGTTCAGGTTATTGTAAGGGTAGCGTTTTATATACTTGTCAGTGGCGAGACCATAGTCATCACTGGGTTGTTGTTGGTAAAGGTAAGCTCTGGAATTCTTTGATATAGATCCATGAAGATCGTTCAGGTTGTCTCCGCTAGTTGTCGAGTGTCTATCTGTTGCAGCAGCTTCAGTTGTTTCCTCAACCATCTCCAGACCAGGCTCGTAAGCAAAAGGACTGCGATCACTGTGAATATCCTGCGAGAAGTAAGCCAAAGTCAGTCCCCTGTAATTATTATTATTCTTATTATTGTATCTATTTTCATTCACCTTCTCTTCCTCCTCATCCTGCTTGGTTGTCACCTTGGCTGGCTGAACTCCCAACTCGGGATGAGCGTACTGGAGAATGGGTGTGCGTACGCCTTCTTCGAAAGATACGCGAGAGCTCTTCGAACTTTGTGGTGTATAGAGTAGAGAAGTGGGATATATCGAAGTTCCGGGATAATGGAGCACTCTTGCTTCACTCCTATCATTTTCCTTGTCTGACCTACTGGAGGGTTCTGGGTAATGTATCATTCGTCCTCTTATGGCTCTCACTTGATTTCTAGATTCTGTTTCACGTTGATTCACCGTGTTAATGTAATCCAGAATTCGCTGGTGTGTGTACTGCGAGTAAGGGTGGTCGTAGCTCTGATCCTTCTTGTTCTCTTGTGCTGGTGTGGGAGATGTTTCGATCTGGTGAAGAATAGTTGGTTTAGTGGTCTTATCGTCTTCTGAAGTGGGGTTACTTGTGGTAGTATCATAAGGAACTAGGACTCCGTTTATAACTCTGGCGTTTCTCCAAGTCTGGCGGTCGGATTCATCATCAGGCATGCGCACTCCAGTGATTACAGGTATTCCATCAGAGTCGATGTGCATAACACTTCTTCCTCTCTTCCAGAATCCATCATTAGCACTTTGTTGCTGTTCACCTTTCACGTACACAGACGAGGAACGTACATACGTAGGGGGAGGTACACGAATCATCTTTTCTTCTCGTGCTGGAGGTTCAACAACTTTAATGGCATCATCTCCAGATACAGATCGTTGTTCATTAGGTTCCTCCAGCACTCTCACCGACGAAGAGCGAATAGACACCGGTTCTGGGATCCCAAGAGGTGCGGATTTTCCATCACGTTTCTTCACTAAGAGCGTCGCAACCTCACCTGTGCGCGTTCTTACCTCCAGGGTCTGCATGGCTTCTGGGTCCAAACTTCGAGCTACATGGAGCGAGGTTCGTGTCACCTGCACCTTTGGAGTTTTGGTACCTGAAGTGATTAACGTAGGTGTTGAGTCTTCCTCGGCCAACGCTGCTGCCAGAAGTAAGGCGACGCAGCATACTTTCAAGTTCTGAAACAGTGAAGAAGTCGGATTTAATAAGAGCACAAAGTATGTTTAAAAAATACATTAATAATATAGATTATCACTTGTCAA
The DNA here is from genome assembly GCA_030765045.1 of Tenodera sinensis. Classification (NCBI taxonomy): domain Eukaryota; kingdom Metazoa; phylum Arthropoda; class Insecta; order Mantodea; family Mantidae; genus Tenodera; species Tenodera sinensis. Next base: position 17,080,351 of record CM060973.1, on the reverse strand, counting down.
AATGTCAATTAACTACCGCCTTCATATTCAAAACAAGAAATTATCATGAGAGTTATGAGCATTGATTTGATATTAGTTTTACAAGTACATGTGTAAGTTATTTTAGAGCTGACAAAAGATATATATTCGTTTGGGAAGCAGATGCTCTAAACACACAACAGAGACGCGGTGCCGGTCTGTCGTCCGAGAGACCCTTCATACGTTTAGTGAACATGTTCATTACAATAGAGCCCCAGATTATAGGTGAAAACAACTAAGGTTTTTCTGAGACATGTCTTATCTCTATGTCGCACCAGTTTTCATGGGAATGTATATCTATCCAAAATTCACGAAGAACGCTTTGTATGGTTATTGCTGAAATATTTATCCAACAATGGGAAAACTACATTTAGGTAGAGAAAATTCTATCTACGAAGAAGAGTATAGTAAAGTTCACGTGGTATTTGAATATTTGCGTTTTGTACTCCTCTGCCTTCTTCGAAGATACGAATTATATCTGTTTTTTTTCCTACTGTAGTCTTTTATCATGTGCACTGATGATTGCACAGAGCTTTTCAAACATTCAGGAGTGTTGGATAGAAAAAAATGACCATAGTATAGGCATAATTAGACACTTCATTCCACACAGCTGTAGATTTAATGACCAGGGAGCATTTGCAGAATTTCTGTGTATCTACTATCATTTTATGATGAACTATGACAAAGTTGCATAAATCCTATTACGCTCTCGTATATACCTTGTGCATACAGAGCCGTCGTTTTATAGCCACGCGTTTTCGGACAGTCAAACTGACTTCCACAATACATTCTTCAAACTTACAGAGCGGTGGAAATAACGTGTGCAAAGAAATTATGGCCTTGGACAAAAGTGATAGTGAAGTCTATAGATTAAGATGATTTACTACTCGTACACTTTATATTGAACCCCAGAATCTAGTCTGTAAACGGTCCGAGTCAAGAAGGCATGTGCTTTGCCAAAGAAACAACTGAGCATCGTTCTCCACATTCTAGTGTTATCACGTCATTTCGCTGTATCGCGTTACTTACGTTGCTGTTCTCTTGCATCATCATACACTTTTACTTGTGTGTTTCTCTGTTGTATTTAACCAACTCAAAAGCAACTTTAAGTACTAAATGTCAGAAATAGATCCAGCGTCGACACTACAGACTCATGTAAATAGTAAAACAACGAGCCATATGTTTAACCTTTTACTTTAGCCGTTTACTAATCTGGAAACGATTGTGGAAACTAGAACTCATCGCCTTCTATGACAAACTTAAAGTACAACTGCATAAAAGACATGGAAAGTCCTGTTACCCTCTTCGACAACAACGCCATCTGAGAGCTTAAGATAAAGTTTGCGAGTAGTACATGGTTTGTCTGAAAAATAAAAATTAAGACTCGTAAGAATACATTGCTCAAGCTTCCAGTGAATATATATTTACATTTCACAGATAGATTAGGAGTGTACCCATTCGTTCATCGTTGCAGAAGAATGTCCTTTAGCGAAGATACAGTGAGCTAGTCTACCCTTTATAAACAGGTCAGCAAATAGTCTATGTTACGATGACAAACAGCTCTGCTTCCTTATGTTATGTTTCAAGTACAGTTGACTGCAAAATTTTGTGCGGTACAGTGTATGCCATTGACAATGTTCTAATGAGAACTGCTTTGTCACTCACTTGAAAATACCGCTTATAATGTCAAAACTATAAGGAAAACCTCTACTTAGTCAAACGTTGATAGTGGCTGACGTCACTGGAAGTGTTATAATTTGCTTTATTGTAAGTACACAACATCTGTCTTCCTGCTTCTGTGTAACATAGCTCCTGTATGGTCAAGTAAATCACTCGCATCTAACCCCTCGTTTAAAAATGTCATCCGTAAGAACTAACGCGCGACCTGTAAGAGGAAAGGCGAATGAAGCACGAAAGACACGTTGCTGAAAGAACAGGGCAAGATGTGTGGTGGGTGAAAGGAAACGATACATTAACACGGGTATGACCTGAAGCGTGTTGTGGAAAACGAAAAGCTCAGTGGAAACATTTAACGCTGAAGAATCCGACCCTGCCTACCTAATGGCCTACATCTCACGGGTTCGCCCACCACTTCCTTGCCTGGCCGCTACTCACAACATCCGGTACATCTACATCCTTACCTCCCTCCACATCAATGAACTTCTAAAAGTTGTTAGAGCACCGTAAGCGAAACCTTCCTCTCATTAAACATGACAAGCTATACTATCCAAGAGGAAATATTGCAATGTGCCCCAGTTAAGTCGTCAGTCAAAGAAATCTTACAAAAAAGCAGACAAGTTCTATGAAATCAAACCAAGTTTGATATCAACATATAATTCACGATGTTATGTTGAGAAACTCTGGAAGTTTTTCATGGGTAATGCTGCAGCTGGTAATCATGTATGTCATTTTTGCAGATGCAGAAATGGCCAATCGTGTGGGGGATTTGTTTTATGATCAAGCATTTTGTTTAAAATTCTGTTAAAGTTCGTATGACTAGTCACTGCCATGTGGATTTTGTTTATTACACCGTGAAGTACTATTTCCGTGCGTGTTAACATTACAACAATCAGCTCTTTTAGAAAGCCCCTACTAAAAATTCAATTTTATGCACATCAAGTGAAACTTTTACCTTAACTCACAAAATAAATTGCATCTGAAACAATTGTGTTCCGCCATTACGTAACTCCATTTCGTTTGTCGTTTGTCTCATATAACGCATAAAAAATCTGCACAGGTTCGCATATCTTTCTCTACTTATAATCCTGCAAACTATTGTTACAAAAGCCTGTTCTATCATGGTAATGCAGATAAACCTTCATATTTTGTTTGCAAGCTGTTGGTCTGTTTTGCTTAACTATTACTTATACTGGTTGAGACAGATATGGATAGATGTGTACCTGCCAGTGCTCGTGCAAACATACACAGATAACGTGGAGGTAACGTACTTGGGAGATCCTCGATTCAAATTCCGTCAGTTTTTTTTTTCCAGGTTTTCCTCAATCCTCATAACTACCAGGTGTCGAGGGGGTACTTAAACTTAGGCCTGGAACGTTTCATTCCCAAAATTCCTTTCCCAAACAAATAACAAATGACAAATCCCTTTGCTTTTTCTCACATCACATTATACACCACTAATATTCTCTCTCTGTCTCACAAACTACTTCCGACGATACACTCACATTCACTCAAACAGGCTTAACTTAAAAACTGTTTACATAACAAATAACTCCGATGCGACTATTAAATGTCAACTCTCTGACAATACTCGAACTCTCAACACTGACTGCACACACACACACACACACACACACACACACACACACACACACACACACACTCTCTCTCTCTCTCTCTCTCTTTAATTAAACTGCTAACAGCTTTCTATTCAACACTTAACGGCTCTGAAAAACTGCTCCAACACAGACTCGTTTGCTCACTCGCTTATATAGCCAAGCAAATTTCCGGCAAATTCTCTGGAAAATCAACCTTTTCTCGAACTTCTCGTAAATAAGCCAGCAGTCGAAAGTTTCTCGAACAGTCTGGAATCGCTTTGTTCTACCGTGCACATGGCCGTCTTTGTTCCGACCGCTCTATTGTGGTCGGCCGCATATTTACAAGCAGTGATGTGAGGTAGCTTGACCTTGAGCGTCTTTGACGCGCGTGGCCGCCATCACAATAATTTCATTGTGTGTAATGTCATTGTATCAAGTCATTGTCCATCGCCTGTGGTGTCGCAGTGGTAAAAATGGGTCTCGGGCAGCAGCACCCGTGACTGGGGGATGACAAATACAGATCCATAATGATAAATAACTTTGGAGAAAAACTTACCTCTTAGCTTGAAGGAAGGGTTTATAGCTCGATATGCAGCATTTGTTCGTGTCTGCATTTTTATTATTTAGCTGTGTCAACTATTCATTGTGAATCTAACATGAACTATGTTTCTCTTTTTCTTAGAGACAAAAAAAGACAGAATTGTTGTATATTTGGACCATTAAGTAATCTCAACGTTAGCATGTAGGTATTTTCTAGACCCACAGACAGAAATACATACCCTTTTACAGGTACATAGATTTCTGGCGAGGGGTCAATATTCTGCACCAAACAGCATAACACATTTTCTAATTGTACTCAATGTTTTGTCGTATGCAGAAGGGAAAGTAAACGTGACAACAAGAATACTAAAACATCCTGTGGAATATGCTTAAATTTAATTTAGAATTTAGTTATTTAGAATAACCATTTGTGACAATAGGATAACTGAAGTTATGTAAATTACTCAATCAAATTATTCACATTAAGTTAAGGGGAATTAAAGAGCATTAGTATTAATGCTTCGCCTATCTAGGTAGTCAATGAAATTGATTTTCATGTTGTTTCCAATCAAATTGCCTTAGGCATGAATACTGAAGTTAGACAATAGAGTTAACTGTTACTAAAGAAACGTTAAATGCTATAACAAACTAAGATACAACACATTATGGTTTTTATATGAAACCCTTTTAGGTTTAGCGTTTTAATTTTAAATTAACCTCAGTGGTCGTTTGAAAAGTAGGAAATTTCCTGTCGATGTGTCGTCCCTCAGAGCAAGTCCTTTTATTGATGCATAACGTATAGACGACAAAATGTGCTAACGCCGTCCAGCAGCCTGCATCAGACGCTCAAGGTCAAACTATCTCATACCACTGCTTTTAAATACGTGGCTCAACAACAATGGAGCAGTCAGAATACAGACGTCTATGAGTGCGGCAGAAGGAAGCGTTTAGAAGCTTTCGATTGCCGGCTTATTTATGAGAAGGTAAATTTCGAGAAAAATCCGTGCTACGTTATTCTAGCGATAGAGAGTAATTCAGAGTTGAGTGTTGAACGAGACAGTTAGCTTTAAGTGTATATGTGTGGAGTAACTGTGGGAACAATTTTTACAGTCAGAGGCATTTGGAACAATTTTTAGTGAGTGAATCGTCGCAGTTGCTTGTATGAACAGTTGAGCAGTATCAGCGTTTTGTGCCAATTTCAGAACAGCTGTGAGATGCAAGATTACAAGAATTGCAGATTGTGTTAACGATAAAACAGAATTGTGTTTTTGTGCTTCAATTTTAGAAGAGAAATGAGTGACAGAAAAAGTATCTGGACTTATTATTTGTCACACTGGTGTCAGGAGTGGGATTTGTCACAATATCATTCATTCTGTTAATTAACATTCAATAAACCTAACACATCATAAGGATGTGAGCACAATATAATACTGGATAGAATTGACTTGAGAACATGCAGACTAACAAGGAAACAATAGAATACATTATGCTAATGAACGGTTTCTCACACGCGACAGGCTGTCCAAATGACAAGAGAAAATAAGCCACACGACACGACGGCCAAGCTCTGTTAAACCGAAGACAAATCCCACTTTCAACGCTACATAGCTTTTGACTTCGCCAGCCTTTCTTGTCCTTTTTACTGTCTGATACTGGTTGAAGGACATCAGGATGCACTGCAAGTGATGCTCGAGGACAACGGGAAGCGTGTAAAAAATATAGCAGATCATTAGAAGGTTCAGGACAGGCATACCTTCATGAGATACATTCAACAATCAATTTTAAAGGGTATACAAAATCAAAAGTAGTGTAATTATAAGTGCTTGAGAAATGCATTTGAGGACTGCTACTGAATGATTAAATACTCAAGCCAAAAACTGACATAATATAGTAAATCTGAAGTATTCTAACCTTGATGTTTATCAATATCAACTGAAATCTTGTTTATGCTCCTTGAATTTTATATAACCAGGAAACCATAAGAGGCAAATAAAAACTTGCAACAGAAAAAAATCTGAATGTCATTAAGGTACGTATACCTAAAATTGTTGATAGCATTGATCATTTCTTAAATATTGCCTTATATTTGTTTTAGCTTGTCCGAGTTTTAAGCAACTCATTTTGAAATTTAAGTGATTGCTGTTTTGCTAGTTCATGCAGAGTACATTATATCAAGGCTAAGTATGGACTGTCACCTGGGTCTTCTACAGGTCCATTCTACCAGTTCAAACAATGCTAATGGAAGGTAAAGTCATACTAAAAAAGTGGAATGCCATAGCCAAGATTTGAACCACAGATATTCCGGTCTCTGTACGGTTGCTCTACTGAGCTACCATGAAATTTGTCTGCTATGGTATTGTGACGCTTATGGTCAAGAAATCTTACACGATTGCGCGGCGAGTAAACAAGGTAACAATGGAGAAGGCCGGAGCAAAGACGGATTTTTCTCGATTCGAGAATTTTTGTTCTACCGGCTTCTTTATGAGACGTTTCTCGAGAAAAGGTGTATTTTTCAGAGAATTTGCCTGACCTATATAAGCTAGTCGGGACAGCGAGAGAAGCAAATATTTTTTATGCGAGTTCCTTTTTCTTCTTCTTTCTTCAAGTGTTGAACGAGACAGTTATTGAGAGCGTTTTAAGTGAACAAGTTTAGTGAGTGTATCGTCGGATCCAGTTATTTGTGAGACAGAGAGCAGTAGAACTGTAAGTAGTGAAGTACGTATCAAGGTTACGATAAGACAGAACAGTGTGAGCTGCAAGATCACGACGAATTTAAATTGTGTTAACGATGAACTAGAGAACTGGGTTATGAGATTCAATTTTAAGGGAAACAAAGAGACAGAAAAAGTAACTGGACTTGTCATCTGTCACAGGATTGTGTTTAAGAGAATATGTATTATAATTAAAGAAAGTAAATAGACAAATAAGTGTATATCTAAACGATTTGTAGAACAGCTATGAAAATAAATTGTCATGGATATATAAAATCAATGAGCTTTACACATAAGCATTTCAATATTTGATCGCATGTGCTACTTCAAAGCCAGGTGGATGTTCTTGAAGTTACACTCCCTACCCTTTTTGTGATAGTGGAAGTTTCTTTCTAAAAATAGTTCCTTTTTTTGGTTGTTTATTTTAGGTTTACTGTTACGAAGACTTTGGCATATCGAAGTGCAGTCTAGAATCCTTCTATGTCTCAAGGAAAGCTACTGTTCATGTTGGTCGAAGATAGGATTTTAAATGGTAAAATTAGTCAAACGAGATCTTAAAAGTATTGCTTAAGCTATCGCTGCTCTGTGCAATTAAACTTGTTTCCATTTAGTACATTAAGATTTTGCCATAATGACCTGTTAAATGCACACATATAACTGTCTTAAAATTGTCCTGCTCTATTTAAATAAATTACGAAAGTTAAGCAAGTTATAATACTTCATTCTAAAGCCAAATAATCCCTTGCTGTGTGTATGTAATGGGATAGGGGACCAAATAAACGAAATGTTTCTCTTTTGTTAGGCTTTATGCAAAATGACCAAATATCTCTAAGTTCTGTGGCGTAGTAGACAGAGTGAAAGTTTAGGAAGATGAATAAATCTGCGTTACTTCTCACGTGTACAAAGCCAGAAATTTGTATATTTCATTGTCTTTTGTTTTGTAAAGAGCCATAGTTCCGAAACCATATGAAGAGTCCATTGCAAAAGGGGACAAGACCAACATTTTGTAAAAACTGAGATGAATGTGTATTTTGATAGATCCAAAGGAGTAGATGATGGTCTCTCGCAGCCGATATTTGGATATTTGACTCTAATACAAAAAAGGGGGAATTTTAAGAAAACGGCACAAGAAAGGGGAATGTTCTGTTGTAACAGTATTCTTTTGTTTTACTGCCAGCATGTCACATTAATGTTGGCATCACTGCATTATAATTGACCATTAGTGATGGACAGAATAAGATCTGCTCAAGAATCAAAACCACTGTATTCGAATATTTTTAAGAGTTGAAACTTTCTTTCGAATGCCAGTACTCGAATACTATAATCACTCACTATTGGCGTTGCAGTATTCACTAATAATTGAAATCACTTTTATTTGAATGCAAACTCTTGGATATAACAGTACTGTGAGGTCGTCCGCAGCGCACAACAACGGACGGTCGGAGCCAAGCTACTTCACACCACATACCAGGCGCGGTACGTATCAAAGGCGCTCACGGTCAAGATTCCCTAACCACTCAGGCGAGCAAACACGTGACAATTAGAGACGTAGAACCAAAAGGAGCCTTTTCTTCCAGATCCTACTGAAAGTGTCCGGCGCCGGCTTGATTGAAGAAGTTCGAGAAACATCTGGCTACGTCATCGCCGGTATAAAAACTTACGGAGCGGGTGGAAGCAGACGATTTTGAGTTGGTCACTGTGTCGGTGAATTCGAGACAGCTGTGGAAGTTACACCGCGTCGAAGTGAAAAACTTTTAACGAATGTTGAGTGATTGTATCGTCGGGGTTAGTGTTTGAGGGACAGAGAAAGTGAAGAGAGACGATGAAAGGAGTGGGTCGACTACGAGAAGAAAAGAGTTGTGAGTTATAATATCACGAAAGATTGTAGACTGTGTTAACGTTAATAGAACAGAACTGTATTTTGTGCAACAGTTTAAAAGACAATAAAGTGTTAGAAAAGTAACTGGACTGGATTTAGTCGTTTTGCCACACTGGTGTCAGGAGTGGGATTCATAGAACTGTCGTTTTGTCATAGTACCTTTGTTTCTCGAGTTACGCGACATTCTTCCTTCTTAGAATCTATTTTTGTACATAGTTATCTAAACTTTTTATAACAACGATGGTGTAAAAAGCTTCATGTTTGTACCAACAGAGAAATGTGTATCCAGTTATGTGACAAAAAATAAACCATTTTAATTTGCTCAATTTACTGGCATATAGTTCTAAAGTTTGAAATTCATTTTGCACAAAATAACAAAAAAGCTAAATTTTGCAATGCACTCTTCATATACTTTCTATAGTTATACTTAACATTTTGGGTGTTTTTCTGTAACAAGTGCATGCTGCAAGGGCTGCTGCAGAGAAAGCAGATGCTGGAAGCTGGACATTGTCTCTTATGAAGCGTACATTTGCGTCTCTGTGAATGATTATGATTTGTTACGCTGCAGGTCTGATTAATGTGCTAATTGTGCCCTGCTCATTGATTGGTAATCAGCAGGGACACTAATGAATGATGGGTATTCCTCGTCATTATCGCAGCAGAGAGGGGAGATATGCATATGACGCTTCATTTCTCATCACCACAAAGTTTTACACTTGTCACGGACTGAACTAATTGCACAAGATTTATACTAGGTCCGGTCCTCATTAAAACGGATCTTAATTTCAGGTTGAGGTACACCAATAGTATATTGCATACCAAGAACTGTAAGTGATACTTATCAGGTCGAGAATGCATTTTGGTAATACGAGGCCCGCAGGGACGAGTTTTCCCAAGCATTCGAGTTCCTGGTTAGCCAATTACTTTCTGCAATACTTGAAAAACCCGTAAAAAGAAATAATAAATCAAAATTGCTTTTCCATATTTTATTTAAAATTAAGAAAAAATTAATTTCCTATGTAAGCAAATGAAAATCTACATCTAAATGATATGGGCAAAGCCTTTTTGTTAATGAATTTCGTAATAGATTCTTTACTTGAAGTAGCACATATCTGGTTTCTAAGTTATCTTTCGACGTTTGATAGCTATTATCAAACAGTAAAATTTTATAAAATTGAGTGACATTGCTATTGAAGAAGCTGCGGATCTAGCATGTGCGTCACTTTTACCAGTGAAGTTGAAACAAAGATATGATCTCTATGCGAATTAAATTCAACATGGAAACCCGCATCGTATTGAGAATGGCATTGAACTCAAATCGATTTCAATTCCTTATGGAAAGGTAGTGTTGGTATATAACATTTTTTTTCCGAATGAAGGTTTTATGAGCTATTGCCCGAATATGTATAATATGTTTCACTTGTCATGTAATATCTTAACCCTCCGTTAGAGGCGCTCTCTGGTAGAACACCATTAGTCGCATGGGGCCTACATGTTTGTGCTTATATACTTCATTCCCATGTTTAGCTTCATTTAGCCCTAATATACAGATTTTTCTTAGCATTATCTTACTAGATAGATCAAAGATAGATAAAACGTAATATGAATAAAGTATGCATGATAATGTGTACTAGACTACATGGAAAGGTATTGCGATGTAAAGGTATACAACTTGTAATTTGAAATGTACTGTCAACAACAATAATTATAATAATATTAATAATAATTTTTATTAAGGAATATTCCACAATACAATAGGTTTTCTTCATCCTAAAACAATCTTCTGCCTCCATAAGTCCCTGTCCATAGCATCTTCCTCCTTTAACCTTCTTCTCTTCATACTCTTTTTCACCCCATCCATCCAGCATTTCCTAGGTTTCCCTCTTCTTTTCCCTTCTACTTTCCAATTTAAAATTTTGTTGGGTATTCCGACCTCTGACATTCTAAGTACTTGCCCATACCATTTCAGGCGTCTTTCTTCCACAATTTCCAAAATGTTTTTTTCAACTTTGAACTTCCCTTATTCTATTATTCTGAACTTTATCTTTCCTGGATTTTCGTGCTGACCGTCTCCAAAAGTCCATTTCCAATACCGTTAATTTGTTTGCTTGTTGTCTGCTTATGATCCAAGTTTCAGTGATTAGGAATAGTTCCTGATATATTAATGTTTTAGTTCTATGTAAAATATTTTTACTCCTAAAACTGAATAAAGCATTCCTATAATTCTCTTCCCATCAGTTATTCCTCTTTGAACCTCTAAATTTGTTGTTGCATCATTTTGTGTTATAGAGCTAATATATTCAAAATAGTCAACATGTGCTATTTCGTCTGTATTGCATGTAAGTTTTTCTTCAAAGCCCATTGATACATATTCAGTTTTATTGAAATTTATTTCTAATCCCCATATCCTGTACTCTTCTACAAATTTTCTGAGATAATCATGATGGTGATAATGATAATGATAATATTTTTGATAATCTATGGTGTTACCTGCAAAATACATGTGAATCCAAACACCTCGTTTTCAGTTTATCTTCAGAATTGGAACTATCCGAGTCATACAAGTTGTCATACACATATAAGACACCATCATCACAAGGTAGATGATGCACTTCTTTCAAATATTTGGGATTTTGTAGATCATACTTCTGTTTGTGAGAAGTAGTAACATACTACTTGCAATGGCAAAGCAATATTACACAACGAGGAAGAACATATGTCAGTAAGATATAATGACAGTAGGCGCACGCAGTGTGGTTGACCTGTGCAGCACTTAACTGCCGATTAGTCATTCTTGGAGCTAAAGAAATAAACAGGTAAGGTTGTCGCTCCAGAAAAGGTTTAACCTTAGATGTCCTAGTCAGGCGATTGCACAGGTGTCTTTGTTCGAATACTAGAACGTTTAAATAAACCTAAGGGTCTCTCAGGCCTTTCTGAACCAACCAATATATAGCATTTTCATCAAAATTGTTAAAAGCCATTTTTGAGAGAATCAAGAACAATGAAAGATGGCCATATAATGGACAGTTTTTGTGGAAATTTTCTGATAACATGTATTTATGTTGAAATCTCAATTTTTTAGTTCAATCTAATATTTACTCTTATATATGTGACAAATAAAGTAAAATAATACTGTTTCCTTCCGCTTTTTAAATTCCTACAACTTATGGTTTCAAACTTCTATATAAATTATAAGTATATCTAGAGACATAAAGAAGGAATAAGAACTAGGTGAAGTAATATGGAAGGAGAAGTTTGATCTCATTTAATTGACCTACATAACTAAGTGGTAGGGTAAATCACAAGCAAGCAATTAACGAAACACCCAGACGTCGATTTCCCATCCCACGTTCCGACAACACCGTATTATCCGGACGCAGTACATAACCTCAACAAACCGTGACAGCCTGGGGCGGTGGTCGGGGATTGAATCCGGGGCCCAGAACGAGCCCTTCCGGGCGCTGTGGCACCTCATTATCCATGGGTGTGTTTCGCAAAATGGGGAAGTGATTAACAAAATGTTGTTGTGCTCAGTGTACAAATGGAATGTGGATCAGGTCTGGCCGGAGGGAAGTTCATCTACTGCTGCTAATGAATCAACATTTCCTCCCCAAACAAATTATCGGCTTTGTGTTGAATTTGGGACACTGCTATCAGCAAAAATTATCCACAATACTTGTAAATCGCACTTTAGTAGTATTTAAGTGATTATCTCAGTTTTAAAACTCAACACACCATTCAGCTTGACAAGACATTAACGAGTTACATTTCTCATCCCTCTCTCTTTGATTTCAGAGCCACTACAACTCATAAACTGTCTGAACGACTTTATGTTTAAAAAGTACCATAACAAATTTCAACATTAACGATAAGAATGAGGCGGATTTCATTACTCCTTAGCAGCTTTTTTAATCGCTCGAAACTGACGAAACGAAATATCTAATGCTTTGGGGGGAAAATTCTGCTGTGTTGCACGCACATGGCTCTCTCTAATCTGCACAGCCATGGAAAAAATGAGCGCAAAAGAAGAGCAGAATATTTTGAAGTCCCACATATAGGAACAAAAACAGCCTATTTGTGTGTCTTGACAATCTATGACATACCGAAAAGACTCAGGCTGCATGTTGAAAATATCGACTTGTGTAAACCGCGCTGTAATAAGACGTGGAACTTATACAGATATTCTGCTCTCCTAATGTTCTCAATCGTTTTTTCCATGGCTGCACAAACTGTTCTTACAAACCATTATTCCTTCTTAACAGAGATAAACATTGACCGAAATTATCTTATTGACTATTTCATACATAGAGGCGTCAAATTATCATGTACGAATTCTCGGCTGGCCATTCTTTTGTTTTGTACAAATTATCACTAGTTCATTCTTTTGTTTAGTCAGTGTCGCCAACTATGTCCCATAAATCGCTGAAAAACAATTGATTGCCCATTAGAACCGTGTTTTTAACAATTTTTCTTTTAATAACTAATGTAAGAGTGTTTTTTCTGAGAAAAGGTTATTTGTTAATGTTAGAAATAAAGTGAGATTTATTTGAGGTAATGAAATAGTTTTCCGTTGTAACAAAAACAGAAAATGAAATACCTACATGTAATTCTTGGGTTTCGTTTTCCTTAGTTGGCACTGCGTAAGTCGAACTATACTAATCGAAAGGAATATACTTAGTTTATTTTTTTATATAATTTCACATTTTCTGGACAAATATTTGCGATATAATATTTCAATTAATATTTAATTTATGAAATATCCAGATAAAAGTCATTTGACGGTCTGACCTTCTCAGAGAAATTCCCTGGCTCTGCTCGAGAATTTATGGGTTAGGCACTACGTGTGATAATTTTCTTGTAGGAGCAAGGGGAATATGGGAATATAGTAGCCTTTAAGCGATATTAAAATCTTCTAAAGCTGGTCGCTATATGATGCTTTAAAATTTCGTTCTCTTTGCATAGCCAAGAGATAAAACGAATAACGTATTCGTAATTGGCTGTCGCATTTGTATACATACTCGCAAATACAAATGCGAGTGGTGATTCAAGACACAGTCTATTTGAGTGTCAATTTGGATCAGAGACTATCAATAAACTCAGCTGCATGTTGGAATATCGACTTGTGTAATCCGTGCTGCCACACAACGTGAAAATTTTCAGCTCACCCAATCATTTTTTCCATGGCTGTACATACAAAGAGCATTAAACATAGAACTAGTAATAATAATTGTATTGTCTTTGTCTTAAGGATGACTGTTCACGAAACTATTAAGAAAGTCACGAGTAAAATATTGCCATGAGGGTTAGTAGACGCGAAGCTCTGTGTAGGGCAAGAAATGGGTCAACAACACTCGAGAAAGTTTCGAATCTGATCACGTTCTTCTAGCACTTTCTTCCATCATAACACCCACTAGAAAACTGCATTGTAACGGTGTTATTCACTTCCAAATGCGGGTGATGACAACTGCAACGAATCCCAGCCTCCTTTCTTCTCTTAGACAAGCGAACATTAAGATCAAGAAATATGTTCCTCTATGTGTGCCCTCTGCTTCTTTGTTAGTATGTTTATTTGTAGTCGTTTTAACACTAACTGTATCCTGGCACGCTTCGCTGTGGTTGCACGGATGAGAAATGAGAAACAAAACAAAGCATACGTGTCAAAAATGTTTAATTTTGCAATACTTGTGGGTACACAATATTTTTTTGTTTTTCCATTGTTTGCGTAGACATAAAGGCTATCTGGTTTGCCGACACGGGAATACGCAACATACAATTGTTCATGTAAGAAGCAATCCGCACCTAAATCTAAACCACACAGTTCTAAAGAGATTGTGATTGCAAACGCCAATCGAAATGGGAATTGTAATCCTTTAAATTTAAATGGTGTATCGGTCGGGATCATGGGAATTCGAGGAATGAGGACATCTTCACCTTTGAAAGGCCCAGTTATTATCGTCGTTTCCACTACATTGATCATCAATTTCTTACCTGTAAGCCTCGTGCCGTTTTGGCTGATTAACATTACGTAACATGATAATTGGCACACCTATTTTCAATTTTAATGTGTGTGGTGGCATTCCTGGCAGGTCAAGAGAGTTCAAAAACTCCGATGGGCAATTAACTACTTCATCTGCTTCCACAACGGAGTCTATCGATTTATATATAATTTCCTCACTTTGAAATAAAAATATTAAGTTGATAGACATCTTTATTCTTCGCGGCAAGGACAGCTTGTTCACTGATCCAGTCGTTATTCCTATAATTAATTTGAATATTAGGAAATACTTTTCGGTAAGTTCTTATTTCGATGTTACTAAATTACAAAAATTACTAGATGATATTCGTCTTGTCTCATCTATTGGCAGCTGTCTAGTAGCTATCATGAGAATACCTCGGCTGATTTATCGTTTTGAAGTTGGACACGCATATTCGTAGTCAACTGTCCTGTACATACGTGTCGCCACAATGTTGAATATTTTATGCAAGCATTTATTACGTCCGCTGGTGTCGATCGAGAAATTACAGGCAATGTTTGTCTAAAATCTCCTGCATGCAATATCAATGCATTCTTGAGTGGTTGAACATTTCTACGCAAATCTTGTAGCGATCTATCCATAGCTTCAAGCGATTTTTATGTACCAAGGTGCATTCATCCCAAACAATGACTTTACATTTTTGTAATACCAGACGCTTTGGAAATATTGCACGTGGGAGATGCGATGGTTTGGATGTTCAATGGCAACTTCAGAGCTCAATGAGCAGTCCTTCCACCTGGTAACAATTTCGCACCTATTCCAGATGAAGCGAGAGCTAAGGCTATGTCATTCTTTGATCGAACTGTTGCCAGAATCAATCTGACAAATGTTTTCCCGGTTCCTCCTGACGCATCAGGTATTTTAGTGACTCAAGAAATAGACAAAAACAATCTTTGAAGCGGGTTGAATATCGTGTCAAAGTTTGAGCTAAATTGATGCAGAACTTTGAGGTTTTGAAGCGTACACAAACCAACATAACATTTATATACGTATATTACTATAACAGTTTATTTAAAAATAGGATATCTTGCACTTATATGACTTTCTCTACTCTTGCACAGACTGTTCTTATAAACACTTATTCGGCTAGCTACTTCATGTTAATCGAGGTAAACATTTGCAGAAATCATATTATTGCTAATTTTCTTGCAGATGCAAGCGGAATACAGTAGGCTTTAAGCGACAGTCAAATGTTTCGAGAGTGCTCGCTATATGATGACTTTGAAATTCGTTCTCTTTGCATGGCCTTGAGATAAAAAAAATGAATAACGGCCTCCCATTTGAGTGAAATATACGATTTTAAAATGTAAACCAATAACAAGGAACATTTTGGAAATGAGTATTCCAGAAAAAAGTAGTCATGTTTTGTCTAACTCTTGATGTGCCAGTTCTGAAAAGGTCATTCAGAATGAAGAGGACCTGAGACAACATTCCCAGAAAATTCAAGATATAAATTTAATTTATCATGTGTTATTTCAATCAAAATCGTTAAAGACATTTTTGTTAAAATTATAATTTTTGAAACATTTTCCATGAAAATGGTAGTTTCTTCAAAATCTTAGCGCAACATCCTTGGAAGATACTGAATTTAAACACCAAGTTTTAGTCTCAACATGTTTTTTCTTCTAAACTGCACTATTCATAGACACAAATATACGCACACACATACACCTTTATAAACCTTTATACACCTTTTATAAACAGAAAATTTGTTCAGAGAGCCTCAAAGCATATTCATATTTCGATAAACTCTCGATATAGAATACAATATTTTTCTTCGCACTTTTTACACATAGTAAAAATTCCCAAAGACAAACAAAAACAAACAAAAGATGTATCTAACAATTTTTGTTATTTATTCTCCCCTTCAATGAAAGTTGTATACAATGGTTAATAACCAGAAAACTCCTATTAAATTATTGCTAAAATACTGTGCATTTCTTTACTAATGCTGCCAGGTGCTCGCAGTGCTTTCCGTACACGAACGAGCGAGATAGAGGTTAAGTGATTTTTTCCAGGAATTTCAAAGCTGGTTAGTGCGTAACTAGTTCACAAGTTCATGAGCCTTGACTGTGAACAGCGTCGTGCAAACACGAATTAATGTGTTCTACTGATTACATTGATCGTAAGGCTTTATTATAATTATACCAGGGAATTATACAAATTTCGAATATGAAGCAAATATCTATTCCTATTGTAAATTTCTGAAAAGTGCACGGGATTACTTTCCTTGAATTTGTATGTACTAGGTATATCATAACTGAATATCTACCGTCTATGTTAATTACTGGCTGCCCGACATTCCACGTTAGCTTTCTTAACTCAAATGACGTATTATCGCAGAGACAAAATTTAATGGCGGCTGATAGCTGACCACTTCATTATCAGTTTATTCTTTCCTGCTGCACAAATAAATTTTGTGGACGCAAATGATATTCATAACCAACGTAGGAAAATTCTTTTTGTTAATAGAACCATTGAGGAAGGAAATTAATTGCCTAGGGTTGTCCTCTGGCCATGAAAAAATCCTGGAAAAATTAGAGTTAATGTTGGATAATTTATTATAAAAGTTATTTAGGTGTATGACCTTTTATAAACTTATTGTGAATACTAGATCTAAAGTTGTTGTTCATACTGAAGAATAGGTAATTAATGAGTCTAAATTAGTAAAGCAATTAATGATTTTAAAAATTAGCTGTTATATTACAAAACCATAAGGTAGTAGCTATAACAATTTGATGGAACCGTTTTATTGATATTGTTCTTTGGGTTAATATTATTTATCCACATTTTTTGTATGTTGAGTTGTGGATTAAATTTTAACTCTGCCACCGGATAGCACACCCTTGCAGTGAATAAATACATATGTGCATACATGCACACTTACATACATCACCGACTTTACAGCCCGATTTCACAGCACGATTTTACAGCGTGTTTCACTATACAATATCACAAGGCGTGGAAAGTCTCTGACTGAATGTTGTATGGAGCTACCAGCCATTAAATGTTGTGTCTATAATAATTAATTTCATCTATGTCCCTCCGCTTATTATAAAATTATTGTACAATGGCCTAGAGGATGTTTATCCCTTAAAATTGTAATTTCGTACAACCCCTGGTAGTGAAACATGAACGGAACGTCCGACTTTACTAGCCTTCCGACTCTCGATAGTCTTTCAAGTTCTGGAAATGCTGCAATTACACCAGACAGACTAGTTAAATATTTCTGGCTTCTTTGTTCTCATATTTATTTAATATAAAAACTAAATAATTTTCAGATAATACAGAAACCCTTCTCATATATAGTGAAACATAGGTGAAGCTTGTGAATATGAAGATTTCGCACTTGCAGGCTGCCAAGTATAAAACACACATAATTTATGATCATTGAGAAAATAACCTTCTTGGTTGTTACTTTAAAATATCGGTTACTTACTTCTAATGTTAGTAATTTTCTCTGCTTATGCAACAATTTAGCATGTCCTGCTAACGAACTTAACCACAGCACGAGTAAAAGGAAATAAACCGAAACTTTCTTGGGAGGGTTTGGCATCCACAAACTTCAGTGCACACATCTATAGAATTACAATAAAGTTATTTACAAGTGTTGACACTGCTTCATCGCGTACACATCTACAGTATTTTATAAGTGGCAATTAAAGAAATAACTGTACCGCAGGTTCATATCATTACAAAGAGGATCCTCATGCATATTGGTTGGAACAAAATGTAATTGGATTTTGTTTTTATCCTCTGAAGAGTGCAGTAACTATGGCATTGTCAACAAAGTCGTCTTCAACAGGCAATGCATCAGCAAGGCAGTCAAATGGTAGAGGGTAGAAGGTATCTGTGAGAGATCCAAGAAATAAATTGGTGTATCCAGATCTACAACAAGATGATAATGTAGGAAGCTTAATAAATAATGATCTTAAACTAATTGGAAAATCGATTCATTATGCTCAACCAACACGTATAGGTCTGCAGAAAGTCCTAAATCTTTTAAAATGGGAAGGAAAAGTATTTAATATTAATTTTCTACAGGACCGAGTTAGGCTGTTGACATTTTGATAGACAGGACTTAGAATTCGAAGATAAATTTCACCGACTATAGTATGCTTCCTCTGAGGGACGTTTTAAAAGGATAACCAGTAAACTTTAATGTCTCACCCATTTTTTTTAAGCACACTTAAAAACCATCGGTCTGGGCCGGATTTGAACCCGCGACCTTGGGATTAGTAGGCCAGCGTCTAACCAACTGAGCTACCCAAACCAGCAACTTTGTGACGTTTGATTATTCATTCCTGGTTGTTGAAGTAAACATTAATAAATACTAATAAATAAAAATGAACTCAATAATTATGTAGCCTTTAAGTGGCATCTAAAATTCAAAATAATAAATACCTATATCATACTTAGGGAATTTAATATAGTTAATGTACACACGTGCAGCAAGACAAAACACTCAGGTTAAATTAACAGCACTGAATGCATGAAATCCAACTTTTCACTGTGGCAGCATGAAGGGGAAGTGAATAAAAGATATAACCGAAAAAAGATTAGAATTTAACGGATAATATTATGTGGAAGGTGCCGTAAAACTTAAGAGATTCTTGCACAGCAGCTTTTAAGTAACTGTACTTAGGAAGAAAAGCTACTTCACATAAAAGTTCCAGTAATCCGATGCTGAAAGTTAATCCTGAAGGCATAGGTCTGGAAGTGACAACTTGCAACAACTGGATACAAAGATCTGAACATGGTTTTACAAACCACAACAACAATTTATTTATTGTGTAACTGTGGCTTATACACACACAAAGAAAATGTTTAACATACATTAATGTATCTATTGTTTTGATAGTTTAGAAGTATATAAACCATTTTCTGTGTCATAAAATGTTCTTAGAATATTTTCCGGAAAAAAGACATGAGAAGTATGAGAGTGCACCACCGAACGTTTACCAAAAGTTTAGCTGAATATAACATAAATCTTGAATAATATCTTGCTTACTTCAATATTTTTCTATTAATTACTCATGGTAAGTAGCGAAAGTATTGCATATCACCGAAAATTTAAAAATTGAGCTTTCACCTGAAGTACCTATTTTGAGGCAACCTGAATCCCCACCCAAAAAAAAAAAAAAAGTCTGATGTGTTGCACTCACATGACTTTCTCTACTCTTGCACTAACCATTCTTACAAACTCTTATTCCTGTATCTTCTTCGTGTTGGTTGAGATAAACATTTGCAGAAGTTATCTTATTGCTTATTTCCTTGTAGGTGCAAGGGGAATATGGGCTATAAGCGACAGCCAAACCTTTTAAAGCTTTCAAATTCCATTCTCTTTACATGGCTAACACATAAAAAATTAATAACGATGTTCCATTTAACGAAAGTTTAAGTTTTCCATAATTCATACAAATAACAAAGAATAACTCCGAAATGGCTCACTCTACCAAATATATATATATATATATATATATATATATATGCACATAAATTGTGTATTTTAGCGAGATCTACATTTTTTGTGCAGTAAGATTTGGTCTATCTCTCACGGTTTACGAGATATTCAAAAGTCATCCAGAGTAAATAGGACTAGATGGACTTTAACCAGAAAATTCAAAATATACATTCCCTTTGTAATAAAAAATCTGAAACATTTGGCATTTTAATCAAAATCGTTAAAGCCATTTCCGAGAAAATAAAAATTCTCAAACGTAGTTTAGGTTGGAGGAATTTTCTTCAAAATCTTCTTGTCGCATCCTTGAAAGACATTAAACTTAAATACCAACTTTGGTTTTCAGCCAACTTTTCGTTTTTGAGTTATGGTGTCCACAGACTGACAGATATACCGAGACCTTTTTTCTAAAAATGTTTTTTTTTTTCAGGGGGCCTCAAAGCGTATATTTCCGGTGAAATCTCGACATCGAATTTTTGGGTGGAATACAATACTTCCTCTGCCTGCTATACGTAGTAGAAAAAGTGAAATCGAAAAAAAAAAAATCCACACTCGTGTGTATGTGTCTGTCTCTGTGTGTATGTGTGTGTGTTTGTGTGTGAGTGGGTGGGTGGGTGTGGGTGTGGGTGTGGGTGTGTGTGTATGTGTGTGTGTGGGTGTGTGTGTGTGGGTGGGTGGGTGTGGGTGTGGGTGTGTGTGGGTGGGTGTGTGTGTGTGGGTGTGTGTGGGTGGGTGGGTGGGTGTGGGTGTGGGTGTGTGTGTGGGTGGGTGGGTGTGGGTGTGGGTATGGGTGTGTGTGTATGTGTGTGTGGGTGGGTGTGTGGGTGTGTGTGTGTGTGGGTGGGTGGGTGTGGGTGTGGGTGTGGGTATGGGTGTGTGTGTGTGTGTGTGTGTGTGGGTGGGTGTGTGGGTGTGTGTGTGTGTGTGTGTGGGTGTGGGTATGGGTGTGTGTGTGTATGTGTGTGTGTGTGTGTGTGTGTGTGTGTGTGTGTGTGTGTGTGGGTGTGGGTGTGGGTATGGGTATGGGTGTGTGTGTGTGGGTGGGTGGGTGGGTGTGGGTGTGGGTGTGTGGGTGTGTGGGTGTGTGTGTATGTGTGCGTGCGCTGCCCGTGCCCGTGCGTGTGTAGATAGGATGACTACAATGGCCGTTAAATACGAAATTTGGTAATTGTGTTCAGCATCTTCCAATGATGTTATTGAAGATGTTCAAGAAAATACCCCACCCCAAACGTCACTTTATATGGAACATTTTTCGTTATTCTTTATTTTCTCAATAACATTTGTTTAACATAGGTAATACATAGAATGTTTATATTGAATTTTGGGGGAATAACCTATGAAGACCTCTCCACTTTTAATGAACTTTGCACAACTGGTAAACCTTAAGAGATCGACAAAATCGTAATATACAAAAATGTAGCTATCGGTAAAGCACGCGACTTTGTTATTGTTTTGAATTTTCAAATACTTATAAACAGAAGAATAAACACTTGTAAGAAGAGTTTGTAAGAGGGAGTGTAGAGAAAGTCCTTCGAAGATAACATATAATATACTTTTAAGTTATTGGGTTGTTAAATATTGTGACATAAGACAATGATATTTAAGTGTAAGGACCTCATGTCAGTAAATTTACTGGAATGTAACAGGAAGTCTAGCAAAAGGTTATTTTTTTATCTCTTATATGTTAATCGAGGTAAACTTTCAATAAATATTTACATTTCGTTGTAGGCATTAAAACACAATAGCCTAAACGATAGTCAAATTTTTAAGAAGTGGATCGTTATTAATGATCATAAATTGTTGCTTTCTTTGTGTAATCTCAAGAAAAATGCCAATAGTAACTTACCGTTTAAAACAGTACAACTGTTTCAAAATTTCAAGCAACATTTTAGATTAAAGAGGACTTCGTCCACAGGATATTTGAAGAAAATTCAAGATACTTATACTTTTGTCATGCAATTATCTTAAACTTGGGGTATTTTAATCAGTGAAGGTATTTTTGAAAAAATAATAAACATTCTGAATGTAAGTATTAGTTTAGGATAGGAGATTTTGAAATTTTAGTTGCATCCTTGGAAGACTGGACTTAAATACAAAGTTTATTTGACTGACTGTTCGTCACTTGTGACCTTCACACACATGCGCACACTGACATTTTTTCTAAAAATGCCTTCTTGGTATTCAGGGAGTAGTAAAACGCGTATTTTTGGTAAAACGACAGTGACAAATTTTTTGATAGAAATTCCTAGAAGTTTAAGTTGCCAGGGTCAGCATCTCCTTGGATTTGAACTACATAAATATGTTTGTACCAGAAAGGAACTCGTTATAAACAAGTCTTAATTTCACTGTGTGAATAAGTTGGTCACGGGCTGATCTATCGATTAAAATGCTTTCAGTCAATTAAACGGGTCTATTGTGTACTCTCACGAAGGCGGTTAACAGTGAAAGTGAATGAAGCCCTCAAACAGCGTATTTCCATGCTCAGGCACGTGAATCGTGAGACCCACATTTGAGCCCAAGGGCACAGCAGGCAGATTAGAGTCTTCCACATGCATGGTAACATTTTGGAAACATTCACAACTGGTATAGATTACCGCACAACCCATCATTGATTCTACCTATTGATGGCATTTTGACGAAAACCTTTAAACCAACCTTGACGCAATTTCGTAAGCAGTAGATGTTTACGCCAGGTGCGTATTTGTATGTATTTGTGTTGCTGAAGTCAATAGCGGCTCTACCTACGCGCGAGGAGCATATCGCACCAGATGGATCTTGCCTCGTGTTCCAAATTTGGGAAGATGAGTTCTGAACAGAGCGCGAAATACAAGGACACGATTCTAACGGGCGATTCCGAGCGTGAAATAGTATTCCCCATATACGGTTCACTGTTACAGCTTCTATGTTCCTTTCTCAGTTATGATCCCTAAAAGAGCACTTTCCTGCCTAGCTGTTTCATCAAATTTTAACCATAAAGATAACGGTAATTTTACCTCCAATGATTTCCAAATGTAAATACAGCTTCAAAATGTTGTTACCAAAGCATAATAAAAACTTGAGAAAGCATTTGATCATGAATGTTTGCTCTATTAATTGCTATTTACTATTACTATTATTATTAATTTTTTCCCTGTTTAATCCTAGTATACTTACTATGCAACTATCATTTAGGATTATTGAAAACGTTAAAAAAATTCACCATACAAAAATGCCAAGAATAGTTTCTTTTTAGGGAGGTCCTTATGACAGACACCCTAAAACCAAATATATCCGTTTAGATCACGATACACAAGACTTAAGCATGAAGCTCTCTTGCACTACTCGCAGAGTAGTCCAAAAATAGTTATATTAACCGGCCGTAAAAGGAGTATGAAGGTTAGCCACCGTTTCATCTAAGCATGAAAAATTAAAAATAAGAAATAACCCCGAAAAAATAAACAGTTCAGCTATTAATCACTTCGTAAACAATTTACTTTGAAACTCAAACTATGGATTAACAAAGTGCAAGATTAGCTTATTTTAAGATGAAAATCAATTTTAAAGTAATGTCCACAGCACATATTCAGTATGAATAAAAATAGAAATGACTAGGTTAACTTTCGAAATGGAGTAAACGGTTTTAAAATGATAAGAGTCCTGTTTGAGAATTTTAAAACTGAGTTGGGATAGAAAAGCAGACTATGTTCTGCAGCCATGTCTAGGCTAGGCTAAAAGCTTGTACAATGCCTATACCATCATAATATATGTGCATAGTGTTAAATAACTAGCTCTGGATATATTTAATTATAATTACTTCCATTAATTTCTCATTTATCATAATTTGAAGTGAAAATATAAGATTAATTTATTATAATTATAAACCTGTTGTCTCTCACAGTATCAACTAAATCTATGTTACTATACAAAACGTAGATGCAAATAGGTAAAGTGCAGTGGAACCGTTCTAATACCTAGATAAATTAAAAAAGATGATGTGTTGCACTCACATGACATTCTTTACTCTTGTACTAACTATTCTTACTAACTCTTATTCCTCCAACTACTTCATGTTAGTCGAGATAAATGTTTGCAGAAATTACCTTATTGCTAATTGTCTTGTATATACAAGAAGAATATGGGAATACAGATTGTCGATTTTCTTGCAGGTGCAAGGGGAATACGGGAATACGGTACGCTTTGAGCGATAGTCAAATTTTTTAAAGCTGGTCGCTATATGAAGGCTTTTAAATTCCGTTCTCTCTGCACGGCCAAGAGATAAAGTGAATAACGACCTTTCAATTAACAAAAGTTTAAGTATTGCAAAATTCACACAAATAACAAACAATAGCTCCAAAATGGTTCACTCCACAAAAAATGCATATTTTGTATGGTAAGATTTGGTCTATCACTTACGGTTTACCAATGTAAAAGTCATCAACAGTAAACAGGACTACATTGCCTATAGCCAGAAAATTCAAAATATATATTTTATGTGCCATAAAAAGTGTGAAACAATTGTTATTTTAATCAAAATCATTAGAGCCATTTTTGAGAAAATTAAACATTTTCCACGTAAAGAGTAGTTTAGGGTGGAAGAATTTTCTTCAAAATCTTCTTGTTGCAACCTTGAAAGATATACTCAAATACCAACTTAGGTTTTGAACCATCTTTTCGTTTTTGAGTTATGGCGTTCACAGGCAGACACGCACACAGATCTTTCTCTAAAACTGCTTTTTTTTATTCAGGGAGCCTCAAAACATATATTTCTGAGAAACCTCGACATCGAAATTGTGGGTCGAATACCATGCTTCTCTTACTAGCGACTTTCAGCTATAGGATGATATAACAATTAACGAATAATAGAGCTATTTTATATTAAATATACCATATACATCCCTTTTACAAAGCAGTGGTTTAAAATATTTAGCAGACTCACCAGCATTGTTGTCTGTAGTGGTCTAGTCTGTCTTCTAGTCGTTGAGAAAGCCTCTTGGTTTCACGCTCGCATTCGTCTTACGATGCCTCCGCGTATGATTTTGCAACAATAACAGCAGGAAGCTGCTGCTATAGGAAGTCACTGTTACTCGCGTGTTGTTCCTGCAGCTACTAATAGCCTCTTCCTAGTGACATAGTGAGTAGCTGGTGTTAATTACCACACGCGGACCCGGAGACTTCGATGAGCGGGTAGGAAAAGATCGAGCGAATGAATGGGCAGACATCTCTCTCTCTCCACTTGGATACCCGACAGCCCCCACCTTTTCCTCGCCTTTGATTTCTCTTTTTGCTGCTACCTCTTCATCATGATTCTCACTCTTCAAACTCAGATTTTCTGCTCGGGAAGGCAGGGCTACACAAAGTGTACCACCAACACACATGTGCCTGCATTTCCGGCGAACCGAGACGTAATAATGGCTTGCCTCAGGTCAACAAACGAGGTTTAACAGTCGTTGCTCGGGCCACGAAGCTACGGTCTTTAGTTTTAAAATAAAGAACTAAAAAATATACACTTGAAAATACTTTATTATAACTTATTTTGTCATAACCACAAAATGCGCAAATATTCTTGAGAATCATAGTTAAAATTGCAGCAGATACGAGGCCAATTTAAGAAAAAGTCTGTTGTGTTCCATTCACATGATTTTCTCTACTTTTGTACTAACTATACTTGCAAACTGTTATTTCTCTATCCTTTTCGTGTCAGCTGAGATAAACATTTGCAGAAATTATCTCATTGCTAATGTTCTTTTAGGTGCAAGGGGAATATGGGAATGCAGTAGGCTTGGAGCGATAGTTCAAATCTTTTAAAGCTTTGAAATTCGTTCTCTTTGCTAGTCAAGAGATAAAGAGCGAATAACGACCTTCCATTTGAGAAAAGTATAAGTATTGCGAAACTCACACAAATGACAAGGAATATCTCCGAAATGATTCACTCCACAAAAAATTCATTTGGATATGACGTGTGTTTTAACGAATTCTAGATTTTTAAATGATAAGATTTGGTCCATCTCTTACGGTTTACCAGTTATGCAAAAGTCATGCAGACTAAACTACATAGGCTATAGCCAGAAAATTCAAAATCTAAACTTCTTTTACAATAAAAATATCTTAAACATATGGCATTTTAATCAAAAGCGTTATAGACAGTTTTTAGAAAATTACAATTTTCGAAAAATGTTCCATGTAAAAGATAGTTTAGAGTAGAGGTATTTTCTTCAAGATCTTCCTCCCTTAAAAGATATTAAACTTAAATACAAATTTTTATTTTGAACCCACTTTTCGTTTTTGAGTTATGCTGTTCACACACACACACACACACACACACACACACACACACACACACACACCTACACACACACACACAGACCTTTCTCTAAAAATGCTTTTTTGGATACAGGGGTCCTCAAAACATATTTCCGGTGCAATCTGGACATCGAAATTTTTGGTTTGAATACAATACTTTCCCTACTTTACATTAGTCATCAAAGAATGATTGGCAGATCATCAGACTGCTGTCTAGAGTTTCCATCTTGACTCTTTTTGATGGAATATCTTAATATCCCCAAAATGTTGGGTTATGAACCTAAGGACACGCAGTCATTCAATAAAATAATGGTGACCCTGGCGGATGTCAACTTTGATGCATTCCATGCCATCCGTCTAAAAATGTTGGTGCTCTTTTCTAATCTTGCTAGCTTTGCGGCACCTATTGATACCTAACACTTGTGTTGATTGAAGATTAACTGCCATAATTACATGACTTCGACGTGAGCTTAGGGTTATGTCCAGCGGCAGTCCTGAAATCCGGTTAATGGATAAATTGGTTCTTAATTAACCGATAACATGTGATAACACATCAGACTCTGGACATACCAAGAAACTTTCTTGTAATGTTGGGACATAATGGAATCTTCAAACGTCCCAAGTATTGTTCGGCTCATATCAAAGTTTTCTTACATCAATACTGTGGCACCAACCACGGCGCACGACAAAGGACGGTCTGGGCCAATCTACCTCATATCACATACCAGATGCGGCGCGTATCAAAGGTGCTCAAGGTCAAGCCCACATCAATCACGCGGGCAAACACGTCACAACAATGAGAGTGGCAGAACCAAAGGGGTTTTCTGGATTATTCGAGAAGTGTTTATCGGCCGTCATATTTGTAGAAGTGTCAGAAAAGGTGAAGCTCGAGAAAGGTCCATGTTACGTCATACTCACCATGTAAGTTAATTTTTAGTTTTAGTTTGTGGGTGTGTGTTTTGCGAGAAAGCCGTCGCGTAGAGAGGAAGATAGGAAGCAGTTAATGAGTGTCGAGTGATCGTGTCGTCAAAGTTAGGTTTGAGAGACAGAGAAAGTGAAGACAGACAGAAACGAGTGAGTCAGGGTTACAAGAAGAAAACAGTTATGAGTTGTAGTATCACAAAAGATTGTAGACTGTGTTAACGTCAGTAAACGAGAACTGGGTTGTTGTGCTCAGGTTTTAGAATAAACTAAAGTGAGAAAAGATAGGTAGACTGGACTTCTGTCGTTTTTGCCACAATACTCAATGAAATCAGACGGAAATTAGCTAACATGAATATAAGAGACCATCATCAGTATCCAAATTTTAAGGATTTTCAAGTCCTTAAACGTATGGTTGAAAGGCCAAACAATATCCTCGATTTCACAATGTAAAAACATTTCTTTGTATTAATATTCAACGAAACCGAAGGCAAAATGAATAAGTTATCTATGTATAGCCTAACCTTCCCTTTCAATTCAGTACAATGACTCTTTTAATCTTGCAATTTTTGTCAAAATTAGTAGTTTCCAGATAACAAAAAATGCTATTTTTCTAAATGAGTACCTAAATCCCATGCACTGTTTTATGAACAAAGCACTTCTGCATTGAGAAATGCCGAACTTATTTTTTACTTGGGATTCCAGACTATATTTAACCAGAGTATAAAGCAATTAATCATTTTTAAAAATCTTGGATAAAATGTTAACATTCTGAAGATGACTTCCACACAGGGCACATAAAACACATGAAAATTACTGCAAAGAAATAATGGGACAGTTCAGTCTTAATTTCTCTCCCGTTGACTGCAAAGTTCTATAAAACAGACCTACGAAGTTTTTACAAGTAAGCAAATGGAATCCTTTACCTTATTTAGTTGTTCGCTTAAGCATTTTTCCCTTCGGTTGAAGTTGTCACCAAAATTCTTCTTTAATGCATATTTATGTTTCTGAAAAGTGCTCCCAAAATGTTTGATCCTGAGTAAAAATCAGGTTTTAGTGGAGAGAGGAAGTACTGCATTCCATACAAAAATGCAATACCGTTAATTCACCGTAAATAAATGTTTTAATGCCTTCTAAATAAAAAAATGTATATTCAGAAAAAGATCCGCGCGTGTATGTAATACCACAAATGTTATTTTTATAGTACAATAATCCGAACTAATTGGGACCGAACTCTGTTCGGATTAGCGAAAGTTAGAATTATGTGCATTTTCGGATTAGCAGGGTTCGGAATGGTGCGGCTCTACTTCATAATCTCTTGCTTTAACATTGTTCCTTAATGCTCATTTTACGACAAACGTTGAACAAGGTTTTCAATTATTTTGTCATTTATGGCTTGCCCCAGTTTATAAAAGTTTATATTTTATAAAACTTTATATTTTATAAAACAATTATGTGTATCATCTTTTTATCTGTTTACCGTGTTTTTTTTTTCTTTTGTTTTTCTTTTCAGCATATTTTACATGTTTTTGATTTGGTATCTGGTAACGAAGACAGACCTGTTTCTATACGTACTAGCTTGAGTGATTAAAATACGTAAAATGGAGAACGAAAGAAATGAAAACGCAATTACACTATGGAGTCACGAAATGGAAAGGAATGGACTAACGTGTATCAAATTTTTTAGAAAAATATTGCAGAAGAAAGTAGGTCAAACTTGTTGCAAGCTTTCGTTCGACTCATTCAAAGCAATCATCGACCTCATCAGTCAGGCAGAGGTATTTGCACATTATCTGCAAAATCTTTCATTCAGGAAATTGCTACAGTGACTAATGAAAATTCACCAACTGTTAATTTTACAATGATACTCTAGTAGTTAACATTACTTGTTCTTTTAAACACATGCAAGATAGCAATTAGCATCTAAATTCATTCTATTATTTCTGCAATAGCTAAAATTTAACGAATAGGAGTTTTGAGAACTTAATTTAAAAAAGCGAGCTGAGCTCTGCGACAAATTATATTACAAGAAAATATTTCATATTTTGTGAAAAAAAGCTTTCATGATATTTCACGAAATTGTTATTTATAAATAAACTATGTGCCAGAAACTGCAAAAACGTACAACAATTCGAGTTTTAATCTCTAGTAATTTTATCTTTAATAAATAGGAGGTACTTCATTCCATCGGAAAATTCTATACCAAATTGGATATACCAAACAGGGCAGTTCAGTATCTTATCTAAATTAACTTTTGAATGGAAATTCTTCCGTCAATGTTTATTTTTTCTCAAAAATGGCATAATATTTATTAAAATAATTTAGATATTGTCATAAAAATAAAAAACGTATATTGAATATTCTGCAAATAGCCTTTGAGATCCTCTGTTCTGAATGCATTTTGTACAACTGCTAAATCGTAAGAGATAAGAAAAATCAAATGCATATAGATAGCTTTTCAAGTGATAAGTCTCTATTACATATCAGTTGTTTCTTTTATTCGACCACTTAAGTTTGCAGCTTAAGTTTTTTTTTTTTTTTTTTTCTTTTTTCTGATTAAACATTCAAAGTAATCAATTAGGTATTTTTCCACTATCTGTTGCATTGATGCGTACTCTCAAAATCATTGCACCTTTACTAAAAAGCTGACAATGTTTATTTAGCAAAACCCACAGTGATAATGACAATCTAAGCGAAGAAAATTGCTAAACAAACAATCTTGGCTGAATGATTTGGCACAAAAAGTGTAGCGTGGATAATGAAGTTTGCAATAGCTGCTGTGCAAAAACTGATGCTCATGGTATTGTGGAGGGGGAAGAGAAAGGAAGAGAATCCCTCTGCCCATTGTAGAGAACGAGTGCACTTCCATAACCAAGAACACAACTCAGGCTCGAAGTGTGAAGCAGTGTCTATTGCCAGTGTGAAACAAAGGCGAATGCAATCACGTTTAAAACTTAAATTAAACTATTTCATACATAGAGGCGTTAAATTATCATATACATGGGACACTGGGAGTGAAATTTTGGTCAAAATTGTCAAAAAGTCAAAAATTGTTGTTTTTTTTTTTTTTTTTTTTTTTTTTTTTTTTTTTTTTTTTTTTTTTTTTTTTTTACCTTAAAATGTTCCTGGAACTCCTGTGCATCTGGATCAGCTAACATTTTTCATATCCCCCACACCATGTGGTCATTACGGCCCTTTCAAATAGCCCTCTTCCCTTAACGTACACAGGATGCTCCTATATAAAAGCCTGTTTTTCTCAAAACTACATTTCTGCACATTCCAAAAGAAGGTCGCGCCTGAGTTTTGCTTCAAATTCAATGAAAATTTCCAAAAGTATTCATAAATAGCAGCTAAACAAAACTATGATTTAATATTGATACTATCATTAACATGAATTCCAAAAACATTTTGTTTGTATGAAAAAAATCAAAATTTTTTAAGATTAAATTTTCTTTGTTATTAAAAAATATGTACAGCATAATCAGCAAACGTATTTGAAATATATTTTCATACAATTGTTACCCATGTTTAAGAGTATGAGTTCTGACAATATAAATGAATTTTGAAAAGTCAATAGACGTGAGCTCTATTTTGAAAATGTGCCAATTAAATTCATAAAATAATTTATATATCCTAAACGAATTATCCAATTTTAATAAAATTTGGTGTACCTCCTGTTCTCATATAAATACAAACACAGTAAAAATTTCAGAAAAATCTATCACAAAATGTGGAACTTTCAAATTTCACTCCCAGTGTCCCTTAAAACTATTAAATTAGACTATTTGATACATAAAGGGTTAAATTATCATATACATAAATGTTGTCATCTGAGCATTCTTTTGTTTAGTCAGCATTGCCAACCGTAACCCCATAAATTGTTGAAAGGCAATTGATTACACATTACAATCGATTAAGAATCAAAATAGCACCCAAGTTCAGTTCTACTACTGTTTT
This sequence comes from Tenodera sinensis, assembly GCA_030765045.1. NCBI lineage: Eukaryota > Metazoa > Arthropoda > Insecta > Mantodea > Mantidae > Tenodera > Tenodera sinensis. The sequence continues at coordinate 17,049,275 of CM060973.1, read as the reverse complement.
TTAGCAATTGTTCTTTAAATAATTGAAGTAATATTCCAGAAGAAATGTTATTTGTTAATTTTAAAAGTAAAGTGAGATTTATTCCAGATTATAAACCTGTTTTCTGTTATATCAACAAGAGAAGATCGAAATACATGTAATTCCTGGGTTTCGTTTTCCTTGGATGGCAGTGCTGAGTTAGCTTAAATACACTGACCAAAATTAATATATTTTAGGTTATTTTTTATAGAATTTACCATTTTATAGTCAAATTTTTGCGATATGGCATTTAAATTGACATTTTGTTTATAAAATAATCGAGATAAATATTATTAGATGGTCTCACCTTCCCAGAGTTTTCTCGCTCCGCTCGAGAATTTATTGGTTAGGTCAAACAGCTTATGACATTACTTGAGATAAATCGTCCCTATGATTTTAAATATATATTTAGGATGTGGTGTTTCGTTTGACTATGACAAAGATTTGAAATATAAAATTTATAAATTTCAAATTATGGGTGGGACTATAAAAGGAACGTTGACAAATAAAACACAGAAAGAAACAATGCTAAGTTTTATAACACAATGGCAGTACCCATTTTAATTTATGGCTCAGAGAATTGGGCCATGAATAGAAAATAAAGAAGAATGGTAGAAAGAGGAGAAATGAAATTTCTTAGATATGTTGTTTGTCAATTTCCTCACCGACATATGAAAAGTGAAGCTATTAAAGAACATATATAACATAAATGACAAAATTAATTAAAAACAAAATTGGCACGACCATATACTCAGAATGCACAATAATAGAATACAAACCCACAGGAACCAGAAATATTGGAAGACCTCGATGCGGATGGGAGGATGACCTCTGAGTCAGAACAGGTCAATTTGGCCTATCTTGAAGATGATATTATATATATATGGAAGTGAAATGATCTGCCAGACTAACAACGAATTTCTCATGTTGTGAATAACAAGAAAGTCTTATACCAAAATGTTGAAAAGCTTATAATTTTTTAGGGAAAAAAAATATTTTTATCAAAAAAATTTATCATCACCTGGCTGAATTATTATTATTATTATTATTATTATTATTATTATTATTATTATTATTATTATTATTATTATTATTATTATTATTATTATTATTATTATTATTATTATTTTTTTTTTTTTTTTTTTTTTTTTTTTTTTTTTAATTAACGTCCTCCAACATTGTCATATCGGACGAATGAATGAAATGAAATGGGTGAAATGATGCTCAAATGAGCCCGAGGTCCATGGAGCTTAAAGTTACCCAACATTCGTCTTCTCAGGGTAGGGAAAACCACGGAAAAAACCTTACCCGGATAACTAAGCGAGATTCGAACTCGCGACCTCTTGAACATGAGGCAGACACGCTAACCATCACGCTACAGAGGCGGGCTTCATTGAAGGTTCTTGATTTATGACTATATTCATAGAAAATTGAATAAACAACAACTTTTTCCTTTGGCGTATTTCGATAGGTTCAACTGTTTTTTTGTAAATTAAATTTAAAAAACCCACAATTTATTGCAACAAAAAGGCAACAAATTGTGGGTTCAAGTCCTGATCGATATCTGACAGAAGACAAACGAATATTGCATGAAATCGCTGTTCCTTTGTTATTTTGAGAAACCGTAAAAACGTAATTAATTATTCTTATAATGGTGTAGAGGCCTATAAGGAATACACACACGCGGGTGCGCAAACAAAAACACACGCGCACACGCACACGCGCACACACGCACACACACACACACAATGTATTAATATTGGATTCCCAAGCAGGTCCAAAGATACAAAAATACACACTCCCACTGTCTGGAATCGCAGCATAAACAAACCGATTGGCCACCCCTGATCTACCTGCATGGGCTCTCCTGCCTTGCATCCACAGGCATGCTGACCCACTTTCCTTTGCTGACCTACATCTTCCGCTTGTGAGCAGATACACACGCACGCTGGTAGGTGGCAGTGTTGCTCCTTATCGCAAATCTGCTTGTCGATATATGATCGATAGCTCGATTGTTGCTACATTGCATTGCTGACCGGAACATCTTGGAGCTCGTGTGAAAGTTTGAATCATTGCGCTCCTACTCACGACAAGAGAAACGAACAATCACATGCCTTTACTTTGTGAAATTAATGTAAAATATGTTTTGAAAATATGTTAAACACCGTGTACAACCTGGTATTTATATGGTAATTTATATTTATATACTTTCTACGACGCATTAATTTATGCTGTGACAATTTCATTAGCAAAATGTGAAAGACAAAAGTTGTGGTAATTGAAGAGCTGGAGAAATCAAGATCTTTAATGTTATGCATTAAGAAGAAGCAGAAAAGAACGAAGAAATAAGGATTATTAAATGTTACGGAATAAATAACCTATAATTGTTGTTACAACTGTTTAAAAATATAACTTTCTCTACTCACTAATGTTATTCTTCTATGCATTTCTTAACCCTGATAAACATTAAATTCAGCTTCTAAGATGAAGATAAAGTGATAGTCGTGTTTTTCAAGAGTCTGTCGTTATTTGATAGCTTTCAAATTTAATGTCCTTTGCATGACCACGAGAAGGAAAAGAATAACTTTCCATTTGAGAAAAGTATAAGCATTTGGAAATTCAAACCAATACCAAGAAATATCTCGAAAATGTTAGTGTGTTTTAAGGCCTACATTTGTTGTGTAATAAGATTTTGTCTATCTCTTATGGTTTTTGAAGTACATATATAAAAGTAATTCAGACTGAGGAGTAATTCAGCCACTATTCACAAAATTTCAACATAAACATTCTATTTATTACGAAAATAGCTTAAGTGGCATTTTAGTCGAAATCTAACTGCTTAACCAAACCTTTAAAAGAAAAGCTTTAATGTTCACCGAAAAATATAGATTCAAAGACAAAGATATAAAGATATTTTAGACCCATTTTTGAGAAAATCAAAATATTCGGGTAGTTCAGGATGGAAAATGTTCTTGAAAATCTTCATATTGGAAGAATTTAAATTTAGATGTAAAATTTGGTACATAACCTACTTTTTTTGGGTTATACTGTTCTCTTTCTCTCCTCTCTCTCTCTCTCTCTCTCTCTCTCTCTCTCTGTTTCTCTCTCACATCCTTCTCTAAAACTGTGTGGTTTTCAGGCAGTCTAGAGAAGTAACTTCTTAAGTTACAAAACAAGAGAACGCCGCAGCTTGAAGAGCCGTCATAAAGTGAGTCTTGCTGAAAAGAAATACCAAAATACGGGAAGTTTAATTGCTGCGATTATATCATTAAAGCAAAACTTGTTGGAAATGAACTACTGAAATATTTAATAAAACTTTGTCCAAACTTACTTCTAACAAAGTAACCTACATTTAAATTAAATAAATCCCGTGAGCTTTAAAGTTTTGCATATTAGCCAAATTTTATAAAATACTCTAATACCTTGAGGAGTAGGAAACATTTAGAAAACTACGAAATGACAAAAGAACGACGGCCAGATATTTATGCTTAGGGTGTCAGGCAGATTTGTTACTAAAATATTAATTCATTTAAAAGGAATGAAATAGGAAAAGTATTATATTATTAACTATAACTATTTGTTAAAGAGAATATGTTATGAATTACGCTAAAAACGGTAAACATTAAGTTATATAAAATAATTTTGTTAGCGATAGTCATTTATTAACGATGACAATCACAGCGACCGTGAAAAGTGGCGTTGCTAGAGAGACTTGAAAAAGCTCTTTTCTTCGAAGACGAAGTAAAATGGCTACAAACTGTGATAAAAATTAAATATCATCAAATAACATGTGAATCAGTTATAATTCTATTGTGAAAAGTTACTTAGAATAAAAGGTTTAGTGATTCGTTTCATTTTGAAGTATTGTTTCGTAGAAAATACAGTTAAATTAGTATTCATCACCATCTGCCTGAGAGTTTTAATCTACAGGCAACCAGTAGTTACGCCGAAGCAAAAAATACAAAAATAAAAAATACACCGAAAAATGTTCGTTTTAGAATCCGGTTAAAACTGAAGACATGATTTAAGGCAGCAAGTTTTCTAATCTTAGTGTACCTTGCAGTGTAAGATAAGTGGTATAATCCTTTATAAATAATTCCACCTGCAACAAATGAATCAGACAACTGGTGCCCCTCAAGGTAATGGCTAATATTTGTACACTGCGTTCTGTATCAGTCAGCTTCAGCGACGGAAGCCACTGTCGCCGTTGTGGCAATGAGATTTGAAGTACACGTTTGGGGCGCCTATCCTAATGCGAGAGACTCTGAACTCCAGACATAATACAATTAGAACACTCACTGCCGAAGGCCTTGGAAACAAAAAACCATCGCGTATGTTCGAGGAAATCCATTGCATTTCTCAAGAAGGATGCTGTCGGCGAATAGACATGCTTGTCATACCACCTGATTCTTCATCTGCCTACAATATGACCCAACGGCGAGGCTGGTGTCTCATGAACAACACCCAATTCAAGTGCACGAAGTAAAGTGGAGAATTTACGAGCCCACAGTGTCTTAAACTCTATTGAAATAGTGGGTGCACGAGGCATGATCTCTGCTTCCACGTCTGTAAGAGATTCGGCTCTAGACAGCCAGCTATTTTGAAAATGCTTCACTCTTGGATATTAAAGGATCCATTTCTATTTTTAAAATATTGTAACACCAGACCGGCGAGCAAACAAAGGCACAATGTCTAGCTTCCTCACACCACTGACACGAGCGAACACGTGACTAACAACAATGAAGTGACTACACAAAAAGGGTTTTCTCCGATGCCTTCGAGAAAGATCTGGTTACGTCATCAGCGGTGTCTTTAAAGGAGTTCGTGAAAGGTCCGTGTGATGTCTCTATACAAGGAGACACAGAAACAGCAGGAGAGAAAGTTACGGACATGGGTCGATCAGTGTATCAGTGAGTGTGAGACAGCTGTGCTTGTGTGCCTTCGCGAAAGATGCGTTGGTTGTCGTGGAGAAGATTCAACGAGCGTCGAGTGGTTAAAGACGAGAAGAAAACTGTATTTGTGATAAAATTTTAGAAGACAATAAAGCGATAGAAAAGTAACCGGACGGATTTTGTTAAATTGTCACATCAGCTGCTTACTATATCCTTTTAACTACATTTTGAAATTTGATGTTCGATTTTACTCATCTTTTTTATAATCACTGTTAGTAAATCTTAAATTTACATTTCATCGATACATCTCCTTCTATTTCTCCTATGTCACTTTTATTACATGGTCATATCGCGATAGGCTTGTTAGGAGATCGTGGATCGGTGTGTAGAAGACAGGAGTCTTCTAAGTCACAAACTGAAAATGAATTCTTATTTATGGACGCTATTTTATTTAGCTAATGCCTCTTTGTCCAACTTGAGGTTTTTTACGTGTCGTAAATTTACGACACGGGACCATCGGCTTTACTTCTCTTCCGAAGAAATTCATACTAAGGATTTTTACACCAAAAATAAAATCCATCGGCCTCTGCCGGGTTTGAACCCGCGACGTCAGGAACCAGCTCATTCCTGTACAGAGGTATTTTTAGACGTAGCGAATGGCCCATAGCTGCGCAGTGGTTTATGGTCGAGTTCACTTTTATATTTATAAGACCATCAGGTTAGACTCTCTCTTCCACGTAGTAAACTTCAAGAACAGTAGGTACGTGATTAAGTACAGTGCCCGCTCGTATTATCAGCAGTGTCTAGTTCATTTCAAGGAAGAAAACATTACCATTAATTTGCATATCACTCGCGCAGATCCTAGCAAGGTCATTCATCACATCTAAAAGATGCCTCTGCACTGCACCATCTTGTTTCGTCACGTGTTCTCGGAGACCTTAGTGCTAGGCAACTGTAGCTCTTCTTCTACACGTGCCGGGCTTTAGGGTGCCGTTCAATCTACCTGCTTTCGTTATCTCAGGATAAAAGGCAGAGTATCCACGATTACCATTTAGTACCGAGACCGAGCTTCGCTCGGCTTTTCTTTTCTTTTTTTTTTTTTAAATCCTTTTTGGGGGGGGGGGGAGAAGATACTTATTTAGATAAACTTGAAAAGCAAAATGTTAATTAATATAAATTTTCATCCTAAATGTTGGAGTCGTTTCAGTGACGAGTCCTTTAATATCCTGGCCCGTTTGTTGAAATTGGCCCATTAACAGAGAAGTTGTGGCCAAAATAAGGTTTCGAATAATTGTGACTATTACGCGTAGACTAAGATAGCTAAGTCAACTTTCTGAAAGCTCTTGACGGCACCTTCAATATCCTGGCTTGTTTGTTTAAATTGGCCCACTAATAGAGAAATTATGGCGAAGGTAAGGTTTAGAGTAATTGTGACTGTTACGCGTAAAATCGCATTTTTTTTTCAGGAATGACACCTATATAGATAAACTTAAAAAGAAAAATCCTGTCTGAATGCAAAATTTGATCAAAATCGTTAGAGTCGTTTCCAAGTTGCGCGGAATATATTTATATACAAGAATGGCTCGATTTTTCATTTTTAGTGTTTCTAGACTTGAGGTGAAACTTTAGGTTGTGGTATTAAACATACAATGTCTTGGTGACTGAGGAGGAAAAGCACGAGAAACCCCAGTAGGTAGAAGCGAAGTGTTTTTAAGAAAAGTTTATACAAGAGTGAGTAGAGAAAGCCATATGACTGCGCACACATTTTCTTTACCATCGACAAGTTTTGTATATCTGAGAATACAAATCCTCAAAGCTATGTTAAAATTAATGTTATGGTTTAAATAATGTGGCTTCTAATATTTTTATAAAAAAAATTAATTTGGAACTGTATAGGCCAATTTTGTGGATATTCTCTATCTGTATAGTTTATAAATTCTTATTTTGACTAATAATGCATAATTGTCGAGACTACCAGAAATGAAGGTGATGCATCAGCTTATTTCAGAGAAAGGCAATTTCTCTCACATGCTGAGAAAAATGGCTGCATGCACTTTCTCGAATTTTATTGCCTTGAATGCTCTTAATATTGTCCTTGTACTTCAACAGATGTCAGGGAAAGCACAGAACTCTTCTGAGCATAAAAAGTTGGTCAACTGCCTTTGGTGATGACCCTAAACACTAACACAATTCTCACCGCAGCATTATTTGAAACAAAGGCTACTGTTGCTTAAGCATTGTTTTGGATCATGGACATACTAATGATGGAGAAATCTTCCAACCACAGTAGGAGGCTGAGAAAAACAATGGAATCATTACCGAAAACTCCATTAATATGTGCGCATACTTCCAAGTTTCATTTAATAATAACAATGATACTTTCACTAATACTTGAAAAAACTCCGTTTGGAAAAATTGAAACAATGCACGACATCGATAAAATTGAGTATATTCTTATTTTCTCTGTTACGTAAGTAGAGGTACTCCAATCCATTCAAAAATGCTATATCGATATTTTCTCTGGTCTGCCGCCACCCCCCCCCCAACAAAAAACATTTTTAGAAAAGCTTCTATGTTTGTGGAACACTAAGTCAAAAATAAAATGTCCGATTAATACTAGACCTAGCATTTTGGTTTAGTATCTTCCAAAAAAATGGCAACAAAATTCTCCACAATCCAAACTACTGGAAATGTTCACTGTTTTTTTTTTTTTTTTTTTTTCCAAAGATGGCCAAAACGATTTTGGTTACTATACCGGGTGTTTCAAAATGAATATAGGGCTTTTAAGGCGTTTTAGTATTTATTACATTTAACTCAAATTATAAGTCACACATCAATTGTAAGAGCAACTCAAATACTTGATCAGTTCGTCTGGAAGAATTATTGCAATAGCTGCTTGGATATACATTTAATTTGCCACAAAAATATCTTAAACATATAGCATTTTAATAAAACTCGTTAGCAATTTTCGATAAATTCCAATTTTCGAAAAATTTTCTAAGTTAGGTGTAGTTTAGGGTGGAGGAATTTTATTGAAAATCTTCGTGTCTTAAAGATATTAAACTTAAATACCAACTTTGGTTTCTAACCGACTTTTCGTTTTTTAGTTATGTTGTTCACAGACCCACGCACGCACGCACACACACACACACACACACACACACACACACACACACACACACACACTCTCAAGAGACTTTTATCAAAAAATATATTTCGGATGAAATATACACAGTAGAAAAAAGAATTTAAATGGAGAAAATTAGTGTTAAACCAATTCTATTCATTTTGGCCATTGTAATTTGGAACCACTGTGATTACTGATATATATTGCTTGACATCTAATTTTGATTAAAGTGTAACTAATAAACATTTTATTTTACATGATTTCCTTCTGGTCTGTGAAGATACCTTGGGCAGATGAAACCAAAAGGTTAAGCTCCTTAGTGTTCCAGTTTGGCAAACAGAATTTGGTAAGCAGAAGTTCTACATAAGCAGTAGAGCACGGCGGTTTAATTGGCGCCGTTGTTTTCAAGCATATAATGTAATGAACCGGGAACCTGTGGAAATTCACACGCTTTAACAAGTTTTTCATTCAGATTGTTCCACTGCGTTTGACTCAGAAATACCTTTTAATTACTACGGAGGCTTGCCGAGGAATTTGATTCGACGCTTGCTATGAGTACCATTTAACGAATTTCATGCAAGAATCTACAACCAGACACAGAAAACAAGCTTTTCACGACTGCCACTACGGTTGAGTGGTCAGCGTTTTGGCCTCTCAACCCCAAAGGTCCCGGGTTGAATTCCCTATCCACCACGAAGTCCGGAATTATGTATGTGGTGGTAAATGCGTGTTTAGTTTAAAAATGATAAAAATCAACATTAAGAAACACTACAGTTCAGGGACAATAACACCGTCAGTTGTTCCTCAAGTCAGAGTCCTTGACAACACCGGAGAAGTTAAAGGAGGCTTATACAGATTAAACCATCATTTTTCCCTGATTACCCTCCCCTATAAAGGACTTACAAGCCTGTGCCTAGGGTCAGACGCCTGTCGGGGAGCAGATGGACTTATGGACCGGACAGAGCGAAGACCTGCGGATGGTTGGCCAAGCACCAGGTATGATAGTGAGGAAGAAGGTGGTATGAAATGAAGGCAAAATGGATGACTGGAAAGATGATGATAGTGCAGTTGTTGGAATGAGTGGCGGCCCTGTAATCGAACCCGGGCCACCTTGGTGACAGGTGAAGTATCTAACGACTCGGCAATGGTGCCACCCAGATGAATTATCAAATATGAAATTGTTTTCCAAAGGAAATGCTTGAACGTAAAGTTATACCTCAAAATATTACGCCATGTGTTGTTTTTATTCAGGATAAATTGTCTCACCTAGTGACAAATTCATATGTTTGTAAATACAAACTAGTTGCTTAAAAAGACTCACACAAAGAAGTATTGTTATGCCTAGATCTCCAATATTATATTTACTAAGCTAATGATAAGTTTTCTGTGAAACTAATCAAGTTATCAAAGTGACAACTTGCCTGAAAATATAACAATGTATCTACTGATCTTACTTCACCACTGGAATGTTTCTAACAATGGATATTTAATTTTTTAAAAAAGGTACATTTGAATAATTTTGCACTTTTATTTAGATTAAAATGTTAATACCTTAATAATTTCACAATAGTATTATCCGCAAATATCGCGAATAAGCATGAAAATTTTCTTTAAAGTTCTGAGAAAAAAAAATTACCTAAACAATTACATCTTGCAAAATTTATATTTCAAGTATAATTATAGAGTAGCTGGAGATAAAACTATGATTAAAAAGGAAGTTCAGTGCAGGAATGAATTATACCTCAAACCATGTAGAACATTTTTCAAGTTTATATAGTAGTTTTTGCTAACAGTTAAACCGAATCACAGCCCTTAGTAATCCTAAAATATATCAAAGTCGGTGTGTGTGTGTGTGTGTGTGTGTGTGTGTGTGTGTGTGTGTGTGTGTGTGTGTGTGTGTTTGTTTGTTTGTTTGTTTTCCTTATACTCTCACCTTTGCACCCGTTTCGGCCAAACTTGGCACAGATGACCTTTGACACAAGGCGAAACTTACTGCCTGACTTAGAATTTGAAATTGTATTCCATTTCACATGATTATTTAATTAATTTCATGTAATGACTACAAAATCTCGCAAAAGCATAAATATCCTACTAATGATAATTGTAGTGGTTCGAACATTACCAACATAATAATTTACATTTTACAGCCTTATAAAATAACAAAGAAATGTGTCTGTCTGTCTGTGAGTCAGTCTGTATGTGTCAGTCTGTATCTGTCAGGGTGTATGCCTGTCTGTGTCTGCCTGTGTCTGTGTCTCTGCGTGTCTGTCTGCTTCATGGATGCATGTAGGTATGTATGCGTTCCACACATTCATATTTTGTCCACGGGGTACATATTGAAAGAACATGCAACCTCTTTTGACATAGAATATAAAACTACTGTCGCGTTGCATGGTATAAATGTTTCCATTTAACTGAATGTGCTTTCAGATTTAATTGCACTTGTCGGACGACATTAAATCGTACCTATACATAAATAAGGTCTAACAACAATTACTATCCTTCTCAATATCTTTCCTGTCCATTATTTGTCTTATGCACCATTTATTTTATGACTAATCCTTCCCAATAGGTGAACTCTACATTTCATCAACATTGCACGCCACATGAACAATAGAATGTTTATGCTTTAGCTAGCCCGATATCCATATTTCCAATTGGAATATCCTGTGCTTGAATTGAAACAGAGTTCACAGAAAATTGAAATGTAATAAGAGATTACACAATATGGCACTTAGAACCAGATTCTCCATTAATGCTTACAAAATAACGACTTAGTAGAATACCTATCTATTGCAATAATCGTCCTTTCTTTCATTAGATTTGAAAGAATTTAAATGTGGTTTCACCCGGTGCACAATGAAATAGTTCCTAGTTGTTCGGATTATTTCTCATAATGGAGGTTGACTAATAATTTGATTTACTGCACTGTCGCACGCAAGACTTTCACCAATTTCAACTTCAAGGTCCAGACATAGGTCATTATTAGCATTTTCACTTTTACTATCATAATTAGACCTAACAAACGTCACATTACATAATACTGAGGATACACTAGCAACGGTTTCCGAAACAATGTTCCGTCTATCATTTATAAAAGCTTAAAAGAAAAAATCTGAATCACGCCTCTTTCTCTACTCATTCTTGTACAAACTATTCTTGTAGACGCTTATTTCTCTATCTACTTCATGTTAATCAGATAAATATTTGCAGAAATTATATACTTTCTTGTAGTAGAATGAGAATAGGGGAATACAGTAGGTTTAAACAACAGTCAACGCTTAAGAGATAGTCGTTATATGATGGCTTTGAAATCCCATTATATTTGCATAACCAGAAGGGAAAAACAAATAACAAGTACCCTTTATGAAAAGTATAAGTATTGGAAAATACAAACCAATAATCAGGAATAAGTCCAAAAATAAAAAGACAAGTAATTTGACATAAATTGTGTGCTTTAACTAAACTTAAACTTCCACGTTTAATTCTTTGTGGAAGATTCATTAACGATTTTTCGTGACCATTAAAATATATTACTGAGCTGGTTATTACATAGCTATATTTCATAAATAATAAGAACTCCAGTTAACAGTATGTTTAAATTTTATGTTATGAAATGAGTTAAAACCTCCTGTCCATCCATACTAAGATTAAAACCATTACAATTGTTCCTCTCTCTGTCGAGCTGTAATAGATTGTCTCATATTTGTATCCAGGTGTGTAATTCTGCCTTCAACACGATGTAAAAGGTTGAGATATAAATCTTCACCAATTCGTAGAAAATTGGGATAGTTTTCCGGTTCCTCTAACCTCAACTCGTTTTGTAGTACCTCGATCTTGCCCTGTTCTCTTCTTTCTAACCATGACTGTGTCCACCAACGTCTTTTATTTCTAATACACCTTTTCTGCTTACTGAGACTTGTGAAAATATATCCCAAACCTATACCTAATATAGCAATCGTTAAATTAATATTTGCATCCATGGTGTTTATTGCTACGTGGACTGTAATTTGTGTTGGACCAAAATTCATCATAGTGTGAAAGACACTGTTTCTCTTGTGTGGAATTCCATTGGATACAAAAAGTTTGGTCAAAAAGCTTGGACCGTAGGATACCGCCTTAGTAAACAAAATATGTTTGGGTCAGTTTGTTAAAGATATTTACCAAATTTCACATGCGGATTGTCTTAAAGCTGTGTTTCCAACATAGTTTAACAGGTAAACAAAACATTTGCATTATTGTGATGTTAAAATAATTTCCTTCAGACACAATAGTTTGTTCTAGATCCAAAGGAAATTGCTTTCCCCGTGAAGAAATTTAGCATCATCATGTGCATTTCAAAGCAACTACTTTTGTAACGCCTCTTCCTACACAGGGTGCTCCGGAATAGGAACCTGTTGTCCGGCTTTCCACTCTAAGGAGCAGCGGCTCGGTTCCGGGATGTGGCTCAGCCATGGCGCCGATACTCCTCAAGGTCATTTGTGAGTTATAGTAGTGACCAAACAACAAGGTGCTAGGAAATTGAGTGACCTGCTTTCCAAACATTAAATGATCCTCCCTTCTCCCCACTTCCTCTGTTCATCTTCATTACCTTCCATGTTTACTCTTTCTTTTCTGGACCTTCTGTTATGCTAATTTACTTTTCATGTACCTCATGTTCCTCATGTGAGCTTATGGTGGCCGCATGTGTGTAAATTTGTATTTAAAATTATGATACATACAACGCTATTGACATTTATCATCGTCGTCTTATTCATCATCATCATCGTCGTCGTTTTCATCATTATTGTCAATATGATCTTTGTCACCCAATTTCTAACTTGGAGCATAAAAAAGTAAAGACTTCCAAATAGATTAAGATGCACAATTTATAAGGTATTGACTTTATACTTCACATATAGATTGGCATAGTCATACTATTAAGATCGTAAACTGAGTAGTGCCATTTATAGTGAGAGGGACACAACAAGATTTTGGAGCCGGAACAGGCTAAAACGTCCTAAACCGTGAATTTACAGTGAGAGACATTTTACTCTAAAAACACCAGCATACAAAATACAAACTGGTCATAGGGACTGCGAATCTTATAATTGTTTGTAATATGACAAATAATAATAATAATAATAATAATAATAATAATAATAATAATAATAATAATAATAATAATAATAATAATAATAATAATAATAATAATAATAATAATAATAATATTGAACACACAGAATACACTTTTAAGAATGCCTTCTATATCTCAATATATTTTATTTACAAAAGATCCACTCAGAACTCGTGAGAACTTTCCAACCCAACCTTCCTGCAAACTCCTAAGTTTTCTATTATACAATTTACTCAAAATGAATGCAGAGCTTTCATGTGGTTGTAAGAAAAATGCATATGGCTATTTTGGTGTAATAATCTTGGATAGAGGTGCATTCTTATGAGTGTAAACAGCGAAATTAATTAGAAACTGTTCGACAGAAGGTTATTTATGTTAGTTGAAATAAAAAGTAAAGGTATTACAATTTTACAGTAATTTTTCGAAATGCCAGTTATTGACCAAGTTGACGCTGAACTAAATGAATAGTTTGTGAGATATTAACATTGAAAGCCTCTTCTCTTCCCCTTCAGTTATTTACTTCGAGGCTTGTTAACGGAAAAGGGATGAGAGATAAATCAGAATGTAAAAAAAATAATTAGCAAATAAAAAACTAAAGAGGATTTGCAAACTCTGTAATACTGTGTAATATTCTGTTAACACTCACAAAAATGAATTTTCGACACAAAGTTCACTTTATTAAAATACCCGTAGGGATGTTGTCTACCACCACATAATATATCTGCACTTACTTTGGGGACACCGTGTATAACGTGTCCAGAAAATGTCTGTTTCCAGCATGCCTTCCGATCACTCAGGTGAAATGTTTCTACTTCTCCCCTTTTGCCGAGCACCTAGGTCTAACCTTTGTCTATAGGCTAATATATATATGCATTACAGTTGAATTCAAACCAATATGAGATTGGCTCACCCAGGATTTGTATGAAATATAGATAAGGAGTTTCTGTCAGCATTAAATAACAGAATATCTCTTAAAAATGTATTTTCTTCTGCCTAGTTCATGTTTGTCAAGAGAGACGTTTGTAAAAATGGCCTTATTACTACTCGCACACTTTATTTTGAGGTTCTTAAGGTTGTTGAAGACAACAGGACTATCTGTTTTTAACACAGTCTTACTTTAAATTATGTATTAAAAGACTGAACTGTAGTTTTCAATTGTTCTCCCAGATTAGCCAACGGATAGAAAAAACACATTGCTCCATCTTTTACTGTTTAGAGCAGTTTCTGGTGTTGAAAAACGAAAAGTCGGTTAAAAACCAAAGTTTTTATTTACGTTTATCTACCCTTTACAAGGAACATGTTTCGAAAGGTTTTATTTGATCAAAAATGCTCTAGCAATTTTGATTAAAGTACCAAATGTTTAAGATATTTTTATAACAAACGAAATGTGTATTTTGAATTTTCTGACTATAGTTCATGTAGTCTTGTTTATTCACGATGGCTTTTGCCTAACCGGTAAACCGTAAGAGATAAATCTTACTCTACAAAAATGTATATATTGTTAAATCACAATTTATGTCCAAATACATTTTTTGTGGGAAGAACTATTTTAACTCCTTGTTATTTGAGTGAGTTTTGCAATAATTTAACCTTTCTCAAGTGGAATGTCATTCACATTTTTATCTCTTGGCCGTACAGAGAGAACAGAAGTTCAAAGCCTTCAGTTAGCAACCTACTGTATTCCTATATTCCCCTTGCAACTACAAGAAAATTAACAATAAGATAATTTCTGCATATGTTTAGCTCAATTAACATGAAGATATAGGTGTAAGAGTTTGCAAGAATAGTACAAGAGTAGAGAAAGCCATATGAGTGCAAGTTTTTGGGCCATTTTTACTTTCTCTACTGGTAAGTAGGGGAAGTATTGTATTCCACCCAAAAATTTGAAGTCGAGATTTCACAGGAAATACATGTTTTGAGGCCCCCTGATCCAAAAAAAAGCATATTTAGAAAAAGGTCCGTGTGTGTGTCTGTGTGTCTGTCAGTCTGTCAGTCTGTGGACAGCATAGCTCAAAAACGAAAAGTCGGTTAAAAACCAAAGTTGGTATTTAAGTTTAATGTCGTTCAAGGATGTGACACGAAGATTTTGAAGAAAATAGCCCCACCCTAAACTACCCTTTATATGGAAAATTTTTCGAAAATTTTGATTTTCTTGAAAATGGCTCTAACGATTTTGATTAAAATGTCATATGTTTAAGATATTTTTATGACAAATGAAATGTATATCTTGAATTTTCTGGCTATAGCCCCTGTAGTCGTATTTACTTTGGACGACTTTTGCATAACTGGTAAACCGTTAGACATAGACCAAATTATACTATACAAAAATGTAGATCTTGCTAAAATACACAATTTATGTCTCAATAAATTTTCTTGTAGGGTGAACCATTTTGGAGATATTCCTTGTTATGTGTGTGAGTTTCGGAAAACTTGGAACTTTCGTGAAATGGGTCATCGTTGTTCATTTTTTTATATGTTACGTGTACAAAGAGAACGGAATCTCAAAGCTTTAAAAGATTTGACTATCGCACAAAGCCTACTGTATTCCAATATTCCCCTTGTACCTACAAGGAAATAAGCAATAAGATAATTTGTACAAATGTTTATTTTAACTAACACGAAGAAGATATAGGAATAAGAGTTTGTAAGAATGGTTAGTACAAGAGTAGAGAAAGTCATGTGACTGCAACACATCAGATTTTTTGTTTAAAATCTCAGTATGCTCATTGCCCTTTCAATAGGTTTGCATATAAGTGTTAGCCAATTTCTGAACGCAGTATCCCATATGACAAACGTATTTACGAGCAGTTCCTGCTAATGAAGCATAGCGGGATGCAGGTTGGCAGATTGCTTTCTCCAGGAGTGGACTCTTGAGCCATATGCACGAGGAGAGAGTTCGCTGTGAATGATACCTGGGTGTCAACGTGATACTTGTTAATGGACCATCACTAGCCCCGGGGATCTCAAGTCACATTCCACAGTCTCAACCTGTCCTATACAAAATGATCTGTTTGTTTTCCTACACTCCCACATGATCCGCATTTCACATTCCATTTCAAATCACAGAAAACTGACCTTGAAATGTTCAAATCAAATGGAGTTACGTTTTTGCTCCTGAATATGAATGAGAACGTTTAAAATATCACATGTGTATTGCTTTAATAAAGCGTATATCCAACTATTAATATAATTACAATTTAAATTGCATCACATGTATTACTTTCTTCACTACATAGAGAAAATAGATGAAGTATTCCATCTAAATATTTGATGCCGAAATGTCATCACAAATATATACTGTGAGACTTCCTAAACATAAAAAAGAACATTTGAGAATTACACGCACGTATGTAAGTTCGTGTGTGTGTGTGTGTGTGTGTGTGTGTGTGTGTGTGTGTGTGTGTGTGTTGTCTGTCTGCTTGTGTCTGTGACTGTCTGCCTGTGTCTGCCTGTGTCTATGTCTGCGTGTGTCTATGTCTACGTGTGTCAGTCTGTCTGCTCGTATCTGCCTATGTCTGCGTGTGTCTTTCTATGTCTGCATCTGTCTGTCTATGTCTGCCTGTGTCTTTCTATGTCTGCATGTGTCTGTCTATGTCTGCATGTGTCTGTCTATGTTTGCTTGTGTCTGTCTATGTCTGCCTGTGTCTGTCTATGTCTGCCTGTGTCTGTCTATGTCTGCGTGTGTCTATGTCTACGTGTGTCAGTCTGTCTGCTCGTATCTGCCTATGTCTGCGTGTGTCTTTCTATGTCTGCGTGTGTCTTTCTATGTCTGCATCTGTCTGTCTATGTCTGCCTGTTTCTTTCTATGTCTGCATGTGTCTGTCTATGTTTGCTTGTGTCTGTCTATGTCTGCCTGTGTCTGTCTATGTCTGCATGTGTCTGTCTATGTCTGCATGTGTCTGTCTATGTCTGCCTGTGTTAGTCTGTCTGCTCGTGTCTGTCTGTCTGCCTTGTCTATGTCTGCGTGTGTCTGTCTATGTCTGCATCTGTCTGTCTATGTTTGCTTGTGTCTGTCTATGTCTGCGTGTGTCTGTCTATGTCTGCATCTGTCTGTCTATGTTTGCTTGTGTCTGTCTATGTCTGCATGTGTCTGTCTATGTCTGCCTGTGTTAGTCTGTCTGCTCGTGTCTGTCTGTCTGCCTTGTCTATGTCTGCGTGTGTCTGTCTATGTCTGCGTGTGTCTTTCTATGTCTGCATGTGTCTGTCTATGTTTGCTTGTGTCTGTCTATGTTTGCTTGTGTCTGTCTATGTCTGCCTTGTCTATGTCTGCGTGTGTCTGTCTATGTCTGCATGTGTCTGTCTATGTCTGCCTGTGTTAGTCTGTCTGCTCGTGTCTGTCTATGTCTGCCTTGTCTATGTCTGCGTGTGTCTGTCTATGGCTGCGTGTGTCTGTCTATGTCTGCGTGTTTCTGTCTATGTCTGCGTGTGTCTGTCTACCTGTGTCAGTCTGTCTGCTCGTCTGCTCGTGTCTGTCCATGTCTGCCTGTGTCCGTCTATGTCTGCCTGTGTCCGTCTATGTCTGTGTGTCTGTCTATGTCTGCACGTGTCTGTGTTTGCGATTGTCTATGTCTGCCTGTGTCAGTCTATGTCTGTGTGTCTGTCTGCACGTGTCTGTGTCTGTCTGCACGACTCTGTGTCTGTCTGCGCGTGTCTGTGTCTGCCTGCGCGTGTCTGTGTCTGCGCTTGTCTATGTCTGCGTGTGTCTATGTCTGTGTGTCTGTCTATGTCTGCACGTGTCTGTGTTTGTCTGCGATTGTCTGTCTATGTCTGCCTGTGCCAGTCTATGTCTGCCTGCGCTTGTCTGTCTATGTTTAGCTGTGTCTATGTTTGCCTGTGTCTGTGTCTGCCTGTGCCTGTCTTTATTGCCTGTGCCTGTCTATGTGTGCCTGTGTCTGTCTATGTCTGCGCGTGTCTGTCTGTCGGCCTGTGTTTGTCTATGTCTGCCTGTGTGAGTCTATGTCTGTGTTTGCCAGTGTCCATGCGTGCATGTATGCGTGCCGCACGCGCGTGTATGTGCGTGAGTGTATGTGAACGAGAAGTCGATTAAATACGAAACTTGATATTTAAATTTAAATTAAAGGGTTTATGATTAGGGAGAATTTTATTTAAATATAGATTAAATTATTATTTTAATTTATTTAAGTACTATAGAGTTTAATAAATGTAGTAATTAACGGTACCCTAGGATACTCGCATTTGTAGGTCGGCTCAAATACCGTCAGAAATGTCCTTCCTGGCTGGGCTTTTTCCAGGCTTTTCACAGTTCTCATAACTTGCAAATATCGAGAAGATACCCTAATCTTAGGTCTGGAATGTTTCCTTCCCTAAAATTTCTTTCCCAAATACAATTATGTTTTGTGCATCATGTGTGTATCGCCTATCAATGAATGCAGTACGAAAAATTCACAATTTAAAAATACATTATTTAGATTTCTCTAAAGTCGCTTAACTATTTTGATTATAACATACCTTCAAGACATTTACACGAGAAATAAAATATACAGGTACCTTCAATTTCCTGGGAATAGCTTCTGGAGTCCTGTTCATTCAGAATGAAATTTATATAATGTTGTATAGTGGGCAAATATAAGATATGAACAAATGCTTTCTGCACGAAAAAATGCAAATTTCGTTAAAACAGCTCTTTGTTTGAGATATTTATTTGTGGCATTAACAGCTTCCTAGATATTTGTTGTTATTTGCGTGTTCTTTAAGAGTTCAGCCGCTTTACACTTGTTTCTCGTGGTTATTTATCAAAGCTAACATATTTTAGTGACACACTTTTTAAAATTTTGTCTATTGCTTTAACCTCCTGTACCTACAACAAAATCTCTAATCTGTAATCGTTTATACTCATTAACATAAAGTAGATAGAAGTTAAGCGTTTGTAGGATTAGTATAAATGAATGGGTAGTGAAAATTATATGAATATAATAATTCGAATGTTTTAGTTTGTCCTGCCGGTTTCCTTAACGAACGTATTGTGTTGGGTCCAAAAAGTTGGTATTGAGATTTGGCTTAAAATTGTACCTGTTGAGGGCCGGATAGAAATGTTAACATTTTTTAAAATTTTTAAAAATTCGACATGTCTGCGCGCGTATGTGTAGCACGCAAGGTTTGGCCTGAACAGTTCAAACTTCAAAGAAACTTCAGTGTTCGCGGTGATGCAGCTTCAGATGCACTACGGGAATACTAAACTTTTGACTCATTGAACGCAGTATATTAATAATAGCCGTTTTGCAAAACGAATCCGTTGGTATATATTTTGATCACACAAACTCCTATGACTTTCGTGCGATACTCGATAAGTGTAAACTTTGCCAAACACTTAGTCGTATGTTTGCCTATCTTAATCCCATAATTAGCCGTGTGCAGTCACGCGATACAGGTTAGGTGCACACGGAGAATGAATGAGGTACCGCGCAGCCGTCGTATATGCATGCACATCAGCAGACGCCTGCAGTTGTGTACTTCCGCGAGAGTAACAGCAGTTTTGCACACTTCTCCGCCCTCTAGCAATGAAATTTGTACCTATGCCTGGCTTAATAGGTGTTAAAGTTACTTTTAGGTTCTTTTTAAGTTTCTAGGAGTTTTTCATATCATTTTTTTCGGCGGTGTGAATAATAGAAGTAGCTCTTGTACTAAAATAACATCATTACAAACAATGTGTTTAAAATCATCTTCATTAATCGAATAATCATGCACATTAACCAGTTAAAATCCTCTACCTGAAGACATTGGAAAGTACTTTGTAAGACATGTCATTGCAGTATTACAATGGACAGATCTGTCGGTTATCTAATAATGTTCAATTTTTTTTTCAAAAATGTAGTTCTTAGCTCACTTCTGTGGGATGGGGTTACTATATCTGCCTCACATTCAAGAGGTCCCACTTTCGAATCTCGGTTAGGGTGAGTTACCTGGATAAGGATTTTTCCGCGGGTTTCCTTTATGCAGACAGATGAATAATATCTTAGTAACTAAGTGTTGTGAGATATTTGAGCATCTGCCACCTATTTCATTCATCTCCGTAATAAACCTGACCGGCTAAGGACCTGAAAAATAAGACATTTTCTGTGTGTGTGTTTGCGCGCGCGCGCGCGCGCGTGTGTATTTATATTTGTACTATTAGCATTGCGGATAAAGTAAGAATTTATTTTAATTTGCTGTCTGTACTCTGGATAAAACAGCTAAAATCGCAAATATGTTGGAATGTAACGCATAAAAGCTACTATTGAATTGTGCGTGGAAACTTCCACATGGGTTCGTTGTTCGAAGCACCTTTTTCATCCCATAGGATTGGTGTGAAAAGGTTATCGACATCGATGCAACTGTCACAATTCTCTGACTTTTTCGCAATTGGGCATCTGCAATATGAAATGCTCGGCGAAACAATTTCAGATGTCCTGGAAGTCCAAATGCGAAATTGCCTTAGAAATTCGGCAATATCGTATATGCAGACCCAATCCTAAACTCTGAATGTTTCTCCACCATGCTTAACCCAGATGGAATCGGCAACACTTGATATTTACGCTTGGGAAAGCCGACCTTGGTGCAGATGAATAGCCATATGCCTCAAAAATTACAAGAGCTCTGACAGCTTTAACGTAAGATTGCGTTTTGCACACTAGTAAAGTCAGTGCAGTAAAATATGTCATCGTTGTTTTGATATTAACAACTGAAAACCAATGGATTATGGTATCTTTCACACTATATGCAAAGTGAATATTTACTGAAAAAATTTGGGACAACCTCCCGTCTACAAATACACGCTCTGCAAAGATACGAATATGTTTAAGTTAGATGCACAAACAAATATGACTCTCTGTTCCTCTACATTATTCACTATTCATGAATGAAACATAGTGCAGTGGATGTAGTTTTTATTTCTAATTACGATTTTGAAAGTTTCATTTGGCGCTCAAGCTTCGTTTTTGATTTATGAGCAAATTTCGTACGTGCGATGCAGTGGTTTTATTTCGCTTATGCGGCGGATATTTAGCAAATAAATGTGTATAAACGAGT
The DNA here is from genome assembly GCA_030765045.1 of Tenodera sinensis. Taxonomy (NCBI): domain Eukaryota; kingdom Metazoa; phylum Arthropoda; class Insecta; order Mantodea; family Mantidae; genus Tenodera; species Tenodera sinensis. Next base: position 17,028,097 of record CM060973.1, on the reverse strand, counting down.
ATAATATATGCTAGAATTATTGATTAATGCATTTACGTTGAAATTGTTGCATGAACACTGCCAAAGTTGTAAATAAACACAGGACCCTGTCACCCCACTCATATACATACACTAACTTAACCTAACCTAACCTGGTAATCCTGTGCGAGCGCGTCCTCACGCTGCATCGCACGTACATTGTCATAAGTAAAAGCTTGGGCGCCAAATAAAACGTTCAAAATCGCAATCAGCAATAAAAACTGCACCCATTGCACTGTGTTTCATTTGTTTTCTCGAGCAGCCGATTTTGTAAACAATTGCCTAAACTCCTTTTATTGTCTACTGGACATCCGACGTAATAAATAATAAACTGTTCTTGCCTTACCTCTTTGTGAAAAAGCTTCCATGGATGTTCACTTAGATCTTCAGCTGCTTTCCTTTTAATTTTATTTCTACAATTTGTCTATTTAATTTTGCATCATTTTCACAATCATGACTATGTTCCACGTTTTGTTCTACAGATTTTTAATACACACGTCCACTTCCTAACACTATCTTTCAATGTTGTTTAGAAACTTAATTTAGCAGAATAAGTTCCTTGCCTCTTTCACTTTTGCTTTTTTCCACGTTTGTCGATGTCTGCACACACACATGTGTACACTCCAATGCACTGGTAAATCGGAAGAACACACCAAGGCCAAGGACATACTACTGTCAATTGTCTTTTACTATCGACTTAGACAGTAAGTATTGCCAACACAAAACTAGGGACCAAATCGAGGGAATCGGAATGTTTACAATTGCTGCTTAGGAGGGAACCAGGGAAAAAAACTGACTGCGGTAGCAAGGCCACTTTATTGGCGATCCATTATCCAAACGTGTCTCTTTTGTCTTATGTACGTACATATATTGTAGCGCATACTTAGCTTCGGCATAAATTAAATCATAAGTAAACAACAAATAAAAAGACGGTAAAAACCCACGTAAAAATTCAATAGTGAAATTCGATTGTCAAATATGTTTATATTGAACATGTGCAATAAAACTCATCTCTGAAGTTAAAGGATTTAATATAGTTTATGCACATACACAAATAGCAGAACACACAAAACGCGCAGGTAGGCTAGATTATCAGCACAAGCAATCCAACTTTCATTACGATAATAAACGAAAAGCGGATCAAAAAGGACAATCTCCAAAAATATTTTTAACCCTTATTTGAACCTTATTTCAGTTGCTCTGAAATTCATGTCAGCTACGACGGGAAGCAGCTTAGAAATTATTATTAATTTAATGCCAACAAACTTACTATTGGTGTTTTTAAACACACAAACCGTGTGTGGACAATGTTTGAGAGGAAGAATCGGAATTGAATAAATCAAGGCCACAGCTGGGACTTGAACCACAGAACCTCCACTTACCAGGCGGGTGCTCTAATCATTAAGCTACCGTGACATTGTGACAACCTACCAGAATGACACTGAATTCTCCAACCTATTCGTATTTCTCCCAGTAAATCACTGAATGCACAACGCAATTGACAATCGAATTGGGGAATTATCCCATTCTAGCAATTCTGACACAAATATTGGCAAAGAAAGCATATCGCACTAAGGTGTATTTTAGTCCCTAGGTGGAGCTGGGTGTCTCATTAATATAAAAGATTACAATTATGTAAGAGGCTGCAAAAGAGGGGATAAACTATCTTTCAAGGAATAAGATAGAATACCTGCAATAAATAAAATCAACGTTGAGGCTTTTCGTATAGAATAAAGTAAGTGGTGATACTGTTCAATACAAAAGGTATATACCTAATGACTATGGTAGCCGCAAAATTTAATGGCGGTGATAGTTGACTATTACTATTCTTTTTCCGAGAGAAAATTATGATATATGAATATACCATCAGCTTAGCTTTACAACGTGATTTCACAGCATGTTTAATGATACAACACAGAAATGCGTGACAAACCTATGATTGGGTTTTGTGTTGAGTCACCCGCCATTAAATTTTGCAGCAGCCATGGAAAATGTTACTATGATACTGTGTTTAATGACGACGGCCTTTATTCTAGCATGCAGGGAAAATAATAAAAGAAGTGCATTCAGACTTTAGAAAACACTGTTTTCTAAAATGCATGGCTAGAAAAGAAAATATCCAAACAATCCTTCTAACTTATTGAAATTCTTTCATCCAAATTAGCAAACATGATAATTTATTTTCCTAAACTCTTTCTTGTATATTGTTACACCATACCAAAAAAGATGTTCAGTGAACATTTTAGAATGTTTAATACTGTTTCCTTTATTCATTTCACCTTATTCTAATATTTACCTATAAAGTACAGGTGTTGATAACTATTTATAGCATGGAATTATTGCTTTTGGGCATAAAAAAGCAAATCCATACAACTGCAGCCAAATGTAGCCCCATCATTATTCCCGCGTGCCCTTACAACGTTTATTTTACGTAGGCTCTCCCCATCCTTTACCACAAGGTACACTTGACATTATTTACTGGGGTTTGAACCTGCAACGATCGACTTTGTATGGATGGCTAACTACAATTCATATCGATTTAACGGCCACAGCTATCGCAAATGATTCCATTAAGGTCTCTGTGATAGAGATATAAAAATGTATTTAGAATTTAGAGGAAGAGTGTAATATGCAGAAAAATAGTTCATATAATAAAGGTTACTTGACATTCACTGTAGTTCCTCCTCAACCTTGTTACAAATAATACAGTTCAGTGATAACATTTACTTCCGTCGATAATTTCTTGCGCATAATTTTAAAGTAGCGGAAAAGTGTCACAAATATGTGAGTTAATTTTGTGTGCTGAAGTTAATATAAAATAGTCTATACATTTTGGTAATATGTTTTATTTCTTTATTTTATCTAGAGCTTAGTTCATAATAAATATTTATTTCCTTGGTGTTTTGTTTATGAATGAAATATTTTATTACAACATGTATGTTTGCTCGCCAAAACTCGAAACACTGCTCGAATATGATATAAGCTAAGTGTCATTTATTGTTACTGGCAGTGAATCATACAGAAATAACCAAAATAATATTAAGCCTCAGCATTCCGCATCAAATTTGTACACCACTGTGTCCCTGCCTTTATGCAAATACGATGTAGAGCTGGCGCAATGAAAGCTTGCCAATCCGCAGGATGCGTAGAAGGCTGTTTTCGTAAATGTACCGTTACGCCTGTTAGAGGGCTACAGCATCCCTATTACAGAATCCACTGTCCAACAGCGTCTGGGGTATGCATATCGCAATTAATGAGTAGAAGGGGCAGGAGTAGACACTGGGAGCGGCAGCTACAATGCGGGCAGTGGAAGTGGCATGTGGCTTTTAATCGCGCGAGGTAACCCAACTTTATCCAAGTAGAATCGAAGTTTCGCGCAGCTTTCGTTGGCAAGCCTTCGTTGCGTTACTTCTAGTTTGTTTACTTTACATGTGTTCTACTCTAGAACTGTCAACCTGAAAATGATTTAAAGCTAAAAAATAAATTAAAATAAACACAAAAAACACTCGCACTAACATAAGTCTTCCTCTTCACTGAAATTCAAACTTCAGCCTACGATTCTTGTTTCTCAACTACTTGGGAACTTCTGTCGATGTTCCATTTTTCGCACTTGTCTGCTGGCCCTCTTCATCTGTCTGTTTCTCTTCGCAACTGTAGAAGTCACAGGCGTCTGTCCTCACAGCCTTGAAGAGTTCTCGCATCCCCATCTCTTCGGCAGCCTTGTCCGTTGTGCTGAAATAATAGTGAGCAGTATTTATGAAAAATAATTCCTCACAGAGTTGGTAGTAGGTTTTAGAAGTAGGAGTAGAGAGGCGGAGGGGCATCCAGAAACTGAAGCAATCACCACAAGTAGGTGCTTTATTACTGTAGCTGTAAGTAAAAGATAGTTGTGTACATTCCTTAAGAGGAAGCAAATCAAAGTCGTTCTTTAGACTAGACTACCAGATGGCAGGCTGAGAACAGCCCGAGGTGTGTCATTCGTGTACCTGCCCTTTTAGGGCTTAACCACTGTATGACGGGATTAGGACGTTGAAGGATGGCTGGTGAAGAATGGGGATTGTGGGTTGCTAGGAGGTAGCACAGGTTTATGCTCCTCGTCGGGTGTTAATTTCAGTGTGCAACTGCCGTTGGGCACTGCTGATGGGTGGTCCAAATATGGATATTTGGAGAAGATTTGGACCAAGCTTCTCTTGGAAGGGCTGTAAGGAGCTCACCTTGCGCTGTTGTTCTTTCAGTTCAGTTTTTGCTTATATCCTATGTACTGTGTATTCAACGAAACAGTTCGCGCGCGCTTGTGTGTAAAGAAAACCAATATAACAGTAATTAATAATTTCTAATATCCATAAAAAGAAATCCATCGGTCGAAACTAAACTTTGCCCATCATACAACTTGAAAATTCGCCAAGTTGTCAATCCTGCAAGTGAAAGCTAGAAAAACGAATACCTCCGAACACTTCCCCCCCCCCCCAAAAAAAAAATAATAATAATAATAATAAAATAACGCGATTACGTAGTGCGGAAACTGTTTCATAGTTCAAAACAATAACTTTAACTAGTAATCGCCTAGGTCAAGATAGCGTTTAACGTTACGAGTGCGAAAACTCTCTATTATTGTGTTACTCTAATGGTTAACATGCCTAGTGGAAAGATGGTATTCACTATTCAGTGTCGTGAAAAGCAACTTTGTCACACTTTCTCCAAGTAAACATTCGCACTTCACACGTGGACATGTATTTCTTTGAAGACGTCACGAGAAAAATAACAGAATGAGACAAAAAACAGAGGAGATGTTGCAGTGTTGTGTTTCACTTCATGTGGAGTTAACAGTTGTTTTGTCATTTGTGATTTCTTTGATTTCATTGGCTGAAAAGACAGGCTCATTGGTGTAATGTGAAACATCAACGACTTCCAAGAACAAACAATGCATGCTGCGTGTGTTGCCTGAGAGACTTCTGATGAACAAAGATACAGCTTATGTTAACCATTAGAGAAGCACAATAATACACAATACAGAACTGATGTATCAGCAAAATAGTCTTCTTGACCCGATTGCTTGAAGACAAGGTGGTAAATTAACAATGTGCAGAAGAAATTGTAGAAAAGGAATAAGATAACCGATTTTAAAAGTTTGGCAGGATGAAATAGTTTAAGAATAGAACAATTTTCGATTTGATAAATCAGCTATCTCCCATTTCTAACTGAAATGTTAGAAGCTAGAACTACTGACCTTTTTAGCAAATAAAAAAAATGGAAATTAGAGGAAGAGTTTAATCGACAATTCACTTCCAGAATGAAATTTTAGAAAAATAAATATACTTGTCTCTTGAAGGGAAACCAGACTTGGACTGCTTATCATTGCATGGTTAGCATAAATTCGATTTCAATTTCCGATCAATCACTAAGTTGGATCAGCTATGGTTTGAATTAGTGACATTTGTGAAACGCTGAGATTTTGCTCTTGAATTGAGACTACATAAATTCCCAATTGCCTACAAAGATTTTTGAAATATATGAGCTCAGCATTAGTTCTGTTACTTTCCGATGAATCTGTCGCTACAATATTCATTATTCTCGTTACGTACCATTTAAAGAATTTTGCACGTGACAGAAACATTCCTTCCGTGTTGATGCGTGACAACTGACGGCTAAGATGCGGTCTCATGTACGAATATGGAACTTGTTCTGTGGGAACTTACGACATAACACTTCACAAGAAAAACCTTCCGGTCGACCGATAACACAGTGCTCTTGGTTCAAGGATGGCTTCTTTATTTATTTACTTTCCCAGATTATGTAGAAACAGTGACTATTTCATACACAGAAACGTTAAATGCCCAAGTACAAATTATCATTACGTCACTCTTTTGTTTACTCAGAGTCGCCAACTGTATCCCATAAATGGCTGCAAAACAATTTACAATCGATTAATAGCACTCCATTTTAATTTGACAACTGTGTTTTCAACAATTGTTCTTTGAATAATTAATACATTTTTCCAGAAGTAGGGTTATTTGTTAATGTTGAAACAAAGATTTATTTCAGATTCTAAACTGGTTTTCTGTTATAACAAGAGAAGATCGAAATACATGTAATTCTTGGATTTAGTTTTCGTCAGTTGGCAGTGCTGAATACGTCTAGCTATAAACTAATCAAAATGAATATATTTTAGGTTGCTTTTGTAGAATTAAACATTTCCTGGACAAATCTTTGCGATGTAGTATTTAAATTCATATTTTATTTATGAAATTGTCCAGAAAAACATCATTTGACCGCTTGAACTGCCAAAATAAATACTATTGCTTCGCACTAGAATTTATTAGTTAGGTCAGACAGCGGTATAATGATACAGCGATAATACAGTGATAATACAGCGGTATGCACTGCTAATAAATCGTAGAGTACATTTTAACATTAGTTTAAATCGACAGCAATACACAAGAAAAATAAAGTAAGAATTTAATTATTTAATTCGAGCCCCACTAATTATTCCAGTAAAACTTACTCGTGTGCTAATTTCCAGAAAGCCTTCTGGATAAAGTTGGCATCAGGCAGTCTCCCCAATCTTGACATCTCACAGAAGATTCTGTTCTCGCATGACTCGTCGTCCAAAGATTCCAAACCATACTTGTCCAAAAGTTCAAATATGGGGAATGTGACTGGCTCCACTGAACGGTGCCTGCTGGGTATATCTGGTCTGTAAGTGACAACACCTTGATTAATGTAGATGTGCGAGGGCCATACTCAACACTTTTAGAATACCATGTTTCTAAAAACAAATGAAATGTGTCATGTTTGACAGCTACTTTCTAATGTTTTGCGAGTGAGTTACCATGTACTAACGGTTGCTCATCCAATCCTTTTGGCTGGCTCATATGTTTACATTTTAAAAACAGTTGCAGTGATAAGTGATTTTCGCTTTATTTGGGTTACAATACCTCCTCCAAAATGATATATCTTCATAATTAGGTAAGCATGTGCCAAGCATTGTCATTTTGACCCGATGTTTCGGTTACATCATAATAAGAAAGACGCAGCAATTAATTGCAAGCGAGACTTTACTTGCTTGTTTATTTTTTTATGATTTTTACTTACTGGGTAGTGTTAATTGTGACTATGTTGGGAGGTATAGCAGCTAGGAAAAGACCTAGTGGAATAAATGCTGCCAAGAGATTCATCATCTTCTTCCACATACCAGGTTTATCTCTGGAACAAGAGCATACATTGCTTATCTTATTATTATTTTTTTTTCCATGAGCCTTACTAAATAGAGAAGAATACACAGTATTACAGCAGCATTTAAACAAAACGCTTCTTGTGACAGTACATTCAAGCAGGAAAGCGGGAGCATAGTGATGTCGGATTGTATTAGAAAGCTGGTAAGCAGTCGAACCTGGCGCAACGAAAGCTTGCCAATCTGCAGGATGCGCAGAAGGTTATTTTCGTAAACGTACCATTACGCCTTTTGCAGGGTGACAGTATCCCTATTACGGGCTCCATCATCTAACAACGTCTCAAGGTGTGATTATCGCAGCGAATGAGTAGAGGGGGAGTAGGCAGTGATAGCGGCAAATACAATGCGGGGATTGGAAGTAGCATATGATCCTCAATTGAGCGACTTTATCTGAATGGTACAGAAGTTTCGCGCAGTTCTCGTTGGCAAGCTTTAGTTGCGTTACTGTGTGAAACACGTATGCCAATATATAATCTATATCAGACAAGAACGATCCTGTTGTAAACAACAAGGAGGAACGGACTCAATCCACCACGTGTTTGACGCACATGGGTGCAGATAAGCTTTGCTACACTAGCGTGGTAGCTGGAGCAACAGTGGAGGGGAGGTTACCATGGAAACTACACGGAGGCATGCCCATCTAGTAACCGTCACAAAATGCTTCTTGTTTAAACAGGATACACTTACGATTCGTGCTTAACGATGCTTGTGTGATGATAGCCTTCTGCCAAGCTCGATGGGTGATGATACTGTTTGGAGGTCAAACTTCCCTTATCAAGAGCATCACCACGGTAGGGTACAGATGGTGGCTCCATATCCACCTCGCTGCTGGAGACGAAAGGATAGGGATGGGGAGAACCGCTACCCGATGGTGGTTGGGATGATATCTCTGCAGAACTGGGAAAGTCCTTCACTTCTGTAAAAGAGTATGTATAATCCGACTCGTCGAACTTTATTGGCTTCCCATAGCCGTTGTGCTTCGCCTCAGGTAGGACTGGAGGCCTACTTTGGTACTTCTCCAGTTCCTTCTGCTGCTGACTCCTTAGGTACTGTTGTGTGTAAAAGAAATCAGGAGGCAGGGGCTACAAACAGAAAACAAGGGTAACACTCATAATAAATAGCCACAAATATTTACACGCTCTATCTTTAGCAGAATGAGAGATTTGAAATCTCTTTTCAACCCATCAGTTTGACTACTATTGTTGGCTATTTTAGGATTGACAAGTGGAGATTGTGCATCACTTCAAGCTGTTTTCAGGTGTGAGCCACAGGTGTGTGGTGATATTGTGTATGTTATTGGAATATAAATCATCTAAGGCATCGAAATATGTCCATATGTGACTTTTCGAAGACGCACATCATGGTATATCTAGCAGAATATTATTTGTAAAATAAACATACAACAGAAGTGTGGATGTGAGCTGGTATTTTGCATAAACAAGTGACTGGTGGGATAGAACAGAATAATGTAAAATAAACTATTAGAGTTGGGTAGTGTAGGAAGAGTTGGCTAAGATAGTATGGAATAGAATATTACTGTAGAGTCAGAAGTTGTGATATAGTATACATAGAATAGGAAAACAGAATAGCATAGGACATTAGAGTGCTATAGAACGTGACAGAATCCTGATAACAGGGTACAATATGACAGATTATATGTAGTAAAGTAAGACAAGATATAGTAGGGAAAATAGAACAGCAGGACAGAATACCATAGTTCGTAATTTAGAGCAGTGCAGCGTACGAGATGACTTAGGCCAAGTTTAACTCTTTCAGAAATAATAATTCCTTCTATTCACAATTCAAAGCTGTGCGAATTTAGGAATTTTAGGAAAAAAACTTAATTTCATTCTTGACGATTTTAGGGGCTCATATCGTGAATTTGTGATATTTATACTTTTCTGTTACATTTTAGTTTCCTAAAATAATTATTTTAGAAAACTTAGAAGAGAAATGTATATAAAATGTGAAGCTTTCAGCAACCATTACTATTTAATAATACTCTGACATTATCGGATAACAATCTCATTAGCCAAAAGCTTTGCAAGACATTGCAGCAGTTTACGAATATACAGATTTTAATGGAAAAATAATGCAAAGGAAACATCATAGCTCGTACATTCTGCACTTTGATATCAGGAACGATCATTTAAATTTGAATTGTATCCTCTAAAACAGAGAAAGACTGTTTCAAGTGGTGTGACATATTTAAAGGAAGAACAAACCCATCAGTTCGTGAGACGTCAGGCGAGAGCCGAGTAATACCATGTTGCCTAGATACATGGCGCTGTGAGTATGAAACTAGAGTATTTAGTCAGATGTAACGCTCTCGATAACAATAACATGGCCAGTACAAGGAAAACGAAGCAGTCAGTGTCTCTGTAAGGTTGTGTTATCATATTAGCCAAGTCCAAATCCCCAATTACCTTGTCAGATTACAACCTAACATGCAGTCTTCGATTAGAAACTTCCCAGACATTGCGTCCTAACACTCATAAATTAAATAAACCAAAACGAAACAGAAGGCATCGGAAAATCTCCACATAATTTTATTCTGTAAAGCTCTCTTGTAATTTGCAGAGAAAATGACATTAAATTCTCTTGTATTTACCGTATAACATGACTGTCCTTCACGTAAACTATAATTGTTATATATTTTCTCATAGCACAGAGCCAAAAAGTAATGTTTATAATCTGTGAGCAATGATATAATTAAAGCAATCATACAACATCGAAGACGTTAGTTGTGTTATTAACACCAGATATGTTTCTTGTTTTTCCTACATTGCTGCATCCCGCATGCCTCAAACCATTTACTCTCCCCCTGCGGCAGCAGTACAGAGCGTGGTGACGTCACACACTGAACTCGTCTTTAGTGCGAGTCTGTTCAGCGGTGTGAGCTGACGTCATACATGCACTACCTGTCCTCCCCTGCTCTAGAAACATCACTTTTCAACAATGTCTAGCATTTAATCAAATAATAATTGTGCAAGTAGAGTTTTGAAGTTACCTGCGAGTATTGTTGTTCTTTGTGTTGAGGACCCAGGTCCTTGGAGGGAATCTGATGGTATTCCGGCTGGTTCTGGCTCAATGGAAGATACTGTCGCTGGCTGTATTCTTCTCTAGGAGTGGGTATAGGTCCCAACATTGGACTGCCTGTGAAGTTCCTGCTAATGTGAAGATGTTTATCCAAATGTGGTGAAGTTATGATGACTGGTGTAACAATCCTCTGAAGGTCCTCATTTCTAGGTCCCGAGTATGACGTCACATTAGAGCTAACATAGGGGTAAAATTATTCAATGATATCATAATCTTAGCTAACGAAATCATGGACATATGGTAAAAATATCTAATGTGTGAATCCACATTACTTTCTCACTGTTGCACAAACTATTCTTAAAAACTTTTATTCTTGTATCTGCTTCATATTAATTTATATAAACGTTTATAGAAATAGTTTTATTATATAATACATGTTAGTGCCTGGGGTCAGATGCCTTTCGAAGAGCAGACAAACTTTGGATCAGGGAGAGAGAGTAGCCAGGGTGGACAATGGGCCAGAGGTGATGAAGGAGATGATATGAAATTAGGACGAAATTGATGAAAAGAAAGGTGATGATGGCGTAATTGGTGGTATAAATGGCGGGAGAAACTGGAGAACCCACCCAGACGACGCTTTTTTTGCTACAAAATCCCACATGCGATCCCCAGGGTTCAACTCGGGTCACCTTGAAGAGAAGTGAACAATTTCTGTTTTAGGTTTGGACCATAAATTGTTGAGCAATAACAAATTAACAACAGCAGCAGCAACAACAACAACAACAACAATAATAATAATAATAATAATAATAATAATAATAATAATAATAATAATGATAATAATAATAATAATAATGATAATGATAATGATAATGATAATGATAATGATAATGATAATGATAATGATAATGATAATGATAATGATAATGATAATGATAATGATAATGATAATGATAATGATAATGATAATGATAATGATAATGATAATGATAATGATAATGATAATGATAATGATAATGATAATGATAATGATAATGATAATGATAATGATAATGATAATGATAATGATAATAATAATAATAATAATAATAATAATAATAGTAATAATAATAATAATAATAATAATAATAATAATAATAATAATAATAATAATAATAATAATAATAATAATAATAATAATAATAATAATAATAAATCATACCTGAGCGTGCTAGGTGATGCCTCTTTATTATCCTTTTCTGTTGACTTGCCTTCATTGGATTTTTCTGTGATCTCAACACAATAGAAAAATGGAAGCAAGCAGCTTCCAATTAGGAACAGAACCTGTAAAGTCAATAGCTTAAAAGTTAAAGCGTCAATTACAATAAAAATGAAATTCTACAAAGTAACTGTACATATATAAAGTAATATATAAAATAATGATACCTAACAAATGGAAATAAAAATTGGACAGTAAATATAAGAGAAAATAATACAAACAGCAAAGAAGGTATTTCTAAGAGTAATAGCAGGATTTACACATTGAGGGATTGTTGCTTAAATATCATTGACTGGATATCAGATTTAATCTAAGGTCAGAACTTCAACTGAGATCACAGTAGAGTTGCGTTGTATAAAACTAATCTAAAATCATCAAGCCTCAGTTCAACTTTGACCTTAGTTCCTAATACAACGATTGGCAGCGCCTTAGAACAGCTAAAAATCACTTACCAGGAGTAGCAATCACTTGTTTCTCAGTGCGATAGGAAAATGGCGCAAAAGAAGAATCAAATTTCACACGAGAAAAAAAAAAGCATTGCTGGATATTGTAATTGATAGGTATAAACATACACCGGATTTAAAAACGTTGGCACATTTTCAGTTCCTCAAAAGGAACTGCATGGAAGCAAGTCGCTAGGGATTTTAATTCGAAGTTAAATTATGTATTAAGCTTATTAATTGTTTATTTGTATATTTTATCAATTATTATACCAAAGAATATTTAAGACTAACGCATTTTCCATAAATATGAAGAAACAATTGTATTTCCAAATAACTACAAAAAGCATTACTGCCAATTTTATTATTTTATTTAAACTATAGTACTATTTATTTCTTCCTTGTGTAGTTCTGCTGATCTAAGTCAATTAAGTTGACTGGAGAAAATTCACCAGTCAGATTTGATCTTATATCAAGGTATCATGAAGTGCACCGAGGCTTATAGAATCAAAATTCTAAGTTCAGCTTGACTGAAGATTATACTCAGGCGATTGAACTCAGATTAACCTTTGTTGGGCCTTACACTAATAAAAAATGAAGAAATTCGCAAAGTCTTAAATATATAGGTACCACTTAAATGAAAAACTGATGTATTATATTCACATCACTTTCTCTTTCTATTTTTCAACAAACTATTCTTATCAAACCCTATTCTTCTATCCACTTCGTACCAATCAAGATAGACATTTTTAGAAATGGTTTAATTTCTACATTTCCTTATAGATGCAAAGGGAATAGGGGAATATAGTAGGTTTAAGGGAAAAGTCAAATCCTTTAAACGTTGGTCACTGTGTGATGCCTTCGAAATTCCATAAGTATCTCAAAAGGCCGGGTGGGCTCGGGGACGCTGACCACGTCCCACCTTCCAATACTGCACCCCAATAATGACGACTGTAGTGGGCAGAGAAGGGTGACGCAACGGCTGGGCGGCAAGCCTTGGGCCTTCATGGGCTGTTGCGCTGGGGTTTACTATCAGTATCTCAAAATTCAAATCAATAACAAGCATTTGGTGATCTCTATAAACATGTATTTGATATAAACTATATTTTAACAAAATCTACAATTGTGTAGCAAGATTTTGTCTACCTCCTACGGTTTATGAGTTATTAACAAGTCTTTGAGAACGAAGAGGACTTCAGAGGCTATTCTCACAAAATTCAAGGTATACATTTTGTCATGAAAACATCGTAAAAATAGAGTACTTTAATCAAAATTAAAGCCCTTTTTGGTTTTAGAATATCAATATTTCCGAAGCTTTTAGCATGTAAAGGGTAGTTTGGTGTGGAGATTTTCTTCGTGTCGTATATTTGGAAGGTACTAAACTGAAATACCAAGTTTAGTATGAGGGCAATACCTAAAGTAAGGTCCGAATTTGCCGTAGCTCATTGAATTTCGTGCGAACATTGAAACGCGTAAGCACACGGACTCCCGGAATACTTTGCGGGTAAAACGATGCTATTTACATTGGTAGTGCCGTGTGCTGTTCACAGTAAAATGTTTAAAACAATAGCTGGGATGCCGACTGTGAAATACAGTCTGAGATTTTGTTTTTGACAGCAAGTAAGGTTTCAGCAGTGGACGTTCATCCACAGATCAATGAATTGTATGGCCCCAGTGCGATGAGTGACAGTGAAGTGCGTAAATGGGTGGCCGGACAGGAGAATATCCATGATGAAGCGCGACCCGGCCGGCCATCAATGATCACAGAAGAATTGGTCAATACCGTGGATGAAAAGATCCATGTAGATTGACGATTGACAATTTCCGCTGGTTATCCAACGATTGCTTATCCAACGACCGGTTATCGTCATAGGCGGCAGACTTCTATATCTAACATGTATCAAAATGTAAGGATGTAAGAAATTAAACAAGTCAACCGTTTTGGAACTACTTTGCGTTTTGAGTTATGGTGTTCACAGACACACAGATACACACATACTCATAGGTACACGGACCTTCTCCCAATATTTTCTTTTTTCGCGAGGGTGAGGGATTCAGGGGTGGGGAGTTGTGGGTTTAAGGGCGCTCAACTTCGAGGTCATCAGCGCCCTTTAAAATTCATGGCAATAGCGAGATATAAATTTGAATCAAAAATAAAATTACTAGCAACAAAGAAAATATACACAACAGTAGCAATAGCCAGATATAAAACAAGGTGATAAATATGTCAAAAAGCATAAAAATAAATATCTAAAATTTGTTGTTGTTGTTTTCTAGTGCCTTGCATCTGGCAATGAAGCCATTAGCATTCGTGCTTTCCAATACTTTTGAACTGTAGTTTCTTCTGATCTTAATGCTTCACAGGTCTTCAAGTGGTCTTCGTTCATTTCTGCTGGATCGTTACACAGGACACATATATCTAAAATTTTAAATCCTCAAATTGATACTACACTCTGCTAAAAACTTAAAAACTCTATCAACCGCTGTTTTGTGGTCCGGTAAGACCTCTGCAAGTCTGTCAGGCAGCTGCAGAGAATCCCGAAGGTGTGCTAGAGAGGAACACTCTAAACGCACGTGACGGACTGACAAAAGGTTGTCACACAGCGGACATAGAGGGGCAGGGTCCCTTTTAAATAGGTAACCGTGCAAAAAATTGCAGTGGTCTATTCCCAACCGAGCCAAACTAACCTCCTCGCGGCGAGATATGCGACAGGAAGTTGCCCAGTTTATCGAAAGTTCTTTCACTTCTCTGAGCTTATTACCGCGGAGAGCTGACCACTCGTCGTGCCAGGGATTCAGAGGACTTCAGTGTGTCTCTACTGAAATCTCGATATGGAATTTTTGACTGGAATGCAATATCTTCTCCATCTACTACGCACACGATAGAGAATGTTGTTGTTGTTAGCTAATGCTGGATTTCTGACAATGAAGTCATTAATCCTCTTGCTCTCCAATATTTTTCACTGATGATATTGAAGAGAGCAATAGCAGTAATAGTAACCGCTTTTTAGAGAGCACCATATTTTTATGTTTTGGCGGTCACATCGCTCTCTCACAACCCCCAGAATGTCTGGAGGACCACACCTGTCGTTGGTTTACGGGTCTCACCGACCTGACCGGGAGAATTATCAAAATAAATTCACCGACCATATCCTCTGATCACCAATCAGAGGACGTATTACATGCCATGACAGGTCAGCATGTTAGGAGTTAAGATTTTATAGAGAAATGGAGAGGTTGGAAAAATAAAGACTCCCTAGCCCTCAGGAACCCTAATAGCACCGGGGTCGGAAGAGAACAAGAGATGACCAAGATAGAAAAGTTACAGTGAGGAGCAAAACACCAGTAAGTGGAAGTAATGTTCTGCTCAGCTTGGGTACCTTGTGGTCGCTATTCACATATCCCCTAGACGGAGACCCCTGAGTCAACGATAGAGAATGTAAAAATCAACGAAAATAAAAATAACTTATTACAATATATTCAGAATTTAAGAGAGAAACGTATGACAAAGATTTTATTAAATTATGTACTAGAGAATACTCCAAGTAGGAACAAGATGGAAGAATATGTTTGAGGACGGAACAAGTCGACATCCTATGACTTGTGGAAGAAGAATATCTCTAAAATCAATGCATACCTTATGATAAACAGTATTCTAAATCAAGATTATCAGTATGAGATTACTCACCTTCATCATTGTGGTTTGCTCTTCGCTGTGCTTTGCCTTCAATGTCTTAATTCACAAAACGCCACTTCCTTATGTAGATTCGCACTGTCTAAGGGAGGGCAAAATACAGATTGTTAAATGTAGAGTATGAATTGTTTGGAAGTAACGAACCATGGGGCTCTTTTACGAATGACAGTTCATGGTCTGGTTCCCTCACTGTCACTGATTGTGCTCAGATGATACCAACTCTCGTGTGCCGTCTCCAAGTACTGAATTTCAATTGTCACTGGTGACGTGCTTCGGTGCGAGAAGGGGTTAGAAAGTCTGCTACTGCTACTGCTTTCATCTCTAATCGCTTGTTCACGGGGAAAATCTCATGTGATATGCAGCCACCATATTAGTTTCATATCTACACAGATATTACATCCACAGCAAACTTTCCCATGGAGTACCTAAAAGTATGAGATTTCTCTACCCTGTATATAAATAGGGGAAGTATTGTATTACAGCCAAAAAGTGGGTACCGAGATTCCACCATAAATACATGTTTTGAGATCCCTTGAACACAAAATAATATTTTTAGAAAATGTATGTGTGTTTCTGTGAACAACAAACTTAAAAACGAAAAGTCGGTTAAACATCAATATGAAAATCCCCATCCCTTTCGATGGAACATTTTTTCGAAAATGTTAATATTCATAAAAATGGCCCTAACAAATTTGATTAAAATACCAGTTTTAAGATATTTTCATGAAAAATCGTATGTACATCTTGAATTTTCTCGCAATGTCCTCAGAAATCCTCTTTATTGTGGATGACTTGCATAACTAGTAAACCGTAAGAGATAGACAAAATCTTACCTGTTAAAACACATCAATTATCTCAAATATGTTTTCTCTCTTTTTTTCCTTTGTATACCTTCAGAACTATTCTTTGTTATTTATTTAAATAAGCCATCGTATGGTGACCAGCTTTAAAAGATTGGACTACTGTATTCCCATATTCCCTTTCCACCTACAACAAAATTAGCAGTAAGACAATAATTATTTAGATTAATATGAATTAGTTAGAAGAATAAGCATTTGTAAGAATGTTTTGTAGAGAATCATATGAGTGGACACTCAGATTTCTTCTTTTTCCAATATGTTTTAATGGCAAAATAGTTATGAAAATTGTTATATCCCGACTGCGGTTTCTTTGCGAGTTATTTCGATATTAAGATCGGGGAAGGAGTAATGTTTGGGTTTATATGAGAAGAAACACGGTCTCTTACCCTAATTGAGGCTCCTCGGGAACACCACTTCTTCAAAGGGAGTTATTCCCTAACTGTGCAGTAATGGTACTGCACAAAAAAGAGTGTAAAATATAATTCAGCTACAAGTATACAAACAAAGCTTAATAACTACCACGTTTTCGCCTTTATCACAGTCTTTTAAAGGCCTTAAAGCAATAGTTCTTGTTTCTTTTTACTTTCTGTACTACGTATAGTATAGTAGGGGAAGTATTGTATTCCACCCAAAAATTCTATGTCGAGATTTCACCGGAAATATGTGTTTTGAGGAGCCCTGGACCCAAAAAAGGCATTTTTAGAAAAAGGTCCGTGTGTGTGTGTGTATGTCAATCTGTGGACAGCATTACTCAAAAACGAAAAGTCGGTTGAAAACCAAAGTTGGTATTTAAGTTTAATGTCTTTTAAGCATGCGACACAAAGATTTTGAAGAAAGTTTCTCCACCCTAAACTACCCTTTACATGGAATGTTTTTCGAAAATTTTGATTTTCTTGAAAATGGCTCTAACGATTTTGATTAAAATGTCATATTTTTGAGATATTTTTACGACAAATGAAATGTATATCTTGAATTTCCTGGCTATAGCCGCTGTAGTCGTATTTAATCTGGACGACTTTTGCCTAACTAGTAAACTGTAAGAGATAAACCAAACCTTACTGTACAAAAATGTAGATCTTGCTAAAATACACAATTTATGTGTGAATAAACCTTTTTGAATGTGGGACATTTTAGTAGAACGAACCATTTCGGAGATATGCCTTGTTATTTGTGTGTTTTGGAGAACTTATGCTTCTGTCAAATGGAATATCGTTATTCATTTTTGTTTTTTCTAAAAATGTTCTTTTGGGTTCAGAGGGCCTCAAAACATATGTTATCCGTGCAAAGAGAACGGAATTTGAAAGCTTTAGAAGATTTGACTAACGCTCAAAACATATTTTCGGTGAAATCTCGACATCGAATTTTTGGGTGAAACAATACTTCCTCTACTTTACTATACGTAGTAGAAAAAGTAAAAACACTGCAACAAAAAGGAATCTAGCATCAGATTATATTAGGGTCAAAATACAAGGGGATAGGCGTAAATTGCTTAGCCTTCGCCTATGCAATCCTTGCTGAAAATGTGGAAACAGAATTAAATGGATTATTCTTCTGAAGGAAACTGCAGAGAAAGTTGGCCTCAGAATATTATTTAACAGAACAAAATTTATGACAAATATTAAAGAAGCACCAAAACTTTGGCTATTGGGCAAGTGCAATCTAAATCTAAAGCTTGAAGGGATAAATTATTAAAACACGGGCAATTCCAGGTATTTCAGCTAGCGTAAGAATAAATCCAGTTTTTAAGCTGGAACAACAATTGTAATGCATCAAAATGATGCAGAAAAATCATAGAATTACTAAAATTGCTCGTTTATTGATGTACCCTCTCTCACATATTAAACTAATAGCTGTCAGAATACCCTCAAACTTCTAGGTTATACGATATTAATTGGGGCCGCCCGTACGTTCTAATATATTTATTTGCACCTAACTAACTAAAGCCACACTTTCACAAAAGGTGAATGACAAAAGCGATGCAAAACAATAATTTCTGGTTAGTGAAAGCGTATGTATAAGAAGCTTCTGTATGAAGAATTTAAATTAACATAAATTTAAATGATTTTCACACTTGCTTGAAGAACAAAGCTGTAGAAAATTAAAAAACAAGTGTTAAGATCTGGAGATAAGAATTCACATTTCAGTGATCACTTGGCTCCTTTTTCTTCTAAAGCTCCACCTGGAAAGTATTCGTGAAAACAAGTGAGTTGATGCAGCCGCGCTTTATGGTTTGAAGAATCATGCAGTTGTAGAAAATGACCCCAGGTTTCTCATTTGCAAACAATTGAAGGCAAGATCTAGTCAGGAAATGAAAGTCACTCACTCTTTCTTTGTTCCTTTGTTCGAGATGGGTTCAAACTGCTTTCATTTATCATTACATGCGCCTAAATATTGTAACTTAGGCTTGAAAGATGAAGAAAAATTATTTTCTTCTCGAGTGTCGGAAGTTGAGGCTCAAAATAATGTGCATTTATTTCTTATCACTGTAGATCACAAAATGGTGGAGTTTCTTTATCCCTTTTTGCCAACTGCGCCATCTTTGGACTGCATTTTTACTGCGCTGTACTCAATAAGAACCGACAAACATGTGTACAGATCTAAAACATCTGATGTTTTGCACTCACATGACTTTCTCCACTCTTATACTAACTATTCTTACAAACTCTTATTGCTTTGTCATGTTGACCGAGATAAACATTTGCAGAAATTATCTTAGTGCTAATTTTCTGGTAGGCACAAGGGCAGTATGGGAATACAGTAAGCTTTGAGTGGTAGTCAAAAAGTTTAAAACTTTAAAATTCCGTTCTCTTTGCATTGGCAGGAGACAGAAAAGTGAATAACGACCTTCCATTTGAGAAAATTTTAAGTATTGCAAAACACAAATAAGAAGGAATATCTCCGAAATGGTTCACTCCACAATAAAGTGCATTTGGACATAAATTAAGTGTTTCGACGAGATTATTGTGAAATTCGGTCTCTCTTACGGCTTACCAGTAATGCAAACGTCATCAAGAGTAAACAGCACTATAGGGGCTATAGCGAGAAAATTCAAAATATACATTTCGTTTGCCATAAAATATTTTAAACATATGGCACGTTGATCAAAATTGTTGGAGCCATTTTTGAGAACATCAAAATTGTCGAATGTTTCATGTAAACGGTAGTTTAACGTGGAGGAATTTTCTCCAAAATATTCGTGTCGCATCCTTGAAAGATATTAAACTTAAATATCAACTTTGGTTTTTAAGAGACGTTTCGTTTTTGAGTTATGCTGTTCATAGACACACACACACACACACACACACACACACACACACACACACACACACACACACACGCACACACACACGGACCTTTTTCTAATTTTTTTATTCAGGGGGCCTCAAAACATATATTTCAGGTGAAATCTTGACATCAATTTTTTAGATAGAATACAATACTTCCCCTACTTATCAGTAAAATATGATTGAAAGGAGAAGCATTTCATAACGTTTTTCATATGTTTCATAACACTAGAAATTTGTGTTGAATATTTGTTTAAATGTTAAACAAAGAATAACTTTTGGCGTTACATGATAAATTAAGTGAATTAATCTCTCACTGTAATATGTTAGAATATATATGTTTTGATTGGTGGATAACAGTATCGTTAAGAAGACGGGTTCTAATGACCCAGTTGTCGACGGGCCCTTAAATACCACAAACTCACTCATTCACTTGTTATGAAGAGGTGGATACAATCTGGTTCAGTATAGTAGCGTATAAGCGCTACATTGTGGCATAGTCGAGGATAAATGTATTAATGTACGAGTATATGTAGAACACTATTTGATGGAAAATTACACATATTCCCTTTAAAAATTATATTGGTGCCTAATGTGAAACATTTTATTCATTATTTCTCTTTTCTAATTCACCTCCTGTTAAATCTGACTGTTTTAGATATATTTGCATTACAATTTATTCGTTAACAATGCCTATGCATTACTTATAATATATTTACTTGTTCTTTCCAATTTTCATAGCAAAATATACAATACACTCAGTTTGTTTTTGCCATATTACATAGTACAATATCATGAATCTGACAATGCACGAAGTTTATATTAAATTTATTGGTCTGTTGCACTCACATGACTTTCTCTGTTCCCTCTTGTAAAAACTATTCTTACAAACGACTCTTCTTTGTACTTCATGTTAATCGAGATAAATCTTAGTAGAAACTATCTTATGTTCAGCATTTGATGACTGAAATTCCGTTCACATTGCACCGGCTAGGAATAAAAAAGAATTAGTAGTCCTGTTTGAGAAAACTATATATTGGAAAATTGAAACAAATAACAGAGAGTACCTGGGAAATGGTTCACTCTACGAAAAATATGTATTTGACATAAATTGTGTGTTTAAAGGAGATCTATAATTTTGTATAGTACGATTTTTGTCTATCTCTTACGCCTTACCAACTATGCAAAAGTCATCCAGAATGAAGAGGACTTCTGTGGACATTCTCAGAAAATTCATTTCATTTGTCATAAAAATATCTGAAACCTATAAAATTTCAATCGAAACCGTTAAAGCTTTTGTTGATAAAATCACAACTTTTGAAACATGTTCCATGTAAAGAGCAATCTGCGGAGGAGATTTCTTGAAAATATTCGTGTAATGTCAAATTCAAAGATGCTGAACTTA
Source organism: Tenodera sinensis (assembly GCA_030765045.1). Taxonomy (NCBI): domain Eukaryota; kingdom Metazoa; phylum Arthropoda; class Insecta; order Mantodea; family Mantidae; genus Tenodera; species Tenodera sinensis. The sequence continues at coordinate 17,006,868 of CM060973.1, read as the reverse complement.
AATACTAAGTTTGGAATCTGATAGATTTTTCGTTTTAGTTATGGTGCTCACAGGTGCACGCGCGCGCGCACACACACACACACACACACACACACACACACAAACACACACACACAAACACACACTTTTTTATTCAGGGAGCCTCAAAACCCTAAAATCTCGACATCGGAATTTTGGGTGGAATGCAATACTTCCTATGCTAATAGTAGAGAGAATAAAAAATTGCATGTCTACACTCAACGATTTTCTCTACTCACTCCTCTAAAAATCAACGATTATTCTTTGATTTACTTCATGTTAATCGAGATAGACATTTGTAGAAATTAATGTATTACATTTGTATTTATTTATGTATTACATAATGTATTTCCTTACAGGCACAATGGGAATAGAAGAATACAGTAGGCTTAAGCGATAGTCGGATATTTTAAGAGCTGGTAGTTATGTGATAGTTTTGACATTCCATTCTCATTGCATGGTTAGGATATTGAAGAAAAGAATAACGATTACTTATTTAGGAAAAGTAAAAGTACTTGAAAATTCAAAATAAAAAGGACCAGCTTGAAAAAAATTTAGTTCTACAAAAAAGTGTGACATTTTATCTCTTATGGTTTAACAGCTATACAAAAGTCATGCAGAATGAAGAGAACCTTAGAGCCTATTACCAGAAAATTCAAGATAGGTACACATTTCATTTGTCATGAAAATAACTTTTATAGTATTTTTGTTCAAAATTATTATTAGAGCCATTTTTGAGAAAAACAAAATGTTCGAAATTGTTTTCAGGTAAATTGTAATTGGGAGTGGGGGGGGGGGGGGAGGGGTATTGAACATCCTCATGTCACATGTTTGGGAAGATGCTGAACTTATAAACCAAATACCATTAAGGCAGGTGGAGAAAATCGTGTGAATACAACACATCAGACTTTCCACTGACACCGTATCCAGTTTCAACTGAATCCTTGTTTACTGTGGTATGTAAAGTGAACTCAAGTCGATGTGAATACCGCATGAAAGTGTACCTATTGAAAATCTGGGTCTTGATCCAGTGCTCGCTGTTGACCTTTATACCATTTCGAAAGACCGTAATCCAGTTGAGTCGTGATACAACTTAAGAGTCATATTCACACAAACACATTGTTGTGGTTAGTATTTAGAAACTCCATTTATGGACAACTTTCTCCCGCACTTGTCTGGGCCGAATAACACATGTTGACACTGGCCAGTGTAAACTGTCGAGGCGAGAAAATCTGCGTGCGACAATCTTCCGTGTGTGTGTGTATAGGTGAAAACAAAGACGCGTGTAACAACAGAAATGTCACTGCAAAAGTCGTAGTTAACAGACAGAAAGTTGCAAGGGTTCTAGAATGAGAAAAAGCTGAAATGGAACGAAAAACAACCATTTCTCTGAAATTACTTGCAATACAGAATCACACTTTTGCATGCTTATTCTTAGTATAATCAGCTTTCTTCTGAACCTGAATTATTTTTAGGCTTGGGTTTGGTTTAAGGGTGCTCAACTTTAGGTCATTAGCGTCCTTAAAAATCCATGACAATAGCCAGATATAAATTTGAATCAAAAATAAAATCTCTAGTATCAAAGAAAATTATACACATAAGCGTAAAAAAACAGTGGCAATAGCACAAGGTAATAGATATATCAAAAAGCATAAACAAATATCTAAACTTTTAAATCATCAAATTGATAATACACTCTGCTAAAAACTTAAACACTCCATCAACCGCTGTTTTGTGGTTCGGTAAGACCTCTGCAAGTCTGTCAGGCAGCTGCAGAGAATCTCGAAGGTGCGCTAGAGACCAATACTCCAACAGCACGTGACGGACTGACAAAGGTTGTCACACAGCGGACATAGAGGGGCAAGGTTCCTTTTAAATAAGTAACCATGCGAAAAATTGCAGTGCCCTAGTCTTAATCGAGTCAAACTAACCTCCTAGCGGCGAGATGTGCGACAGGAAGTTACCCAGTTTATCCGAAGTTCTTTCACTTCTCTAAGCTTATTACCGCGGAGAGCTGACCACTCTTCATGCCAGGACGACAGCAACGCTCTCCGCACTTCAAGCCTGAGATCTTCTGAAGTAACACGTGAGATGGTAATACTGGGTTCTGTAGTTGCCGTCTTTGCTGGCAAATCCGCCATTTCATTCCCCGGCAAACCTACGTGACCAGGAATCCATGCACACACCACGTCAACACCAGAAGCGTGTAAAACGTGGAGGGCATCCTGGATATGTTGTACAATAGGGTGGGGGTTGTACAGCTCACAAAGGCTCTGAAGTGCACTAAGGGAATCCCTCAAAATTAGGCAGTCACCTAATTTACGACGGCGAACATACAAAACGGCTCGGTAAATTGCATACAGCTCTGCAGTAAAAATGGCAGTGCTATTTGGAAAACCGAATATATGTGGTTCGGCTCCATAAACATAAGCACATCCAACACCGTTGGTGCTCTTTGACCCATCGGTGTAAATACATCGATGGTCAGTGTAGCCTGGCAAAAATTCTAAAAAACACATGCGGATACTTGAAACAGGCATCGTGGACTTCCAGTGTACGGTCATCCCAAGATGCACATAGGACGTGCCAGATAGCCAAGGGGGGTAAAGTCTCTCCCCTTGGCGCACATCCTAGGCAGTTCCACTCCAAGCTTCACTAGAAGAACTTGGAAACGAAACCCCGCAGGCTTAGGACTAAGGGTACTATTCCTATACCGTTCTCTTAGCGTTGCGGGATCTTGTGCAGTTTTTAACTGGGCCAGCTATCTTATCCAGACCCTTCTGTATGGTGAATGGAGTCACCGACCTAAATGTTTTACCTTCCTCTGTTCTTGCTATAACTAAGTAGCGAGGAACACTCAACTCTGCTACTTCCTTTTCGCTAACTTTGCAGTATTTGTTTTTTGAGTTTTCAAAGAACTCATGGCGATTATATTCTCCACCATTGCAAATGTCTCCGATGGCATGCTCACATCCTGGGCGCCACCCCGGCTTAGGTGAGAGTCCTGGTCTGGACCTTGCTCACCCTAAGGTCTCACCTCCCAATGTATAGACAGAGGGACCCAATCGCCTTCAGGAGTGCATCAGCTCATGCAATGGCCCCGCCCCGGGACTGACCTTTATCGGCGGATACGCACACAGATCCTACATGATAACCAGGGGCTGGGACTTACGCGATTACCCAGTCACCCCTTGCGTCTCCCCATCCTCCTACTACCCGCGCGTAGGTTATCCATCAGACTGTGTACAGGGAGGTATCAGGTGGAAGGTCAAACACAAAAGTGGACCAAAGTTGGTTGGGCGTTTGGCAGGTGCGCTCTCATCTCTTGGAGACACCCAATCGAGAGTATGGCTCGGGGCCCCGGGTACGCCAGACCCGTACCTACCGTAGTAGGACCCCCTGGGGGAGTTTGATTTCGGAGTCCTCTTCTCCTAGATGAGTCGTTGACCAAGACTACCGACCCTTATCTACCTGTTTTAGAATGCTCTTTGCTTCCCCTCATCTCTTGCCTACCTGTAGTCAAAAATGACACACTTAGTAGGCCATCTGGATCGGGTACTGAAACCCTCCGCCACGTCAAGGCGACATTCCTTCGGAGAGAGGGAGGGGTCAATCATTTTGTTATATATATATATATATATATATATATATATATATATATATATCACTTTACTAGAAATTAAAAAATATTTGCTAAGTCAAATAAGTAAAAATAAGAAAAATTTGCAATGATGCTGCTTTCTTAACATCACTAATATATTATAAAATTATTATGGTGTTTAAAAAAGTTTAGTTATGAGTGGTATGCATGTACTTAAAAATTTCAGCTCACTACCTCTTATACTTTCTGAGGAAAACGTACACGAATTCACATGTTTTAAGAGTAAATTGAAACAGTTTTCATTATTTATAAAATAATTCGTAAAAAATTTCAGGAAAAACCGTTCAGAACTTTAAAAGCAGTGTTAATTTAACTTAGTTTGAAATTCCGTCCTCCTTACATGACCAAGAGAAGGATAATTTCTCATTTGAGAAAAGTAAAAGTATTGAAAAACTGAAACTAATAACAAGGAATATCTCAGAAATTTTTAGCTCCACAAAAAAGTTTGGCATTATTTGTGTGATTTATTGAGATCTACATTTTTGTGCAGTAAGATTTTGTCCATGTCTTAAGGTTTACTATGCAAATGTCATTGAGAATGAAGAGCTCTTCAGAGGCTATTCAGAGAAATTTCAAGGTATACATTTCATTTGGCACAACAGCATCTTAAAAATAGGTATTTTAATCAAAATCGTTAGAGCCATTTATGAAAAATTCAAAAATGTTAAAATATATTTCATTTTGGGGGAGTTTGAAATGGGTGTTTTTCTTGTAAATCTTCAGATCGTTTCCTTCAAATATGTTGAATTTAAATACCAAATTTGATATTTAGCAGAATTCGTTTTTAAATTACGATGTTCATGGGCAGATAGGTACACACGTTGGTTGTTTTCTAAATAAATATGCTTCAGGGGATCCAAAATATCGATTTTCGGTTAAAACTCGATATCGAATTTTTTTGGGTCGAATGCAATACTTCGGCTGCTTACTATGCGTTGCAGAGAAAGTAGAAAACATAGGCTATAGTTTATACAAGCAAGGTGGACACCTCACGCACTGGTATTACGTAGATCTATTGTGACTGCCACCCCTAAGAGGAAGGGATGAAGTGAAGCAACTACAGAAGGCTAGAAGCCGTACGTAGACAGGCCCCAAGAGAGGCGCGGAAGTCCCTATCAGTTCCAGTATCGAAGACCCGCCCCACTGCTGCACCTGTCTAGAGAAGATGAACGACCAATCCACCAAGCAGCCCTAGTGCCCACAGAAATACTCTCCTTTGAGCAAGCATCCACGCCATCTGTCCGTCACCCCCATAAGCCGCAAAACCTAGAGCACACCTGAAAATGAAAAGGATAGGAAATTGAAGGAAAAGTATGGAAAGAAAATGATGCAAAACCACTCTAGCATTCGCTTACCGCCAGGGAAAACCACGAAAAAGCCAAGGCCAGAATGGGCGGTCGCGAGAATCAAACCTGAGACCTCCCTGGCCCTCACAGTTTATTGGGTAGCTATCTAGCTAGGTAATTCCAATTTTCTACTTGGATTAGCATTTTTTATCTGAAATTAGGTGTGTTTATCTAGACTAAGTTAATAATATTCAAGGTTGATTTTAAAATAGAGAGACATGAATTTTAATCTAGATCAAAACCTTGAATACCTTTGTTTCAGTCATGCATAAACAGGCACACTTTAAAAATAAAATCAACTTATGAGAACACTCCACTGCTGCAGATTATTTTATTTTACTTTGCAGTTAAGCATAATCTTTACAATTTCATAAGCTGTATAAAAAGCTGAACTTTCAAAGTCTGAGAACGTATAACAGGAATTAAGTATTATTTTTTGTGATGTTGCTACAACTTTGGTTGTCGCTCAGCAGGACTTAAATCACCATTCCAGGATGATCAACAACAGCAAACTCCCCCATCCCTTAATGACCACATTCCAAGAACTTGTAAATCTTCCCTCAACCTTCCTCCACAGTTACATAATAGCAAGGGTTCTCTCAGCACATTCTTGGCGAAAGAATCTGCGGTTGTCAAGTCGGTTACTGTTGTACATTCAGAGTTTTGTTAAATAAAGTGATAACACACGACCAGTTGGTACTCTAAAAGGTAGGGGGATGAGGAGGGTCATTAAGGTATGGATACTCCACTATTAAATGTACTGTGAACTTCAATCTTCTTTCCAACACCTGTACATACTAGTAATTCAGTCCCAGATTTTTGCTAAAGCATTCATTGATTTTAAGTTTTTAATGCCGTCTTTAGAATTTAAGGTCATATCGGTTTCTTTTCCTTTGGAACAATTGCTCACCGGCCATGATGTTGAATTATTTACTATTTGTGTAATTCTGGGTTTGTTTACGTTGGGTTTTCTTTGCAAACATTAAATTCACACGCACATTTACACTCACTCATATTTCCGGACTCTAAGGCAGGGCTGACGAACGTTACTCCATAGGTGTGAAGAGAGGCCTGCCCCCTCCACAACTACTTTACCTAGAACAGATTCTGCGCTTTGTTTCCCCCCGCTTTTCCGCTTTCGTGGTCACGAATAGATGGGAAGTAGGGGAATGTGTTCACACCTACTGAGTAACGTTGGTCAGCCCCGCTCTATGGAGAATGGGGAATAATTCTAGTTAGAGTCTGCTAGATTCATAGATTTTGTTCACCGCAGTAGGTAAATGTGAGTAGGGCGAGAGTGAGTCACCAAGCAAGGTTATTGCAGATATGTGATTTAGGTGTCAGCTAAATCAGCTTCATTGAAAACTCAGTTAACGCTGCATGTTACAAATCTACTTCTTCCCCTCTGTGTTGCATGTTTTCATTTAGACGCGTCTATAGAATGTTGCGCTCATTCACTAACGAGAAGCACAGTTAAGGTCTATAATCCAGTAACTCTAGGGGGAACGTGCAAGGCAACAACGTAACTTTCGACGCCTTGCATTCCTTATCTTGAATCAATTTAAACGCGACAACTTTCAATAATGCAAAACTTAAAAATTTATAAGCACCTATCGAAAAAGTAACGAAGGTTTATCTCAAAATATTAGACACACGGATACCACCGAGTATCGAGGTATCCACAGTGTCGAGGTCGCATCTGTAATTCTCATAAAATCTCTACCACTTCCAAAAGTCTTCATATTTCTCTTCGCTCTCATTGAAATCTAGAGAAACGTAACACCATGTAGTTGTAATTTATTAAATAATTTTTTCGAGGTACACTGAAGTCTACGTTGGTACATCGTCTCATATTTAACACCCAAACACAAACATTTGCAACACTTAGAGCTGAATGTTTTCTGCATCCTGACTTTAAGAAAGCTCATATTACGCACCATCACCGTCCATCCGCAACACGCCACCGCCTGCTTCTTCAACCCTGAAACAAATGATCAAGGAAAACATAGCTACAGAAAACTGTGGACAAAAAAATTATGGTAGAAGAAGAATCACCACAGCACTCGCCTACCGACCGGGGGAAACACGAAAAACCATGGTCAGCGTGGGTGGTCGCCAGGAATCAAAACCGGGACCTCCCAAATGGAGGCTTATACGTTACCGCAGGACCATTTGTCTCTGTTTAACTTGATAACAGTTGGTCCCTCCCTTTTATCTTATGTTCTTCAGTTATTACAATCGGCATAAACGAAAGTGAAGCGAGGGGAAATCAGAAAAAAAAAAAAAACAAACAAAAAAAAAAAATTTTCTTATGCAGGACTTTGCAGAATCTTTCCCTATATACAATATACATCTGTTCACAATATTGTATCTAAAGCAGAGAATATTTTAAAACACTATTAATTTATTTGCTTATTAATTTAATTGTTCGTTTACATTAATCTAATTATTTGTTAACTTCTTTCTTGTTTACGGTATGGGCCGCGTTTTGTTGGCTTTTTTAAGAAATTAAAAATTATGCCGACGTTTAGCCGCATAACTATGTTCGTTGCTTCATAATTTTTAATTATGTATATATATATCATTATTTATTTATGTATTTAATTATATTTATTTATTAATCAAAATAATAGGCAGAAGCTCATTTATATATAATGTCCAGTACACACAATTCAATAAAACACACTAAAAAGCAAACACACAAAAGACATACTGAAATTAAAACTTTGCTATATATGCTACACTAATTTGAGTTTACTAATAAATATTGATTATAATTATTATATTGTGAAATTTTGAAGTGAGCTTTTATGTTGTTACTTCTGTTTACTGGAGATTTCTAATGAAAACCATTATTTACTCTGGAAATGAAAAAAGAAATTTTCATTTAATTTGATTCCTTTATTTGGCACATAAAAAGCAAAGTTTTCAGCTAAAAAATATGATTGATAACACAGAACTTTGCACAGAAATATCAGTCCTACAATCTCTCTTCTGGAACTTAAGTTGTACTAAAATAAGTTTGTAATTTTAAAACCTGCGAGTTTAGAAACATTTCAAAATATAAATATGTATCTTAAAAATTTGCATTTTAGAGTTAATTCACTCTCTTCCTCTTTGTCTGTCTCTCCCTCTCTCTCTCTATCCCTCCCCCCTCTCTCCCTCTCTCTCTCTTCTACCAATGCGTCACAACTAAAACGCTATACCGCTTCCACACCATCTTGCGGATGTTTGCTGAAGTAGTTCGCGAAAGCTTCGGTAGAGCAAGCGATTCAGGTCGATTTAAACCTAGTTAGTTGGTGCTTCCATCTATTAAAAACCACAGAAAAGAGGAAACTAGAGGAACTGAATTCTAAACGACCCTTTACGAAATGTGCTGCCTACTTAACATTCTAGGCACATGTACCTTAAAAAATCTCAGTTTAATTAAATATGTAGTATTGTTATTTTGTTAAATTAAAAAAGTAACACTGCGATAGCATTTTTTTAGTAAATCATAGCTAATATTCGTACTCCTAGAACTGAGTCTTAACTTTCGGAAAGCGCATAGCTTTTGGGGGCTACAGCATAGTTTGCTCAAGGTTTTACATGACTCAACAACTGATCCTTTTGTCGCAATGGCTGCTTCACAGAAGTAGGAAATACCTTCTATTTAACTACATCTGTTGATTTGTACAAATCATTTTTGGGATCTATTATTACACTGATTGCTCAAAAATGTGTTCACGCTCCACCGCGTGAATGTTCTTGATATTGTGTCAGTATTGTATGAAATTATTCTCATACATTATTTAATATATTGTGACGCCGGCCAAAGCAGCGGCAACACAACAAAGGACGGTTGGGACTAGGCTGTCCCACCCCACTGGAGCTGTGCGTAAAAAGGCGCTTAAGGTCAAGCTTCCCCACACCACTCACGTCAGCAAACACGTGACTAATGGCAATCGCGGCAGCACAAAGGGTTTTCCAGAGTTTTCGAGAAGTGTTCGGCAGACCGCTTGTTTGCAGAAGTTCGAAAAAGGTCTGCGTTACTTCATCCTCACTATATATGAAGACGAGGCAACAAGTTAGCGTAATAGTGAGTGACAGACAGGAGTCAGGTAGTTCTTAGTTTGTGTGTGTGTGTGTTTGTGTGCGTGTGTCGTCGCGTCGTGAAGGAAGATAGCGAAGCAGTTGTGAGTGTTGAGTGATTGTATTGTTGTGTTTGAGAGACAGAGAAAGTGAAGAAAGGCAGTGAAAGGATAGGGTCAAAGTTACTAGAAGAAAACAGTTGTGAGTTGTAATATCACGAAGGACTTTAGACTGTGTTAACATTAGTAAAAGAGAACTGTGCAAAAGCTTTAGAAGAAGATGAAGTGAGAAAACATAACTGGACTGGGCAGTTGGCAATTGTCACACTGTGTTAAGATTTGTCAAATTTCAGTTTTCATAAAAGTACTCGATACTAAAATTTATAATTTCTTCCAATGTAAATCAATTTAGTTGAAATTTTGGTATAGATTCTTTCCAACATTATCGTGATAAGAAATTAACTATGTGACCCTATGCACCTAACTTTCAAAGAAAAATTGAATAAAATTACGAGTAAAATCCAATCAAATGTTATTAAAGTTATTTTTTTTTTAAAGATAGGTACATGGTACCACATTTTTGATCAAGTTAAAACCTAATCATCATACATGATGAGAAAATTAATTGAGGAATATAAAATATAGGTACTTCAGGTTAATTTTAACAAAACAGAATATTTATTTTCATCGACAATGAACATGGATGAAAAGTTAGAAGCTCTAAATGAGGAAATTGTAATGATCTATAAATTTAAGTATTTGGAATCGATAGTGGATGGAAAACTAGCATGTTAGATATCGAAAAAGAGTAAAGGGAGAAAACTGATTGGAATTTTCAAGGGGTATTATTATACGTAATGAAATACCACGAAGATACTACCTATGCAAAGGCACTGTTGAATAACTGCAAATGCCACAATTTCTAATAATGACTTTACTTTAATAAACCTCAATGATTTCCACATTCCACATTTATAGATAAACTATCATTGCAAGGAAATGATAGCAATTTAAGTAACCTATAGTATAGCCTTGTTTGCTCTAGTAAATTAAAATACAAACAAAATTTAAGACAAAATAAAGACCAAATTTGACTGTTATTACTTCATTTTTATGGACGATCTTTACCTACTGTGGTTCTCAGCGTCTCATCCTACCAGGTGGCCCACTCCAGCCGGCCCTCCGGTAAGTAAATAACCGCCACCGCCACCATCACCACTACTACGATCACCACTAATAACAATAAATAATAACAGTAATGATAATACGCGTAATAATCAGAATAATAATAATAATAATAATAATAATAATAATAATAATAATAATAATAATAATAATAATAATAATAATAATAATAATAATAATAATAATAATAATAATAATAATAATAATAATAATAATAATAAATTCAGTACTAATCTTAATAATATAAACAATATAAATAATATAATGTAATATAAAACAATAATGACAAACAAAAATAAAAAATAACTAATAATAATAAAATACAGTAGTATTAATAAGAAACAAAGAAATACCAATCAAACATTTCGCGCCCTCGTGTTTGTATGGATTTTGTTACGGCAATTTACAATCTGTAATCCGTAATGTTAGACAATAGCAGCATATACAGGAATGAGTTTATTCCCTGGTAAATAAAGTCTTGTTAGTGAAGTGGAAAATATTCTAAGACTGTTCCTCTCTATTATCACGCGCTGCACACGCCAGTTGAAGCCTGGGCATTTCCTTTGCCGCTCGCTTCTCTTACAAGCAGAACAAAGTTCACACACGCCACTGACTGGATTTACCCCTGTGATTTCTGCAACTCTTTTAACGCACGAAGGGTTATCTACTTACCGAAAGCCCGGCTGGAGTGACCCACCTGGGCCTGAAAGGCCATTAATTTTGCTTAGAGGCCTTTTCATCAGGCTTGAGGTTCTTTCACGTGCCGTAAATCTACCACGGACTTTACTTCCCTTCCGAGGAAAGCCATGTAAAGGATTTTTATGCCCCAAAAAGTCGATCGCACTTCGGCTGGTTTCAACCCACGATCTTGGGAACCAGAGGCTAGAATGTTGCGACTGTGTGTTGTTTGAGTACGCATAAGTCAGATTTGTTTATGTTGCAGCTGCCCGGTATTTCGTGGGCAACGCCCGTTTGCACTAAACTTGAAAATACAGGTACTGGTAATGAACCACTTCTGCAAATGTTTCCCTCGATTAACACGAGCAGGTACAAGAATGTGCTTTATAAAAGTAGTTTACAGAAAAGTGCATAGAGAAGATTATATGATTGTAAGACATCTGATTTTTTATAGAAGTATCTCAAGAAAACGCCTATGGCTTCCTCTATCACATCATGCATAGTAGTTACAGAAAGTAGTGTATTAGATTAGATTAGATTAGATTTTTTAAGTGTTATTTCAGTTGGATAGTTAGAAAATGAATGTTATACTTAATTTTCTGTGGGAATGTCAACGTGACCATATACGCTATATTCCCTTCACTTTGATAAAACTCTCGATAAAAATATCAGATTTGCACTCTGATATGAAACGTAAATACCCTAGAATTTCTCTTAAGGAATTTCAACAAAGATAATTAACTTGAGGTCTTTGTTCTTCCACCACGTGAGGTACTGTCATTTACGAACTTCACCTATTTCACACCTGAGGAAAATCCAGGTCTCAAGTCTTTATAGCGTAAACTGGGTCATCTTCGCCTTGACAAAAAACGCTTGGTTCCACACAGATGCTCTGTCGTGCAGGAGACTACATTAACTCAACTGCAATCTCTTGCTCCTAAGTATTCAAAATACTTCAAGTATTAAAATAACAATCGACAGTCAATTTATGCTTGATATCCCATAACGCAGGGCTTATACGCCACTGTATCCACCTCGTGATAACGATATTGCTATCTACCACATGTTCATAACGACATTACTAACCACCAATCAAAATATCCGCATGTAGCTATCAATACTTCGCTGTCTGCGCACATCCACACGCAGCTGAATGCGAAACTATTGATTCCCGTATATGAAATATGCGTAAAGCTGCTCTGTTTATTTAATAATTAGTGTTAATATTGTAAATAACATTCCAATAAATTCAATTTGTCTTCTCGTTTTTGAAAGTATGCGCTTTTAAAGATAATCTACAACTACATTCTTAACTGTTTAATGTCTTTCATGGCATCCCGATCTTTTAACAATACATGTTTATGACCATTAAAACCGTATTTTACACTATCAAACGTTTAGGCATATATTTTAACACTGTAATGTTTACGAAATGTATAGAGATGCCTTTGAATGTGAATATTTAAAGGAAAATGTTAATTTCGGGAGGCATGATTGACAGTTGAGGTATACGTGTTACGTGTTCCATGACTTATTTTCAGCAATTGCAATTAATACCTTATAAAGCGTTCAGATTTAAAATTGCAATCGTACTGCAGCATTTATGAGTCCGGCGGGATGAAAGTACCAAAAGGAGGATCTTTATCATAAATAGATTACATTAGTTTGTATAATTTTATATTTCACAAGGGTTATATAAATAATGATTGAACGAACAGGCCTTAGGCAGCTCCGCTATAGCGAACACACACGAATTTGGTCTAACTGATTAAAGTCATTATTTGCAATCATTTTGTTGTACAACAAAAAATTTAAGTTTAATTCAGTTAAAGTATTGTAAGTTTCACTCTATGCTGTTTCGGTAGTCTTTCAGAAATGAAATAGGTACTTGAATAATAATTTGATATGTCATTTAAATGCAAATTTGAAGGCTTGGTTGCCTTATATATTGTAGAATTCATTAAAAAGAGCTCCCAACACTGAAATCATTTACTTCTAGTCCACAACTTAATAAAGCACTATAAGAACGTATTTTCTGCAGGTGCAGTGAAGTTAAATTTGCAATGCTTGCCCGTTAATGTAGGATTGCTGATATGTTGCTTTTCAAAACTGCGAGGTAAGCTACGGGATGACATGGCTGCCTCTGAACAGCAAAGGACGCATATGACTAATTTATTCTTGTACTATCTATGCAAGTACGCCTGAGAATTAGATGACCAATCGCGTGGGTCTCACTGAAGTTGGGTATTTACTTTTGTGAAAGATAGTATCAGGCAGATGAGATTAGGGCAGCGGCCACCAAGTGGATGGATTTTGTGCTAGAGCAAATAACGTAGCACTGTGCACTGCCACGAGTGCCGTGCGATTTCAGTTTGAGGCATGACGTGGAAGTGGACAGCAGTGTCGTCTCGTCTCTTGCGGTTTGTTTTCGTAAACATCCCAACTTGCAATATTTATAAGGAGTGTAGATTCAGAGCTTCCGATTAAACAAGAACTGTTAAATCTTGTTGCATTGAAGGATACTCAACAGTTCAGCAGTTTGTTCAGGTCATAGACTTGCAAGGATATGTTCAAATATTAACAGATTTGAACCAAGAATTTCAGAAGAGGTAACGTGGTGCAATTGGAGCAAATTTTCCAAATATTTGCTGAGCTTTACTTTACAGTTAATAACGTTCCATCTGAATTGCAACTTGAACTTATCGATTTGCAATGCAATCGTCAACTGAAAAATAAATCCAAAAATAGAATTAGTTTGAGTGATTTCTATTCACATTTTCCAAGAAATACATTTCCTCTTTCTACTAGAAATGCCGCTCGTGTTCTATGTATGTTCGATTCACATATATATGCGAACAATTTCTTTCGCTAATGACATTAAACAAAAACCGCTGCAGAAATCAACTGCCGCATCAGAACTTAAAATGTCAACTTAGACTAGCTCCTGCATAAATATTGGTACCTAATTTTGAAAAACTAGTGTGTCAAAAGAGACAACAAAAGTCTAGAAAACTAGGTTCCACTTCTGAGTAATATGTTGTGTTTATTGCTTTTCTTCGAACTATTATTTAATACCGCTGTATTGTAAGTAGATTGTAGATTATTTTCATTTTGTTTAAACTATCAATTAATTGTTCATTTGTTTTTTCATTAAAAGAAAAGTTGAATGATAATGAAAGAAACGTTATATTAAAACAATTTATATAACAATTATATCCTTCATATTACAATTCGATTATTATTGTAGCACAGTCAATTGTGCATTTAAATTGCAAGATCGGCATTCCGCCACTGCTCTGAAGGCTACGGAGTGCACGGTAGACTATTCCGGCGTGCAACGGGTAAACTCGCACGACCTGCTGTGCACACTGTGCATTGAGATGGTGGCCGCTGGATTAGGGTGTCATTTAGTCAGGACCCTCTAGAGAATAGATCTGACACTGGCATTCGAAAGTTAAAAAAATCTGATGTGTTACACTCACATGACTTTCACTACTCTTGTACTAACCATTCTTAGAAACTCTTATTCCTATATCTTCTTCGTGTTAGTTGAGATAAACAGTTGTTCAAATTATCTTATTGCTTATTTCCTTGTAGGTGCAAGCAGATAGCTTGCGACAGCCAAATCTTTAAAGCTTTGAGATTCTGTTCTCTTTGCACGCTTAACATATAAAAAATAAACAACGATGTTCCATTTCACCAAAGTTTCAAGCTTTCCGAAACTGACACAAATAATAAGGAATATCTCCGAAATGGTTCACTCTACAAAAAAAATTATTCAGACATAAATTGTTTGATTTAACGAGACCTACATTTTTGTATAGTAAGATTTTGTCTATCTCTTACGGTTTACGGGTTATTCAAAAGTCATCCAGAGTAAACAGGACTACATAGGCTGTAGCCAGAAAATTCAAAATATACATTTCATTTCTCATACAAATATCTTAAACATATGGCATTTTAATCAAAATCGTTAGAGCCATTTTCAAGAAAAATCAAAGTTTTCGAAAAATGTTCCATGTAAAGGTAGTTTAGGGTGGGACTATTTTCTTCAAAATCTTCGTTTCGCAACCTTGAAAGACATTAAGCTTATATACCAACTTCGGTTTTTAACCCACTTTTCGTTTTTGAGTTATGCTGTTCACAGACTGACAGACACACACACACACAGACTGACAGTCACACACACACACACACACACACACACTCACACACACACACACACACACACACACACACACACACACACGCGCGCGCGCGCGCGCGGACCTTTTTCTAAATATGCTTTTTTTTTTTTTGGATCCAGGGGGCCTCAAAACATATTTCCGGTGAAATCTCGACATCGAATTTTTGGGTGGAATACAATACTTCCTCTACCTACCGGTAGAGAAAGTAAAAATGGCGCCGGTAGTTGGTGGTGAACTCTGAGGTTCTACACACACACACACACACTATCTTCTATATTGTTTTCTATAGCTGTGATTTACTGTTTGTTTTAATAACTGCAATTTGTTTGTCTTCACATTAGCGAAGCAAGAGTATTTGAAAATCTTTTTTTTTTTTTTTTTTTTTGGGGGGGGGGGGGCAAGTTAGATTCAAATAATCTTGTACATAATAAAATGGTTTTCAGTATAGGTAGTCTTTAGCAGCAGTTTTAAAAGCATTGACATTGTCAACTTTTTCCTTAAGGTTATTAGGAAGAGCATTAAATATCTTTGTGGTTTCATAATATACACCTTTCTGGAAGCAAGAAAGTTTTGCACTGGGATTATGGATGTTACTCTTCTGTCTAGTGTTTATTCCATGAATTTCTTTGTTGTGAATAAGGTCCTACCTACCCACCCACCTACCTATTTCTTTATTTATTTATGTTTCGATTTTTACATTTGCTTTGTGGGTATATTGCAAGATATTAAATCTAAAAATAGTGTGTATTTATACGCGAGAATGTTACACTTCGTGATACAGTGACTAATATATTATAGGAATGAGGTGAGAATTTCGTTATAATGTTTTAGGTTTTAATGTCTTATTTATTGGCGCTTTCTAACTGCTTTGATCCTCTACTATTTTGGTTGTGAAAGACCGCTTAATTTTATTCAGAGGCTTCTTTGTCAGACTTGAGGTATTTTACGTGGCATAAATCTACGGCACGGAACCACCGTCTTTACTTACCTTTCGAAGAAAGCATGGTAAGGATTTTACGGGGCAAAGCATCCAACGCCCCCATCGGATTTTGAACCCGCAGCCTCCGGAACCATAGATCACAGAGAACTACTGGTGGGTAGAGAAGGACGTGTCAGATTTGTGCACACATCTTCAGATATTAGTAAGGCAGTTTGCATGGAATATGTGGAGATCTGGTTCAGACGCAATTTTGATAAACGCTAATGCAATAAGACATGGGAAAGTTCATCCGCAGTGTTTTGTATGCTAATTCGAACATTGTAGCAACCGAGATCTCTGCTTCCAAATTGCTAAGCATCATTACGAAAGCTTTGTGTTCGGGATATTACGTGATAGAGCAAGCTCAGTTCAACCATCACACACTCAAGCACTTGCTGCAGTAAGTTACGAGAAAACACCCAGGGAAAGCGAAGAATCGCACTCAACGATCTACAGGGATATACGCTGCCTGTGGTATGTTTTCATTATTTTTATTCTATAGGCGACACACTACAACACTGTTCTTAAAGCCCTCAGTGGTTCTTCCGGACATTTTTATGAATAATTTATATAACTCAGGACAATTATTTAAGTGGTTATTTGCGTTGATAGCTTATGTGATTGAGTGTATAAAATATTTCTTTCAGCTAAAAAATAAATATTTTACTCTTAAAGATGTAAATTCATGTACCCTTTTCTCTGAAACCACCCACAGTACAGAATCACACTTTTCCATGCTTGTTTTATTGTAATACTGAACAAATTGAACCTCAATTATGTATTTAGTTATGTATATCAGTTTACTAGAAATTAAAAAAATAATTTGCAAAGTCAAAAAAGTAAAACTGTGGATATTTTGCAATGTTGTTCCCTTCTTAATATCATTCTATATAAACTATCATTGTGGTTAAGAAACTCTTATCTGTTGCATACGTGTACTAAAGATTTCAGCCCCCCCCCCCTCTCTCTCACTCTCTCTCTCAAATTTTCTGAGAAAAAAGTACACGAATTCAAATGTTTTAAGAGTAAATTTTATTATTTTTCTGCTAGATGAAATAATTTTTATAAGCTCAACCACATAAGCTGCCAATAAAAATAACAACTTGAAATAATTGTAAATATTTATAGATTAATTCATAAAAATTTCAGGAAAAACCGTTGAGAACTTTAAAAGTAGTGGTAATTTAAGTTACTAAGGTGTAATTCCCGAATGTTCAGACTACCTCGTCTTCTTGAACCACAGTATCAGATTTTCATATTTTTCTAAGAGTGTCGGGAAAAAGGGAAAGTGTCAAAGCACCCGTGAAATAGAATTGATTCTTTTTTTTTTACTGAATTTTTACTACATACTTTCATTTGGCGCCTTTGATGTACTAATATCTGCAATATTTATCAATATTCCTGAACATTCCAATCTTAAATGTTTTCCTCATAACATTTTTTTCAATATTTTTCATTACTTAAAATGCTCCACGGGTCAAAATGTTTGAATCATTCACTTTTAATGTTCAGCAAAATGTCATAAATAATTACTTAACAACTTCCATAGTCATTCTTTAAGTTTTATACTTACGTTATGTTTTATTAAATACTAACTGAAATACCTGGCGTTTCCTGTGGTTTAATGATTTATTCCTAAAACTTTCGGACTTAGATTGGACTTGTTCAATAGCCTTGTGTTTCTTTGGAGACATTTAAATTATTTCGTAACACACTTAAATATTTAATTAAAAGTCTTAGGATACTATAAGTAACAATAAATAAACTAGATAAATAAATAAAAACATTGGAAAGACACTTGAACAACCACAAATACACAGAAAGAAAAGCGAACAGAGAAAACTGTATGAATGTAATAGGTCACATTTCTATTTTCATAACATTTTAAAATTTATGAATAGTAAGAAGAGAAATACATGTGTTAGGCAAAAGGAAAGGGAGTAGGGAAAACCGTGTGAATGCAATGCGTTGCATTTCTATTTCAAACATATAGAAAATCATATGAATTGTATGAAGAAGTGGAAGTAGAGAAAGAAATATGTTTGGTAAAAAAAGTGAGTAGAGGAAACCGTGTGAATGTAATATTTGCCAATTTTCATTGCATTCGAATGAATGGTACCTATAACAACTCTAACGGAGGAACGAAAATTCATTTTTATATTCGAGTATATAGGTTTCCATAGCCTGATATTCATAAAACGGAAAAATTTCTAAATGCAAACGGCTTATCCTTTTAAAGTACTCCAATTTGGGATTCTTTATAATAATCTATTAAAAGCAAAATAAAATCCTTAATAGAGTATAAAAACTGTTTGACACGTCGGACATTTTTAAATAACACAATTAAATTCAGAATAACAACATTAATAACTGAAATTGAAATTTAGTATATAATCGTTATATTACATTTTTGTACTAAGATAAAATTTTCAGACGCCTCAAATGGAAGTTGCGGATATATATTGAAAGGTCTTAAGCTCAAAGAGCAAATAGGTATAGATTTCAAGTCACTGTTCAACAGGGAAACCTTTTTGAAAAATGCGATGTGTTGCACTCATATGACTTTCTCTGCTCACTCCTGCACAAACTATTCTTATAAATGCTTACTGTTCCCCCTGTTAACAGAAACAGACATTTATAAAAATGGTTTTATTACATATATCCTTATAGGCACAGAGGAATAAGGAATGCAGTAGGCTTCAGTAACAAAGCTTTTAAGAGCTGGTCGCGATGTTATGGCTTTGACATTCTATTCCCTCTGTATGACGAGGAATAAAACGAATGAGTTTTCTTTTTGAGAAAAGTATAAGTATCGGAAAATTGAAACAAATAATAAGGGATATCTCAGAAATAATTAACTCCGCAAAAAGTATTTTGACTTAAAGTATGTACTTAACGATATCTGTATTCTTTAGTAAGATTTTGTCTCTCTCTTATGGTTTACTAATTATGCCAAAGTCAGTTAGAATGAAGAGGATTTCAAAGGCTATTCCCAGAAAATTAAAAATACATATTTCATTTGTCATGAAAATAATTTATACATAAGGTATATTAATCAAATGTTAAATCTACTTTGGGAAATTCAAAGTTTTCTAAATATTTTCATCTAAGAGGTAATCTGAGGTCGGGGAATTTTCATGAGATTTTCTATATAAAGTGTGCTTCTTCATACTTATCTATAAGTAAAACAATTAGTATATTTCACTCAAAAATTTGGATATCACACTGGAAATACAAGTTTTGAAGACCATTGAATAAATTTAAGAAGAAGCAGTTTATAAAAAGGTGTGCACAAGTGTGTGTGTGTCTATGTGTGTGTGTGTGTGCGCGCGCGCGCGCGCGTGTGTGTGTGTGTGTACCATAACTCCAACACAAAATGTAGGATAAATACTAAACACTACTTCAGTTCAGCATCTTCCGGAATGCAACACGAAGATTTTCAGTTAAATGTCCAAAATACCCTTTACATGGAATACTTTAATCATTTTTTATTTCCTCTAAACTAGTTAGCCATTATCATTAAAATAACACATGATTAAAGTATTTGCATAATAGACAAGACGCATGTCTTGAATTTTCTGCAAATAAACTCTAGATCCTCTTCATTTTGATTGCAGTTTGTATGTTTTTACATGACTTTAAGCCAAATAAACTGTTCGAGGTATTAACCATTTCGGAGAACTTCTTTGTTAGTGGCTTGAATTTTCAAATAGCTACACTTTTTCAGGTGCAAAGTTGCCATTAGTTTGTTCCTCAAGGTCGCACAAAAGTGGAATTTTAAAGCCAGCATATAGTGACCAGTATTTTAAAGATATCCTATCACTTCATCTGTCATACCTGCAATAGACTGTGCAATCAAACTATTTCTGCAAATGGTTTGTCGATTAGCATTACAATTGATAAAATTTAAGCCATAATTGTAGAAAATATATGACAATAAAATTAAATTCAAAGCTTCCGAAACTATAGTCTTCATAAGTTTCCAAACAGCCCGCATTGGGTCATGGCATCAACCATCAAACAGTTGTCAATCGCCAGGATCATATCAGCGTCACCGGTGTATCGTAATGTTGTCCCACAGGAGTTATTTTAGATGCCAATAAATGTACTGACAGAGTTGTCGCTTATAAGCACACTAAAAACCATCGGTTTGAGCCAGATTTGAACCCGCGGCCTTGGGATCAGTGAGCCAGCGCCTAACCAACAAGCCACCCAGATTGACACAATCCGCTTTGGATCACATCAACCAAAGCAATTGTCTTGAAGCCTCCTAAATTATAATAAGTAATCGTATTTATCGAAAATCCAGGTGAAGATGATTTAGTTCATTGGAAATAACGATTATTTATTAATAACTCATTCAAAATAACAAATCAAATGATCCTGAACAAAACCTGTCAATATATGTATGTAAACTGCACAACAGAGGCTCGGAAACGGAAAAGACTCTCTTCGAACTATCCCTCAGTTCTTCCCAAGCACATATGACAATACAGTAACGGATGGTTAAATTACTCACGGGAGTTTTGACGTGCGGAAAACTTTGTTTTGATAGTGATTGATTGGCGGATGGACGTTACTGGGTTATTGTTACTCTACTGGACCGTGAACACTTTCTGTGATCCTCAATCAACAAATGACCAGCCAATCGTGGCAGACCGGAACCGCACAGTCATGATCGAATAACATGTACTTCTCGGTGTAAACTGGAGTTTTTCTGTGATGCGCGTCAAGGCCAAGTTCAGCGATACTCGCAAATCAATATACCTATACCCGTTAGTCGGTCTCTAATTACATTTTTATTTCTGTGTCGTATAGCTAGCCGGAGCTTAGATATGCAAAGCAAGGATTAGGTTTTTTCTAGAAGTTTTGAAATGTGCTTTCACCAGAAGTACGCATTTTTCAAGTCCTCTCTGTTTTCCATATTGTCATCACATACTTTGTGTTACAGAACGAGATGCTCCACGGTAGCGTTGAGACTCGCATTCGGGAGGTTATGGGTTCGATTTTTTTTTTCTTCTTTTCCGGGGGTTTTCACTAGGCAAATGCCGGGAAGAATAATTACATCCCTCGAATTTTGCGTCCTTACGTTTGATGTCACCTTCCTTTCAATCCGGTCTTTCAGGGTCGGAAGTATTGGCTATGGGCGAGTTTTGGCGCTGCTGTGTGGGGACTTAGCACACTGCAACTGCTTTCTCGACGGAGGGGTGATTGTAGTTGCCGGGGGGGGGGGGGGGAGAGCAGGGGGTACCATTGTCGAAACTCATGAGGTAGGCAGCTACTTGGCGAGCCCTGATGTCGAGATAAAGAATTTCCAGCACACGTCAGGGACCCTCGTGCTGCTCACTGCTTCGCCGTTTCAACACGCGCTTAAGGCACTTTCATCTCATCTTTTCCTCCCAGGGGTCTGACATACAATAGCCAGACTATCGGCTCAGTGTGGAATCCCCTCCGGTTGTGCTCTACCTCTATCTCTGCTTTGTGTTAAGCAATATTTGCACACTACATATGCGTCTGCCTCTCTCTCTCTCTCTCTCTCTCTCTCTCTCTCTCTCTCTCTCTCTCTCTGAAAACAAAAGAAAAACTATAAAATGAAGACTGGAATAATATTAAGTTTATTATTTTAAGTCAGATAATGTTTAGAGATGCTAGGCTAAGATTTTCAAGAAAACTCTCTTCCAGTTCATCTGTTGAAAATTGTTCTTAAGTTTTATTTCTTTATTATTGTTGTTATTATTATTCATTATTATTATTAATGTCTAATAATTTTGATTAAGATTAATATATTAACATAACAGATAAACTCTGTGTATATCTTAAGTATTCGGTAAACAATCTGAAGGGTTCTCTTAATCAGAATTTTGTATATCTGGGATTCATAGGTAGAAACGTACTCGAAGAAAAGCTGCCAAACTCACCAAAATATTACATTTAAAGATACCAACCTATAAAGTTGTTAAATTTACTTATTAAGCAAAACAAGAAAAAATAACCTTGATTTATCTTTATTGTATCCCACTACCGTTATATAATACACAACTAATTCCCATTTTTTACACAAAATAATTGTTGAGAGTAAAATTGTTTTTGATTGTACTCCAAAAATACTCCTTGCAAGGTTTATAAAATTTAGTAACAAAATTTCAGACTTACATTCCTAGAATACCACTTTTAAAAGGTCCAACGTCATTACGATGTTAGGAATTCTGGCTAAAATTTACACTACAAGGAGTACTTTGAACATTTACATGCCTTGACAAAATGTATAATGAGAAAATAACTTTTAATGCATGAGTTTTACCTTTAAAACGACCATTTAAATGGCCACGTGGCAAGTGTTTAAAGCTAAATTAGTTGAAAATAGCTTCCATTACTAGTTTACAAAAATCAAAGTTTATTAATGTGCACAGACCCTAAAATCAGTATCCGGGTTTTGACAATTTTCACTTTTTGTAGCATTAGGTATTTCGGAAATGTTATCATTATTTATTTGAATTTTTCCACATATTGAAGCAAGCTTCAATTTACGTTCTTCTGTTTCTCCTGAACTCATGCAAAGAATAACGAATTCCGCTCCGAAGCCCCAGCGAATATCTTAGGTTCTGTAGGGTAACCCTGGCGGAGGTCATATTTGGGACTGCCAGGAGCAAGGTGTCTGCGAAGGCGCACCAAGAAAGGTCAGCGGTCATGGAACCCGTGGGTCGTCTTCACGTGTTTGCAGCATGGTCCCTCAACACACCCAGATTGAGGGGCGCTGTCCAATAACCAGAAAAGTAACAGAGGATTGGACACCTTCAAATTAATTTTGTAATACCGAGATACATCTTTGTTATAATAAATACAATATAATTTACGGTACTGGAATTTACAGCTAGCTTGCTTTCTGGAACAGCAAAGAGAAACCAATTTGGCGAAGCAATGAATCACAAAATAGTAACACTCTGTTGGCGTGAAAGTGGATAAGACTTTTGACCTCAGTGATAAAATAACGAGCAGGAAGAGTGTATATGTGAAACTAATGACCCTTAGCTGATGTACAGGAAGAGATGCGCACCGAAATGAAATATGTTCCTCTTGAGAAGACTCTGTGGTTAAAGATTATAGTGTGGCTAGCCAGGAAAGTGCTGCTATTTCGGTACTTGATCAATAAAAAGAAGGAAAGTGGAGCTTGTTCTCTATTTCAAACCTCTCACCACTGTCAGTTTCACCGATACTCCAATTTGCTTCCTTTTTTCGCCACATTCACTGAAGAAGAAGTAGAGCATCTGCAAAACAAAGTAAGAAAATAACACGCTTCATCCTCATTAACAATACCCATAACTAATGGCTTGTGGTGCTTGTAAAAGCAATATGCATAATCTTACAAAAAAGACAGATCACACATGATAGCAGTAGGTATCCGTATGTGTATGTGTGTGTTACACCGCTTTACTTTCACCGCCAACGCTATTGGATGTCGATCAGCTGTTTCCATTGACGGTCACCACATTGGATTGCAACTTTCGCGCTTCAGTTGTTTGGATACATGATCTATGCGTACCAACTGTTGAGCGTGACAACAGCGACATAAATATTCGGGCCTGGATTTTGATTAGCTTAAGAATATTAAAAAAGACTAAAATGATGGGCTATGACCTTTAAAGTTATTAAGATGGCCTAAAAGAACAAATGAAGACTTAAGAGGTACCTTCATTTGTTGATATCCCTACATATTTTACTTATAATTTATCTAAATTTCAATA
Organism: Tenodera sinensis; assembly: GCA_030765045.1. NCBI lineage: Eukaryota > Metazoa > Arthropoda > Insecta > Mantodea > Mantidae > Tenodera > Tenodera sinensis. The sequence goes on along the minus strand of CM060973.1, from coordinate 16,983,002 downwards.
CACTAAAAACACCATTTGCACGTTTTCAAATTTGAAGGACCATCATGTCAACTTTTATGGACTTGCACAAGCTTTTTCCAAAACCAATAGAAGATACAAGGACATATTTAAATTAACAATTAATATTATGCACTACCAGTTCTTCATCAAGGGAATACTCCTTACCGGACAATACATCAGCAACCTTGGTAACATTTTCCATTTCAGCAAAGAAAATTTTGTCCACTTCACCTTCCACATCGCTTAGATTACTGGCAACTAATTTCATCAGTTCTATTTGATTTTCAATTTCGCGGAAATACTTTTTACTTTCGACATGAAGAAATACAAATATAACTTCAAACACTGGCATCTACCCTGTGAAAATTGCATTCTAACAATAGACGTGGTGTGGCCCTCAAAAGTAGCAGCTAGATTCACCCACGTCTCTTTAGAAAACCAGTCTGTCTTACAAAAGAGTAAACCGTTTACTTGGGCGTATTTATATTTGGTTGACGAGTCCAATATTTTAATAAAATATGAACAGGGAAGTCACGTCGTAATAGATATCCAAGAATTTTTAGATTCTGAGATACTGCAATTTGATTCTATAATATAAGAATAGTGCAACCAAACCCTCAAAAATGACAAAAACTTGGATTTGTTTTTAAAATTGACTTTAATATGACGTACTGTCTGCCCTATCAAATAAAATATCTAAAAGTGCAGAAAATGAGCCTTAAAGTGATTTAATTTCAAAGTACCATGAGCCACGTGTATTTTCCACACAGCATCATCAGTCATCGAAATTTGTGGCAGTAGAAAATATTAAAATTAAATTGCCTTGGAGTAATAGACCAAGGCATATGTTCTAAACTCATTCAGTGCAAAGATATATCCGCATTGTAAATATGTGGAGTTCAATAGGACGACCTAGAGCCAGATGAGAAGATGTCTTTGCCTCAGAATAGGATTTATGCCAAGCCCAGCAGCGGAATAATAATAAGAACGTAAAATATGTTTACTACCACTAATAAAAACCTATTTTTCACGTTAATTGGAACATAGGTTTTCAAACTTTAAACCGCTATAAATATAAAATTTGAGATAGGATAAAAAAAATCACTGCACAAGCAATGGAGTTTGGTTTTATTTTCTTCTTCTTCTTTTTCCTCAGTTTACCGTTATCATGTGTACAGTTTTATTGAATAAAACATCAATAATTTTATTCATCTGCTATAAGAATTTGTAAGTTACAAATCATAGCCCTATGACTAAATTGTAGCCTACAGTCGGTGTATATTAGCCTTGAAATGCATACTTTTTCCATGGCATTGCAAGAAATAACTGAATAGCGACAGCACTTTAAGAATATGAGTGTTGAACAATTCAAACCAATAATAACGGGTGCCTCGAAAATGGTTGATATGACAGTTAAATATGCCTAAAATGAGGCCTACACAATTTCTTTTTGCTACTAGTATCTGAATTTGGAGAGGAGGTATTTTTTACTCATAGAAGTATTCTATTCTGCAGGTGAAATTTAGTACAGAAAAGTGGTTCCGTATATTGCATATTGAGCATGAAAGAAACACGAGAGCAGCCTCCCGGGCCGAGGAGGAAAAAAAATCTCAAAGTGCTAGTGAATGTTCTAAGTTGTCTCCATTTTACAAAGATCTTCATTGTGCCTTAGTGCGAATATTCCATTAGTAACATGCCGATTTCAATTTCTTTGTACAGAATGTTTATTACTGCTTCATGAATGATAAGAACCATTTCTTTCATGTGGTTTTTGTTACTCTGTGTATTACATACCACCAGAATGTATTTTCAGACATATGGATTAGATATGTTATTGAAACTGAAATTATTGATTAATTTGGACCACTCCTTATGTCCTTTTTTCCAGCTTTTAGGTCCATTTTACATATTTTAGGCATTTTAAGTGTTTTTAACCAATTTATGGCTCTTCAGCTTCCTAGCCTAGCTATGAACCACATATCGTATATTCTCCATGTAGCATCGTTCTAGTGTTATTAGAAAAAAGATGCCAAGTCATCGAAATCCAGGTGCTACAGATAATGTGACCTGTAATTCACCAGTAATAATCCAGATGGCGTATGACCATTTAGACAAGTTGTGGGGACGTCTTAATACCTCGACCTTCAATAGATCTTTTGTGCATGTGACACTAACGGGGCGGCCGGGTCAGGAGTTATCACAGAGCAGAGGGCAGGGTCTCTACGTCTTTCCAGGTTGAAACTCCTCGATGGTAGGTGGTAAAATCGGCTTCTATTTCCCTGTAGGCTTGGATATCTCACAAGGACGCCTGGCACTCGACCGCCCCCGTTCCCTATAACATCCTTGTCCCTGCCATGCAACGCCGAGACTCCTGCCGATATTTGCAATCCTAAAACAACCAAGCTGGTGAAAACTGAGGTGAAATAAGAAGTGGGGTGAAATGAAGGGATAGGAAGTTCGTGAGATGCCGGGTAAAGAAGAATAATAGGTCAAGAAGGTAAGCCGCGGGAATCGAATCCACGACCCACGCGTTACCGTATGCGCCACCTCACTCGCTAATCACTGTTCAGATCCTCTGGAGCAGCTGTGGTTTAAAACAATCGGATCTGCAAGCAAACAAAAAAGATGGAGTTATGTACCTACAACTTACTGCTTTTGCTTTGTTATTTTCTTCCTAAGAAAAGAAAATCTTCAATGTTATTCAGCACTAACCAGAGAGAACCTTTTCGTCTTCTTTATCGTCATTCTTATCCTCATCGGCGTTTCTTCTTTCCACGTGTATAACAACCACAAAGTACCGCCTCTTTTAATTTTAAATGCAAAACTCTTCTTGAATGTTAATAGAATGGCAGTGAAAACTCTAAAAGAAGCTTTAGGTCCATTAAATGAATCCAATAATCTTTCTGATCCAATATAAGCTCGTACTCTTTTACGTTCATTAAAGACTGTGTGCTGTTGTAAATTTAACATTTCAAACAGTAAACTCAAAATGGAAACTCCCTATTAGTGGACAGATGAAAATTCCAAAATAATTCACAATTACGTGAATGATACCACATAAACGATGGATGATTTAAAAATAAGATGATTCTTGAACTAATACTAATTCCTAATAATAAATATAAAATATCAAGGTGTTGTATAAATAAAATTTTAGTTTTGAAAGTTAATGATAAAATTTTCTTTCTTATTTTTGTTTTTGAATTATAAAAGTACCACTTATTACTTTCTCTATGACGTATAGCAAGTAGAGGTATTGTATTCCACCCAAATATTCGATATCAAGATCGGCAGTACACGGTTTGGGACCCCATGAATCTAAATAAAATGTTTTTAGAAAAACGTCAGTATGTGTGTATGCTTTTGAACAGCATAACTCAAGTAGCAGTATAATTTAACAGCCTAACTTAAGTTCAGCATCTTTCAAGAATGCAATACAAAAACTTTCAAGAAAATTCCTCCCCCTATCTCAAATTGTCCACTACACGGACAAATGCTCGAAATTTATTTTCTGAAAACTAGTTAAAATCAAATCATAATTATTTTTATTACCATATCTGCTTAATTTATTTTCATAACAAATAAAATAGCCTCTGAAGTCATCTTTATTCTGGATGACTTGCGTAATCAAAACACATAATTTATGTCAAATGCATTTTTATACAGCAACCTATTTCCGGGACTCTTCTTGATATTTGAGTTTTTCAATGCTTATACTTTTCTCAAATGGAAAGTTCGTTTCTTTTATGTCCAAAGACAAAGACAAAAGAATAACAAAGCTACCAACTCTTTAGTTCTTTAAAGATTTGACTATCGCTTAAGCCTACTCTGTTCCCGTTTGATTCCCATTGTACCTACAAGAATAGTACCTATTTTATGCGCCAAGAGCATTTTAAGTGTCATGTTTCAACATTTATACAATGTTTTTAATATTCTACGCTACATGTTATTGTCACTGATGTCCGACATTTAATCATGCATTTGTTATTCGATTTTACGTATGAGAATCGATGGTTGCAACCTTCAACTGCGAAATTATAGATTTTATTGTTACGTTGGTCTTGGCAGAATGATACACAGAGTATGCTATAACCTTCAAAAAGTATAATTCCAAAAACGAGATGACGAATTGAATTTAATCACCTTCACTCGTGTGTGACATTTTTAATTTTTCTAAACTCAAACCAGTTGTTATTCGGTTGAACATCGAGAATCAATAGTTTCGCTTTCAGCAGCGTGGGAGTGTGCTCAGACGGCAAAACACATACAGATATTTTGATTGGTGCATAACAATGTCGTTATGCACAGGTGCACCTTTGATTCGTGGATTGCAGTATTGTTATGGAGAGGTAGATATAATGAGGTTCATTACAGTGGCGTATAAGCACTACATTATGAACGAGCATAAAATATGCAACTAAACAATTTCTGCAAACGTTTATCTTAACATGAAGTACAATGCGCGTTTTTTATGATTATTGTGTACAAGAGTGAGTAGAAAAAGTAATACGAGTGAACACATCAGAATTCTTTTATCTCTTGCCTATGCAAACACAGCGGAATTTGAAAGGCATCATATGGTGATCAGCTCTTAAAAGAAATGATATCGCTTAAAGAGTGCTGTATTCCCATATTCCCCTTGCACCTACAAGCCAATTAGCAATATGATAATTTCGAAAATGTTTGTCTCGATAGCATTAAGTAGATACAGGAAAAAGTATTTGTAAAAATAGTTTCTGCAAGAGTAGAGAAAGTCATGTGAGTGCAACACATTAGACTTTTTCCTCTGTCACCTTTTGCACCGTTCACGAATGTTTTCACATTATCTAATTATTGCTAGTAGTGACATATGGCTTAGATAACGAAGGTGAAAGAATATCTCTTACAAGGGCAGCTGCATTAAAAAGCTTAAAATAAAAGCACTTTGTGTTAAAGAAAGCAATGTATAAAAAAACAAAGTATGCTCTGATTTCTCATTTACCGCCTATTTACGCCATTAAAACTGGTTCGGTCTGCCGATCAAGCAGAAGATGGTCGCCACCAAAAATCGAGGACACAGGGAAAGGGAGCAAACAAAACAATGTCGTCAGGCACCGGATGTAGGGAAGGAGCGACTAGCTGACAAATCACAGAGCGAGAAAAATGTGTAGCCTTCCACCACTCAGCCCTCCGAGATCAAATTCAGATTTACTTATTTCTTTCACTTACTCGTTATATTACCAGATGACGCCCAAGTAACTGCCTTCAGTAAAGTGAGTGCAACTCTCTGTGAACCTCTTAACTTGTGCGACTGCTCCGTGAACGTCACCCGTCGCACGTGCTGCTATAGTGGGCAACATTACAGGTTAGTAAACAAACACGCATCAACTTCGCGTTAACTACGTTTCCATGGGGAATCACATCGATTTGAGTTCTCATTCCGAATTGAACACTGCATGGAAACGCAGATTCAGGTCGAGTTGATAGAAGTGGGTTCGGATCAAAATTTCGTTGCATTGGAAACACCTACCGGATTAATACTGACTTCTACTGCACTCGTAACATGCTGCACGCTAGTCATTTTGTTTTCTTGGCGAAAGTGGTGTAAGTAAACACAACAACAAAGCCATTTTTATTGTTTCTATAATCTCGCAATATATTCTTCTAAAAAACATTCACTAACCTCAAAACCTACTTAAAATACGCAGAAAAAATATTTTCCGAAATTTATATTTAGAAGTGTTATGTTTATATTTATATGACCTTCTCTACTCAGTACTCTAAAATGAAACTTCAGACGCTTACTTGTTAATCTAGATATATTTTCAATTCATATTTACACATTATTCGTTGTGGTATTCAGTACGTAAGGCGATATACAGATTTTTTTAAAAAATGTGCCGCTATGTTATGACTAAAATTTGATGTTCTTTGCATGACCATGGGAGAGAGAGAGAGAGAGAGAGAGAGAGAGAGAGAGAGAGAGAGATGAAAATTAACTACCCAGTTGTACGTATCAATATTTGAAAACTCGAACCAAAAATAAAATGGTCAACTGAGGACAAACATTACATAAATCGTGTGCTTTAAAGATATGTACATGCTTTGTTGTTGTTGTTCCTTTAACAACAATGGTATCTAATGTTGGCGACCTTTTACCTTTGAAACATAGATATTGCCTATGATTTTAACTCGTATACAGTTGTCACTAGATTCTTATACTTAGATCACATACAAATTCACATTCATACTCTGGGGAGGGAAAAATTCCTCTCACCCTCCTGACAGCTGCGAATCGAAAGAGGGGCCCCACGTGCTCGACATTTTAATCGTCATTGGAGTCACTGTAGACTAAATAAAAAATAACGAACATTTTTTCGATGTAGGGTAGTTTGAGATTGAGGGGTGTTCTTTAAAATAGCCATGCAGCATCCTCAGTTTGGTATTTAACCGACTTTTCGTTGCCCTACGTTTAGCACATCTTGGTATAGGCGTAAAATTGTAGCTATCCATATAATAATAAAGTAACTCTCGTCGATGATGATGGTAATGGTGATGATGATGATGATGATGATGATGATGATGATGATGATGATGATGATGATGATGATGATGATGATGATGATAGTAACAACAACAATGTGATACATAACTGAGAAAATGTGTAGTATTGAGCTTTTCCACTAAACATCACTCACTGTGTTTGAAGACAACACGCGGGTCTCAACTTCATCACTATGGAGTTCCTTGCGGCAAAAAAAAAGCCGCAATAGTATTGGGTGTAGCGCTCTGCAGACCAAAAAGAGTAGAAGACGTTACGCTTCAGAAAGCAGCGTGCGATGCCCTTGCACTGCTCCGGAAGTTTTATGCAAGTTAGTCCCGGAATTGGTGTCATTAGCTCCATACGCGTTTTCTCACAAACATCTGTTTGCTTTCCTAAGAAAAACAAAATCTGATATGTTACATTCATTTGTTTTTCTCCACCATCATTTATCTTTATATAGCTTCCACAAGCTATACAAACAACCGTGCGAAATGAGCGTCTTAATAACCAGTATATGAGAGTTGCATTAAATATTTTTCTACGACATTGATGTATGCAATAAATATTTAATATTTAGATGCATGCAAAAGAAAATAAAAATGTGGTAAAGCAATTTCTCGATACGTGTTTTAGATGCGCTTCGATAACAAGTGAATATCGATTCAAGGTTGCAGTTATTTAGCGCCATGGTCTTTAGAAGTCCACAACAGTAGATATACGTAGATGAATCTCTTGAAAAAAAAACTAAAGATCTCAAGTACAATACTAAAGCCCATAGAAAATAAAAATACTAAAATAAATATAAATTCACCATCTACTTCAACTAAGTAGAAATTACCTTTGTAAACTGCACCGTACCTTGTAGATAACAGATTTGTGTTTTTAAAGTCTTTGTAACTAAACGTTTGTAAATTGTGAACAGAGATTTATTAGAAATTCGTTGTAAAGAATGAGAACAGTAAAATAAAGTAACATAAATTCATATTATGGAAGAAACTGCTTTTCAATGACTTTGAGTTGGATGGCACGCAAGCGTGGGAATCTGTACTGAAATGAAAATCTGTGTATACCGAAATGGAAGTCATTTCGATACAGATTTCTAATAGTAAATGAAAACATTAAAATATAGGAGTCAAAAAATTATTTTTCTATCTACTTTGTGTGAATCGAGATAAACTTTGCAAAAATAGTTTCACTACATATTTCACTGTAGGTATAAGGGGGATATAGGAAATTGAATCGACAGTCAGACGTTTTAAACCGAGTCGCTATATACAAGCCTAGGAATTGCATCTTCTTCTCCACCATCGCAGGAAACACCTGAATAGCGATATTACTTTAAAAAATGACAAAGCATTGAAAAATTAAAAGCAGTAACAACGAATATTTTGGAAATAGCTAATGCCAGAAAGAAAAAGGTTATTTAAGATAAATTATACGTGTACCTTAAAGAGATCCAGATTTTTGGGGGAGTATGTTTTTGTCTAATCTTCATAGTTTGCTCGTTACACAAGTATCGTTAAATCTGTAGTTGTTGTGGACCCTGCTCTCTGCTGTTGTTCCTCCTCAGGTCCAGCACCCTTAGTATCCTCTGACTCATCTCTCCCTCCCGGCTGGCATCCCGCCAGGACTTCCACAGATCTAGGTGCTAAGTCCCCCATCCGAATCCTGTTTACATTCGATGAATATACAATTAAAATATACATACTTAGACGTTCACGGCCGGCGTTAATCCAATAGAACATAGTTTCCAGGCGTGTAGGCCGTGGTCCAGTCGATGAGTAAGCATCTGACGTTTCGCCCAAGACTCCGTTGGGCATCTTCAGAGAGAGTGACTCCTGGCTGGTTAACAATTCTAGTTCTACTGGATGTAATTAAAGCTTTAACATCAACCTGACGTAAACATATTAGTCTCACTAAAAATACTTCGCGATGAAACTTACTTAATCCATTTTAACTGTAAAATAATTCCCAACCCGAATTCCTTTTTCATAAACTCTAAAATTCGAATTCGGATTCAATACTTTATTTAAACTTTATGCACTATATAAAATTCCTTTCAAATAAAGGGGAGTTCACAAGCTACTGTTCTTAAAAGATTCGACATACAAATTTTATTCTTCGTGTAAATATCTGAAATACATGCTATCTTAATCAAAATCGTTAGATCTATTTTTGAGAAAAAAAAAATCAAAGAAAGTTCCATGTAAATGGTAGTTCAGTTAAAAAGTCTTCGTGTCGCATCTTGGAAGATAGCGAATTTAAGTATCAAATTTGGAATTTATTGGAATTGTCGTTTTTGAGGTATGCTGTTGACAGGCATACAAACTGAAAATACTGAATAGTTTTCTAAAAATGCCTTTTCAGGGAGCTTAAGAACTGAATTTTCTGGGCAATTTCGACATCAAATTTTTGTGTGGAATACGAGATACGTATAATATTTTCTCTACAATCTACTGTAAATACATACCAGTACAGAAAGTTAAAAATGCATCCATTTAATGTTTTAAGGTAATACAGGAAGAATGAGTACATATTTAAAAATATAGTTTTGAGAACATTAATAGTATATTGTACAACAAGGCTATAATGATACCGATAAGATTAAGATGCCAGTTTCATAAGTTTTATACAAGCATTTTAATTGCCACTTCAGGTTTCATATGATTATTTATGCTCGAGCATGTGTCTAATTTAAAAATATTTAGAAGTTATTTTTAATATTCTACGCTTACCCAAATCAATAAGTGCATTGACCTACCTTTGTAGTGAAATAGCTGGCAGCGTTGTGATATGTGCGCAGGCGCGAAAGTATTGATCTTATTCTGAGCTCGGCCTTGAAGTTTTGATTTCAAAATAGAGTAGTGAGGCAACAAGATCGATGTTTCATACTTTGCGACTATTCTTCGAAGTATACCAGTAATACATTTTGTGAAAATGAGGTTATGTATTTTTATTTGCTCTAATTCGTGAATTCTGCATAGAAATTTTAGTGCATGTTGCTTGATTTCCATGTAACAAGTTGTCACATCGTGTGCCTTTGCAGAAGTTTTCGGCGGTGTTACTCGTGTCCGACATTTTTACTATTTCTAATCTCGCCCTAGTAGTTCTTCGATTGAACGTACGAGAATAATCGATAGTTGCGCTTTCTTCTGATTTGTGGAAACTTGTACTTTAATGAAGAAGTTCACTCTAATGAGATCCATTGGTGTGCAGCTACCAGATGTTAATTACTGCATTTAGGCATGCTTGAGCATAAAAGTTTCTTAAAAGATTGCATCCTCTATTGTACCATTGATCACTAACCATGTAGATATTTATTTGTTTATTTATTTATGATGTATGACCACATGACCTATGTGCACTCTATTATATGACATCAATTGGAGCCGTAACGAAACGAATCTAAATGTTTGTCCAACTCTTACAGTGCACCAGTTATGCAAAACTTTTCCAGAAAGAATGGGACTTCAGAAGCTATTCCCAGAAAATTCAAGCTATACACTTTGTTTGTCCTGAAAATGTAAACAAAATCTTTGAGAAAAGAAAATTTTTTGAACCATTTTCCATGTAAAGGATATTTTGGGGTGGGAAGGTTTGCTCAAAAAGCTTCATGTGTCATCCTTGGAAGATATTGAATTTAAATGCCAAGTTTAGTGGATATTTAACCGATTTTTCGTATTTTATTTTTCAGTTATGTGTTCACAGACCCAGACATGGACGCGCGCGTGGACCTTGTATTTATGGAAAATATCTGTCGTGTCATGGTGGAAATAAACTTTAAAAGAGATAACCAAATAATTGGACAGATACAAACTACAGTATCGTTTCCTAACTTTCCCGTATGATCTTCTAAAATTTTTCCTAGGTGCCTTACAAATACTTTAAATGCCATATGGCATTAAAACTGTTTAAAACTTATGTGATTTCATGCATAAAGGTATCATTTAGTCAAGAAATACCCACAATAAGGCATCAAAAAAATGTAATCATTTCACAAAGAGCAAGAGTTGTTCTAGTTGTATTCGTTGTGGCAATATAAATATTGAACAATTTACTCTTGCCTCGTTCCCTTTTAATTAAGTGCCCATAAACCTCTAAGTATGGATGCCTTATTCAATGCACGTGTAGTTTTATTTTGGCATTTTTATTGATATTGAAATGTTATTGTTTTACAGACTCGTGGAAGTTTCTCGAAGATTGGAAACCACAGAGCATGGTGTAACCTCTATGAAGATGCTTTGCTTGTTGCTACTTTGGGTTGGTGCCAGTCATAGCGCCACGCTGCAGTTTGCTGCGCCGTCCCCAGACCGCCCCCTTGCTCTTTATCGAGCACCATCGCCATACCGAGAGCCAGGAAAGGCCAGACTCAGTTCCTTCATCATTACGTCAAAGCCGTACACAATCGGTGAGGAGTCCCAGCAGCAGCAGCTACGCAGTGAGCTGAAGCTCTCCACGGCATCAACCACAACACGTCCCAAAACCGCTCTGCAACACATATCCATCGAATGCACAGGCGGCAAAGTCTGCAGCGAGACAATCAGCATCAACTCCACCCCATCACCAACCTCAAAACCATACTCCGCAGATGTCCTTGAAAAATTCTTGAGTGATTATGCTGCCGCAACCAAAATTAAGAACAATAAATATTCTTTCAAACAAGAAGAAACTCCTTCCTCAACAGCAAAGTACATTGGTTTAGCTGGTTTCGGAGCCTCCAAAAAAGGATCTGCAGAGAAAGATATTCCTGATGAGCAAGTTCCAGTTGAACCTACAAATAGATTAGCCAGCGTGTACCTTGATGAAGATGACCCTCCAGATTCGCAACATGAAGCATCTTCCGTAGTTGATGCGAAGTCCAAGATCCACTGGAGTGTAGTCCCTGCAAAACACCATAACCATCCTTATGATCATCGAGATGGTTGGGTAACTTTGGAGGCCATTCCTTGGTCAACTACCAAGATCTCAAAGTGGCAGTCTTCTTCATCTGCACTGCCCAGTCATCCCTGGGACAGCAACAGACCTATATCCAACAGACCTCCCTCCGTGCAACTGGACTGGCATCAAGACAAGCCTATGCGTCCTTGGGAATATGGCTCAGAGAAACCGCTGAAGCCACAGTATTTGGGTGATTCTCGGCCTTGGAATGATGACAGACCTCATGGAGATTATGAGTATAAACCGTCACATTCACAAGGACACTGGAGCTCATCCTCAGACATCATTACAGATGAAACACCCAGTAAATGGCCCACAGATTCTGGACAAAGACCCCTCGGTAGTTTTAAACCATGGCAGTCTTCAGGGGGTGACTATAATTACTACAGTGAGTCTCATCATCGACCATCCTATAGCCGCCCTCACAGTCATCCGGATAGTGGTGATGGTGAGTGGGTCCTTTTATCATCCACTAAAGGATATTCTGCACCACAGCGGCAGCAGAGTTACAGAAGAGCTATTACTTTCAGTGCTAAGCCCATCACCTCTACTCGTGCAGTGAGACTTACTGTATTACCTGCAGTAAATGGTTCCATAAACACTACAACTTCTCATGGAGGCCTATTGGAGGTAGAGAGCACTTTTCAAACAGTTGATGAAGCACAGAGAGATGATGCTTTGAAGAGCGGAGGGACTCAAGATGACAATGCACCAGCACAGCATCAGGCACTTACTGCAAAACTCATAACTAATCCATCCAGAAAAGGCAAGGGCAAGGCAGTATTAGCTGCTGTTGGAGCAGGTATTGTCCCAGCTACAATGGGGCTCCTTGTACCCATGGTCCTTGGTCGAAAAAGGCGAAGCATACCAATTGAATCAACCACTAGAGTCTCAGTGCCACTAGAGTTACCATTTCTGAACCATGAAAACAGTTAAAATCTGTTTGTGTAGATGTAGTGGACTAGTAAACTAATTTATTTTTGAGAAATATGGCATAAATTCATTTCATTCAGGACGTTTTACATTATGTTTGCACAAATGTTTGAAGTGGAATTCAGCATTAATAGGTTTACTTGTTCTCCATTTATTTATTTAACTCATGGACAATAATTATATAGTTTATAATTAGGTGCTATTAGTTTTGTTTTCTTACTTTTATTTCATTCTTTGTGCACATCTTGTGAAGCACCTATAATATGTATGTACAGAAAGTTTCTGCATGAACTAAATAATGACTGTTGTCTGCACAGGAGTTAAAAAGGTACTGCAGTGATGTGTTACTGGAATATTGATTGAAATTAATATATTAGAATCAGCAACTACATATGTAATTGAGAACAGTTTCTTAAAATTAATCTAGTTGAAACAAAACATCACTGTAATGACAAATTTCTTAAGAAGTGTATAAATGTAACATAGATTTATGTTTTGAATGTTGAATAAGTGAGTAGTGTGCAAGTAAGATGTAATGTTTAAGTGACTAAAGTTCATAAAGCAAGCTACTGGTTGATGGATTTACTTAAGTAGGTACTATATACTGCATCAAATTAATGGTATACATAAAATTTCATTGCTCCCCGTTAATTAATTGATAAATCAAACTGACTGAGGGGTAAGCAGTGTCAACCAAGGAACTCACTAGGCTCCTTCTTTCTGGAATATGAGGACACTCAATGGGCAAATGTCAAGGACATAATCTATTTTATAGTTGGACTTGATTGATAGCCCAGTATAGGAAGTACGTACAAGGCTCTATGTGCTGATTTCTACCAAGATCACTCGGTCCATCATTATCATCATCGCCATCATCACCATCAAGAAAGCCACTGATTGAGTTAAGCTTAAACTCTCTCAAAGCTCTAATATAGTACATGGTACATAAAACGAATTTAGTAATATGCAGTTTGTAATCACCTCTCAGTTTCTTATCATCTTTCAGTGGCCTTTAAGGGAATGAAGCATAAGTACTGACCAATGAACTGTTGAACAGTTGCGATATGGCACTAGAGGCATGCCTTTGTAATGAGAACAAGGAAGCATGGAGGAGGGCGAGTAGTAGATACACCTGATCTCGCTAAACCACATTTTAATTTTCTTTAGCTTTATCTCCAATTTCTTAATGTCTCTTATGGAAAAGGTTGCAACTATTGCTTGAAATAAGCAGCATTTACTGAGTGAAACAATTCTGTATTATAAAGAAAACTAACTTTATCTTCAGAATCACAAAAATGTGTAAAGCTTTACAGTAAACATAGCATATAACATGAACAGTGGTGCCATTGGGGAGGGATAAAGAGAGGGGTAATGATTTACTAAGTGACAAGAAAAAATCAACACTTGCCTTTCAGGCCGATGTGTCATTTGGTTATAACTTGTCCAGCCAGTAGCATGAAAGTGTTCATTGAAGAGGGATAAAGAAAGAGAGAGAGAGGGAAGCTATGAAGGCCTTGTTGAACAATTATGATACCCTTGCATTTTACTAAATTTGTACTCTGTACATGGTTCCCCATAGGTCAATCAGATTGACTGAATAACTGAGGTGTACATCTAAGGTAGCCATTGACTTAGTGACTAACTGGCTGACTGGCTGACTGCCTGACTAACCGACTGACTTAAACTTTAAGTATTTTCCCAAAGCACTAAGATAGTACATAGTTCCCTATAAGCCAATCAGATTGACTGAATAACTGAAGTGTTACAACCAAGGCAGCCATTGACTGACTGACTTAAGCTGAAGTACTGTACCAAAGCTCTCTAAAATGACATAGTTCTTCATCAGCCAGTCAGATTCATTGAATAACAGACAGCGTAATAATCAATGTAGCTCCTCACTGACTGACTGACAGACGGATTGACTGACTAACTGATTGACTAACTGACTATCTAACTGACTAACTGACTGGTTGACTGAATGATTGACTGACTGACTGACTAACTGACTGGTAGAGTGACTGACTGACTGATTGATTGACTGATTCAGTAACTGACTCAGTAACTGACCAACTGACTAACTGACTAATTTACTGACTGAATGAATGACTGACTGATTGCCTAACTGGCTTAAGCTGAGGTATTGTGTACCTACTAAAGCACTAACATAAAATGACTTGATTCCCCATCAGCCACTCAGAGTGACTTAATAACAGACAGTGTGACACTTACTGACTTAGTTACTTACTTCAGCTTAAGTATTATATCAAAGCACTAACTTATACAAAATGACATAGTTCTCCATCAGCCAATCAGATACACTGAATAAAAGGATGACAATCAAAGTAGCTACTAACCGACTTCCCAACCGACTGACTAAATGACCAACTGACGACTGACTGATTGACTCAATGACTGACTGGCTGACTGATTAACTGACTGACTCACTCACTCACTGGCTGGCTGACTGACTTCAGCAAAAGTCCTGCATCAAAACACTAATATACTACACAGAATAGATTGGTTTCCAATCAATCAGTCAATATGACTAAAACACAGACAGGTGACAATCAAGATTGTAACTACTGACTGACTGATTTACTTAAACTGAAGCAATGCACTAAAGCACTAATATGCACAAAAATACTTAATTCACAATCACATAGTCAACTTATCTGAATAACACATATGACGATAATGAAGTTAGCTATTGGTGTGATAAGAGTGTCACATTGCATACTTTACCATAGCAATGAAATATACAAAATGACTAATGGTTCTCCATTAGCCTTATGTGACTGAATGAAGGGCAAGATGACAAGCGCAACAGTTGATGATTAACTTACATAAGACTATGAAAGACATATGGGTATGTAAATTGTCATAATTCTCCACCACCAATCAAATTAACAGTGAGTGACTGAAAGATGCATGGACAGACGGTCAGACTGACGGATGGACAGACTGACTGGCTGGCCGACTGACTGACAGATTATCTGTGACTGACTGACCCACTGGCTGGCCTATTGACTGACAGACTGACTGACTGACCCACTGGCTGGTCAACTGACTGACCAACTGAATGACTGACTCACTGACTGACAGACAGACTGACTAATCCCTGGCTGGCCAACTGACTGACTCACTGGCTTGCTGACTGACAGACTGACTGACCCACTGGCTGGCTGACCAACTGACAGACTGACTGACTCATTGGCTCACTGACTGACTCACTGGCTGGCTGACCGACTGACAGACTGACTGACCCACTGACTGGCTGACTGCTGACCATCTGACACACTGGCCAACTGACTGATAGATTGACTGACACCCACTGGCTGGTTGACTGACTGAGTGGTTGACAGACTGACTGACCAACTGGCTGGCTGACTAACTGACCAACCAAATGGCTGACTGACTGACAAACTGACTGACTGACTGACTGACTGACTGACAAACTAACTGACTGATGGACTGACTGACTGACTGATGGACTGACTGACTGACAAACTGACTGACTGGCTGACTGACAAACTGACTGACCCACTGACTGGCCAACTGACTGACTGACTGACCAGCTGAGTGAGTGACTGACAGACCAACTGACCAACCTATCCACTGGCTGACTATTTTAACATTTATATATTGTACAAAAGAACTGATATATAGATATAATGCAATCCCTCTCCATCACGCAGACTTACTAAATTCTGACAATGACAACCAAATAATAATGATGTAAACAAACTAATATTCTTTGTTGGGAATAATCCACATACACATGTAGTGCACTCTCCTCAAATAAAACTCAAATGCCTGCTTTATAACATCAATGAGCACCAAATCTTATTTATTGCCAAGTCTGTACAAAAAATAATAGGTCTTATGTCTTAAATAATGATGAAGAAAACAATTAAATGGAAACCAAAGAAGACATGTTTAAATTAAATGTAAGTGTTCTAATGCTATATTATTTATTTTAATGTATGGCATTTCGAAGCAAATCAGTATTTTTTAATTGTGTGTTGTATTTCTTAAGATAAGGTACTAGTTATATGGAATATAATGATTCCTGCATAAAACTATAAGACTGCAGGAAATAGAAAATGTGTTTTTTATACAGACAATATTGAAAAGTAATAAATATTTTTCACATATTTTCTTTTTTATTTCATTTACCTTCCACCACTATCACTTTTGAGGAAATTCAGGATTTTTATGCTAGGATATTTATGGCTGACACAAAATTTAATGGCAGGTGACTTGATACAATATCCAATTATAGTCACGCCTTGCAGTGTTGTAATTAAATATGCTGTGAAATCACGCTGTAAAGCCAGTGATGCAAATATCATTTCCACCCACAAAATTTATTTGCACAACATGAAAGAGAACAGAAATAGTCAGTTGTCAGCCACCATTAAATTTTGCATCTACCATAGTCTTACATTTTAATACAAGGACATACAAAACCTTTGACAGTCTTCTAAAATCTGCTACATAAAGTGTTGTAGTATGGACTTTAATTGTATTCTAACTCTGTTCACATATTTTGGTCATTTCCTCCTCGTTTTTATAAGCATCAAATATGCAACTTTTTGTTTAAAATAATCAAAGTCATAAATGTTTATTTAAGATTTATTATGTACAAATATCAGTTCATTCTTACATAAGCTTATACACTAATAACACAATATAAATAGGTAGAACCCTTGCACTACAAAAAACATTACAGATGGGGAACTTAAAAAGAATGTCTTTAATTACTCTTGAAGTTCACACATCATATTTTCTCAGTTCATATGAAACAAGCATTTCTATTAATGCCAGTTTTAATCAGATAATACCACCCTTAAGCATGTCATAAGACATTTATATGAAACTATTTTCTTCAAGTAATGAGATCCATAATAACTGGAAAGATCCCCTCTTAAAAGCAGAGTTGTTACTTTGTCATGGATATTCAGTTTACTGTTACATTAAGGCTTGTTTTAAACTCTTCACTTCACTGTAGTAAAGACTCTGTACATCTGCATATTCAACGATCACTTCATTCAGTGGAATAAAATCAAACTTCTATTCCTTTTGTAGGCAGGACATCTTGTATGAATTTCAGGAGTGAAATTATAATTTGCAAATGAACTTCAATACATGAAAAGCTTATTGGCACTAAATAATTGTCTGTTTTGCCTATCTATGGAATTCTCAGTGATTTTAACATTAAATAAACTCAAAGTATTCTCTCACAAGAGTCATTTAAATGAATTGCTAATAAATAGTATCAAAATAATTAAATAATATACAAAATGTAGCAGATACAGTAACTATAACAGGACATACAATTAATTTTGCAAATAATACAACAAATTTGCTGCTCTCATCAGAAGTTCAGAGATGCAAAATTGTCATATGTAGCCAATTGCAAAAAGATCCCTCTGGATTTATCAGAAATCTACTTTCTTGTATGGTTCTTTCCTCAGAAAACTTGTGAAACCTCATGCATTTATTTGATGTAAATCTGCACTATATAATGACTATAATTATTTCTTTTAGACATTCATACTTTGTTTTCGATGCACATTCCTCTTTTAATACGTCTCAGTCTATATAAATCATGGTCTCAGGTACCCCTTGTGAGCTTAATACAAAGTTGCAAGTTACAAGGGTAGTAAATTCCATAATTGCTGTTCATACTCATTTACCCTGACCTTCTCCGTGATGGTGCTCTATGTTTCTTATTATATTCTTTTAACATTTCTAGCAGTTTTTTCCCACCTGAAGATGTATTTTTTAAGCTTGTTGACCTCTTTATCCTATTATTGCTCTTGGTATCACGTGCACTGTTTTTAGCAGTATCATTCTTCTCTAGTCTCTTTTGCACTTTATCGATATAATTTGTGAAAGCCTCTGAGGTACTCCTTAAGAGGTTCAACCCAAGACGAATTTTAAAACGAGCAATTCGCCTGAAGAGACCCATTAATGAAAACTTTTCCGGAGCTTCCGTTGCATTTCCATCATTCTGCAAATCATTTTCTAGTACTTTGTCTCCAGTTGTTGCAGTTGTTGTGACATATATATCCTCATCATTCTCATTCTCTTCTTCTTCTTCGCTGTCCTCTGTTTCTTCTTTGCTATTAGTGCTAGTTTCACTTCGTAAAGTTGTAGTGATACTAGGTTCACTAGGTCCATCAGTTGTAGTTTTCTCATTAACTAGTGTTGTTACAGGGTCTACGTTTTTGGTGGACAAGTCTATAGTCGTGGTTGATTCTGTTGTGGATGGACTTTCTGTTTGCTTAAAGTCTGTTGTAGTTTCTTCCTGACCAGGAGTAGAGCTAGGTATACCTTGATCTGTTGGTAATACTGGATAATCCTTGGAGCTATTGGGTATCATGGAATCAATTTCATTGAGTCGCTCATCATCAACTTGAGGTGCACTTCTTCGATGGCGCAGACTTCTAGGACCATGTTCTATTATACCATACACACGTTTTTGAAGCGTGGGGGATAGCCTACTAGATATGTCGCTGCTGACTGCCATGGCATCTTCAACACCCATTTTAGTGATATTTTGTACTTTAGTTACATTTTCAGTAACATTCTTTGAAGCATCCTCATGCTTTACAGATACCTCCTGTGGTGAATCTGTAGTAAAGGTGAGGCTGCTTACGATCCATGGTTGAGAGCCATAAGCATCTCTGTACTGTGCTGTTTGTTGATGTTTCCTTTGAGGAGCTGCCACATTGGAGTAACTACTCACACTTTGTCTATCCTGAGCATTTGTGGAGTCTTGAGGGTGGATGTCATATTTTGTGTCCACTTGAACATTACCATAGTTCTGTCCTTGCACACCTTTAAAGCCATCATACATTGTGTATGCTTGTGGAGATGGTAGTTCCTCATGTACTGTCTTATAGGTATTTGTAGACTCTTGTGAGTTACCACTCACAACAGAACCTTTATAATTAGCTGATGCATAGGACCCTGCTGCAGCAGTGTTGCTTACTTTATAATGGCCTGTTGAGGAGCCTTGAACTGTTCTGTAATTATTGCTATTTTCAGACCCATGTGGGTTATTATCTACATGGACACTTCCTGCAACATATTGTTGTGGACCTTTGGTGTCCACACTAACAGAACCTACGTATAAAGGAGACTGGGAATCCACACCTCCAGAAACATCACTGCTTCTGGTTGCCATGGAGGAATAATGAGTGTTTCTGTTTACATTTGTGCTCCCAGAATAATATTGTTGGCTCTCTGGGGAATGTTTGTAGGTATTAGTGCTAGCGACTTCTGGTGCTGAACCCTCTGTGTATATAGGATGTCTCTGAGGTACTGCGCCACCACTGCTTAACCTTGTTGCATCATTGACCCTGGTATCAGTGGCACCTAACTGAGACTTAGTGTTATAACTCGAAGCAACATTATCTGCTGTTCTATAGAGTGTACTGCTATAACCAGAAGGAGAAACACTACCATAAGATGTACTGTCATCCTTGAACCCTGGATAGGTAAATTCACCTTTATCATTCATTCCTTCTAACAGTTTTCCAAATACCTCTTCCTCAGACTGCCCTTCCACTTCACCTTGATCATATTCACTACGATAGTAATACGGACTGTGTTGGCCATATTGCTCTTCATAAGTCCTTCTGGTAGGTGCAGCACCACCAAATGGATACATGATAAGTCCAGCAAGGCCTGCTGTCACTACTAGTCCCAAAAGTCCAACTCCAAAAGAGGGCATAACTTCTCGTGCAAGATAGTTGTATATTCTTGTTGTAAGAGGACGTTCTTTTGTGGCTATCTTCTGATTGGGGTTTGAAGATGTTGCATTGCTATCTGATGTCTTACTTTCCAGGCGATCACTGTCTGTTGTATTAGGTCTCTTTGAAGGGCGACGACGTCTGTGCTTATTCTTCTTACGTTTCTTATCTCCTGATGACTGCTGAGGTCGTCTGGTTCTCTTGGTTGTGGTCTCAGGATGCTCTTCTGATACCTCTAGTGCTGTTGTTACCTCCTCCACTACAGCAGTTGAAGTGGTGACCTCTGGCAGTTTAGTGGTTGTGGAAGTTGGAGGCCTTGAAGTGAATGTTACTTTATCCTGCACTGCATGAACTTTGGTAACCTCTGACTCTGGAGCAGGAGTGGTAGTGGTTGACTTTACCTTGTTAGCCATTGCCGATAAGGGGGGTTTCCTTGTTCTGTTGGGAAAAGTATTGTTTCGACTGTTAGTATTTCCTGTCACAGGTGCAGTCTTTGAGTTTTCTACCAAGGAGGACTGACTGTTTTCTCCCCCAGTCTTTGTTTCTGATACCTGAGCATTACTGCCCATTCCTCCTGAGCTTGGCAGACGTGTAGTCTTTGTGTTAGGGGATGCTGTTGTAGTGGTAGCTGTGAGACGTTGAGGTTTCTTTATGTTGTGATTGGCTGAGGGGGATGCAAATGAATATGAAGCAGAAGTTTTGAGTAACTCGGGTCGAGAATGTGAAGTTGTAATCCTCTGTGTAGTGGATGTTGGAGTCTTCTTCTTCTTGTAGAAGGATGGAGTTGTTGGTGCACTACTGTCACTAAGTAAGATCCAGGTAGAGGACTCATCAGATGCTGTAGAATCATGACTGGGCTTAATTGTAGTTGTTGTGGTTGTCCGTGGCTTCTTTGTTGTTGCTGTCTCCACATACTTTCTTTTAGGTGTTGTCGACTGGATATGTATGCTCTCAGATGGAGAATCATTCAGCTTCTCCATAGTTTCCTCCAAGTCATCGTCTTCTTCTAGAATTACCGGAACAGCAACTCCTTTAGTGCCCACATCCTCTGCAAAGTCCACTGCAGCAGTTGCAATTACTGGCTTCCGGTTGTTTTTATATTTATGTAGCTGCGATTTCAGTTTAGGTGGAGTGCGAATATCTTCTTCAACCATTGAATCATCACTGGTATTTTCACCATTCTCCTGGCTATTTTCATGGTAACGGGAACCCAGAAGTTGAGAGGTCAGCGAATGTATAGAATCTCCCAGGTGTGACGATGAAGCATCCTTAGCTCTGCCAACTGCCTCGCTGTTGAAAGATGAACTGTAATTTGATGTGGTTGCGTCTTGTGCATTGCCATCTTCCCCTTGCTCAAGTCTGACTCTGAAAAGGACACCAAATTTCCAGATCAGAGTAATTACTTCAGTTTTTTTGTGTATTTTATGTACATAAAATTTTTTTAAAAATATGTTAAAAGAATCATGTTAATAGCCAGACTTGGTAAGGGCAAGCGGAAATACAAAACATACTTAACAAAATTCTTTCATTAGAATTTGCATCTTCATACAAGATTGAAAATTATCAAGCATGTGTTAATGTTTCTATTATTTTTGTTCCATGCTTTTGTTAGTATCCCAGCCAGTTTGTGTTAATATTTTATTATTTTTATTACTTTTGTCATAGGAAGTTAAAATTCAAGGAATGATAGGACAAATAAGGTAATAAACAAACATTTTAGGGATTATGCAGTATATTTCATAGACAAATGAGCAGCATAAATTGAACAAACTCAACAAAGTTCAGCATAATTTGTTTAAGTTGCCTTAATTTATACACAGATAGATGTATAATTATTTCTCTAACACACTATAATTTAAAATGAGCTCAGAAAGAACTTTAAATATTTGAGGAAAACATTCATGATAATAGCAGGACAATATATTTTGTTTCATGTTATTGTACTTTTAATTAGGTAAGTAACTTATTAAATTAAACCAATAAATGGACCTTTAGCTAATTATCTTAGTTTTCTGAACACTGCTTCAAAAGCCTTTAAGATCCAATTTGAATAATATAGAATTAAACAAATATGATGATAATTATAATAAAATCTAGTTTCACATCCATTTTGAGTTTCAACACTTCTCATCCCCACCCCTTTTGGGTAGTTACTATATAACATCAACAAAATTACTTTAATATTTCAACTTGAGCGGCTATGTTACCTCTATACTATAGATGCAGGCTTTCAATTTGTGTTAAACACCTAAACTCTTAAAATGTGTCGTTTTGCATTTATTTAAAAAAAAGGTTGCAAAATGTGACATCTATGAAACAAAATATATAGCAACTATGAAAACATCATAAAGCTGGTTCGCAACCACCTAGTAGTGGCAACCAGAACGACAGCAGCAACAGGAAGTAATGCAATACTCAGCATTTTGGTTCACAACAGCTGGATAACAAGAACGGGTAACATGTTATTGATCAGCTTATTGATAGACTGTGAAGAGCAACATTGCGCATTGGGAATTAATTTGTTTCCAACTGACCAATGATTTTTTTTTTCCTAGCTTGTCACTAGAGAGGGCTCTAGCAATTGTTTCATGGCACAGATGCCTTGAATAATTTCTGCAGTGAAAAGTCTAATATGCCAATATAAATCTAATATGCAATGCCCAACAACGGGAATGAGAAAGTTGAAACTTGCCTAAGTCTTCTTTCCTCTTCCTGGGGTCCAGGAAAGCTTCCTGTCAGTTGTGAACACCCTATTTGAATACATATACTTCAACTTTCTCATCCTGGTTATTGTTACCATTACTGATGGTTGTGAACCAGCCTTAACTACCTACTAATATTGGCTTTCAAATTCATGCTGGGCCATGTACCTCAAGTCATATACAGTAAACTCTCAGTTAACGGACCCCTATTCAACGGATTCGGATTTAATGGATTAAATTTGGCGTCGGTTATAAAATAAATTTAAATGAAATTTAGAAAATCTGCGATGATGAAGTTGTGGTATTCCGCTGTTTGTCTGATCGAGAAGGCTAGTTCACGCATCTTCGGCTACATTCATGTAAGTTCGTGTACGTGTCACACGTTCAAGAGCTCACATGACTCTTAGCTTCAGCCTGAATTGGGCATTCTCTGGACATTCCCAGGTTACCAGATTCTGAGTCATGAAGAGATCGCTGAAAATGTTCTACAAGAGGATAAAGATTAAGACAACAGTGATGATGAATCTTTGAAGTGTGTATCTAAATTATCCATAGTAAGAGACCACATGGATGATGTGATTTCTTACGTGGAAAGATTTTCATACCCACAAGTGCTAACCTATTATGAACATTTCAGACAGTTTTTCTCCTTAATCATAAAGAAGCGATATTCAAGTGGGAAGCAAATATGTATTGACACTTTTTTCAAATCCACAACTTCACAGGGAACGACTTCTAACCAAGAGTAAATCATGTAAAGTAAATGGTATATACCAATAAAACAGTTTCAATTGTTTCTACTTCATTTTCATTCATTTTGCGATTTAATGGACTTTCAATTTTCCGGACAGCTTCTGGCCTCTTTAGGTCTGCTAAACCGAGAGTTTACTATATTAGTAAAATATCACTGTCCATATCTAAATAACTGCTATAAGTTCACAAACAAACCACTTAGGACAATAGGTTAATACAAGTTAACAAAGTAAATGCTACAAGTAATTAATCATTCAAATTACAATGGGTTAATCAAAGCATTATGCTATTGTTAGCATGTTAGCACCAATAATATTACCTTAGATCACCATATTACATGCCTGGAAATCTCAAAATGCATAGGTACAGAGATCCTTTACATTAGCAATAATTTTCAATACAATTAATAACATGCAGACAAAACCATAGTCTATCAGATTACTACATAGTTATTAGTGTCTCAATAATAAAGAAATTTAGTTTCAGTCAGTGATAAAGTTAAAAAACTAGCTCATGGTTATTATTCTCCCCTTACTAAATGTTTAATATGTTACAACATTGCTCAATTATTTGGTTAATTTTTAAAATGTGTATCTTAGAACGTAGTATGTAGAAGGGAACTCAATTCTGCAGCTTTATTGAGTAATTCCTTGTAATAACTCAAATAAAAATCCTATCCAAGAGGTAGTTATCACAATTATGTCACAGTTTTGTTTGGTGATTTTAACACCAAACGTAGGTAAAGAAGCACAATTCTTGGCTTTTGCTGGTACAAAGAGTGCCAAAGGAAATCTTTGGTGAATTTTGTATGATTTTCTGGGGACCTTTGAGGTGTGGCTAGGTTTGACCCACAACTTTCAGGTAAGAGATCAGCACCTAACCAATTGAGCCACCCATGCTTTTGAGATGTAAAATAGTACAACTGGTTTTATTACACATTTTATAATACTTACCTACAAAGGGGATGTGGGAAATTGAAGCAATAATCAAATGTTTAAATATGGGTTGCTCTTTCTGCAATACCACAAGAAACAGCTGAATGGTGACAGCACTTCAAAAAATGAAAAAGTATTGAAAAATTCAAACCAATAACAGTAAATATTTCAGAAATGGCTGATGGCCATAATAAAACTAATTTTAAAAAATTGTATGTTTTAAAGAGATATATTTTTGGTTTGGTATGTTTTTGTTTATCTCTTGTGTCTTACTGACTGTACAAACTTATATACATTGTTCCATGTAATAAAGAGCACTATATAGGCCATTTTCAAAAAATTCAAGATGTACGTTTTATTTGTTATCTTCAATATTTTCAGAATTCAGAGGGTTTGAAAACATATGTTTCTGTGAAATTTTCATGTCAGAATTTTGGTTGGAATATTATACTTCCTCTACCTATTGTGTAGGCACATGGCAGAGAAAGTGCAGTTAATGTTTGAGTGTTGAGGTTTAAACATCAAAACAATAAGAGCCAGCCCCATCAGGCGGCTGTAGTGGATTCTTCGTCATTGCAAAGAGCATGCCTTCCAGCCACTCAGGTCTGTGTGTGTATGTGTGTGTGTGTGTGTGTGTGTGTGTGTGTGTGTGTGTGTGCGCGCGCGCATTTGTGTTGGGATTTAAAGTCAAACCAACAAAATTGGCTCACTTAGGGTTGGTATGTATTATAGATGACAAGCAGATTCTGCCAATATTAAATACAGAAGAGTAGGTACTATAAAAAATCAGAAGGCTCTACATGTTTCTGTGCACTCGACTGTACAGTGAGGATAAATATTGCATAGTAAAGCACGTGTTCCCAGTGGCTCTCAAAGGCATTAGTGCTCTCTGAGGACTGCTGCTTTCTATGCTGGCATGAGCACTTAGCAGACAATGTTATGAGTGCTTGCAAGATATGCAACCAACAAGCTTACTAAAATATGTCCTTTTCTTTATATCTGCAAGCTGCTTCGCCTAGACTAGATCTCTACCATGAGCATCGGCAGACTTTTTTCCGGCGGGATCTGCATGTTGGAAGTTTACAATTAAGCAATATTAATTCATTATTCTGTTGCCAAAAACTGTAAAAGATGCATTATAGTACTTGCTGTGGATAAGCATATTAAGTTATGTTATATAAAAACTGTTCTTTACATTAATAATAAAGGAATAGTCTAATAGTAATTGATTGCACATTATATTTACTAATTTCCAAAGGGGGCCGTGTTCCCCCTTGGACCCCCTTCATGACACCCATGGTCTCTATCATATGGTGATAATATTTATTAAAAAAGAACAGCTCTCTGAATTTTAAGTTTTAATTAGTTCTGTTTGCTGCCAAATAAATTGTAGTAAAACTAACATGGAAATAAAATCATTAAGATTTTATTTCACATAAAGCAAATCTATCCAAACAACATGGCTGTATACACAGCCTGCTACTAGTATGAAAAACAGGTTTGTCTAGTGTTGTGTGCTTGTATGTGTGTTTGCAGCTACTGCAGGTAAGGAAGAGATGGAATGCTTTGTTCACACCTTCAGGGTACTCTTCCCCAGGCCTGAGCCAGAGTCCCTAATAGTGCAAGCCCTGTGTTACAGCCCTACTAGCTCTCTTTTCTTAATCTGGCTCTGAATGAACTGAATTTGTGAATTTTCTACTTTTTTCGCCAGAATTTGCTAAAATCATTGAATATTGTATATCTGAGGAGAAGCACACAATATAAAATAACAAATTATTTAAGTGAACACTATACATGCTATATTAAGATGAGATTTTGAAATAATTGTAATAGCAAAACTATCCTACTCTCCACAGGATCTTTCTTATTAAGCTTGTTAGTTGGTAATAAGAGACATATCCACAAACAGTCACCAAAATGTAAATGATTCCTAAAGTGCACTACAAACATGCAATCCATTTATTTCAACACATTATATTTTCTGGTAATTTTATGTTATATTTAAATAATAGTATACATATCAAAAGAGAAACAAGATATGAGGGCTGATCAACAAAGACAGACTGCTTTTTTCCTGTAGCTTCCATGACAGGAAGCCTATCTGTAACATAAGTATTTGAAAAGAGCGGGTTTTTATGTATAATGTCCATGGGCGACAGCATCCTCGTATTGGTAGGTTGGTAGTAATGCTCCATTTTGTAGACCCTACTTGTATTTCACATACCAGACAGAGAAGGTGACACGAGAGGAGCAGTACAGCACTATCATATTCTGTTTTGTTTAAGCCATACAGCCACTGAGACTTATAAAAAACTGAAGCAAGCATACAGTAAAGATGCATTATCTCATGAAACAGTGTTTTTGGTGGTTCAAGGACTTCAAATAGTGCCACCTTACTATCTGTGTTAAGCAAAGTGGGCCTGGTATTTCGGCTTCTGCTGTGACTGAAGTCAACATCAACACCGCTGCTGTGATTATCCATGAGGATCAGCGAATAACATTACGTCACCTCAATAAAGTGTTGAGAATTTCATATGGCAGTGCCTTTATGATTATGCACGATCATCTCCATATGACACATCTGTTGACTCCCAAACAAAAGGCTGTGTGAATGGAGACAAGTCGTGAGGTGCTGCATCCCTTTTTGATGGAGGGGATGCATTTTTTAAATTGATTTATCACCAGTGATGAGTCATGGCTGCATCATTATGATCTGGAAGGAAAACAAGCCAGCACAGTGTGGAAATTGCCAGGTTCTCCAACACCAAAAAAGACAAAAGTTGTTACATCTGCAGGGAAAGTGATGGTGATCACATTTTTTGACTAACATGCAGTTCCTCCTCACACTACGGTTTTTTTATGTACTCTCTGGGATCAGACATTTCCTTCTTTTCAGCCTGCCTGTTGCTGTAATGTCAGCAGCTTCATGTTTCACCAATAGGAAAGAAATATCTTTGTCATCCTTCCAATTCGCATACAGATTTTATGATATGCCATCTGTTGGCTAAAAATGCAAACACATGAAGTTTTATTGGTCACCCTTGCAAGCTGTTCTTATTAGTAATGTTAATGCCATTACTAGTTTATGTGAGCACAGCTCATTATATAATGTGAATGGGTTAAATGCATATTCCAGCAGTTTTTCTTCTAGTCATATAAGCTCTCAGATGTCTGATACATAAATACATTTGTAGATACATAATCTATGCTACACATTCCTGTTTTTCTTAAAATAAGTTGACAGATATCCAGATTACCAAAAGGTTATATACTCAATAGCTACATTGTTTGAAGTAAAAGAGACAAAAACACAAACACAGCTTGAGAAACGTGACCAGAAAAAGAGCTTACATACCTCCATATAATAATTCATTATTTGAGTAAACTCAAAGGTCTGTCTTCACTTTCTGAACTCAAAGTGATGCTACCAGACATTAATTAAAATATTTCCACATATAACCATATACATTTAATATGGGAAAAAATATTGTTACAAATACCCCTATAAATTGATAGGTATGTAATTCAAAACAGCTTTATAGATTTTTCCTGTTTTCTTGTAATGGATAATTCTATTGAAGCCATTATCTTAAGAAATTCCTTCATAAACCAAGGAAATAAGAAACCGAACAGTTTAATCCCCCAAAATAGAAATGTCTCTGCTCCTGACTATTCATAATATTAATTTACCCTACACTTTTAATTATCATGTAAGACAAGTTGCCTTCAAATAGCTGAGTTACATAAATAATGTATCCAAATGGACTATTGCTTTATTAGCCTAGGTTAAATAGCTAAATATGAACCATTTTATGTCATGTATTATTGTCCATCCACCATAAATGGTAGCTGTCCAAAAAGTCATGGTTTCTTTTTCTGCGTTTAGGTTTCTTTTTACCTGAGTGCAGCATTCCACTAAAGCCTTTGTCACTCAACTTCCAATCCCAACAACTGCAAGTGTTGTCTACTGAACGTCTCCTTCTTGACTGATCCAACTCTTGTACTAAGAGGGACTTTTTCTGCAGCCTACGCTCTTCCCGCCCCAGAGATCTCCAAGCAAACATCCAAGGGAACATCAGTGCTGCCAGTCCTATTCCACCAGTTAAGACAACAAGTAATGGAGCAAGGAAAAAGTACAACAAGGGATAAGCTAACTGTGATGACATCATACCAGATATTACATTACTAAGGCTGCTAGTAATAGAAGTAGGAGGTGATAGCATAGTGGGTGCTGCAGTGGTGACAAACCCTTCATCAAAGAATGGAGGAGAAGGGTTTGCTGCAGTAGTAGAGCTGGTACCTCCTACCAGAACATTATTGTTGGTGATATCTGAGGTTATGAGTATATTCACATCAGGACAGTTCTCTTTAGTACCCACAGTTGCATTACCTTTAGTTGATATGATGATGTTTGGGCACTTGGATGGTGCTGCAATGGTGCTAGATGGTTCATCGTAGAACTCATCTTGAGCAAAGGGTGGGTCATACGATGGAGGATAATAAGGAGAATGGGTAGAAGGTTGATGGGGGGGACGTGGTGTAATGAGAACAACAGGATACATTGTGGTTGAAGGTAAGTACGAAGTATCAGGAGCTGCAGATGATCCTGAATTATAGTCATAGTCATATACATACTTTGTGCTTTGAATAGTGACTGCAGGGCGTTTAGAAGTCTGTGAAGGCTTATACGTTACTGTGGGAGAAGATGTAATGCTGGAGGGATTTTCATTCCAGTGAAGAGTGACTGAAGGTTTCTTAATTACGCTTACAACACCTCCATCTGGTTGGGGCTTTACTGTCACTGATGGTTTATTCTGGGTATATGTGTGATAAAGTATGAGATCATCAAGAGATTCTATGCCAGCAGTGTCTCCAGGCCAGTTCTTGTTAAAAGCAAATGGTGATGGGGATGATGATGGAATACCTATATTTTTATTTGGATACTCCTTGCTGGGTGTGCGAAGATCATGGATATTTGTAGCCACAAAGTTTTTCACATGACCATCACCATGTTGCAAAGTCTTTGGTGTTTGATTTGAATTTTGGAAACGCTTTTGTGTCACTTCTGTTGTATTTCGCTTACGGTTACATGGTCTGATTTCACCAGTGCTGCTTTTTATGACACACTCCTTTCCAGAGTTCTTCTTTTGAGATAACTCCAAA